>CM055074.1:5328082-5603442 GCA_029204045.2 Tillandsia leiboldiana | reverse complement strand
GACCCGGTGCGCGCCCTGCGCGTGCCCCGGCCCGGCCGGCGTTCGCGCGGTGCACCCGCCACGTGCCACCCGTGCGTGCCGCAACGCCCGTTGGGGGTGAGCCCGGTGCACGCCCTGCGCGTGCAACCGCCCTCCCATGCTGCCTGGTGCACGCGCCCGGTGAGCCCGTTCTGCGCGCGCGCACCGCCTCTGCACTTTGGACCCGGTCCACTCCTCTGCCCGTGCACCATCCCCCAGCCCGGAAGCCCGGTAACTCCGTTTCGGCCCGTTTTTGGCCCGTTTCGCCCCGTTGTTCAGTGTTTTTTTTGACACGACGATGTTTTTACATCATGACTTATTGTAGCTTTTTTCGGACACGGATGGGAGTGTTTTAGCGGGGGTTCCGTACACCTTCTTCTTCGCGTTTCAGGTGGGTAACCCTTTAGAAATCCTTTGTGCACAATCTCGTTTCAGTTATGGTTATCATATTGTGAGTACTTGTCCTGAGGGTTAGGGTCGGGCTTTGAAAACTGGAAATATATTTAAAAGTGTGGGTTTTATTCTTAAGTCTTAGCTTTAGTTCTATCATGTTGGACGGGGTCAACCTTATGTGTACTTGGGTAAACATGTAGGGAGGCATCAATTATTCATTTATGGCTTTGTACGGTTATTATGAGTAGATGTACATATTGTTTCATATGGTTCTCATGCAGGGAGGTGTATGTCGTGAATATATATTGTTTCATATGCTTCTCATGCACGGATATGTACATATTATTTCATACGGTTCTCATACATAGATATGTATATATTGTCTCACATGGTTCGCTCATGCACATATATATATTGTCACGGTTACTATGCTCGGCTGGCAACACGCGCACCCGCGGTTTGGCCACCGCGAAGGGTGCGCTTTTCCCGGAAAAGTGGTCTATGACCCTGTGTATCCCACAGGACGGCGTGGGGCCTCTTTAGTTTGTGGGGCTTGGATGCGCCAAGGTGTGAGCGTGTGCGACCCGTCGGTTTAGTTGTCCGACGTGGGAGCGGTGCGCCCATTCGGTTTTAGTTGTCCGACTTGGGCGCGTGTGCGATCCGTCGGTTTAGTTCTCCGACGGGATCGGGTATTGCAGGTTTACAGGTGTTTTGATTTTACTTTTTCCCTTGCGAGGGTGGCTGCTTGCTCGGATAGACTAATACGGTTGGACGTTTCTTTACCTGCTTTACTTTTATCACTTTTGTTTAGTCGCTGACTTCCCACTTTCGAACAGGGTCCTACAGGAGGGAGAGTTAGGCGACGTGAGGCCGCGGCTAGAAATTTTGGGTCCCAGGAGACCGGAACAGTACTTTACCTCTTACTGTCGCATTCCATTTATTATTTGTAGACTGTGGATGGTTCCGATACCCTCGTGGGGTCGGTGTGGATGTCGGTACGGTGACAACTGAATTGTTTAGTTTTCTTTACATCTCTGTGGGCCGCTTTGGAAAATAAAATAGCAAATAAAAGAACAGATTGCGAAAACTACTATTTCAAAACTCGGGTGCCGTGTGGGCACCGTTTTCAAAACCTTGTGGATTTATGGTTTGCGAAAATGGATTTCAAAACTAAGTGTCGTGTGGGCACTGTTCTCAAACCCTGAGTTTATGTTGCTTTCGAAAAAGGGTTTTCAAAATAGGTGTGCCGGGTGCCCGTTTCAACAATTGTGGGTTTTATATTCCTTTCAAACTAATCGGCCGTGAGTTTATTCTGCACATTGTGAATGGTTATACGTTTGGATTGTTGTGATTGAATGTTTACTCGTTTTTGAACATTGTACAAACCGCGACGCCGTGCATATACGGGAGACTCTGTCCGTTTGTAGAGTGATCCTGTATATGCGGCGGATCTGGGCACGCGCGCCGGGGAAGAAGGTTTTCAAAAAAAAAAATAAACATACCTTTGTAATCCTTTTCCGCTAAATTATCCCCCGGGCGTGACAGATTAAGATGGTATCAGAGATTTTCTTCAATCAAACAGTTTGTGCCCGACATCCACAAAGATACCTCACTTAGCTACAAATGAATGAAATGAATGGCATAGAAGCGTAGAACCGCAAATGATCGAGGGGGGGGGGGGAAAGTATAGGTCCCTTTTCTCGATAGTTGTTTGAGTGCTATGCTAGCAGGAGGCTAAAACTGACTTGTGTTGTGTGGGTGTACGGGTTAAGTTTTGTTTCTCGGTTTAGCGGGTAGTCGGGCGTTTCTTTTTCACCATGGGCAAGGTATGGGTGGGAATGAGGATTCTTCCCCTATGATTGTTACCCATAGTTCGGCTTCTCACTATAGACACTGCGATGGTTGTAGAGATCGACGTGTTGGGGGCCTTGGGGTTCTCCTTTAGATTGAAAAAGGAGACCCCCAGGGCTAGTGAATCTTGTCCGTTTGGGCTCGATTTTGGTTAGAGAGGCGGTGTCCCGCGTTGCACAAGTGCGCGTAAGTGGCGACTTGTTATTGGGGGAAATTAGCTTTTGACGCTGGGTGATGCCCGGTAGCTCTGGGTCGAGTTCCTGTGTTCTGCGCTAGAGGGCTGGTTAGGTCGTCCTATTGGTGGGTTGGCGTGTGATCCCCTCGAGTGCGTTTAGTGAACCTAGGTAACTTCTTATAGGGTTCTTCTTGCTGTTTTCGTGGCTTATCTTTTTCTGACCCTTTTGGTTTCAGATGGATAGTCTTCGGTACCTGAGGTCACTGTTGAGCGAACTAGAGCTTAGGTTTTCTCCTAGTTGGGAGTGTCACTTTTGGTCTGGAGGTTTACCGCTCGTTTCGATGCCCGGTACTTGGTGGGGCAACGGTTTGGGACCGAGAGTTAGGGGCAATTGAGAGCGTCACACCTCGTCGGCGCCAGGACGGAGGTAGGACCTTACCTGGCGGGTTGTGTTGCTAGCTTCCCATGACTAAGACATAGCCTTGAGGCTTAGTTTTGGGAGCGTTTTGGATTGTTGATCTTTTGGGCCAGGTGTGAGTCAAGGGGGGAATCTGGCGACTACTCGGAGTTTTGGCACTGGTCACTTTCGGCTCTAGGCCCCGTACGCAGCCCTTTTTGTGGGGTAGACCTTATGGTGAGTCCTAGAGCTGAAACCTAACGATAGCCTTGACCGTCGCCTCGGTAGGACGGACAGTCGGAACGGGTAGTCCGGGATGGTGGTTAGACTTCGAGCTTGTGATCCGTGTTGGTGACGGAGAGGAGCGGTCCGGGTGGGTGACAGGTGAGTTCGTTGTGTGCAGGGAGGAAATTTCGGGTGGTTAGTAACCCAGCCTGTTTTGTTGGCACCTATTGTAGCCTTGTAAAGGCGTTAGTGCGGTTGTTTTCCTTGTTTTCGGGTTCGTCGTTCTAGACTTTTAAGGGCTCATTGTTACTGGTTGGGTGGTACGACTGGGGTACCTCGAAGCATCACGAGATTTTGTTGCTAACTGCTCAGCGCTGGCTGGGGTGTTTGCGGACCGGCGGCGTTGTGACGGGGAAATTCCGAGTCGGGAAGCAGGATTACTACGAGGTGCTGGGCATGGACCGTTTCACGAGGTACCAGGCGGATGTATAGTTACTTGGTTTCAGTGAGCCTAGCGACTTGACCCTCTGCATTTCTCACTGACACCCCCGTTGTAGGGGTTACTTTCGACGTCCTCCTGACTGAACTGCCGGGAATACCCCCGAGCAAGGGGGTCATCCTCTCTTCAAGCTTCTACCGGACACAACTAGGAGTTTTTCTGGATAAAGGTTCATCAGACCGTGTGTGTCGCCTTGGGACGCACCCGTGCCTTTTGTGCGAAAGAAGAACGGAGGACTGCGTCTACGCATCGACTACAGGGAGATAGACAAGGTTACAGTGAAGAACAAGTCCGGAATGGATGACCACTTCGCGATCAACTACGAGAGGCACTTACAGATTATTCTCCGGACTCTCAGGGACCAGGGGCTGTTTGCTAAGTTTAAGAAATGTGAGTTCAGACTTCGCAAAGTGGACTTTTTGGGGCACGTTGTGTCAGCAACGGGAATCACAGGGAATGTGAGCGGAACTGCCCGGCACACGATCCGGAACTGGCAGCAGTCGTCTCCGTTTTAAACGTTAGAGACACCACCTTTTGGATTTCATCGGGATGTGTTTTTGGATCGCCAGAGCTTTGAGTTTTGTTCGCAGAGAAGGAATTGTTTTTTGCGGCACAGGCATGGGTTGGAGTTGCTGAAGGACTCGGCTGGACCGTCCAGTATCACCTTGGAAAAGCAAGTGTAGTAACGGATGTTTTGAGTGGGAAGGGTCAAGTCGAGGAGAGACGAGCGAAACTGACGACGCGAGTACTTAGCAGGACCGGTACTGTCGCGCGACTTTTATCGTTGATGGTCGAGCCAACCCTAGAAGGTCAGAAAACAGGCACACAGATACAACTTATTCGAGACAAGACCCCCGATCACGCGAGCGACTCTTCGGCGAGTGCAAACGACGCAACACGTTTTCGAGGGCGAAATTGCTTACCGAGCTGCCAGAGTTGAAAGAGGAGATACCGTTAGAGGCGCACTGCGCCCCCTATACGGCGCATCCGGGTGACACGAAGATATTCAAGGACGGGATGCGGTTTGAGTCACGGTAGATCGACTGACGAAGGCGACTCTTTTTCCAACCACCGTACGACGTGGGCTAGAGGACTCTCGGCTAGTGTCGAACAGTTGGCAAAGCCTAGGGCAAGCTTTAAAGACTAAACCACACTTCAGCACGGTGTTTCACCCCCAGACCGACGGACAGTCCGAGCGAGCGATCCGGATTCTCGAAGATATGCTTCGAGCCTGCGTACTTGATTGAGATGATGGATGATCACTGCTGTGGAGCTTAGAGAGGACCTGAGCTCCGGTGAAACACCGGTGCGGACCTTAGCATGGGAGGACATAAACGATTGCGCAACCGGACGATCCCCTATGTTGAAGGTGCTGTGGAGCCACCAGGAAGCACGTGAAGCGACTTGGGAACTGGCGTCAGAGAAGAGAGAGTTGCTACTCAGATTTACTCATTGCAGACCAGGATTAAGTTTCGAGGACGAAACTTCTTTTAAGTGGTGAGTGATGTAGAGTCCTGGCGTCCCCTTGCCCGGGTAGGCCTCCCTTTATTTTTGACGGGACTGTTAGGAAAACTTTTAACTGCATTTTCTGCAATGGGCTGGCCTGGACCGCGAGTATTTTTCTGCGATTGAGCTCGAAAAACGGAAAGACACAAAGCGAACGGATTCGGTTTTCGATTTACGGATCTCCCGGAATGGGGGTCAAAGCGTTTGCTTTGAGTGGTGCATCGAAACCCGCGCTAAGTGGCTGGCACGCTTTTTGAGGCGATCGGCGGGATCCTGCTGTGATCGGACCTTTCATCTTTTTATGTTAGTGGATTATTTTATTCATTTGGTGGTACCTCGACCTTACGGTTTCCGTTTTGGGTCCTAATTGAATAGTTTTCAGTCGATTATGGAGGGGTTGAAATTCGAGAATTTTTGGGCAGACCGTCGGGACGCGCGGTATTTTTAGATGTTAGAGCTCGCAAAACGGTGAACGGTGGCGCGATCGGATTTGAATTCCGACCCCGGGATCTCCCAGAAACAATTTTTGAAGTTTGCTATCTACTTGGGTGCATCGGAATGCGTGCCGGCGATCGGCACGTTTTCCGAGGCGATCTAGACCTCTCGTTCAATTTCAAAAGGCTAAGGTTGTTGACCTGGGTTTAATTTTAAAGTCTCTTCGTATAAGTTAAACCGATCGGGGTGCGGGGGAAACCCTAGAAACCCTTTTTTTTTCCCCTTTTTCCAAGAAACGGCGGAGGAACCGAGAATGAGAATCGGGCAGAGAAAGGAAAATCGTCCATCCTCTGCGGGATTGATCGGGCGTGGAGGGGCGATCTTCTTCCTTCATCCTCCTCCGGCGGAATCAAGGTGAGCGGTTGGAGTTTTCCTTTTTGTCTTTTTGCAATTTCTGTGGGGTCGAGGGGTGGTGGTCGTTCGGGTGTCGCACGCCGGGTGGGTTGTGTGGGTAACGGGAAGCCGCCGGCGCCGTTGTTAAACGGGGAGGGCCGCCGCCGCCGTTATCGTGCCCACGGGGTCGTTGCCGCTAAGTCGCGGTGTTCGCGGGGGGTCGTCACCGGAGCCGCGGGGAGACGAAACGGGAGGTTACTGTTCACCCGTACGACCACACCCCGCGCGGTCCACCGGAGCGGCATGCACCGGTGCATGTCTCGCAAGCCCGAAGGCGCGGAACCGGGCGCACGGTCGCGTGCGCCAGCCCGGCCTCGCGCATCGCGGTGCACGCCTCCAGCGTGCACCCGTTGCGCAGTCGACGCGGCCCGTGGGGGGAGCCACGGTGCGCGACCTGCGCGTGCACCGGCCCGGCCCGCTTATCGCGGTGCACGCCTCCAAGCGGCACCCGGTGCGTGCCGCCAGCGCCCGTGGGGGTGAGCCCGGGCACGCCCTGCGCGTGCACCGGCCCGGCCCATGCTGCCTGGTGCACGCGCCCTGGTGAGCCCGGTCTGCGCCGCGCACCCTCTGCACTGTGGACCCGGTCCACGCCTCTGCCCGTGCACCAGCCCCAGCCCGGAAGCCCGGTAACCTCCGTTTCGGCCCGTTTTTGGCCCGTTTCGCCCCGTTGTTCAGTGTTTTTTTTGACCACGACGATGTTTTTAACATCATTACTTAGTGTAGCTTTTTCGGGCACAGGATGGGAGTGTTTTAGCGGGGGTTCCGTACACCTTCTTCTTCGCGTTTCAGGTGGGTACACCTTTAGAAATCCTTTGTGCACAATCTCGTTTCAGTTATGGTTATCATATTGTGAGTACTTGTCCTTAGGGTTAGGGTCGGGCTTTGAAAACTGGAAATATATTTAAAAGTGTGGGTTTTATTCTTAAGTCTTAGCATTTAGTTCTATCATGTTGGACGGGGTCAACCTTATGTGTACTTGGGTTAAACATGGTAGGGAGGCATCAATTATTCATTATGGCTTTACGGTTATTATGATTAGATGTACATATTGTTTCATATGGTTCTCATGCATGGATAGGTGTATGTCGTGAATATATATTGTTTCATATGCTTCTCATGCACGGATATGTACATATTATTTCATACGGTTCTCATACATAGATATGTATATATTGTCTCACATGGTTCGCTTACATGCACATATATATATTGTTCACGGTTACTATGCTCGGCTGCAACACGCGCACCCGCGGTTTGGCCACCGCGAAGGGTGCGCTTTTCCGGAAAAGTGGTCTATGACCCGTGTATACCCACAGGACGGCGTGGGGCCTCTTTAGTTGTGGGGCTTGGATGCGCCAAGGTGTGAGCGGTGCGACCCGTCGGTTTAGTTGTCCGACGTGGGAGCGGTGCGACCCATTCGGTTTAGTTGTCCGACTTGGGCGCGGTGCGATCCGTCGGTTTAGTTCTCCGACGGGATCGGGTATTGCAGGTTTACAGGTGTTTGATTTTACTTTTTCCCTTGCGAGGGTGGCTGCTCCGGATAGACTACGGTTGGACGTTTTCTTTACCTGCTTTACTTTATCACTTTTGTTTAGTCGCTGACTTCCCACTTTGCGACAGGGTCCTACAGGAGGGAGAGTTAGGCGACGGTGAGGCCGCGGCTAGAAATTTTGGGTCCCAGGAGACCGGAACAGTACTTTACCTCTTACTGTCGCATTCCATTTATTATTTGTAGACTGTGGATGGTTCTCGATACCCTCGTGGGGTCGGTGTGGATGTCGGTACGGTGACAACTGAATTGTTTAGTTTTCTTTACATCTCTGTGGGCCGCTTTGGAAAATAAAATAGCAAATAAAAGAACAGATTGCGAAAACTACTATTTCAAAACTCGGGTGCCGTGTGGGCACCGTTTTCAAAACCTTGTGGATTATGGTTGCGAAAATGGATTTCAAAACCTAAGTGTCGTGTGGGCACTGTTTCTCAAACCCCTGAGTTTATGTTGCTTTCGAAAAAGGGTTTTCAAAATATGGGTGCCGGGTGGGCGCCGTTTCAACAATTGTGGGTTTTATCCTTTCAAACTAATCGGCCGTGAGTTTATTCTGCGCATTGTGAATGGTTATACGTTTGGATTGTTGTGATTGAATGTTTACTCGTTTTGAACATTGTACAAACCGCGACGCCGTGCATATACAGGGGAGACTCTGTCCGTTTGTAGAGTGATCCTGTATATGCGGCGGATCTGGGCACGCGCCGGGGAAGAAGGTTTTCAAAAAAAAAAATAAATACATACCTTTTGTAATCCGTTTCCGCTAAATTAATCCCCCGGGGCGTGACAGTGATCAACATAGACAAACTTTGCACCGCTCTCCTACTCAAGGCGTCAGCGACCACATTAGCCTTGCCTGGGTGGTAGAGAATATCTACATCATAATCCTTTAATAGCTCTAACCACCTACGTTGCCTCAAATTCAGCTCCTTTTGCGTGAACAGGTACTTTAGGCTCTTGTGGTCGGTGTAGATTTCACAATGTTCCCCATACAGATAATGGCGCCAGAGCTTTAGCGCAAACAGCTGCAAGCTCCAAGTCATGGGTAGGGTAATTTTTCTCATATTCTTTGAGTTGTCTAGATGCATATGCAATTACCCTCCCTTCCTGCATCAACACACAACCGAGTCCACTGTGTGATGCGTCGCTGTAGATCACATATCCCTTTCCCATCACAGGAAGGGAAAGGATAGGAGCGGTCATCAGTCTATTCTTCAGCCCCTCAAAGCTCCTTTGACAGTCTTCACTCCAGATAAACTTCACTCCCTTACGCGTCAAGCGAGTGAGGGGTGTGGAGAGCTTCGCAAAGCCTTCCACAAACCGACGGTAATACCCAGCTAAACCCATAAAGCTACGTACCTCAGAAACCGTCGTCGGTCGGGGCCAATCACGGACTGCCTCAATCTTTGCTGGGTCCACCGCCACACCTGCAGCGGAAATTACATGGCCCAAGAAGACTACCTCCCGAAGCCAAAATTCGCACTTTACCAGCTTGGCAAACAACTTCTTCTCTCGTAGAAGTTGCAGCACAATCCTCAAGTGCTCCTCATGCTCCGCATCACTTCGGGAGTAGAGCAAGATATCATCAATGAACACCACCACGAACCGGTCCAAATAAGGTCGGAAGATCCGGTTCATCAAATCCATGAACGCGGCAGGGGCATTAGTTAGCCCAAAAGGCATAACTGTGAATTCATAATGCCCATACCGTGATCTAAATGCCGTTTCGGAATATCCTCGGCCTTCACCTTTAACTGGTGGTAACCGGACTGCAAATCTATTTTAGAGAAGACACAAGACCCTTGCAGCTGATCAAAAAGATCATCGATGCGCGGCAAAGGGTACTTGTTCTTGATGGTCACTTTATTTAATTCCCTATAGTCCACACACAATCGAAGTGACCCATCCTTCTTTTTCACGAATAGCACCGGCGCTCCCCAAGGCGACACACTCGGCCTAATAAAGCCCTTGTCCATCAAATCCTGGAGTTGCGCCTTAAGCTCTCGCAGCTCAGCCGGTGCCATCCGGTACGGAGCCTTTGAGATTGGCGCAGTTCCCGGAACTACGTCAATCACAAACTCAATTTCCCTATCTGGCGGCATGCTAGTAAGCTCAGGGGGAAAAACATCCGGGAACTCGCGGGCAATAGGGATATCCCCGAGTCCCGGCGCCGCCGTAGGCCCTTCAACAACACTAGCCAAAAAGGCTACACATCCTCGATGGATCATCTGCCTCGCTCGGGAAGTCGAAACCATAGAGGCAAAGAAAGCACTCTGACATCCCCGGTATACCAACATTTCCTGGTCTGGCTCTCTAAAAGTGACGGTCCTCGCGGCACAATCAATGGTCGCAAAATACCGAGCCAGCCAGTCCATCCCGAGGACCACATCGAAGTCCTTCAATTGTCTCAGGACCAACAGGTCTGCTGGCATAATCCAGGACTCGATTTGCATCGGGCAGGACCAACAACACTCCTCTACGTGCAAGGTGTGATCGGGAATCTGAACCTCTCGTGCACGTGGTAGAAGTCCTACCTTTAACCCATGTGATGATGCAAATGATCTACTGATAAAAGAATGCGATGCTCCAGTATCAAATAATGTACGAGTCCTAATGCCAGAAAGTAAGGTGATACCTGCCACCATGTGATCTGCGGCTGAAGAGTCCTCTACCTGCGCCGCATACACCCGCCCACTTTGAGCTGGAGGGCGGTACTCCGTGGGATGGGAAGAAGATGGCCTGCTTGCTGGAGCATATGGCCGCTGAGCCGTCGACCGCTGTTGAGATGAAGATGGAGCAGATGCTGAAGAAGGAGCCGTCGATGGCGCAAAAGGGCAAGTAGCTCGGACGTGGCCAGACTGTCCACATCTAGCAGCGACCCCACCGGTGGTCGCAGGTGTTGGAAAAGTGCTGACCTCCACAGAAAATACAATTGCTGGGGGCCCGTGGTTGTCGTGACTGCTGTTGTTGCTGAGGCTGTCGCTGCGACCCACGCTGCGACGGCTGGGATCTCTGCTGCTGCTGCTGCCGCTGCTGGGGCCTCTGGGGTCCACCAGGCCCTCGCCGCTCCGACCGTCCTTGGCCGGAAAACTGAGGCAGTGGCGGTCGGGGCGGCCTCCAGGAACTGGCCTGTCTCCCGTCGTCCTGCGCTGGTCGCTTTCTGTCTGCGCCTTGAGCGACCAGGCCCCCACGTCTGGCGACGACGTGGTCTCCTCTCTCAACCCACTGGGCATGCTCTGCTGCCTCCTCCAAGGTTTGTAGTCTCTGGGCATGCACCAGAGTATAGATCTCTGGGCGCAGGCCCGACTCAAAGAGCTCCACCTGGTGCGGTCCGTCCCTGGCGACGTAAGGTACGCAGTTGAGTAACCGCGTGAACTCCTGAAAGTAGTCCAATGCTGTCCGTTCGCCTTGCTGAAGATTCTTCAGATCATCTTCCAGCTTTTTCTTCATACTCGTGGAAAAGTACGTATCCAGAATCATCCTCTTGAACTCTGACCAGGGTAGCTGTCGAGTGATCTGGAACTCCAGAGGCTCCACCCGACGCCACCATGCATCAGCGTCCCCGTCTAAGCAGTGTACAGCCATATGTACCCTGTACTTCTGGTCAATGAAGAAGTCCCGAAATAACTTCTCCATTGACGAAAGCCAAGTCCCAATCTCCCACGGCTGGGTATTCCGCCCTGAAAACCTGGGCGGTCCCCGCTTACAGAATTGAGTAAGTTTGTCAGCAATCTCCTGCTCCTCCGCAGGAGTCAATGGCCGGATTGCTCCCTGAGCAACAGGGGATGCCGTGGTCACCGGTCCAACTGGGGAAGCCACAGCAGGGGAGGGTGGTACGGGAGAACTCTCAGGGGGTGCAACAACAGGCTGCGTCCTCTGTTCTAACATCTGCGTCAGCCGACCCATGGCCTCCTCCTGACGCTGCACGGCCTCTGCCATCTGGGCCATCTGAGCCTGAAGCTCCTGCACCTCACTCTGCTGGCCCTGCTCGGACTCCTCCGGCTCGGGCTCAGGGGATTCAGGCTGAGAACGCGTCAACATTCTACGTCGCGGAGGCATCCTATCACAAGAAACCACACTCAGTATCATATCCCCACACGACCCAATCTAGCGAAAGTCAAAGACATCCCCATATTTTTGTGACTTTATGTTGTCTGCAGCCAACATAACGGTTCACCAGAAACTGGGCATGTCGATCCCTCTTCTCTCACTGGAAGAGTCAAACAATAAATCAACGACTTTCGCAAATATCACGTCTCTCGTACCCTATCATCCTAGGGTCTGCCAAAAGCCTAGGGTTTTCTAAGTCCCAACTGACCTATCCCTAAGCTCTGATACCAACTTAATCTGTCACGCCCCGGAACCCGGGCTCGCCAACAGATCCGCCGTGCACACGGGATTTCCCGAGTACACGAAGCGCTGGTAACCTGCTCCGATATAATATGAACAATAAAAGAGCATAATGCAGAGCTGAGGTAGAAGAACCACATAGTATCTCATACTGGGGCTAAAAATAAACTGTAATATGTACAATAATCTCCCAGCTCACCAAAATAATACAACCAGCCGGCGAAAGCCAGACTCAAAATAAAAGGAGAATATCACAGTCTGAGTGAGGGGTACAACGTCTATCTACAGCTCTCAGTCTCCCAGGAGATCTATCTACTCAGCGATCCCCTTACCTTTATCAGCCGCTGATAGCCTAGCAGCTCCCGCAGATGACTCTGCAAAATAAAGAAGAAGAAAGAAAGAGAAAAGAATAATGGGGGTGAGAACTACCAGATAAACCAGTAGCCTCCCCTAGTGGGCAAAACCTCAACTCTGATGCACCCACTAGGATTACTAGAGGCCAGAAAGGAAAAAGTGGTAAAGCTGTAAGCAGAACTGCTGAATAAAGGGGAAACCACCACTAGCATGCCTCTAAATGCAGTGCCAAAAGGAATGACTGTATGTATGCATCAGTATCTAACATGCCTGCCTGAATAAACCCAATCTTATGCCACCAGTAAAACTGGTACTGCCTGCTGCGCCTTGCCTGCCCAATCGGGTATGCTGGCCAATGCATAACACCGATAGGGAATGAGAGTCTCAAGGACTCAAGCCTGCCTGTAACACACTCCGGAGTGGCACTCGAGGGGAGCGACCCACACGAGTAAAAGTACCTCAGTAATAAGTATCATAAGTGTCGTAAACAGCAGGACTGGATCATGACTATGATCAAAGTGGGAAAAGCCATCCACTAAGAAACCCTGATATGATGCCATAGTACTCAATAAGTGGGAAAAACCATCCACTAAAGAAAAGCCCGATCCCCTGCTGATGCCAAAAATAAACCAGACTCAACCCCATAAGGATAAACATCCGGCCGACCGCCTACAGTCTGCGGTCACCGCAACACCCCACAAGTTTATAATCTAACATAACCTTGGCTATACTATCCCAAACCCCTGCTCATACTCGAGCGACAAGCAACTGAAAGCAAAAGAGAGCAATAAAACATGTCAAGTCTTAATATGATAGTGTAGCAATAAATAGTGGCCCTACCTGATGTCCGGGCATGCATGCAACTGTCTTTATTTTAAAAGTTGTAAAATAGTGTCAAAGATTTAAAAAGATTGATTTACCGAATAAAAGTCATTTGCATGCGAGATTATAGCCTTTGTCTCAATCACAGTGTCCCAATATAAGTCATCATATCATCTGTGGAATTATATTAAATTTTAGGAGAGTTTGTCCCAGCGGTTCTCATCAATTGTCCTGTTAGTAGTCCTGTTAGTAGTCCTGTTAGTAGTCCCAATAGTTCTCATCAATTTAGTTTGTCCCAATTGTTCTCATCAATTGTCATATTAGTTTGTCCCAATTGTTCTCATCAATTAAATTTTAAGGGAGTTCCAGTAATCCCAGTGAGCTTGTCAAAAATGAGGTAAGCAACAACCGCCCACCTCGAGCAGCTCAAACTACACCTCAGGTAGTCTCCTGGTTGTCCACAGTCCTCAAATCCTGCAAATCAACGCTCCCGGTATAAATACAAATCCCAAAAAGCACAATATTTGCTGTTTTTCAAATAGCACGGGAAAAGAGGAATTTTTCACCTCTAAATAGTGCTCAGAAAAATCCAGAAAAATTACGGTTGCGTTCCTCGCGAAGAGTAGATCAAAATCGACTCTTTGAACGCCTCAATCTGATGCTCCTACGCCAAGATAAAAATCGGAGAAGTTGACACTGCCCAGAAATTTCCACAGCAAAAAGGGGGGTCAAAGAGACCTCGGGAAACGTGCCAAAAGTACGAAATGGAGCAAAGTGATCAACACGGAAATCGAAGCCTTACCTCTTAGGAACGCGCTGTCGCAAAAATCGTCCAAAAATTCCTCCTGGTTAGCCCACAGGGAATTTTCGACGGAACTGCGACGGGAAATGGGCCGAAAAATAAAACCGTCGCAGTGCGCCGCGTCGCAGATAACTCACTAACTGTAACTCCAAAAATTCTAAAATTCTGAGGAGAGAGAGAGGAGAGAGAGAGGAAGAATTTTTGTATAGGCCACTTTCTCTGGTTCTCTCTCTACAGCACGGAGCCCGAGGTGAGAAATGGTGGGGGTGGGAGGCTCTATTTATAATGGGCCAAGGACCCTCACCAGATCCCGGGCAGAACAGCAAACACCGAGATGGACCATCCAGGGCGCGCCACGTGGCGACAAAACAGGAAACAGCCTTGTGCAATGCCACAGAGAATCCGCCACGTGTCCACGTGGTGCACGGGCCCGGTCCCCGCGCCGGGTCTTCCGGAAGATGTCGGCCAATCCGGGTGTGCCACGTGTCACAGTCCCCGTGGACTTCTAGAAGCCGGCCAGCCAATGGGAAGCTGCCACGTGGCAGAAGGAGTCTTCGGTGCACCCGGTGCACGCCAGGCCCATGGACCGCGCACCCGAGCCCCCCGCCCGCGCCTGCGCCGCCGCCCTCTGCCGCTGTGCCGCCGCTGCGCCGCCGCCCGCCGCCGTGCGCCGCCGCCCGCCGCCGCTTGCCGGTCGCCGGAACAGTAATTCCGGCGGCCGGAGTTACTGTTCCGTCGTGAACAGTAATTTTGCGCCGAAAAAATAAAGTAAATATACCGTTTCGATCGTTTTCGCGCGCTGAGTCCAAATACGACGTCCATTTCGCCAAATTCTCATCCGAAATTTTGCCGAAAGCTCCCGGAAAATTCCATTTGCTCCGATTTTCGCGCAGGGTCTATATTAACTGTCCAATTTTGATTCTACAAGCTCTGCTTCACCGAATAAGCTCCCTACAGTCACTGTTTAATGTTGCACAGTTCCTGCGGGAGTCCGGATCATCACAGTAAAAGTCTAAGATTACTATAAATAAATACTCATCACACGAATATTATATTAGTAAACTACATGTAGCATAGTAATTCTTCATTTGGTCTCTCTATCACATTCATCTAACCTACAATCAGTGTAAATTAAATATGGTTATTTTGATTTAATATTTTAAAAAATAAATCAAAATATTTAATTTTCAAAAAATATTAATAGATTTTTTTATGTAATCTTATTTCCTATATTAACAGATTTTGATTGTGTAAGATTCTCACTATTAAATTTGCAAAAAAATATTAATACATTTTGTTACGTAATCTTATTTCCTAAGATTATGTCAGATCTTCATATTATGAATGTGATAGAAAATATTAACAGATTTTGGTATAATAATTACTCTTTTCATGTTATGTGATCTCATTTTCTAAAATATTATGTCAAATTTTTATCATTCCTCCTTTCTTTCTGTCTTTCTAAAATTACTATATATATATATATATATATATATATATATATATATATATATATATATATATATATATATATATATATATATATATATATATATATATATATATATATATATATATATATATATATATATATATATATATATATATATATATATATATATATATATAATATAATATAATATAATTGCTCCTTCCTTTTTTCTTGATGTGATGTGATATTGTCTTTTTCTAGATTACTATAGATTTCCTTTTTCTTGGTCCCTAGGTTATTACTTGATTTAATGTTTACTAATTCTCACATATTTTGCAGAGATTGTATAAGATTCTCACAATTCACTATCATAGCTACTAAATTTGATTTGCTAAGATTTGATATGATAGCAAATCTCTTAGCAATATAGAGATTTGTAAAATCAAATCAAACTTAATAGTGAGAATCTTACACAATCTCTATATTGATTTGATAGTCTTGATTTGATATGATAGCAAATCTCTATATTGCTAAGTGATTTGATTGCTAAGTGATTTGAAATGATATTTAGTAATTTTCAAAAATATTGGCAGATTTTGATATTGCTAATTTCTAAAAATATATTGACATATTTTGTAAGATTGTATGAGATTTTGATATAAAATAATTGCTCCTTTCATTTGCTATCATGATATATTAACATATTTTGTAAGATTGTATTAGATTTTGGTATAAATACTTATTTATTTTCTTACTTGATTTGATGTTTACTAATTCCTACATATTTTGCAGAGATTGTGTAAGATTCTCACAATTCACTATCATAGCTACTATAAAATTACTATTAAATTTGATTTGATTTGCTAAGATTTGATATGATAGCAAATCTCTTAGCAATATAGAGATTTGTAAAATCAAATCAAATTTAATAGTGAGAATCTTACACAATCTATATATTGATTTGATATGATAGCAAATCTCTATATTGCTAAGTGATTTGATTGCTAAGTGATTTGAAGTGATATTTAGTAATTTCCAAAAATATTGGTAGATTTTGATATTGCTAATTTCCAAAAATATATTGACATTTTTTGTAAGATTGTATGAGATTTTAGTATAAAATAATTGCTCATTTCATTTGCTATCATGATATATTAACATATTTTGTAAGATTGTATTAGATTTTGGTATAAATACTTATTTCTTTTCCTCTGTCAGATTTTGTAGGATTGTGTCAGATTTTGTATGATTACGTTAGATTTGGTGTCATTTGATATTGTCAGATATGTTAATTTCAAAAGATTTTCAACAAATTTTGGAATAAAGTTTGTCACAGATTTGCTATCATACCTACTTGGTTTTGCTATCCCTAAGATTTCTATTAATTCCAAAAGATTTTCAACAAATTTTGGAATAAAGTTTGTCAGATTCTGACATATTTACTATCATACCTACTTAGTTTTCCTATTCCTAAGATTTTTGTTTGATGTGATGTGATATTGTGCTGGTTTTGTCATATTCTAAGAGATTTCCTATCATACCTACTTGCTTTTCTTATTTCCTAAGATTTCTGTTTCTATTCTATATTTGTAAATTTAAACTTTAAATTAATATATATAAATTTCAGTTGAGTTAAAATAGCAATATGTTACAATTTTTATTTAAAATTAATATATTAAAATTCCAGTTAAGATTTTAAATTTTAAATTTTCTGAATTTATTATTTGAATTTGATGTTGAATTTGTATTTTAATTTCAATTCAAAGTTGAGTTTAAGTTTGAAATCGGATTTTGTATTTTGCTATTATAATTACTATTTTTTTTTGTCCCCAAGAATTCTATAAATAATGATTCTCTCAGTATAGTATGTTCTTCTTTTTTCCTATTTCTAAAATCACTATCATAGTTACTATTTTTTTCTGTCCCTTAGAATTCTATAAATAATGATTCTCTCAGTATAGTATGTTCTTTTCTTTTCCTATTTCTAAAATCATTATAGAGTCTGAGATTACTATAAATATATATAATAGATTTTATAAGATGATGACATATATTTTGAGATATCGTTAATTTTTCTAATTGTATATATATTATTATATATAGACTTTGTAAGATTAAATTAATATATGAAAATTTCAGTTAAAATTTAGAAATAAAAATATTATATATTAGATTTTGTAAGATTAATAGTTAAAATTATTTGATTTGATTTGATTTGATTTGATTGATGTGATATTTTCGAAAATGATGAAATCTTATATATAATATTTTCAAAAATCTTTGAGAATTTCTCTCAAAAAAAAAAAAATCTTTGAGAATTCATCATTTTCGAAATATTTGATTTGATTTGATTTGATTTGATTTGATTTGATAGATGTGATATTTTCGAAAACTTTGAAATCTTATATATAATATTTTCGAAATAAATTACTATAAAATTACTATTCTGTTCCTAAGATTTTTAGATTTTGTCAGATTATGACAGATTTGGTATCATAGCTTCTCTTTTTTTGTCCTTAAAATTTCCATAAATACTAATTCTTTCGGTATATTTTACCTGAAATTTGAAGTAAATAAGGTAATTAAAGATAAAGAACATGATCCTCATTCCACTTACGTAAGATATCTAATCTAAATTAGTTTTGCTACTTAATCATTTACTATTATATATATAATTATAATTTAATTATGATATCAAATTATTTACATTGAATATCAAATTATTTACATTGATTGTAGGTTTGATGAAGCAAGCCCATCTAATAAAGAGAGCAAATGAAGAATTACCGGTTGTCCTCCATGCAGTTTACTTTTTTAATATTAAGTGTTTTCTCGAGAAATTAATTTTAATTAAATGTAATATGCCTAACTATTTCTAACTTTCAAATGTAATAAATTATGTCTAATTTCTAATTATTTTTTAGTTACCGCAGCGAAGCGCGGGTATTTAACTAGTATATATATATTTCAACAAGCTTGTTACTAATTGAAATTCACGAAAACTTAAGATATGTTTAGTACTTAGTAATAATATTATTATTCTTTAACGAAAACTTCTCATATCTCGCGATCAATTATATATTAGGAAAAGGACATGAAATTAACATTTTAATAATCTTACTTATTTGTCACGTCAACCTCAGCCAATCGCTGCTGTTCAACATTCTGTATACGAAAGTAAAGGGTTTTTTTTGAAAATGATCCTGTAAAAATTTGAATTTTTGAAAATGACCCTACAATATTTGTATTTGCAAAAATGGCTCTATCCCTGCCAACTGGGCGCCACGTCAGCGTGCCATGTCAGCTGGTGGGTGTGACCTGTAACAAGTTGAACACGCAGGTTGGACCTGCGTGTTTAAACACGCAGGCTGAACCTGCGTGTCTAAACACGCAAGTACAACCTGCGTGTTTAGACACGCAGGATGAACCTGCGTGTCTAAACACGCAGGTTCAATCTGCGTGTTCACTTTAACCCTAAATGCCCGACCGACCGACCTCCTTCCTCCCTCACTTCACTTCAGTCTCTCTCTCTCTCTCTCGTTCCCGTGCAGCAGCCGCCGCAGCCGCCGGCCGTCGTCGGAGGAGAAAGAGGCGCACGAGCACTCTCTCTCTGTCTCTCTCCCGTGCAGCAGCCGCATCTACATCTAAGGTACTTTTGCTTTTTTTTTTTTTCTGTGGTGAAATTGTACAAATGCATTGATCTGCTGTAAAATAGCATTAATAGGTCAAAATTGATAAAGTTTAGAGAATCTAATTGCCAAAATTGAAATTTAAATGTTTAAGTGATACTATAGGATACTATGTTTAAAAATAGATGATAAAATGTTTAAGTGATATTATGTGATACTATGTTTAAAAATAGATCCTTATAGAGAAATTAAAATAAATCTATAGGATAGTTAAATATTACTTTTAAACAGTCAGATGATAAAATAAAAATGCACCAAACTATTAGATAGTTAAGTATAATATTTTGAACTATAGGGTGGTTAAGTGGTAATGTGCTAAATCATAGTGAGAAAAAAAAGGAAAATGCTTCTTGTAAATGCTTCTTGCATCATGGTAAGGTGCACAGCTCATAATCGTTTTTAAGTTCTTGAATGGTAAATTCATGACCCAATTGATGACTCTTTTGGATATATGGTCCATGAGAGTTGGCAAAACATCTTTCTGCTTTATTATTGATAAATCGATGACTATGAATGATGTTTACTTTGAAAAACTTTTCATATAATAGGTCAAAATTGTTTACTATAGGATTATTGTTCTTAAAAGCTCCTAAGATATTTATTGATCAAGTGCTTAATTACAACATAAAAATAGGTTGTCAGTAGGCTTAAACCTAAATATAATTTACAACATAAAAATCAGAAATTGGGTAACGAAGTGCTTAATTTCCACCACTATAATTAAGGTGGAAGTCAAAGAGAAAAGGTGACAGATAGTGATTAACTATGATTATAATTAAAAATAACAAAGTTTATAAGCTCTTTTTTTGTCAAGCTCATAATACTGATCTTAATTTGTCGAACTAGAGTAGTCATCAAACTGACGAATGTTATATTATTTATTGTTACTTTTTGTACGTCAGTATGTCTGGTGAATGTGTTCCATTTTATATTCATTGGGACGAAAATTTAGTCATGAACAATAATATACAACAATACATTGGTGGTTATAAAGAACTGATCGGAATTCGCCGCGACATCACATTTCGGAATTTCGAAGCAGAATTATACAAGGTCACTAATTATGATCGAGCGGAGTTCCATCTACGCATAACAGTTCGATGTCCAATGGGACCTAATGAATGGGAATTACTTGACATATCAAGTGATCATGGGATTGTAGGCGTGATGAGTTTTTTCCCATTTCATGGTTGCATCAAAGTATACGTAGAGAAGCAAGTGTTGACTACACGTGACCGTCCAACCTCTGTTTACCAAAGAGATTATGTCGATCTTGAACGAATTTGTACATCAAGGTATGAAAATTTATTCAACTAAATTCTCAATTTCAATCTTTGTCCTTTATTAGTATAGGTGCGGAAAATGGATAATTTAGACTTTATAAGTATTGCAGAGTGTCTGAAGTCCCATATGTGCCAGTGAGTACATCATTACCATATATCACTGTGGATCCATCTTTATTCGGTGGAGTTGATGAGCGGTAAGTGATTATATGATTTAATTACATAAAATCATAATAGATTCGAATAGTTAATCATAAATACCTTTGCAGGTCAACTATCCATCATAATCTATATGAAGGTCCATCATCTAGCAATCGAGAATGCACTGATCTAGAGTTGAGAAATATAAATGAAAATGAGGTAGTAATTGAAAGTGATAATGAGCAAATAAATAGCAGTGACGATGAGCATGCAAGTGAAACTGATATGGACTCTACAGATGATGATAGTGATGATATCCCACAATCTATTGATTTTGGTCATGATGGCGGTATGAATTCTCTCACATGCGCCATTCAAGATGAAGGGATTGAATGGATTGAAAATTCATTTACAAACAACGATGATGTCGAGGACCCGGTAGAATTTGAAGAATTTGAAGATCACCGACAACATTTTTTACTGGGTAATGAATTAATTCACCAAACCGTTGTTGAACAAAACATTTATCAAGGTCCTCCGAGTGATGATCAATGGAAAGATCGGATATTTTCTGACAAGATGTCCTTGGTGAATGCTTTGGATCGATGGCACATTGAACATAATGTGCAACTTAGAGTTGTTAAATCAAACACAACTAGATATACTGTGAGATGTTTGATCAATTCTTGCTCATGGAGATTACATGCCTCTCGACCCAAAGGTTCATCACATTTTAAAGTAAAGACTTATGCGGGACCACATACATGCATGGTTCCTATTTTGAATACAATGCATAGGAATTATACATCTTCTTTTATATGTCAACATATACTACCCACAATGAAGGCAAGGCTTGCTATGAGTCCTACAGAAGTTCAAACCAGAGTTCGGAGTGAGTTTCACGTCACCATTTCATATAGCAAGGCTTGGCGGGCACGGAATAAAGCCTTGCAAATTATATACGGTAGTTGGGAGCAATCATATTGTGACATTCCTCGATATTTCTCAATGTTAGAAACAACAAATCCCGGAACTATTACCAAGATTGAAACTACAAGAGTGACGAGTACTTCAAGAATGTTTGCACGCGCCTTCTGGGCTTTTGGACCCTCGATTCATGGTTGGTCGTATTGCCGGCCATTACTTAGTATCGATGCCACGCACTTGTATGGAAAATATGGAGGCCATGCATTAATTGCCACAGGTGTTGATGGCAATGGTGGGTTGTACCCGCTAGCATTCGCAATATACGAGGGGGAAAATGACTCGAGTTGGGAGTGGTTTCTAAATTGTCTACGGAGATACATAACACGATCTCGAGTTATTACAATAATTTCTGATCGCTTTAAAGGGCTTACGAACCTTGTTGCAATTGTATTCCCACAATCAGAAGGACATGCTCATCGATGGTGTTTGCGACACATGAAAGCTAATATGAATATTCATTTTAAAGCAAAACATCTACTTAGAAAATTTTATGCCATCGGAAGTGCCTCAGAAGAACGAGAATATAACACGTTAAAGGAAGAATTGAAAGAAATGAATGATGATGCTTGGCAATGGGTTGACAGACTTCATGCTGATAGAACATATTGGGCTAAGGCTTTCGATGGTGGTCGACGATTCGGCATTATGACTACGAACCGTTCAGAAAGTTTAAATGGAGTGCTGAGGGGAGTTCGTGGCTTACCAATTACCGCTTTTGTAATGGCAACATTACACAGAGTGGTTGAATTCTTCCTAAAACATCGTCAAGAGGCAGCAGCAATGTTTACTCAGTTTGTATCGAATGTGGATCAAACTATCAATAGCCGAATGGCAGTTGCTAGAGCACTTACATTTAGGCGATATGGACATCAAGAATTTGAAGTTCTTACTGGAAGGGATTTGTAATACCAAGTCATTATCAATGGAATAAATTCTACATGTTCATGTTTGTGTTTGCAACTAACGGGATTAGCTTGTTCACATATATTATTTTGTTGTAGTTCCTTATACATGAACATAGATTATTATAGTCTATGCTCCCGTTGGTATACTACCGAATTCTTTCGTAATACGTACGAACCACAGTTCCATCCGGTCCCCGATCGGCGTTATTAGGTTGAGTCATATGACAGACCTATACTTCCACCACACGAGAGAAGAAAGAAAGGACGACCCAAATCTACTCGCATTCGCAATATTATGGACAAAGGCGCAGGAAGTAGTAAGAGCAAGTGTAGTATGTGTAAACAACCCGGCCATTATAAAAGCGCATGTCCTGAAAATCAACAAAGAAGGACCGAAAGACGTCGTCGTTTAGGTTGATTAGTTTGATATCTTGATTGTTTCATATCTTGATTGTTGTAAATTACTTTGATTAAATTACAATACTTCACGCATATTATAATTTTTTTATTTATTTATTCGTATTATTATAGATGGACGATCACGAGAAGGCAGGACCGATTGATGCATCTGTATTGACAGATCAGACTCACCACAGATGTACTTGCATTAGAGATGAGGTTATATATTTTTTTTTAATTAACTTTTTTATTTCTTTAAAATTTCATGTACTAATATTATGTGATTTTTATATTATTGCAGGGTTATTCTCCGGTTGAATTTGTGGAGCATAGTCGCACACTGAACCACTGGCAGATTGAGCATCCTGCAGTTTTGGAGCTACTGCGACGAGCGGGATTCTATTATGTATCGCGGTTGATGCGCGTCATGCTCGATCAGGCATTGTTAGAATCCTTAGTGGAGCGGTGGCGAAGGGAGACGCAGTCCTTTCACTTGAGGCATGGGGAGATGACAGTCACCTTGATGGATGTGGCTGTCATTACTGGACTCCGCATTGATAGGGGGCTGTGACCGGAGGAGGCTCGTATCAGTGGGTGGTGCTATGTGAGCTCTTGCTTGGGGTACTTCCCACAGATATTAGAGGTGGAGAGATCAAACTTGAATGGTTGTATCATCAGTTTCATGACATCCTCTTAGATGCACAGCCCGTAGTGATAGAGGCTACAGCCAGAGCGTATATTTTGTTACAGATTGGTTGTAGCCTAATGCCAAACCCAAGCAGAACTAGAGTGCATTTAAAGTGGTTGCCTCTATTAGAGGATTTTGACGCTTGTGGTGCCTTGGCATGGGGTGCGGCGACGCTAGCTCATCTCTATCGAGCATTAGCAAGTCCTTGCATGAGGGGGAAAGCGGTGTGTTGTTGTTTTGCGATATTACTTCAGGTACATTCCTTTACTACTAATTTCATTCATGAAATTTATTTATTATTTCTAAGTAGCTTAATATGTAGATTTGGGCATGTGATCATTTGCACATTGGTCGACCTGAGATAGTCGGACCGCAGTTTGATCTTATTGATGAGCCACTAGGTTGCATGTCACGCCCCAAGGCCGCCAATTTGGTCGGTTCGGGCGCGCTAACAGACCCGCCAATCGGGCATGACCTTTCAAGACCCGAAAGGAACGGTAACATCCATAATAACACAACAAGTGTATGCGGAAGCTCAATATCAGAGTACTAAAAATCACTACTAATTTGAAACTTTCATTCAATAACAAACAGTTAAAGCGGAAATGAAAGCATACAAGAGTGAACCATAAATTAAATGTATTACACTTTACATTTCTGAACTTGCAAATAAAATTATTACAATTCTTTTACATCAATTTCCTCACCATACAAGGTTCACTCAAGAAATATAAAAAAAAAAGGATACCTCTGCTAGACCCTCTAGGTCTCTAAGCTGCTGGGCCCTTGCCCCTATCGTGTGCCTCGCCGTCAGCATCTGAACCGTCTCAACCACTGTATCCATACCTAAACCTGTAGGGAGGTCACCCAAGGGGTGTGAGAACTACGACCGAGTTCCCAGTGGGTTCAACCACCGAGAAAAAGTGTCCTACACCACTTGGTCCAATGGAAGCAATAATAATAGAGTGCTAGGAAACTACAATCCTCAACATCAAAATGAGGCTATGCAATATAATATATCACTACACTATCTGTGTATACTCATCGACCCAGCACTACACTGTCTAGCCATACTAGGCTACTATATAATAGGTCACTACATTATCTGTGTATACTCATCGACCCAGCACTACTCTGTCTAGCCATACTAGGCTACTATATAATAGGTCACTACACTATCTGTGTATACTCATCGACCCAGCACTACTCTGTCTAGCCACACTAGGTTGCTAAGCACCAACTCGACCACAATGCCGCTGTATACAGGGTCAAACTAACCCGGCCATCTTGGCCACTCTATTTTCTCTTTATTCTTTAAATTCTGGTGCTTTAGTTCAAGTTAACCCTCAGAAATTCTTATCCAACGGGCCCCAGCTGGTAGTCCTGCTACCATAAGATAAGATTTCTAAGGTTGTCAATAACACCCGCAAGTGTTACCCCGTCCTACGGAAGAAACGTCCCGAACGGGTCTCTACCCGGGAGAAGGGCACTGTCTGCAACTCCAACTTGGGCCGCGTTTCACTCAGTAGTTCCGCCCGTTTTATCTTTATATTTTCTTTCTTTTCTTTTCTTTTTCTTTCTCTTTTTACTTTAGTTCTTAGCCTCTTTGCCTTTGAACCCTTGCTTTTCTTTCTTATTCGAGCTTATAGCTCCCCTTTTTCCCACTGGCAAAACTTATTCTCTTTCTCTGAGCATTTAGCTCCTTGCTTTCACTTTTAGCCTTTCGAAAGTACCTCGTCCGACGGGTCACTGCCCAGGGAGTCCTGCTCCACAAATGACGAGTCTCAAATTCGAAGGCAGCATTTAAATTCTCTTTTTGTTCTCTTTCTTTTAAGCAATTTGCTTGTCTTGCTTATTAACCACTTTTAGCTTTCTCTTTTTCATTACTTTATTCCTTACCCTAGGTCTTGCCTCACGGGTAACTAGAGAGTCCCCTGGACTCTTAAACATTTATCTTTTACTTATTTAACTCAAATTGAAGTTAAAGTTACTATCCCTTTGCCCAGACACCCTATGACTTTCTAGGGTTATATCTGTTTAATTCTTTAACCCATGGATCTTATCCCACTTTCCTGATTCCTTACTGAATCCTAGAGTTAACTTAACTCTACTTTCCTGTTCCACTTTTAACTTAGAGTTATACTGTGACACCCCCGGAATTTGGATTAGTCCTCTATATAAATGATATAATAGGACTAAATCTCTAACCCGGCTATAGCATTTTGGATGGTAGCAAGATCCAAGAGGAACATGAGAGTTAAGCGTGCTAGAGCTAGAGTAGTTCTAGGATGGGTGACCCCCTGGGAAGTGGGGCGTCACAGTTGGTATCAGAGACATTCACCAGCCGGAAATGTGAGATGAGTCTCGGCTGAGCCAGGGTTATATAGCGGGTAGAGCGAGGCTCCCCGGCTAATGACCGTTGTGAGTGGAGTGCAGCTCCTCACAAGGTCGGCTAAGGCTAGCGAGACGAGTCTCACATCGCCTGGTGCTTGTGAGTGTGCTTGAGCCTGACGTGGACGTCAGGGCTTAAAGGGGGGAAGAATGTGACACCCCCGGAATTTGGATTAGTCCTCTATATAAATGATATAATATGACTAAATCTCTAACCCGGCTATAGCATTTTGGATGGTAGCAAGATCCAAGAGGAACATGAGAGTTAAGCGTGCTAGAGCTAGAGTAGTTCTAGGATGGGTGACCCCCTGGGAAGTGGGGCGTCACATATACTGACTCTAATTTCCTGTTCCACTTTTATCTTAGAGTTACACTGACTCTAATTTTCTGTCTGTGAGTTTAAACTCCTCTGGATCACCTTAGGCTCCCTTTACCTAAGTTCCATGTCATACTCATCCTAGAGTTCCTTAACTCTATGTTGATCACTCTATCCAGTGTCCTTAGGTTATCTCCTAAGACAATGCCACTCGTCCAATCCTAGGATAACTCCTAAGTTTGATGTCACTCATTAAACCCTGAATCTAGATTTTTCTCCTAGTCTTACTACCAACATGTCCTTTTCCTTATGTTTCACATGATTCCTAGGGCTATACCCTAACACGATCTCAATCATAAAATAATTAATCCTTTTTTATGCATGCAATTATTTCCATCTCAATCATGAATAATATTCATCATCTATGTAGATAAATCAAAGTTACATTTTCTTCTATGTTCATTTAAACATGTAAATAATCCACCTATTTTCCTTTTTCCTCATTCATAATCACAATTAAAATTACACTACTATAGCATGCTCACTATAATGCTTCAAGATCAAAAGCAGAGGAAAAAGTGGAGAGGTCACCCATTTTCGGTAGAATCCCCCACCTCGATGTTTTCTCCTGCTCTTGAAAGAGACGAGTTTCGCTCTTTTGATCTCCGAGGTTTCCCTAAATTGTAAGAAAAAAACACCATGAAGCAATCGCCTTATATAATCCACTAATTCCAATATAACGACAAAACTGAACCTCTTTGACAACTAAAAGGGAAAAATCCCTATTTGACCACTTTCTCACAAAAAGGCTATTTTTGGATTGGCTCACAAAAATGGGAGAAGAATAATCCCCCCTTGACATGTTGCCAGAGAGAAATTTGCTCTCTTTGGCCATTGGCCAAAATGCTCCAAAAATTTAAGAAAAACTCAATTTGAGCAATTCCCCCAATTACCGATTTCGCATATCGGCAAAAATCAAGAATTTGCATTCGAAAATTGGAGAGAAACTCAATTTGAGAAATTCCCCCAATTACCGATTTCGCATATTGGCAAAATCAAGAATTTGCATTCGAAAATTGGAGAGAAACTCAATTTTAGCAATTCCCCCCAATTACCGATTTCGCATATTGGTAAAATTAAGAATTTGCATTCGAAAATTGGAGAGAAACTCAATTTGAGCAATTCCCCCCAATTACCGATTTCGCATATTGGCAAAATCAATAATTTGCATTCAAAAATTGGAGAGAAACTCAATTTGAGCAATTTCCCCCAATTAATGATTTTGCACATTGGCAAAATCAAAAAATTGCATTCAAAAATTAGAGAGAAACCCAATTTGAGCAATTTTCCATCAATCGACGATATTGTGCGTTGAGAAGAAAAGAAGAAAATTTCTTCTTCTTTTTTTTCCCTTCTTTTCTCCTCTCTCTCTTTTTTTTTTTTTTTTTTGTCAAATGCCCCTGCTGTTGAGCAGCAGCATGCATAGCTGCTGCCCAAGCAGCTGTTTTTGCTGCAGCTGCTGCTGCTCGTAGCAGCAGCAGCTGCAGCCACCCCTGCAGCTGCACAAGGCAGCTGCATGTGCAGCTGCCCTGCGGCTGCACATTGCAGCTGCCAAGGCAGCTGCAAGTGCGGCTGCCAAGGCAGCTGCAAGTGCGGCTGCCCTACAGCTCAACCTCCCCCCCCCCCCCCCTTTTTTTTTTTTTTTTTTTTTTTTCTTCCCAATTCTGCTGCTGGGCAGCAGCTTGCACATCTGCTGCACAGGCAGCAGGTCCTGCAGCTGCTGCTGCTGCTTGTAGCAGCAGCTGCGCAAGGCAGCCGCAGCGCTGCTGCTGCTAGTAGCTCAAGCTGCAGCCTCCTTTTTTTTTGTTCTCTTCTTTTCCTGCCAAGAAAGAGGAAAGAGAGAGAGAGAGAGAGAACTCTACCTGAGTCTTTTTCTTCTTCTTTTTATCTTCTTCTTTCCTCTTCTTCTTTCTTCCTTCTCCTTTCTTTGTTCTTCTTCCCTTCCTCTTTCTTTCCTCTTTCGTTTCCTGTTCCAACAGAGAGAGGGGGAGAGAGAGTGGGAGGGTGAGTGAGTTTTCAAAAGAGGGAGAGAGAGAGAGGGCATTTACTCCTGCAGGGGGGTAGGTGGAGGGAGAAGGAGATTTTACTAAAATGCCCCCCTACATAAACCACATTTCCCTAATTGCCCCTCTCAACTCTGCAGTTTTTTTCACTGCAGTGAGTAATTTCGGTTATCCCTCTTTCTCCACGCTTTGCCGTCAACTGGGAGATCGAAACTGAAATTTTTCTTCTCCTTTTTATTCTACAAATTTTTCTTAAACTTTCCACGAATTCTTTTAAATTTTTGGGCCACTCTAAGCCCTCGAAAGAGAGCCCCGAAAAAGCTTCGCGATAAACTGCGTTATTAAAAACTGCAGTTTCAGAATTCACGAAGCATTTTTCTTTGCTTTGTTCTCCTATTTTCCTTCAATTGCTCACCTCGGCACTTCACCCCTTTTAATCAGGAAACTCTTTTGAGGCACCCCACAATTTCTTTTAAATTTTTTGATTACTCTAAGTCTTCGAAACAGGGCTCCGAAAATGCTTCGCGATCACAAAATCCAGAATCTCTAAATTTTGCCAAGTCCTCGGGGTTCAAGTCACTTTTCGACCCGATGCCCTTCGCGTCGGTCCGAAACACACCTAACATGGCTGTAACCATATTTAAAACATGTTACAAGTCTTTTCGCCGTATTTTGTCATTTTGCGAATTTGGCGAACGAGGACTTAAGTTTTGCAATTTGAAGCTTCAACTCTCAACTACAACTCACTTTTCGACTCGATGACTTTTGTATCGATTCGAAATGCTTCCAACTCACTTGTAATTACATTTGAAATGTGTTACAAGTATTTTTGCTGAGTTTCGCCACTTCGCAGAAATCGGCGAGCTTAAGCTTTAGAATTTGAAACTTCAAATTCTCAACTACAACTCACTTTTCGACTCAACGGCTTTTGCGTCGATTCGAAATGCTTCCAACCCACTTGTAATTATATTTGAAATGTGATACAAGTATTTTTGCTGAGTTTCGCCACTTCGCGGAGATCGGTGTACTACCTTCTCCCCTATTTTGAATAAATCATAATTTAGCACTTTTCTCTGAATTCAATAAAAATAGTACTTCATACCATTTTTATTTATATTTATTTATATACCACAAATCTGGTACATTACATTGCAGGTATGTATTAAATTTTAAGTTTTCAGTGTTTTATATTATCATTACTAATATGTTATATGTGAAACAGGTGGAATAATAGGTTGGCTTTTCGGGACAATGTCAGGACAGCTGACATTGAGTTCTATCGTGATCAGCTTGATTGCTAGTTAGAGTCTCAGGTACATGAGTTAATTATCATAAGTTTTCATTCACATAACTTTCTTTTTAATACAAGTTACTTATCATATACTTTTCATAATAGATTATATGGAGGCCATATACAGATGATATACTAGAGTCACTTCCACCCTTTTGTCTAGTGGGGTCCCCGGTATGGCGATCATGGACGACCCTAGTATGTTTTCATATTATTGAACTACATCTTCCGGATCGGGTGCTTCGTCATTTTGGATTTCGACAGCATATACCCGACGCAGTAGTTGCTCTACCTCGCATCACTTCACGAGGTAGAGCGGATGAGAACTGGGCGGCATTTCATGCCATACATATTCAGGATTGTGACGATCGACTGCAGTATATAGTAGAGGTGGACCCCCATGTAGATCCCGATTATATACGCGCCGCTTCCATGTACATGCAGTGGTATTGGAGTATCACCAGGAGGTGGATATCTACTCCAGTACAGCGTCCCCCCCTTGCATATCAGCCCCATGGACATCACGAGAGATTTTTGGTATGATATAATAATTAATTTAATATTCAAATGAAAGTCAATGTAATTATTGTGATACTGTTTTTATTTCAGGTCGATCTCATTCAGAGAATAGAATATATGGTCACAAGTGTACTACCCCAGCTTTCACATACTGGAGCACCTTTCGACGTTCTGACACGTGCTGCTGCTCAGATGGAGGATGGTTTACTCACTGTACAGACATTACCACATACTACACCACGCCCAGCGGATCATGGTGGAGCATCGACGTCGGGGCATGCACCATCACCTAGTCCATCGGGGACACAGCCAGCAGACCATGGTGGAGCATCGACGTCGGGGCATGCACCATCAGATACTACGCCACCATCGGGGTATGTACCACTTGGTCGTCGTCAACGAGGACCTGATCTTTTTTATTTTAGGCGAGCACAGCAACGACAGTCCTCCCAGACTGATCAGCCATCATCTTCAGCTTCTTCACAGCCAGAGGGCACGGCTATTTTACAGTTGGACCAATTCGACAGTATAGAGCCATTTGATTAGTTTACATTATTATTATTGTTATATTTCTATTATTTTATTGTGATGAGCTGTGTTGTTGTGTTGTTGTGTTGTTGTGTTGTGCGATGTGATGTGATGTGATGTGATGTGATGTGATGTGATGTGATGTGATGTGATGTGATGTGATGTGATGTGATGTGATGTGATGTGCGATGTGAGCCATGATATGATGTGATGTGTTGTGTTTTGTTGTGTTGTTGTGTTGTGCAATGTGATGTGATGTGATGTGATGTGCTTTGTTGTGTTGTTGTGTTGTGTTATTGTATGATGTGCGATATGATGTGATGTGATGTAATGTGTTGTGATGTGTTGTGCTTTGTTGTGTTGTGCTCGTAATCATGTATTTTGCTTCTTCTTTGAAATGTTGAAACTTACTGCAATCATTGTTCAATGTAATATTTATAATTCCTCTTTTTCATGCCCTTCTTTTTTTTTTAATGCTCACTATGTATATGCTTTGCATTTATTATTTGTTTAAAGCTTTAGTTGACAAAAATACCAGTTTCTTTATATGGATTTTTATTTTCTGATTTGTTTGAAGGTGTTTTTTCTTCTTTTTTTTTTTTGTCTTTGGAGGCATGCTATTCATGTGTGGGAACTTAAATAGAGAATTACTTCATTTTGTTTTTTAATCTTATAGGAGGAATACAGGGATTATAAATTCCCACTTGCAACTTGTGTTGTTTTATCGGGAATGTATGAAGATGATTTGGACAATTGTGAAGAGATTGTTTATACCGGACAAGGCGGGCATGATTTACTTGGTAATAAGAAATAGATTGGCGATCAAAAGATGGAGCGTGGAAAAATCCTCACACATTCAGCAACAAAAAAAAAATATACTGTCTAAACACGCAGGTTCAACCTGAACCTGCGTGTCTAAACATGCAGGCTCAACCCGCGTGTTCAACTAGTTACACGTCCCACACAGCTGCTGACGTGGCATGCACACGTGGCGCCCAGTTGGCAGGGATAGGGTCATTTTTGTAAATACAAATTTTATAGGGTCATTTTCAAAAATTCAAATTTTTACAGGATCATTTTCAAAAAAAGCCGAAAAGTAAATGACTTTGTGTTTGATCATTGTCAATTGACAAATTTAGCAAAAACAATAAAAAAACAAATTAGTCATTAATTACAAAATTAATCCCCTCTCCTTCCTCTTTTCTTTTCTTTTCTTTTCTTTTTTTTTTTTTTTTTTTTTTTCTAAAAGCTACGCAGCGTGTGCGAGCAACTTGAATTTAGGATCAGATCATTTAAAAACTGCATATATAGTATCAAATATTTTATATTTTAATTGTACTGTTTAATCACTCCCTTTAAGTGTACATTTGTAGACAATATCTTTGTATGCATGTCATGTTATATGATTGTTCAATTTCAATAGTGTAGTGAGTTGTTTTTCTAACTAATGAATTTTATTGAATCCACCAAAAACATATATATGTACTCATGCACCCATTTTTGATAATGGTAGGTTGAATATTGTTACAGGAGGGAGCAACTTTGACCATTTGCTTTTCCTCTTATCACGGCAAAATATTTTTTTTTCGAAAAAAAAAATAATATATTATTCGCTTAATTCCATTTGTGAACTAAGCAATAAAAAGAAAATAATAAAATCTCATAGAGATAAAATAAAGTACAATCAAATAAAAAAAATTGCTACTCGAGCTTTTTCGAATAGCATGTGAGGCCTTTTCTATTACTTTATTATTTTACTCATCAATCTGATTACGAGTAGGGAATTAGTATTTTTTTATTAAAATATTATCTTATTTCTAATTGTTTTAATAATATTATTTTAAAATATTTTTAAAATATATTATTAATTATTAAAAGTAAAAATTGAATGTCTTACCTTATGCTAAAATTGATTCCCATATTAATCTATCTAATAAGAAACACCGACAAACTGCATTTAATACTTGAGATGTTAACTAGTTAGCATAGTTGACTGAAAATTTAATAGTTGATATTTAAAATTTTAAATTTTAAAGTCTAATTATTTTATATCTTTAGTTGTGTTCACTTCAAATAATATGTAAATTTTTTAAAAAAAAAAAATGTTCAGGTCGTATGGTTGTTTTTTTTTTTAAATACTAATTTTATATAATTTGAGAGGATGAAAAAAAAATTGTTATTATAATTAGTTAATTAGATTATAATATAGAGCAATGCTACATGTACACTCCGAAGGGGTGTACATCATACACCTCCATCATTTTAATGGTGGCGATATTTTTTACGGGTCACATCGAGTGACCCATCATCACACCACCACCCTTAGATGGGTGGGGTGTATGATGTACACCCCGAAAGGGGTGTACACATAGCATTTTCCTATAATATATCCGACTACTAAGTGATAGATAATGATTACAAAAAAGTTATTTTTAATTATTTTTGTTTTTTTTTTTTTATCTTCAATGAAACACTTTTCAAGACACAAAATTTTATATAGAAACAATCAAAATCAAAATGTTATTCAGTCAAATAAAATTTCAAATTTCTAACAAATTATTTATTTATTTTTTTTTTTATTTATTTTTTTTGGAAGGGCGTGATAATTAATTGAACGGTGAACATGTATTGAAATGTCGTGTTCAAGACTTGAAAGACCTATGGAGACTTGTTCTGAATAGGGAATCAATGGCCATGGCCGTTTTTTTTTCACCAACAACCCAATTAAAGTTTTTATTTATTAAATAATTTTTTAAAAATTTTATTTAGTCAAAAAAATAAAAAAACACGACGAATTATTTATCGTTTTTAAAAAACAGTAAAAATGTAATAAATAATTTATTATTTTTGTCATTTTATTATTTTTTTAATTTAATATTGAGTTAGATAAAATAAAACTATCTGATTGAATAAATTTTTTACAAAATTATTTAGTTAGCTATAAATGTTTTAAAAATTAAATTGAAAAAACCAATGGCCAACATACTAACGGACAAAAATAAACAAAATTTTGCCCTCTCACACACACACACACTCTCTCTCTCTCTCTCTCTCTCTCTCTCTCTCTCTCTCTCAAGAAAGGGCATGCCAAAGGGAGAGGGACGAGTTGGTAATTAAACTCTACACCAGAAAGAGATATATATCTTGCACCTCATTTATTTTAAAATAAAATAAATTTTACTGATTATATTAAAATAATTAATAAAATATATTTTATTCTTAAATATATGAGATATATATTATATATCAATTGTGAAATGTGTAGATAGTATTGCTCAGTTAAATAATCCTGGCTGCTTCTCCACGAAGTGCTTTTGCGACCAACATATGCTCTACAATATAGCTTGTGCTTTTACTAGCCACGTTTTTTTAAAGCACTTAGTAACAAAGCTCAAATGAAAATTTAAATTTTTTTTTTGTTTTTTATTGGATTGAAGCCTCAAAATTCTAATTCTGCTACAGTTTAAATCTCCGATAAAGATTATTCTTAATTTTCTTTTCAATCAATGGTATTGAGCGTACTTGTTGGGCTTGAGGCCGAAATCACACTGCCGACGAATGAAGAGAAATCAACTCAACTGAATTCTTTTCAATCAAACACTTAAGTTACATCTTAAGGAGGCTCAACTTAAAAGAACGAATCTTTTTGTATTAATCTGCAAGGATCTGGTTACAGAATTAAACTATTCCTAATAAAAGCTCTAAAATTATACTAGAAAAACACTTAAAATTACACAGAAATGATGTAGATATTGAAATTAAAGAAAAAAAATTAAATGTGGTCCCTTCTTTATGTATGTGAAGGATCTCTTTATTGAGGAAAATCCATCTATTTATAGTAATACAGATTTTTTCTGAGATTATTTGCTATTTCACGTAATGCTGAGTAATTCGTGATGGAATTTATATGGCATAAAATATTAAACCAATACATACCAATATTCAGGATCATAAATAAAACTGTAAAATAACTTACAGAGCGCCATCGAGAAAATTCTTGATTAAACAGCGGAAGCAAGAAATTCGGTTGCAATACTAAACCGTACCGACCGAACTAGGTAATCAGACTTTGATGGGAAGTCGATTTGGAATCTATATAAAGGGGTACTGGTCCTGCCACCTACTCATGTACCTTCACTTATCCCCTCTTTTGAATGGATGGAAAAGGGATAAGATATACCATATTAAGTAATTCTATATCTTTTAGGATTGACCTTATCTATAGTAAATCTAAATTTAAATATAATTAATTAGGCCACATATATGGAAATCCTAACAACTCAGCCACCTCCCTCATTTTGTGGCATAAGTTTCAACCAAAGTTGTGTTGGCCACGGAATTCATTTTCTACGATTTCAGCTATTTTTCGCCTAAAGCTCGTTCAAGTTTAAGCATTACTTTCTCAGCTCTTGGTATATCATGCACATGTCGTCTTCCGATTTGTTGATATCATGCTGATCGATATCTGTGCCACGCGTACGTTATTCTCAGATTTGCTTAAGTTGGCTGACTATGTTGACTGATTTTCTTGCCACGTAGCAATCTTTTTCGATTCCAACAATGACTTAAGAATATTATCCTCAAAAGGAAAGTTGAGACCGCATAAATTATGTCTTAACCAAATTATTATGGTCTATTCCGTCGCGCTATCATCAACGAAAATAGAGAATAATTATTTATCGCATTTATGGATGCACACAGCGTGTTCAGCTCGCAATCCCAGATATTAATATAAGGACCCATTTGATATTATGATCCGCGTAATATTGTTAGATAAAAAAGAGTTGAGACTAAATTGTATAAAAATATATTTTTCTATTGCTCGATAAAATCTTAAAATTTATATCTTATATATTATGAGATTTATTATAATATACAAAATATAATATTACTTATGAAAAAATAAATTATCATTGTCGTGTTATAATCTTTTCCCGCATGCAAGTGTAGGATAATTTAGATTGTTCAAAATATTTAATTTTAGTTATTATTATTATTATTATGCATGATTATTAATATTCAAGATTTTAGATATAATTTTTTATTAGTTATAATAATTTGTTGAATTTGAATTCCGATTTAAAATATTTAAATTTAATTATTATATTATGTTTCTAAGAACACTTTCACCAAAAAAAAAAAAAAAAAAAAGGAAAGGAAAAAACAACTTTCCATACTGCAGTACAGATTTCAGACAAAACAGGAAGCCGCAGAATCTTCCTATTACGTCATCATTTACGTGGCACTTCTAGAAACTCTAATAAGTGTGGACAATGACACTAAAGAGCACATCCTCCACTAAGAAGTAGCCTACGTAGGCTCCGTTCGGTTACAAAAACTAGAGGATAAGAGGATATCCCCTTTATATCTAAATAATAAAAAATTATTTGGAACAACTGTTTCATTTAATTTTGAGATTATGACGAAATAACTGTTTCAAGCATTTGATAAAATTACAGTTTTTTTTAAAAAAAAAAATTAATTAATTTTATTTTAAATTATAAGTTATTTAAATTTATAAAATTTAAAATTTATTTTATTATTTTATAAAAATTTAATTTTTTCTATTTTTTTTATTTCTTTTTAATTTATCAAACACAATTTTCTTTATATCCGGTATAACTCTTATACCCACCCAAATATAAATTAATATTAGTTCCTGTTAATATCATAATTTATACCTATCTCCGATATAACTAAATTTTTTTTATACCCGAACCAAACGCAGCACAAAAATACTCTATTTTTTTCCAAAAATAATGTTTTAAAGTAATATATATATATATATATATATATATATATATATATATATATATATATATATATATATATATATATATATATATATATTCCAGATACTTAGCACATAGTAAAACAAGTGAGGCCTGCAAAGGGAGGAAATGGAGGCAAAGATGAGGAAGCTGTGTATTAATTTCCTGCTTCTGGTTGTATTAGTGCTTCTGCGTTTGTCATCTGGAAAAGAAGAAGCAGAAGCAGAAGCAGAAGCAGAAGCAGCAGCAGTTGGGGGCATAGCCCTCAGCAGAGATGACTTCCCCCCTGGCTTTATTTTTGGTGCTGGAAGCTCTGCTTTCCAGGTTGGGTAAAGCACTTAATTTTTTGGTTAATTACAAAATAATATTATATATAGATTGATGTATATATTTTCATGGGAATTGATATATTTTTTTTGGAGTAGAGCTTATATATTTTTAAAAGTATGAGTCCATTCATACTTGTGTATTTTTATCATTAAATTTATATTAGAATTTTATATTTTATATTTTATTTTTCTCTAGTACAAATTTCAATACAAATTTAATGATAAAAAATTCACAAACACGATGGACTTATGCTTTTAAAAGCATATAAGCTCTACTCTTTTTTTTGAGTATTTTATAGCTTTAGTTCTGCATGGAGATGTAAATTTTCTATGTCTTTATGAAGAGTATGGTGTTTTGGGTGTGTTTACTCTTTCAATTTTTGTTCATTTATTGCATTAGGGTATTTTTTTGAGGGTTGGATAATTAATATATTACTAGCGAAGGTGGCCGTGGATAAATGTTATTGAATTAATCAAATTAAGTAAAAATAATAAAAAATTGATAAGATAAAATTTTAATTATAAATCGGAGATTTCACAAAATAGCAAATTTCTTTCAAATCATTCAAATATATAATAAAAATTATAATTTTTTCTCAGCGAATACCGCAACCATGTCAAAAATCCGATGGAACAAAAGATCTACACATAAAAATATAATTATGTATTACTAGTGAAGGTAGCAGACCCAGCGATGGGTAAATATTATTGAATTAATTAAATTAAATAAAAATAATAAAAAATTGATAAAATAACAATCTAATTATATATGGATTAGAGATATCACAAAGTAACCAATTTTTTTTAAATCATTCAAATATATAATAAAAATCATAATTTCTCCTTAGCGAGCCGACCATGTCAAAAATCCATTCGAATGAAAGATCTATATATAAAGATATAAAAATCGAAAGCATAGGATGAGATTGAGAGTATCGGAGGAGAAATCACCGGAGGGTGTAGAACTCGACGATGACAAAGAGGTAATTGGAGATGGTATCGGTGAAGTTGGAGGCGTCAAGGGTGAGCACCGAAGGGGACTTTACCTCCTCCGCTGCCGTCGCTAGAGTTAGATACGATATTTAACATTATAATAAAGTGATGGAGAGAAAAAAGAAAAAAAAAATAATAGAGGGAGAGTAAGTAGTGAAGAAGAGAGTCATTTTAAATAAAAAATAATATCCTCACCTCAGCTCTGGTTTTTCAAATTCGTAACCTACGTGCATCCTAAATTTTTTAAACAATTGTTTTCTGTTAGAAAAATAATCGCACTAAATCTGTTTGTGATTAAATTATCTAACTAATTTATGTTTAAATTTGAATAACATAACTTAACTTTAATCGCTATGAAAATTTCAGAAATTGTAGATAAAAATAAACCGAAATAAAATTGATTTCGAAGCGTGCGAGGCACTGCCCTAAGGCGTATTTCCGTCCTTCATGCGGATTAATCAAAAATACCATCCCAAGGTACGACTGGAACTCCCCTTCCTACGAGCACGGCCGCGGAAGAGGTTGACGAAATTTCTTTTAACACCCGATAAATAAAAACACTTAAAAAAAATAAAATATAATTAAAATATAATTTAAACAAATTTTTTTCCTCTCTATTTCTTTTCACTTGTCTAACAATAAAACTTCTCTCCTGCTCTCTACACCATACTATACTATAGTATATATAGGTCTACAGGGAGTAACGTTGGTGATGCAACGGCTCCATTTTTTTTAATTAAGGAGAGAGAATATAAAGAAACGTATCAAAAAAATAAATAAATAATTAAATAAAAATAAATAAATGACAATAAATGAGAATAAATTAAAATTAATAAATAAGAATACATTTTAATAAATGAATTAACAATTAATAATAAAATAATTATTCCAATAATTCCCTACAAAATTCAAAATTCCGAAATAATTATTAAACTCAACAAATTAAAATTAAAATAAGATTATCGGGTGTTTATACTATGTAATAGGTAAGGTGTCTTTAAGAGACTTAACCTCACTTAGTGTAAACAATTTTCATCAGAAGGAATCGGAGTGAACCAGATCTTGAACTACGTTCCTTTGACCCTGACTTCAACTGCCACACATACAGTACAGAATTCTCCATCGCGAGTCTGTGCATTAAAGGCCATGCACAGTACCTTGATTTTTTATAAGAATTTCCATGAACAGCCCACATTTCATAGTCGCGACCTTATACGAATATTCTTATATAGGTGGTCTCCTCCTAAGATATGTGTAGAGTCACATCTCGCGAAAATTATCGCCTCGGATTCCATTAAGAGCGGTAAGTTCAACCTCAACCACTACACATAGCACTACTCATCATAGGAATGGAATTAGAACTAAAGTTCCTTTGAATAAATTGTAGAAAGTGATCTTTGGCCAACCTGACAGCTTATTTTTACCACATTGAATCTTCTTCAAGAGATCTCCTATCACAAAGGTTGGGTTCCCACTGCAGGAATGCCCTTTATGGGCAAAGTCCCATCCCCCTCGATGACTCTAGGATCTTAGTTCTATTCAGGTCTTTCGTCAAGCAATCTGCAAAATTCTGTTCATCAAATAAACAATATCATAAGAAGTTAGCTATCTAACAGATTTTTGTTTCAATTTAATATATCGACTAGTCTTCGAATTTATTAATTTCTTTTTATAAAAATTAATTGCAGTTCAAAAATAGCACCGAATAGATATAAAATTAAACTAAATTAAATATATAAAAGTATGCTTTGTGCTGAATGGTTAAAATTTGTTTATGTACAAACTTTGACTGCGAATTCAAATTCAGCTGCAAATAAATTTTATTATATATATATATATATATATATATATATATATATATATATATATATATATATATATATATATATATACTATCGGATAATAATAATTAAAATAGTTTTTTTTTACTGTGGCAAACAGTAATATATTTTTGTAAAAAAATACTGTAGCAAATAATTAAAACAGTAATTTTATTTATTTATTTATTTATATTTTTTTTATTACGGCAGCAATTATATTAATTAAAACAGTAAATTATTTTTTAAAAAAAATAAATAAGATTACAGTATCAAAATAAATATACTGTAGCAATAAAAAAAAACAGTATTTATTTATTTTATAAAATTTTCTTTTATTTTACTGTATCAAAACAGTGTATATATATATATATATATATATATATATATATATATATATATATATATATATATATATATATATATATTCTCTATATATTTTTACTATAGCTAAAAACAGTAAACAATATTTTTTTTCTATATATTTTTACTGTAGCTAAAAACAGTAAATAAAATTTATTTTATATATATTTTTTTTTAAAGTCAAGAAAAGAGAGCAAATAAATTACAATAATCTATATGCAATTAAAATTTTAAAATGCTAATTCCAATATGTTTAAATTTGAATATTAAACATACTAATAACTTGACAACAAAATTATATGTAATATGCGATATTTTTTCGGATTAGCACTCGTTAGATTTAATCACAAACAAATCGGATTTACGTCTTAGACTGTTATAAAAATAATCGCACTAAATCTGTTTGTAATTAAATTATCTAACTAGTTTATGTTTAAATTTGAATAACAGAACTTACCTTTAATCGCTATAAAAATTTCAGAAATTGTAGATAAAAATAAACCGAAATAAAATTGATCCGGAAGCGTGCGAGGCACTGCCCTAAGGCGTATTTCCGTCCTTCGTGCGGATTAATCGAAGATACCACCCCAAGATACGACCGGAACTCCCCTTCCTACGAGCACGACCGCGGAAGATATTGACGAAGTTTCTTTCAACACCCGATAAATAAAAACACTTAATAAAATTTAAATTAAATTAAAATTAAATTTAAATAAACTCTTTTTCTTTTTTTTCTTTTCACTTGTCTAACAATAAAACTTCCCTCCTGCTCTCTACATCCTACTATACTATAGTATATATAGGTCTGCAGGGAGTAACATTGGTGATGCAACGGTTTTATTTCTTTTAATTAAGGAGAGAGACTATAAAGAAACATATCAAAAAAAAATAAATAATTAAATAAAAAAAATAAATGATAATAAATGAGAATAAATTTTAATAAATAAATTGAAAATTGATAATAAAATAATTATTGAAAATTTTATAATTTTAAATTTTATTCCAACATTTTGAATCTCCATTATAATTAATGAACATTACTATTAATATATATAAAATATTAATATTTAATTTTATTATATCCAGTTAAATTTTTACTAAATAAAGAAAGGAGGTGTGGACACATGGCTATAGAAAAATATGAGGATTCATATATGTTTATAGAAGATTAGAGACAATTATCTTGGATTTTACCGGTTCGTAATTAAATTATATTTTATCATCCTTATATTTATACTTTGTTATCTAGAATTGTTAGCTGCTTGTGATATTTAATTGTTGGTTTGCCCCTTGTGGTTCGGAGATGGGGGGTGAACTTGGTGGACTTTTTAAATGGGATAGCCTCTTCTTCTATGATATTAAAGGCTCTCATTTCGACGGGTAACCTGGATAGGTCTCTTGGCCTCTGTTTGGAACGGATATAAAGAGGATATCCCTTTTATATCCAAACACTTTTGGAATATTTTCGATTTGGGAAATATTTCTGATTTGAAAGAGGGATATTCCTCACCTTCCCCAACACCCCCGGTTTATTCCTATGTCCCTTCCCAAGGCAGTGCCTTGGGAAGGGACATTTCTTTTTTTTTTTTTTTTTTTTCGTTTTATTTTTCTTTTAGCTTCTTGGTTTTTTTTTAATTAAAATTTTTAAATTTTAAAAAAAAATTTAAATTTTAAATTTTAAATTTTATAAATTTTAATTTTTTTTAATTTTATATTTTAATAAATCTAAGATTTTTATTTTATTTTTAAAAAATATTAATTTTAAAATTTATACAATATTTTTATAATTTTTTTAAAATTTATATAAATTTATAAATTAAAATTTTTACTCTTACTTAAAATTTTAAAATTAACATTTTTTTTTTTACTCCCACTTAGAATTTTTATAAAAATTAAAATTAATAAAGATTAAAATTTGAATAAATTTTAAAATTTTAATTTTGAAAAAATTATTAAAAAAAATATATATTTTAATCTTTTACCAAAAAAGGTCAACTCTCTATTCCTCCTTATTTTTCAACCCCAATCCAAACACTATTTTACTTATATCAGGTTTAAGCTCCATTCCCAACCAAACACAATTTTACTTTATATCGGGCTTATCCCTTACTTTATATTTATACCTGGTATAACTTATTCTGGCTTATCCCCAATCCAAATGATACCTTGGAGGTTGTGATGGTGAGTGTTGCATTTAATGCAGGTGGATCTACCATGGAGTGGGTGAAGAAGTTTTGGTTGGTATTTAGTGCAGTAGGGATGCAGGCTTGGGTGGATAATGTAAGGTGGACATGTTAAATCTGGGAGTAATGGGTTATTTGATGCACTTGGGTCACTTTGTGGGCTTTACTGGGCCTTCCGGTGTGGGCCCCTCTTCGTTTGGACGGGGGGGCCTTGGGGGTGAGCTGGTCTGGGCTAACCTTGGCCCAGCTTATGCATTCTCGAAAGGGAGCATGATGGGGGTGCAGGCCGAGCCCATTCTGGCCCTTCCCTCTTACTGCAGGGAGGATGCTAACGACCAAAACGAGGAGGAGGAATGGCTTATGACTCGTGACGTTGGTTCGGTAGACCTGGAAACGGTGCAGAGCTCGCCCTTCACTCGCGTAAGCCGACGTCTTGCAACCGGGGATTGGACTCCAATCTTGTCCAAAGCAATTGCCAGAAAAGTGAGGCTGAGGGATGGTGTCTGCGACGCCCCAACTTCCCAGGGGGTCATCCATTCTATAACTACTCTAGCTCTAGCACGCTTAACTCTCTTAACCTTTTGGATCTTGGTACTACCCAAAATGCTATAGCCGGGTTAAGAGATTTAGTCCTATTATATCATTTATATATAGGACTAATACACGTTTCGGGAGTGTCACATTCTCCCCCCCCTTTAAGCCCTGACGTCCTCGTCAAGCTCAAAGACACTCACAAGACACTCACAAGCACCAGGCGATATGAGACTCGTCTCGCTAGCCTCAGCCAACATTGTGGGGAGCTACACTCCACCCACAACGGTCATTAGCCGAGGAGTCTCGCTCTACCTGCTATATAACCCTGGCTCAGCCGAGACTCATCTCATATTTCCGGCTGGTGAATGGCTCCGATACCAACTGTGACGCCCCAACTTCCTGGGGAGTCACCCATCCTAGAACTACTCTAGCTCTAGCACGCTTAACTCTCTTAATCTCTTGGGTCTTGCTACCATCCAAAATACTATACCCAGGTTAAGAGATTTAGTCCTATTATATCATTTATATATAGGACTAATACACATTTCAACGGCGGCGAAGGAGGAGGAGCCCGTGGCCGACGATGTCGTGGCCATAGTTAGTTAATTCGCGTATTATTCGCGAATTATTCGCGAATTATTGAGAATCAGAATTAAACGGACCGTTTCCGAATTTTTTCAAAAATTCGGATTAATTCGGAAAAAAAAAATCTAAAAATTATTATTCGCGAATAATTCGCGAACTCCGAATTTTTTCCCCAAAAATTCGTTACTGTTTTTTTTTTTTTTTGAATTTCAAAAATTAAATCCAAACACTACCCAATCCTCTTTAACCAAGAGTCCAAGATTCATTGATGATGCACACTACCCAATCCTCTTTAACCAAGAGTCCAAGACTATGGTGCACACTGCATTAACCGGTCCAATTCTAACAATGCTTTACAGCATACAATACTTCACCTTTCAAGAAAAAAAAAATAAAAATAAATTCCTTCACTGTTCACACTTCACAGCACATACCTATTTATAATAAAAATTTTAATACTTTTTCAACCTTCAAACTTTAAACCTGAAATCTTGTTAGCCTATCTATTTTATTTTATATCTATTTATTTTTATATTTTTAAAAATTATAATGCTCATAGTATAAATCTAGAAAAAATATTAAATTAATAGCCGAATTTTTTATCCCGAATTTTTAATTGGGAAACGTATAATTCCCGTATAAATCACGTATCCGAATAATTGTCGAGTCCGTTTTTTTTACCGAATTGTCAACGAATTTAAAAATCATGATACGAATTTTATCCGTATTATATCCGAACCGTATTTTTGCTGAATCCGAATTAACTAACTATGGTCGTGGCAGGTATAATTTTTATTAATGATATTCGATGCAGGGCTCTATTCGACACAGGTGCATCGCATTCATTCATTTGTAGATCCTTTGCCATGAGACACGGTCCAAGTACCGGATGGTTCCTTGGAGATTTCTGAGAGTTGTCCTGCCTGTCCAGTGTGGATTGGCGAGTGGATTATGACCGTGGACTTCTTGGTCTTGAGACGGCTAGGAGGTTATGACGTGATTTTGGGAATGAATTGGCTCTCTAAGTACTACGCCACTATCGGCTGCGAGCGGCGAGTTGTTACTTTTCGGGAACCGGGACAGGAGGAGTATGTTTTCAAGGCGTGTAGGGATTCTCTATTTGCCTCGGTGGTTTCCGCTTCACGAGCCAAGAAGCTGATCGATAGAAGGTGTGTGGCCTATCTGGCTACTGTTGTGGAAGGGCACAAGGACGAGCCCAATGTGCAGGATATTCCCGTGGCGCGGGAATACCCCGATGTATTTCCCGCGGAGTTGCCGGGTATGCCGAGGGATCGGGAGATCGAGTTCATCATAGACTTGGTTCCCGGGACAACTCCAGTTTCAAAGGCTCCTTATAAAATGGCCCCGGCGGAATTGAAGGACCTTAAGGCTCAATTACAAGACTTGCTGGATAAGGATTTCATCAGACCCAGTGTATCTCCTTGGGGAACTCCAGTCCTATTTGTGAAGAAGAATGACGGGTCACTTCGGCTATGTGTGGATTATCAGGAGCTCAACAAGTTGACGGTCAAGAACCGATATCCATTGCAGCGGATCGACAATTTGTTCGACCAATTACAAGGTTCCCGGGTATTTTCGAAGATTGACCTTCAATCGGGATACCACCAGTTGAAGATTAAGCCGGAGGATGCTCACAAAACGGCGTTTAGAACACGGTATAGACACTACAAATTCACCGTAATGCCTTTCGGTTGACTAATGCCCCGGCGGCATTCATGGATTTAATGAACCGCGTCTTTCAGCCTTTCCTAGACCGATTTGTCGTGGTCTTCATTGACGACATGTTGGTCTACTCTCGAAGTGACGACGAGCACGAGAATCACCTACGACAGGTATTGCAAGTGCTTCGGGAGCGAGGCCTGTTCGCGAAGCTGAAGAAATGCGAATTTTGGCTTCGGGAAGTGGCGTTCTTAGGACATGTGATTTCTGAGGCAGGGATGTATGTGGACCCCAAGAAAATTGAAGCTGTGAAGGATTGGCCCCGACCAACCCATTGTCACCGAGGTTCGAAGCTTTATCGGACTTGCGGGGTATTAGGCGGTTCGTGGAAGGGTTCTTCAAAATTACCATTCCACTTACCAGTCTTACAAAAAGGGGGGCTAAGTTCGTTTGAAGCGATGCTTGTGAAAGAAGCTTCTAGTTGCTCAAGGACAAATTGACATCGGCTCCAATCCTTGCTCTACCTATCGCGGGGAAGGAGTTCGTGGTTTATAGTGACGCCTCGGGAAGTGGTTTGGGGTGTGTACTTATGCAGGACGGGAAGGTTATAGCCTATGCCTCCCGGCAGCTGAAGAGTTATGAAAAGAATTACCCCACCCACGACCTCGAGCTTGCCGCGGTGATTTTTGCATTGAAGCTATGGCGGCATTATCTCTACGGGGAGCATTGTGAGATTTACACGGACCACAAAGGCCTCAAGTACTTGTTCACACAGAAGGAATTAAATCTGAGGCAGCGTCGATGGTTGAAACTTTTTAAAGATTATGATGTTAGCATCTTGTACCATCCGGGGAAAGCAAATGTGGTAGCCGACGCGTTAAACAGGAAATCCGTGGAGAATCTCGCCATGGCCATTACCGACCAATAACCGTTGCAATCCGAAATGCGATGGTTTGGCTTGGAGGTTGTGGCTCCCGGTCCACCCGCAAAGCTTATGACGCTTACTGTGACGCCCCACCTTCCTAGGAGGTCATCCATCCTAGAACTACTCTAGCTCTAGGACGCTTAACTCTCTTAACCTCTTGAGTCTTGCTACCACCCAAAATGCTATAGCCGGATTAAGAGATTTAGTCCTATTATATCATTTATATATAGGACTAATACACATTTCGGGGGTGTCACAGTGTTGGGGCAGCGGCAACAGGTGCTCGGGCCAGGTTCAACAAGAAGAAGATCTTCGCCAAAGCAAGTTGTACGGGTTGCACTTAGACGACTCCGAGGTGAACTCCTTTGAGGAGTTCGTTCGCAGCTTGTATTAGGCTAGATCTGGAGGAGGGGCGGGGTCCGTGTTAGGACTTTTTGGGGTCTTGTGGTTCGTAGTTGTAGGGATCCTCAGCGGATTATTTGGGTTTGGGTGTGCTCTGTTTTAGTATGTTTAGGGTATGTAGTTGGAACGTTAGAGGGCTTAACAACCCCTCGAAGCGCAATGTTGTTCGTCTTATTGTTTCCAATCTTTACCATGCCGTGGTTTGTCTTCAAGAAACCAAGGTCCAGAGTGTCTCATGGTCTTTCCTTCGGAGTTTTGCGAGGCCTTAGCTGTATAAAAGGCAATTTATTGAGGCGAATGCGACTTCCGGAGGACTGGTTACGTGTTGGAGCTCTAAGGCCTTTGAGTGTAGTGACGTCATAGTGCGCAACTTCTTTCTTACTCTTCGTCTCTGCCACCGTACTAGTGGGGAGTGCTTCTTGATCACAAACGTGTACGGCCCACCTATTTGGGAGGGGAAAGACCTTTTTTGTTCGGAGTTAGCACAACTGAAAGACAGCTGCGTTGGCAAGTGAGTTGTTTGTGGCGACTTCAATTTCACTAGATCCCAAGATGAACGGGTTAGGAAGAGGTAAAGTGATAGAGTGACCAATATGTTCAACAAATTGATTTTTGATCTGGCCCTCATCGACTTGCCCATGAAGAACCTGCGGTACACCTGGTCGAGTATGCAGCGAATTCCTACCTTGGCGAGACTAGACCGCTTTCTAGTTCCGACGGAGTGGGACTCGACCTTTCCGATGATCGAGGTCGAGGCATTACCTAGAGTTACGTCGGAACACTGCCCTATCTTGTTGTCTACGGGTAGGAAGTAGAAGCACAATGCAAAAATGTTTAGACTTGAGGAGGTGTGGTTAAAGTGCGAGGATTTTGTTTCCAGTGTTCCTATTTAGTAGAAGGAGGTTAAGGATAGCTCGGGTGTCTTATCTTTCACGGCAAAACTGAGGCATTGCCGCAACATGATAAAAAAGTGGTGCACCTCACACTACTATAGCATTAAGGCCGCTAAGTTAAGGCTACAGACAGAAATACAAAGATTAGATGAGATGGAGGAGAACCAGGTGTTTACGTCGAATCTAATCAAATACAGGGAGAAACTGAAAGCCAACCTCACAAGGGTGCTGGACGATGAGGAGCTGCTCTGGAAAACCATAGCTAAACAAAGGTGGACAAAGGAAGAAAACGGTAACACAAAATTCTTCCACGCATGCACTAATGGAAGGAGAATGTCTAACGGAATAGACGTAATTGAAGATGATGGACGAATGGTTCATTCGGATACGGAAAAGAAGTGCTATTTCTACTGAAAGTTCAAAGAGCTATTTTCCCCTGCGAAAATGGGACAGACTAATTTTGGGGATTGGAGTGGTCTCTTCCGTGTGCGACGCCTATCCGAGTCGGATTAACAGACTTTGATATCTCCCTTCACTCTGGAGGAGATTAGAAGAGCAGTTTTCTAGCTCGGAAAAGACAAAGCGTTGGGACACCCTGAAGGACGATATATGGGCGATTTTTCAAGTGCTGCATGAAGGAAGACCCATAGATTACACCTATATTTGCCTTATCCCCAAAAAAGAAGGACCCACGAAGGTTAATGACTTTCGACCGATTAGTCTCTTAAATGAAATACAGAAGATTATATCTAAGGTCCTGGCTAATGGATTGGCACATATACTGCCTGACCTGATCTCCCACTCTCAATCCCTTTTTTTGAAAGGGAGGAATATTTCAGATGCTTTTGCAATGACTTGCGAAATAATAGGGTGGGGGAGTAGGACCAAGGCCGAGGGCATCAGAGTGAAAGTGGATTTCGAAAAGGCGTACGACAAAATTAGTTGGGTCTTCCTTCGCAAAGTAATGGATTGGTGGGGTTTCGACGATAAATGGTGTGATTGGATTCAACAATGTGTGGAAAATATCAAACTTGCGTTACTCGTTAATGGAGAACCGACTAAGCGGATTAAGAGTATGAGAGGGGTGAGATAGGGGGACCCTCTCTACCCCTATCTATTCTTGATGGCAGCTGAGAGCTTAGCACGTATAATGGATGAGGCGGTACAAAATAATCTTATTATAGGAGTCGGACCGTCTATGGATTGCAAGATTGCCCTCATCCAATATGCAGATGACACACTCTTCTTCCGTGCAGCCAGGAAGAGGTAGGCTCACGTTTGTCAATGCAGTTCTAACCAACCTACCTCTCTACTTGTTCTCTATGTTCAAAGCGCCAAAATAGGTCATCAAGCGCATTGAGGCGCTTAGAAAAGACTTCTTCTGGGTTGGTGGGATGAAAGCAACAGAGAAAGGGTGCTTAGTCGCATGGGAAAATGTGTGTAGGGAGTAGAGAGGAAGGCGGTTTGGGCATCTTGGATCTATCTGCAATGAACAATGCCCTCCTCACCAAATAGTGGTGGAGGTTCTTCACGTTACCAGAGCTCCAATGGAATAAACTTATTAGACTGTTGTACTACACTCGAAGAAGGCCGCTATGGGAAGGGAGAACTTTTTAACCAGTCTCACAATGGTGGAAGAGTGTTCTCAGCACTAAGAAATTCGTTAAAGGGGGATGTCGTTTGTGCTAGGAGATGGAAGATCGATAATTTTTGGACGGATAGATGGTGCGTCGAGATGACATTGCAATTATTGTTCCCTGACGTGTTTGACAATGTGGAGGATAAAATGTTAAAAATATGTGATTGCTTGGATCGCAACGGGTCGACCTGGGGGACTATTCTTAAAGGGTATGGACATGGAGATAGCCCCGAAAATGGACGTACTATTGAGCTCAAATTGGTACTGGAGGGAACCAGGGTTGGACATGGGCTTGATAGAGTGGTTTGCCGCTGGAACGCAAAGGGTTTATTTACCGTTACGTCCACCTACAGGGTACTTCACGGCGGGGGAATAAGAGATGATTGCGCTCTAAAAATTTGAAGTCTTCGTCTGCCGCCTAAAGTTCAAATTTTCGTATGGCTTGTTCTCAGGAAACGCCTCCTTACGGTTGATAATCTTGTCAAATGGGGGGGACCGGAAACTTATGGTGTGTGCTTTGCGGTTCTGAGCATGAAACATTGGGTTATCTATTTTTGAAGTGTGTGTTCACAAGATTTGTGACTTGGATGGTTCATAGGGTTTGGGCAACGAGGACTTGAGCAATGATGCTAAACGCGCTTGGGAGAAGTGGATGACTCAGAACGGGCCCAAGGTTGTCAATAAAAATCTTGTCGATCTGTCTGATATCTGGTGGGTGGTTTGGTTTATTCGGAACAAAGTAATCTTCCAGCAGATAAATACGGACCCCATCCTCGCGGTGGCTTGGACCAAAAAACTTCTAAAGCAGTGGGAGGAGTCCATTTTGGGACAGATCGGTGGGTGTGACCGGTGTTCAGAGAACTTGACCCTCCAGAGACAACATGACATAATTTTACTTACGACATATTTTTGAGACATAATCTTCTTCTTCTTCTTCTTCTTCTTCTTCTTCTTCTTTTTTCCGAGAGAGAGAGACCGTGCCGTCTCACAGTTGTTTGCTTAATTCACTATTTTGAATAAAGTAGGTAGCGCGCGGTAGCGCGCTACTTTTTTCTCAAAAAAAAAAATTGTTGGTTTATATATGATTATGGTAAAATTCTTTCACCTCTCAGAATTAATTGCTTATTTAGTTAAGAATAATTATTGTTTCTCTTATATCTTTTGCTTAATGTCTAGTTTGACACTAGTGATTAAATTTGGCAACTTAAGTTCTAAAATTGCATTGACGGCTCGAACTTTTAGAATTGCTGCAATCAAATTCTACCATCAGTTTTTGTCTGACAGAACTGGCGTGGCATTGAAGCAGTAGTGATGACTTATATATGACTTATATATAATATATAGATACTGTTCTCTAGTGCACAGCTTAAGCTCTAACAAAATTTGGCGAGGAAGAATTTGATTTTGTAGATAATAAATGAACTATTTATATATCATAGGTGCCTGCATGAGTAATCAAAGGGAGGGGACTCTGCAAAATGTGCTATTTATATGACATGTTTGTTATAATAAAACATTTTCGATGCTTCGCATCATGTCTGAGTTCGAAACTTTTTTTATCAGTTTTAAGACAAGATAGGAGCCTGGCGGCGATGATACCGTTTGAATCATCTGTTTGTATTTAAAAGCTTGAACTATCAAAAGACTGATGGTTCAATAATAATCAATGTATTCAGCATCAGGTACAATTTTTAAAGCCACTTTTGTGTATTCAAAATGGCTTCTGTAGGTGGAAGGAGCAGCAGCAGAGGATGGAAGGAAACCCTCTATCTGGGATCCTTTCACTCATGCTGGTTAGTTGGTGATATTTCTCCAAGCACATAAGAGTTATTTCAAAACCAAGTTTTTTTTTTTTTTTTTCCTACCAGGAAATGCTCTTAAAATAATTTATTGCATCTTAAAGTACTTCTAAATTTAGTGTTTTTGCTACCAGGAAAAGCATTTGATGGAAGCAATGCAGACACAGCAGCAGATCAATACCATAAGTACAAGGTAGGTTGATTTACTTTCGATTAAGAAACACAGTGACTTTCGCAAGTATATAATATGTCTATTTGATTTAAGTGATTCACATCAAATAATTTAGGATTTAAATCTAGTAAATTATGCTAATATGCTAGACATATATGAATAACAAGTCTCTTTGTTGGCAGGAAGATGTAAAGCTGATGCATGAGATTGGTCTCGATGCCTACAGATTTTCGATCGCTTGGCCTCGACTAATTCCCGGTACACAAATTTTATTCATGTTAATTCCAATACCACATTGGTTTCGTGGAAATTTCAAGGGATATACATATAGATCAATGAATTATGAATATTCACACGCAGATGGACGAGGAGCCGTCAATCCAAAAGGTCTAGAATACTACAACAATCTAATCGATGAGCTCTTAAGCTACGGTAATAGACCGAGAATAAATCAACCGACATTGCTCTTTCAATTACAATAAATAAATCAAGTTTCGCGAAGCTGTCGGAGACTGACGCAGAAATGCTTCCTTTTGTAGGAATACAGCCTCATGTAACAATCTACCATTGCGACCTTCCCCTAGTTCTTTACGAGGAATATGGTGGAATTTTGAGCCCCAAATTTATGTAACATCTTGAATCTTTCTCAATTTGGAAAGTAGTACTAAGATCTCGCAGTACTGACTGAAGTTCTAACAACATTGCCGATCATATCATAACGCAGCGAAGATTTCACAGCTTATGCCGACGTGTGCTTCAGAGAATTCGGCGACAGAGTGAAACACTGGGTGACCGTAAACGAACCCAACATAGAACCCATAGGTGGCTACGACTCGGGTAGCCTTCCCCCGGAACGATGCTCTTATCCCTTCGGCATAAATTGCACCATAGGAAACTCGACTACGGAGCCTTATATAGTTGCCCATCACCTCCTACTTGCTCATGCCTCAGCTGTGTTCCTTTACAGAGAAAAATATCAGGTTTTACAACCCCTCTGATCTTTTTTTACGAATTTTTCTTCAAAGTATTTACATTCCGCATTTGCTCATAGGCCGAGCAAGGTGGCTCTATAGGACTCACATTGTTAGGTTGGTGGTATGAGCCTTACTCGCAATCCTCAGAAGATAAAGCTGCGGCAAAAAGGATGGTTGATTTTCATATCGGGTGGTCGGTGATTCATTATTCCGTATCTTCGTATTTTCCTTTCCAAAAGAAGGTAAATTGTAATGACACTATCATGATACACTTCTAATTCAATCAGGTTTATGGATCCTCTGGTATACGGAGATTACCCTGCTGTGATGAGGGAGAATGCAGGATGGAGATTACCATCTTTTAGCAAAGAAGAGTCGAAAAGAATACGAGGGTCTTTCGATTTCATCGGCTTCAATCATTACATAGTGTTTTATGTGCAAGAAGATCTCAGCATGCTGAATTTGAAAGAGAGAGACTACTATGCTGACGCAGCTGTAAAACTTTCATGTAAGTTATGGACTATATTCGAATCGCAATCGATTTGCTATGTCATCATTTGATTTTACGATCAGAAGGACTAATTCAGTATGTGTTTGGCTTTTTTTTTTTAATGCAGTTTCGGACGGAAACTCGGTGAAGGTATTATGCTATTCCGTAACTAATATTTGAATACTCAATTACAAACAAATACATATTCTCTTGATGGAATTTAACTATTATGCAGTAGATAAAGTAGGTAGATTTCGTTGTATATGGTAATTTTCTAATGCTATAACTTGGACAGAAGCAGGATATTCTCAGGATGAAGACACCCTCAATGCCTTCGACTCCATGGGCTTTGCAGAAAATGTTGGAACATCTTAAACTGAATTATGGCAATCCTCCAGTCGTAATACACGAAAATGGTAATCGCAGAAATTAATCATTTGAAAACTTGCTGCTGATATTTGTTTACTTTTGCTTCTGCAAAATAAAGCAGGCTGGCTTTGTTTTGACTGCTTCCTTGTGCATGGTTGGCTCAGGTGCTGGCGCTCTAGCCGACCCAAAAAACATCGCAAACGAAAACCCGGATTATTTTAGAGTTGAATTCCTACAAGATTACTTAGAAAGTGTGCTTCTTTCTATAAGGTAACTCTTTTTCTTTAACGGAAAAAGTTTTCTGATTCAAGAGGACTGTTATAACTAAATAGTTTGAACCTAACTAAGATTCCCAAAATTGCTTTTAGAATTAGTTGTTTGATTTTCGTTTGTTGATTCATTTGCTCGAGCAACAAAAATGGCATTGCAGGAACGGATCAAATACACAAGGCTATTTCATATGGTCACTTCTAGACGTTTTTGAGTTCCAATTCGGCCTTGCCGTCCGCTTTGGTCTTGTCGGTGTCGATTTTAACGACGAAAATACGACTAGGTATCCGAGATATTCATCTCACTGGTACTCCAACATTTTGCGAGGTAGCGGACTGAGAAGGGCGGATGTCTCAATGCTTACTCCGCGTAAACTTGGTTTCGGGAGAAGAGAATTAAGCTCTAAAGCGAGCTTTACTTGAACCGATCAATCCCCTCGTACTTGTCTCAGAGCTTTGTTGCATACAGAAGTAAAAATTGTAATAGCTACATGGTCATTTTGCGTTCCAAGTTTCATGTATAGCTTTTATGCCGCGATGATCATAATAAAATGTAATGGATACATTCTTTATCTTTTAGTTGAATCATATGTCTTCAGCAAGAACTGCTTATGGTACTTCAGGAGATTCTTGTTTGTTATGAAGCAATTGTGATATGCCTTTTTTTTTCGATTTTTTTGTGTTGAGTGGAAGCATCTGCGATAACTCATGTGTAGCTACTGGTGAGGCTGCAGTAGCTTAGAAATCGATAATTATTGAGCCTTTTTGTCTCATGGACATTGTTCAAAACTTTCTGTAAAAGTGAAAACTACATTCTTAATTTCTGACGTTGGTTTCGGGTTTTTCAGAAAGCCAAAAAGAGCTAATTAGAACAGTTTTGAAGAAAACTAACATCTCTTTTCTGAAATATAAATCTGCAAACTCCTAGTTGGTCTTCTTTAAAGCAAATTTCCTTTCTCCTATTTCCCATTGTTGTTTTATTTTTTGATCATAACTAATACCCTGCATGAAATTCTTGTACTTTTTTTTATTTCCAGCTTTATGATGCCTCAGAAGTGATAGCAAACCAACCAATTTAACTGAAATACGTACTGCATGCTTTGCATTTCAGTATATGAATGAAGCTATGGTTAATTATGTAAAATCCTTAAGCTTGACTTAATTTTCTCTTGTTCAAGCATTTTCTGTTTAAGATAAACTACTAATTCAGCTTGAGCTGGGATTTTGTTTTGATTTTGCTTATGTCAGAATTTGCTTGTAACAGTCCTGCACCTACTTTCGAAGCTGGAGTTTGTCTCAGTTCAAAACTAGGATCATACAGAATTGAATCAGTACAAACTGAGTGAAATAATGATCTTATGTTTAAATTTTGAACTTCAAATTTGTTTCAAAACCAAATTACCAAACTCTCCAACATTGGTCACAGTGATGTACTTCTGCCAAATTCCAGTTCCATCATGAAAAAATTGTTATGTTTGTTTCAGCAAATAGTAATATGTTGTACAGATTATACTGATTCGATTAATATATAATTTTCCAACTCTTTTGGGTCTGATAACATTAGAAGCATTGTGTCTGCACGGTTTAAGTAAATTGATTGCGTATTTTTTACAACTCGACTTCTTAAAATTAGTAGTTAACGCCAACAATCCGACATCCTGTAAAACAACTACAACAACAACCACAAAAAGAAAAAAGAAAAAAGAAAAAAGAGATTTGACGCGAAAGTGGTGAAGTTTTTCAGCTTTCACCAGCAGGCCAAAATGATCTTTCAGACAACCAAATTTTAAGAGACACAGTGAGAAGCTTCTTCTCTGGCTCCAACAAGAAGATGTGCGCATTTTGATGCAAAAACAGTTCCAGCTCTCTGACGTTTGGAAAGCTCTACCACTGAACAAGCTCCAGAGAGGCACCGGCGTTTCGGTGCTTTAAGATTCGCGGGCGAGATGCTTCGCCCGCCAATTAGACGGCGCAGATCATAGAGAGCCGAGAAATGCAGAGACGGAGTATATATATTACGGCGCAGATCATGTGCATCCGTACATACGTAAACCTCCCATCTCATCTCAGACTAGATACATATCTACCGTCCATTAGAGTACAGTCTTCGTTTTCTATTCCAAGGTTGAACGGTGGAGATTTAAAGCTGAGACGTGATGGGATGTCTACAGATATGAAGGTGCACCGAGTGCATGCACTTTCTGAGACCATGGTCTGTTTGTTTCGGGCTGAGCAAAATACGGGGTGGACCGAACCGGACCGGGCCTTGTTTGGGCCGAGTTAAATTCAATCCAAAATAATCGGCCTGAATTTTTTTTATATATATAATTCTTTTATATTATGTATCAAATTCTAATATATCAGGATTTTGATTCTCTGCATGTTAAAAAAAACCTTCTTTTTATTCTAGAAGGAACCAGAAAAATATAACAAGAAATCTCTAAAGTGCTAAAAAAATTATATCCTACTCAGTAATCCAATTGTGCATTTACTAAATAGAAAGGTCTAAAACATCTATTGTGCCCAAAAAGTGACATATAATTTAGAGCTCTAATTTGAAATTTTTACTTAGAAAAATAAAACAAAAAAATTATCTGGAAAACTGGAAGAAGTAATTTTGCAGTAAAAAAAAAGTAACTCAAAAACCTTAATTTAAGTGGGAAAGAGGACCCAATCAGAGCAACCACTCTGATATCTCTCTGCCACATTTGTCTCCCCATGAGCACACTTCACATGGTAGCACAATTGCAATGGATCAGAAATCAGGTCCTACTTTTTTTTTTTTTTTTTTTTTTTTTTTTTTTGTTTCTTCACTTCCCTGTTCATCACATGCTCCTGGTACACTTTGCAGCAGCTTAGCTTACACAGATTGCCACCTAATACCATATAAGACCATACAAGGACACTCTGATTGAAAGCCCATATTAATATTTGGGACATGGGTCTCTGTGACCTTTTTTCTTTCTTTACACACAAAAGGAAGATGCTAAGGAACCATCATTCTTGCAGATGAATTCACTTGTCTTACTGGCTTTTGAAAAGTTGTTTTACTCATTTCCTCAATTGTTCAAAACAAATCTTTATTACTTGAAGTGAATGGTGAAGTAAGCAACCAACTTATCCTGATTAAAATTTAAAAACTACATACATTTAAAGAGAAGGTTTATCAATCACAAATCATTCAACTAAATTAGAGCTAACCAAATCCACACTTGCATTCCTTGTTTCCTTTTTCTCTTTCATTGATCATGAGAGACATAGAGTGAAAAAGATATTACCCACCATTACTGTGTAAATTGATTTAAATAAGTAATGCAGAGCACATGCCCAGCAACAGAAAGAAGAGATCCAGTACAAACAACCCAGCATTCCTCACATTCCTCAAAGAAGATGCACTGCTTTCATGGTCATTCAGATCCAGCATATATTTAGAAAAAAAGTTAAAAAAAAAAATGCATAATATTCTATAAAGCACATGCACCACACTAAGCAAGCAACAGCAGTAGCAGCAGCAGCAGCAGCAGCATCTGCTAGTGATGACAAATAACAGTGAATATATATAACTCTCAGTGCAGCAAGACATGAAATATGTCTTCTGTTCATCGACGATTGGTTTGGTTCAACCTCACACATCTCTATCCCTGCTGCACTCGGGTGGCATCGCGGAGTACCTCGACCGGTCGGTGCAGTAGTTGTAGATGGTGTAGTTTCCGCGCACCCACATCAGGCGCCGGTACTGCCGGCCGTCGAGGTCCTGGAACTCCTTCTGGTCCCACCAGCGCAAGCCCTGGGTGGCGCAGAACTTGGCCTCTGTGGAGGCCTCGCAGCCGTCGATGTGGAAGCTGCGGTATGCCGCCACGAAGGGGGCCTTGCTCCAGTCCGTCTTCTCCAGGCCGCCTCGCGTGGCCCAGTCGTCCGCGTTCCAGAGGCTCGAGTAGAGCTTCATGGGCTGGTTGAATGGATACCTCACCCCCAACTCCTTGCTGTTCTTGAACACTCGGATCGGCACATCATCCACGAAGAATCTGGAGTTTTTTTTGGCACACAATTGGACATTACATCAACCAACAACTCGTGGACCAATTTATAATATAAGTAAATTAGTGTTCACGTGGTAAAGCTGATGATCAGATTTAAGTAAATTAGTGGTAAAGCTGATGATCAGATTCAATTCAATGCGGTAAGCAAAAATTTTGAACTCTCAGATAAAATACATTGATATTGGACCACCAAAAAGGCCCATAGGTCGCAACTCATCCAACCAGAAAGCTTAAGCCTATACATCTGGGCCCAGTAGCATATACCAACTCTTTATGCTGAACTGTTTTCGCGTGTGAATTTCTAACAACTTGGCTTAAAAAGAAAGGTAAATTAAGTATATAGCTAGCTATGGCCTAATAATGCCTCAGCAAAATAAAACAAAGAAGAACACAAGGAAAAATACCCCATCCTCCTATGGTAAGAAAAAATGGAGTATCAAGAGGAAAAAGATGGGGAGTTAAAAGGGCACAAAGAAACCTACACAATCTGGTACATGTTCCATAGCACAGAGTAGGAGTGGTAGTCCTTTGTTGGGTCAAACCAGAGATAGATCCTCTGTTCCCTGTCTCCCTTCCCACCAGTGAACACATTGGTTTGCAGTATGTAAGGCTGGCCTGTCCTGTTCCCCAAGAACTCAAAGTCTATCTCATCATGCTCTGAGTTTTGAGATGACAACTGCTTCAACATCAACAACAACACATTGAACTGTTTAAGTTTAAGTAAACCAACTGAGTTTTTGATCAAATCAAATAGAAAGAAATTAAACAAAACATGACTGAACTCTAGTTTAATCTATCACAGAGAGATGTTTTAATATTTATATTCAACGAAAACAAATATATTAAACACTATATGCATCAACAATGACCATTCTATAAAAGTTTATCTCACATAGTAAGCAGTCACAGTTCCAGCTGAGTCCCCTGGAACCAGCTTTATTTGCATACTGAAGTGGCCAAACAAGTAAGAGCCCTTGGATTGAAACCCAGTACCTCAAAAAAAAAAAAAAAAAAAAAAAAAAAAAAAAAAAAAAAAACAAGAACAAAGTAAAATAAAAAGGAAAAGAATAAGTGGGTACATTTGGATTTGAAGCAAAGAAGAGCAAACTTAATTAGATGATCCTTAAGTTGTGGTACCTGTGTATTTGTCCAAGTTGAGCTGGATCTCATTGCCACCATTGAAGTACTTGATGTGGTCAAAAGCCCAAGTGGGCACATAGTTCTTTTGGAAGGGGACATCAATGGGCCTCCTAGGTGGAGCAGCCATGGCCAAGCCAAAGAAGCATAGCAACAGGGCCACAATGAAAGAGATAGGAGGAAGAGAAGAAGAGGCCATTTTCTTTTTTTTCCTTTGTTTCTTTTTCTCAATGAGAGAATGGGAAAGGGATTGGAGTGAGCAAATGAGGGGGTGGGTGTGTTGCAAGGGGATATATGTAGGCTACATGCCTCTACTTTACTGGTAAGAGTGAAGGTATGTCCATTTCTATTATAAGTTTTTTTTGCATTTTAATATGTAGCAAATTACTGAGAGGTTCCTGAGCATTTTTGTTGTTGTTTGACCTGCCAGAGCAGGAATAGTAGAATGTAATAGGGTGGTACAGCTATTGAGGTGGGACTGTGATATGATTTTTAGTTACTGTTGAGATTTTTTAATCTTTGGGGATCTTTGGGGTGGTGGTTTTAATTTTCTGAGAAGTGCTATTTATAAATTTTATATATTTTTTACTTTTTCAAATGAAACCTATTATAAAATTTATATTTATTTTTTAAAAAAAATAATCACTCTTCACAGCAGCAGCAACAACAACAACAAAATTAAAAAAATTGAGAAATGGTGGCCTCATATTTTGTTCAACTTAATCAAGCATTAATTTGAATCTACTTTCGTTTACTTTCAAAAATGACTATAACATGAGCAATACTATATATACATTTCAAATAGATTGTATATTATATATTTTATTTTATTTAAAGATGAAAACTAATTTATCAATTATTTCAAAATGACTGATAAAATTTATTTTATTTTTAAATAAATAAAATGTAATATATATACTTTACTTGAGATCTCTACTTGAAATGTACATATAGCATTAACTCTATAATATTATGTAAGTGACTACTCGCCCGCTTCAATAGTTATTATTATCAATGTCGAACTAGAACTTTTGTCCAACACAAAGTTGAATTAAATTGGCTCTTATGCCCATTATATTTATTTTATTTTTATATGTGGCTCTGATTCTTAACAAACATGCTAACATATTCTTTATGTTAGAATTTAGTTAAATTTTAATTAAATTAATATTAATATTTAAATATATTAAAAATAAATTAATTTATTTAAATATTAATTAGAATAAAATCTCTAATTATTAATAAATTTGAGTACGTTTTATGTTCAATCTATATATAGAGCATATAAGGCCTCATGTGTAGTACCGCTTGTAGGTGATAAAGGCTATTGCGGGGCACGATGCATATAGAAGAGGAAAATAAAAAAAAAAAATTATTTTATAAAAGACGGAAGAATGATAAAAGAGATTCGAGAAGAAAATTTGAATTAAAACTATTCTATTAAAAAAAATTTAGGTGTAATTATTTTTTGGATTAATAAATTTTATTTCATCCCTTTTTTTTTTTTTTATGATTTTGTCGGTTTTCGTTTCTACTGAGAGAATGAGTTTATAATAAAAGTCTAATTTAATGTTTTCGTTGCGAAATTTCAACAATCGATACCGAAGTAAATTACAGATTCACATATATCTGGGCAAGTACTAAATTCTCAACACTTTACTTGTCTAAGAACTTGCTTTGTTGATGAGCAAACATTCACAAAATTATTACTAATATTTTTTAAAAAAAATAATTTTAATGAATAATTTTAAATTGGAGCTTCTTCCTCATCTGCTAACAGTTTATCTAAATATTATGTTATAGCAAAAGATTCAATATTTTTCATTCTTATATATTAAATAACAAATTGCCAACAAAAAATAAGATCTAGTGTGACACATTAAAAACTAACTAGTAGCTTTAGTATTTCATTAAACTAGAAACTACAAGTGCTAAAATTAGAAACTAAACTGTAACTTTCTAGAAAGTGCTTTGAACTGGCTCGTTTGAAAAGCAGCAGCAGCAGTAGCAGTCTAAAGCTATCAAATAATAATAATAATAATAAAGCACTTTTTGTGTCTTTAAATAATATAAGTTTGGTGCCATTAAATAATATGAAAAATATGCATTTTTGGAGAGAGGTGAGAGCGTAATTGGCTCCGCAATAAACGAGGGGAACGTGTGATTGGTTAAAAATTTAAATTTAAATTTAAATTTAAATTTAAATTATTTATGCAGGGGACACGGCCACTTCATAAACGCGTTAGATCATATCAAATCGCCACATACAACAATTGTACCATATTTTCATAATTGCACTATTAATATCTCTTTCCTAACTGCTAACCATTCCTGCAGATTTTTGCATGTGCACTGACAAAAGAAATAGCGAAAAAATTTAACAGCAAAATAATAGAAATGTCGATCGACTTTGAAATCATGTTATTCAAAAATTAATCTGAGCTAAAAGAATAAATAAATAAATAAATTGTACGAGCAATTTACGCGCTTTAATTAGCCTTGAAACCTACATATACGGTTTAATTGAGAATGAAATAGAAACATTATATTAAAAAATTATGATTCAATACTAATACGTCATGTAAGGTAAGATATACTAATTTTTTAAAAAAATAAAAAATAAAAATAAAAGAAATTAGACTTCTAACATAATTTTTCGTATATTTTGTGAGGACGTAAAATAGCAGGAATTCAATTCAAAAATTTGAAGCGCATCTAACAATTGTATGTATTATGCATACATATGGAACAAATATATATATATATATATATATATATATATATATATATATATATGAAAAAAGCTAGATGTACATTCCAACTGGGGTGTACATCTTACACCCACCCTATCCTGGGGTGGGTGAATTTCACTCGTCCCATCGATGGGACGAGTGGAGGAATACCCACCCCAAGATGGGGTGGGTGTAGGATGTACATCCTATTTGGGATGTACAGGTAGCACTTCTATATATATGAGTTGTGCTACCTATACACCCCCAAGGGGGTGTACAGATAGGTTTTTTCATATATATATATTTTAAATAAACCATTAATATTCATGATCTATGAATTTGATCATTGTATTTCTTTTTTAATGAATAGGTTGGTGGGCCATGGTTTTGATGATCCGAAATGTCCCAGCTGGTTTAGTAAAGCAGCAAAACATTAGGCTAGAGATCATCACACAAGATCACAGCTATTTCATGTGAGGATGCTCACAATTGTTAATTATTGAGTACATTGATCACATTGAAGGTTCTTTAGTTTGGTGCTATTCCTCCTCCCCATCTGGAAATTGTACATGAGGAGATATTCTCCTCTTATTAGGGCCTTACTTAGGGCATGTTTGATTTGGAGAGCTTAAATTTAGAATGAGAACAAAAATGATTATCTCTCGCACCAACCATTTGGTCCGAGAAAATCACATTTTGTTGAATTTCGTTCCGTTGGTTATTTATTATTGAGTAAAATATGTTCGATCAACTGTTTGTCCTATAAAACTAGATGTAGAAAATTTAGAAACTGAATTCAGTGAGCCTGACTAATAAGACGAGCGAGGCAATGGTCCATAATAAATTTAATGTTCAGATAATTTGAATCAGGTTAAAGCTTGTGAGTGTTATAGCTGAGCTCTTAAGTGCGATAGATGTGTCATTCCTATCAACATATACTTTTGAAGTAATTAATTAGCACTTATGATTCACAATCACAAAATAAAAAAAATAATCATTTATTCTATTTCTTACTGTGCTGGAACTGATGAATAAAGTAAAGGTTTCATGAGGATCACCTAAAGTCATTTGAGAGATGTGGCTATTAATTTTTTTGTTGATACACATAAAATTATATTGCAACCGACTTACTATAATTAATGTACGATAAAATATTATTTATAATAAACAAATACAAATTTTTATTGTATTTTTTTACTATACATAATACAATCTGGTCATAATTCCAAATGATGCTTGACATAATTTATAATTATACTTACAATTCCAGACCATTCAGAATTGCTTTTCCACAATCCTATTTACCAAACATGCCCTAATGTGGAAAGCAGATAGTGCCCAAGAACCTGAACGTACATCCTCAAGAAGGCAAGTGCTCCTTCTGAACAATTTGTCCAAATATAGTAATTTGAGAGTTATATAGGCACATTACAATAAAACTATGCTATAGCGATATTTTTAAATATAGTTAAAAACTACAAAAAATATTACTGAAAAAAAATATCGACACTTGTCATTAGTGTCGCTATATGTGCCGTCGTTAGGGTGTATAGCGACACATTATTATAACGTGTCTTTATAATCTAATTTTGAATATAGATGGACTATAAATAAGACACTTGCAAAAAAATATCACAAACATATTTTTTTATAATCTAATTTTATTATAGTGACACTAACCTAAGTTACCAAAAATTGTTACTATACGACAAACATTCAAGCAACTATGTGTTAACTTTTTTTTCCCTTTTTTTGTGTGTGTTTGTGTGTTTTTTTTGAGAGAGAAAGGCCACAAGCTATATATCTCTATCGTTTATTTTTTTTTACAAAAAAAAATAAATTTAGTAAAAAATACGGAGCACCTAAACTTTTAATTCAAAATATCTGCACCAGTCATTTTGAGGTAAAAAAAAACATGTTGGACAACTCCTTCAAATACAGGCCATTTTGAAATACACCCTCCAGCCTTTTATTCTATTTTTACGCCTTTTCGCCTTTTCATACTTTAAATCTTAAGTTTGTTTCCGAATTAAGCAAAGAATTAAAAAAATAATAATAATAATACTCCCATTTGCTATGAAATTTCAAAATATCTAAATATAGTAAAATTGTTGATAAATTTTAACAAAACTATTATTGAACTATTAAAACACCTAATTAATGAAAAAAGCTCGCTCCAAAGTTTAGAAAGTATAAATCAATCTTCTCGTAAAGCTTAGGCTATCGTATCTAACAAAAAAAACATTCTAATTATAAATATATGATTTACGCATCCTAATAATAATAATTAGTTTTAAACATTTTGATCTCGTGTTTTTGAGTCAAATAAATTTTTATTGATAGCGAATCAGATTATTACAGTTGAAACGATTCGATCTAATACTTAAGTCCAGTTATTATCACACACATGATTCAAGATCATCAGAGATGTGTAATTTATCTGTCTCGCTAGTCTTGTCATTCAGATCGAGACTCGTCGTACACTTTCGATTGATGATTGGTTTTGATACCAAATATATCGACTAGAGCCACTAACAATAATAACTCGTTAAATCTAAATCACCCGTCTAAATTATTTAAGTATAATAATTATTATTAATATTATAATTTTTTATATATCTAATTATAATTATATTTTTATTCGATATAAGAATATTGGATATCACAACAACGGTGAGATAATAAATTATATTTACGGCAATATCATTCAGCAAGATAAGGATGGATTAAATACTCCATCATCGTAATGTGCTCCCACTTTTAAAAAAATAAAAATAAAAAAATGTGACGCACATGGCTTTTACAGTAAAAGAAACAAAGTCTAACGCACTTCACATGCACCTTCTATAGGTGTCACTCTACAAAAAGTACGCTATTAATTATTTTATTTTTAAAATAATATTATATTTTTTTTTATCCGTTTTGTGTATTTAAAATAATTAGATCTCGAACTCGAATATCGAATATCAACTATCAAATCCTTTACCACTTACACTAAAGACGATTAATAAAATATAACATTATGTTTATAAATTGTTAATTTATTGGCATATAAATTTAGAAATAAAAATATTATGAAAAATATTTTTAATATATTGTTAAACTTATGAATCGCGTTACACTTTATATTTATATATACTGAACTTGTTAAAATTGTTTTGAATCATAAATATTAATATATATATTAAATATTTTGGAGAAGTCATAGCAGCATTAATATTTGATTTAATTACATTTGAATGCAACAGTCACTGACTTACTTATTAACTGCTCTGGAAGGAAAAAAACAACATCTTATCCACAGATTCATAATCATAGCTCATACATTTGCTTATCAATGTGTTTCTTTTGTTTAATGGGATATATGTGTAGGTGTGTATGTTATTAGTAGTAATTTTTCGATAAAAATATATAAAAATTATTTAAATTATAAATTATTTTAAATTGAGATTATTTAATATTTAAAAATTTTAATTTTACTATTTAATTTTTTAGTTGATTTGATTTGACCCGTTCGACAGTACACTTTAACTTTAAAATATATGCTAATTACTTATCTTTAAAAAATTATAATTGCGAGAATTAAATAAAATATATTAATTAAAATTATAGCCAAATTATTATTGACTGATAGTAAAATTAAAATTTTAAAAATTTAAATACCTAATGCAAAAATAATCCACATACAGTTCAAATAAGTTTGATGAATTGTTACCTTTTCAAAATCACTCTCCATCCATGTCCTTGAGTATTAGAATCCAAAATTTGAACTCAGAAATTTTCATTTTCAAGCTAAATATTTTATAAACTTTAATTTTGAGAATTAATTAAATTAATCACTTATAGTGATTTGCACAGTAAATCCTCAACCACACATAATGAGCGATATTGGCTAAATACATTTAATTAGCATTAATCGTGTTGAAAAAAAAGCAGTTATAATTACACAGTACTGTTTGGAAAAATCTGTTAGTTTTGCATGACTAGAATATATATATATATATATATATATATATATATATATATATATATATATAATTATGCTACTATGCTTTTAAAAGTATCAATTCGTGCTTATAGATTTTTAGTTCTTAAATAAAAAGATGTGTGGTTAGGATGATAGTGGGTCCTTAGGTTAAGTGAGTGGTTGGTGGAATAAAATGATCTAAGACATGAAATTAATCAAATGAGTAGATCTAACGGTAGAAAACTTACAAGTATCAATCGCCTGGTGCTTACACAGGCATAGTAGCCGTATTATATATATATATATATATATATATAAAGAGAGAGGGAGAGAGAGAGAGAGAGAGCGCGCGCCAGGCTGGAATGCTATCGATAGCAAACCGGCTCTGTTGCCACCCATTTATTTTTTATGATGAAGCTTTCAAAACGATGATCGACATCGTTAAATATGATCTAAACCATTTAAACTATTTGAAAATTAAATTTCATATTTTTTTGGTATTTTTTTCTTATCAATCAAGTGGACATAAAAATAAACGACTGAAAATGAATTGCTTTCAAAAAGTAATGATAGGAAACTTGTAATCAAGATCAAGAGTATAGATCTTGTTTTAAATAGTTTAAAAAATTTTCTAACCAAAATTTAATTAATTTAGAATTTTTTATACCGTTAAACTAGCAAAAAATTCAAATCTACCATTAAAATTATAAATTTTGTAACACTTTGATCATGAGGTAAACGATGTCGAAAAGATTTGAAATTTAATTTTCAGACAGTTTAAATAGTCTATATCATATTCAACGGTGCCGATCGTCGATTTGAAAGCTCCATCATCGAAAACAAATGAGTGGCAACGGGACCTATTTGCTATCGATAGCATTCCAGCTCAACTCTCTCCCCTCTCTCTCTCTCTCTCTCTCTCTCTCTCTCTCTATATATATATATATATATATATATATATATATATATATATATATATATATATATATATATAATTGAGTTTCTATGTTTTTAAAAGTACTAAGTTATTGGTACTTGTGAATTTTTAATTCTTAACTGAAAAAATATATGGTTAGGATAATAGTGAGTCTCTTGAATTAATTAAGTGAGTGATTGGTGGAATAGAATGATCTAAAAAATAAAATTAGTCCAAAAAATAAATCTAACGATAGAAAACTTACAAACATTAATTGCTGGGAGCTTATACCAGCATAATAACTAAAGTATATATATATTATTAGTTTTTTTTTGATAAAATGTCGCACCATATCTCCTTGTCACGAAATTTAAAGGAATGGTGGGCACCCCCTTGCCATGTGCATGTGTTTTTGGAAACATGAGATTGGTTGTCTCTGGTCTAATATCAATTAGCTGAAAGTCTGAAACTACATCACAAGATCTCTGTTTCCCATTAATTTGTCATTCATTTATTATGGAGGGGTCATTTTCATGTTGTCATAGGAAGTTTGAGGGATATAAAATTTTAAAAATAAAAAAAAAATTATCTTCTAGTGGTTTTGTGGTGGGGTATATATAAGTATACACTCTTTAGGGGTGTATATCTTACATCCTACCCCATCATTCCCTCAATCCAAATTTTAAAGTATATTAATATTTTTCCATATCCTTTTTTTTAGGTTATGATATTTTCGTCATACTCAAACACACTCACAAATATCAAGCGATTTGAAATTTGTTTCGCTAATTTTAGTCGATCTTGAAAAAAGCCGCACTTTTCCTTTGTATGATCTTAAGTAAGCCGAGACTCATTCATACTATCTGCTATTAATTGGCTTCGATACTAGTTATGATGCCCTGCTTTATAAGGAAGTAATATATTTTAAAATTATTCTAATCCTAACCTTATTCAACCCTCTAACCTCTTTAATTTAGCCATTATCTAAAATGTTATAATCGTATTAAAAAATTTAGCCTTATTATATTTTATATATTTGGTTATTCTAAATTTTGAAGGAGTCATAGGTTTATTTTTTAAAACAAATTATTATTTTGTATGGCAATAGAATAGGTGATCGATCGTAAGTTCAAATTTCATCATGCTTTTAGTTTTATTTTGCTTCTTTCATTTTAATTCATTTTCACAGCTTAAACATTAAAAAAAAAATTAAGAAAAAAAATAAGATGCAAAGCATTAAAGGCCTCATTACCTATACGTAGGCTACGTTAATAGCAAAGTCATTGGTGCTACTAAATCTTTAACCCTTGAATAAATAAAAGCATGGTTAGAATGATAGTGGGTTTTTAAGGTTTAGTGGGTAGTTGAGAAAAAAATATGATCGAATGAGTGGAAATGATCCAAAGGGTAGATCTAATGGTGGATTAGCATAGTAGTCAGGCTCACATAGAACTAGCTAGGCTACTATACAATAGCACCAAGTCATTGGTGCTATTAAATTTTTAACCCTTGAATGGATTGATGTATGGTTAGAATGATAGTGGAGCCCTAAGATTTAGTGGGTAGTTAGAAAAATAGTATGATCTAAGGGGTGCAAATGATTCAAAGGGTATATCTAACGGCGGAATCGATAACATAGTAGCCAGACTCATATATACCTAGCTAGGCTACTATATATACTATTAATAGCATCAAATCATTGGTATTATTAGATTTTTAACTCTTGGATGAAGAGATACGTTGTTAGAATGATAGTAAGCCTTTAGAATTTAGTGGGTGGTTGAAAAAATAGTTTGATCTGAAGGATGAAAATGATCAAAGGTGTAGATCTAACGGCGGAAAACTTGGTAGCACCAAATGCTTAATACTATCGATAGTATAATAGCCGAACTGCTACTATACTATCGATAGTTCGGCTACTATACTATCGATAGCACCAAGCACTTACTGCTATCAAGTTTTTCACGATCTACCCCGTAGATCATTTCCACCCTTCGATCATACTATTTTTTCAACCACTCACTAAACCTTAAGGGTCCATTATTATCCTAACAACACATCTTTTCATCCAAGGGTCAAAAACTTAATAGCACCAATGACTTAGTATTATTAATAATATAATAGTCTATCAACCGTCCCTAGTGCAAGTGGCAAAGGGCTTGGTGGTTAATACTCGAGACTTGAGTTCGAAGCTTAGTTGCTTCACATTTCCAGCTAAGTTTATTTTAAAAGTAAACAAAGCATGCAACAAAAATAATAGTTATATATATATATAGTCCTAGTTATATATATATATAGTTATATATATATATAGTCCTAGTTATATATATATATATATAGTCCGGCTAAACGAAGCATGCAACAAAAATAATGCTTGTAAGTTTTCTACCGTTAGATCTATTTCCTTGACTAATTTCACCCTTTACATCATGCTATTCCACCAACCACCCACTAAATCCAAGGGACCTACTATCATCCTAACCAAACATCATTTTATCCGAGGGCTAAAAACCTACAAGCATCAATAACTTGGTACTTTTAAAAACATAGAACCTCAATTATATATATATATATATATATATATATATATATATATATATATATATATATATATATATATATATATATATATATATATATATATATATATATATATATAATCCGGCTACTGTACTTGTACAAGCACCAAGCAATTAGTACTTGTAATTTTTCTACCGTTAGATCTAATCCTTTGATTAATTCTACCATTTAGATCATACTATTTCACCAACTACCCACTAAATCAAAGGGGCCCACCATCATCCTAACCGCACATTCCTACATCCAATGATAAAAAACTCACAAGCACAAATAATTTTGTACTTTTACAAGCATAGAAGCTCAATTATATATATATATATATATAGGGTTAATTGCATACATGTCCCTATAAATATGTCGAATTGCAAATATATCCCTGCAAAATTCAACTTTTCATATTTATCCCTTCAAAAATCCAAAGTTCTTCAAATATGCCCCTCTGGTTAATCCCCGTTTGGAATCGGTTTATTTTTTAACAGATTCGATGTGAAATGACATTTTTGCCCCCTTACAAATATATCCCTCCAAAAACAATACCATTATACTTGTTACAAAAATGCCCCTCTCCAAAAATTATAAAATTCTATCATCAAAATAATTCTTTTTTTCTTTTCCTTTTTTTTTCTTTTTTTTTTTGAGGTATAATATGGAAAGGATAAATATGTAAATTCAATTTTTAATCTAACCAAGGTTAAGCATTTAATCTAGGGTTAAATCAACTTTTTTAACAGAGATGGACGGTAGGGGCATATTTGAATAACGGTGGATTTTTCAAGGGATAAATATGAAAAGTTGAATTTTGCAGGGATATATTTGCAATTCGACATATTTGCAGGGACATGTATGCAATTAACCCATATATATATATATATATATATATATATATATATATATATATATATATATATATATATATATATATATATATATATATATATATATATATATATATATATATATATATATATATATATATATATAGTCTGGCTACTATACTTATACAAGTACTAAGCAATTGGTACTGCTTGTAAGTTTTCTACCGTTAGATCTATCCCTTTGACTAATTTCATCCCTTAGATCATTCTATTCCACCAACCGCTCACTTAACCCAAGGGGCCTACTTTCATCCTAACTACACATCTTTTCATCCAACGGCTAAAAACCTACAAGCACCAATGACTTGATACTTTTAAAAACATAGGAGCTCAATTTTATATATATATATATATATATATATATAGAGTCCGGCTGGAATACTATCGATAGCACCAAGCAATTGGTGCTACCAAATTTTCAGCCCTTAGATAAAAGGATGCGCGGTTGGGATTATAGTGGTCCCCTAAGATTTTTACTATTTAATCAACCACCTACTAAACCCTAGGGGACCACTATCTTCCTGTTGAGACCAGATTTTTCGCCACCTGAGAAGATGACACGCGACAGATACCATCGGCCAACAAATATCAGCCGACGGAAGAATGAGTTAATCGAAGAAGGATCCACGGACCGGCCTCAAGTGCGAAGGCGTGCAGCACGCGACATACGCCAGTCGGCTAAAGGCATCAGCCGACAGAGAAAGCGGTCGAAATAAGGAGACCATCACCTTATCAGAGTTCGATTTCAACTAAAGACAAAAGTTGGACTGCTCGATCAAATGACAAAGAAAGTGGAGTTAGAGTCGGCCTTCGACTGATAAAACCGCAAAAGGAAAAAACCTTGAAATGAAGGAATGCGAGATTTGGACACGAATCTTGTAACAGCTCCCGAAACGGCAAGCAACGCCCTGTGTTGGAAAGTGCCGAATATCACATTTCGGCGCAATATTTAGGGAATGACCCTAGACGGAAAACGACTACTATCCTATTAAGGAGAACCAATTCAAAAAAGGAAGTAGTTGAAGATTTTTCGATAATCCTCGCCAAATCACGCCGATCATTCAAGTCGGCGATTATAGACATAGTTCGGGAATGTATAAATACCCGAACCATCGAAGAATAAGGGGTCCTGCAACCTCGTAAGCCAGGACCATCATCTACTTTTTCATATTTTCATACATACTTTTATTGCTTTCCTAGATAACTTTTACCGTATTTTCTATGAGTAGTTTACTTGTAATTAGCTCCTAGTTCTCCTTGTAACCCCACTACTATCAATACAATTTCTTAATCGGCTTCTTAGCCATGTCAAATTATCATCTCTGTTCTTTGATTCCGCTACTCTAGGCTGAACTTAGCCTCTCTCCACCTACACATCCCGTTTCGGCTAATCTAAGCCGAACGATCGCGAGAGTTACTGAGAAGAACTCGGCCGAGCGGATCCCTCCTCGGCCCTATTGCTTGATCCATTGGCACGCGGCGCATTCACATTCAGATGGTCAAACGAACACCCGGGGTCGATCATTCGCCGACATTTTTGGCCCCAACACATCCTAACCGCACATCTCTTAATCCAACGGCTTGGCGGCACCAATGACTTGATGCTATCCATAATATTCCAGACTAGTTATATATATATATATATATATATATATATATATATATATATATATATATATATATATATATATATATATATATATATATATATATATATATATATATATATAGTCCGGCTAGAATGCTATCGATAGCACCAAATAATGGGTGCTATCAAGTTTTCAGCCGTTGGATGAAAAGATATGCGGTTGGAATTATAGTGGTCCCCTTAAATTTTTACTATTCAACCAACCACCTAGTAAACCCTAGGAGCCCACTATAATCCCAACCGCATATTTTTTCATCCAACGGCTAAAAATTTGATAGCACCAATGACTTGGTGCTATCGATAATATTCTAGCCTAATTATATATATATATAATTGAGAGATGCTAAATGTACATTCAAAAATAAATATACATTTTACATCCCATTTATCCAAGGGTGAAACTTTTTTCACTCATCATTTCGAAGTGATAAATAAAATTTACCCCACTCTTAAATAAATAGAAATAAATAGAATATAAAATATATATCTAAAAATAAATATACATTTAGTATTTTTTTAAAAAATTTAGAGTGTGTCAAACGGTCCAAAAAGCTGCTTCTTGCTGAGTAGGTACGTGTCACGTTTGGTTGGGCTTTTCATTTATTTTTATATATATATTTGACACGGTGTTGTTTCTCCTGCAGGCAACGTGTCAAATGTTAGCGATCATGTCTAGATGTCTATCTAATGATCTGCGCTTCTATGCGGATTTTCGGAGCTTCGAGCAAGTGACCATCTCAACCCATTTAAAAATTTGCTTTAAAATACTAATATTAAAAAATTTAGACACGCGTAAGTCGCCCACTTGTATTTTTCTAACACAAAATTTTTTAAGTTTGTAAATTTTTTATCGTTAAATTTATTTATTTTTTTGATTAATTTTATTTTTTAGATTATATTATTTTGTGCATACATCAACTAAATTTTAAAAAAATATTATTATAATTTTAATTCTATAAATTTTTAGCAAAATGTCAAAGCACTAATGACTTGTGCATTTCTCTCTCTATGTATATAATATGTTACTACTGTAGGTACCGTACTTTGCAGCGAATAGTTATTATTAAAATAAAAATATGAATAATTTGTGACATTACAATATAGACATTTATATAACAATCAACTCAATATAATAATGTGAATTATAAAAAAATAATTAAGAAAACTATTATATATATATCAAATTATATAGAATAATAATATGAATCTTAACTCAGTAATAATGACGGTAGATTACCAAATATTTCTGCAGAGAAGACAAAAGTATAGAAACATTGTTATGTGAGAAAAAAATAATTCATAAAATCATTACCATATAACAATAAAAACGTATAGAATAATAGTATAAATCTTAATCAAGTAATAATGAAAAAAAATTATCAAAATACTGAAATTTATGGCAAGCATAGACGGAATAAATAAACAAAAATAAAAAAGAGAAAACGGTCTAATGAAGAAAGGAGATTTAATCAGGTGAGAGGAGAGAGGAAAAGTAAAAACGCATATGCATGAGATTAAGGTAGGGCGATTCTTTTTTTTATTCACAAAAATGTCTCCACGCGTGTTAACTTAGGTTAGGTTAGGTTCGGTTTGGTTCAGTTTAGTAGAACAAATAGCAAGGAAAAAGGGTTTGGTTCGGTTGCGTTTGATTTATTAGTATGGTTTAATTTAAAAAAAATAAAAAGAAGAAAGGAGTTCGGTTTATTTTTATTTTTTCAATATTAGATATGTCCAATGGAGAATGGAGTGGATTTTAACTGCGCAATTGAATACGCATAATGGGGAATAGAGTAAATGAGTTTTAATTGTCATAATAGGTTGAGAAATTATTGGTCAATTTTGAAACGTAAGAATTGTTTTAAGGAAAATGTACAAAAAAAAAAAAATTAAGAGGAGATAGATTTGAAAAGAGAGTTTAAGAAAAATTTGTCTTAAACTTTAACTTAAATTCTGAATATTATTTTTAAAATTAAAATTTAAGATTTAAATTTGAATTAAAATTTTAAACTTATTTTTAATTTTGAAATCAAAATTAAAATTCAATTTCAATTTTGAATTCAAATAAATATTTTGAAATCAAATTTTGAAATGTGATTGAAATTTTTTAATATAATTTAGACTTTAAATTTAAAAAAGAGGAGAAAGTTTAAGAAAAAAATTAAGAGAGAGCTTTGAGGAAAGAGTTCAAAAAAAATTTATCATTTTTAATATAACTTAGACTTTAAATTTAAATAAGAGGAGAGAGTTTAAGAAAATAATTACACGTGGTAAAAAATAAGAACAATTATATACAGGTATAGATAGATGGTTTATAATACAATAATTAATATTTTGGATTGAATAATAATGCTTAAGATATAGTAATAAATGGCTATATTGTAATAATAATATTGTCGTATTATCAACAATATTATACTAGAAGCTTAAAGGTATAGCAGTGCTCTTTAAGACATTTGTTGCTGTGATTATTGTTTCTTATAGTTTCATCAAATAAGAATTATGTTACCTACTTTTTAGATTAAATTATATGTTCGGAAGTTCATGTCATAGACATTTTGATGTAAAATATAATTTATATATTAGAAGAGTTTCAGAGTATAATTTTATAGATAGTTTTTTTTAAAAAATCTAATTCTTCTCGAACGGCATTTACGGACAAAGAGTACTCATATACCAATTATGGATGAATATGATCCACAATATATATATTTTTTTAACACTTTATATATGGAAAATGTTATGTGTACACCCGTAAGGGGTGTACATCTCACACCCCCACCCATCTAAAGGGTGGGGGTGTGATGATGGGTCACTTGATGTGACCCGTAAAAAATATCGTCATCATTAAAATGATGGAGATGTATGATGTACACCCCTTCGGGATGTACATGTAGCATTGCTCTTTATATATATATAGATATCAACACATCACATCAATATATAATATAGTTCAATAAAAACTATAAAAAATTTAAAAATAAATAATAAACTGCAAGCATCAACTATTATGCATTTTGCAATGACACTCGCTTTTTTAAAAATTTATATAATTTTATTTTTTTATTTTTAAATATTTAAATTAAAAATATCATAACTTTTATTTTCTTGTCTACTAGAGAATAATTTTACAATAAAATTTGATATTTGACAAAATCATTTGAATTAATTACTAAAAAAAAGAAAACAAAAATAAAAACATGAAATTTAAAGTTAATTTTACTTTCGCATCAAAATGACCAAATTAAAATCACCAATCTCAGCTCTTTCCCGCCCCCGCCACTTTCGCTCTCATCTTCCTCGTCACTCCTTTTTCATGCGCCTCCTCTCTCGGCCCCGACCACTCCTCCTCTTTCGACCCCTCTCCACCACCTCCCCCACCTCAAACCCTAACCCTAACCCTAATTCCACCCCCAAATGGACTCTCCTCCTCCTTCCCCGCCACATCTCCACCGTCGTGCACCTCCGCCAGATCCTCTCCCGCGCCGTCGTCTCCGGCCTCCTCCGACCGCCCCACCTCGCCCTCTGGAACTCCCTCCTCCATTCCCTCGCCCGTGGCCCCTCTCCCTCTCTCGCCCTCTCCCTCTTCCTCCTCGTCCGCGCCCTCGGCATCGGCCCCGACGGCTACACCTTCACCTCCGCCCTCAAGGCCTCCTCCCACCTCTCCCTCCTCACAACAGGGGAGGAGATCCATGCCCTAAGCATCAAACTCGGGTTCAATTCCGACACCTTCGTGCTCAACTCCCTTATCAACATGTACTCCGTCTGCGGCTCCCTGGGCGCGGCAAGAAAGGTTTTTGATTTGGCTACGGAGAGCTCCCGCGATGTTGTTTCCTGGAATAGTATGATATCTGGGTATCTACAGAGCAACCTGTGTGGCGAGGCTATGCGGGTTTTTGTTAAAATGGTTAGAGAGTCAGTTGTGATGGATGAGATCACCCCGGTGAACGCGCTGATTGCATGTGGGAGAACCGGGGAGATCGATCTCGGTAGGAGGATTCATGCGCTGGTTGTCGTAAATGGGTTTGATTTGAATCACTACTTAGGTTCTTCTCTAGTTAGTATGTATGCAAAGTGTGGGCTTGTTGAGGATGCTCGGATTGTGTTTGATGAAATGCCTGATAGGAACGTGGTATGTTGGACTTCGATGATTGCCGGGTATGCTCAATCGGGGAGGTTTAAAGGGGCGGTTGAGCTTTTTAGGGAAATGCAAACTATGGGAGTAAAAGCAGATGACACCACTATTGCTTCCGTCGTTTCTTCGTGCGCCCAGATGGGTGCTCTTGATCTAGGAAAGTATGTCCATGCTTATTGTGACATCCATGGCATAGGTAAAGAACTCTCGGTGAAAAATGCATTCATTGACATGTACTCAAAGTGTGGGGACATTGAGAAAGCCTATGAGATATTCGATGGATTGGCTAAGTGGGATGTCTTCTCATGGACAGCGATGATATCAGGCCTAGCCATGAATGGGTATTGCAAAGATGCATTGGATTTCTTTGAACAAATGGAAACAAAGTGTGAGGTTAGGCCAAATGAGGTAACTTTTCTGGGTGTCTTATCTGCTTGTAGCCATGGGGGATTTGTTGGAAAAGGTTACTATTACTTTGACCGCATGAATAAAGTCTACAAGCTTACTCCTAAAATAGAACATTATGGGTGTATGGTCGATCTTTTGGGGCGTGCAAAGCTTTTGGCTGAGGCAGATAGATTTATCAAGGCAATGCCGGTCGTTCCTGATGTGGTTATTTGGCGATCGCTGCTTTTTGCATGTAGAACTGTTGGGGAGGTTAAATTAGCAGAAAGCGCAGCTGAGAGAATTATGAATTTGGAGCCGAATAAATGCGGAGGACATGTTTTACTTTCTAATGTATATGCCACAACCTCAAGGTGGAGTGAGGTGAACAGGGTAAGGAGAGTAATGAACAAATGGAGGATAAACAAGCAGCCTGGCTGTTCCTTCATAGAAGTGAATGGTATTGTACGTGAATTCCTTGCAGGAGACACATCACATCATGAATCGGAAGCTATATATGAACTTCTTTGGGGAATTAATAAATTGATTATATAGGATTCAATGCTATCAATGTTTCTAATGAGAACATGGATTAAATTAAGCACCAAGGCTACCGATCGCATTTTGATAATTCATGCATCTTTTACAGCAAAGAAGTTCAGCTTCACACTGAACGTCAGGTTAACGTTTTCCCTTACATTCTTTTGAGACTTATGCAATGCTCACTTACTAAACAACCTCCATTATCTGTTGTTCTATTAAGTTGACTGATTCGGGAGTTTCAGATTGAAGTCTGGCTTCGTAAACATTTTCTGTGCCTGCATTTACTAGGTTGAGATGACCATTTTAAGCTCAAAATGACAAATGACAGGAAAATCTATAAAATTTTATTAAGAAATATAATTTAAGAATCTCAATATTGTAAAGTGTTTGCCCTAATGATTGTTGAAAAATTGTGAGAGGATATCGCCAATTTTATATGCTCAGAAATGCTTATTATTTTTTGTGTTGTTTATTACCTTAAATTACGAAATATAATTTAAGAATCTCAATATTGTAAAGTGTTTGCCCTAATCATACACTGTTTGTACATGAACTCATCGTCTTGTAGTCGGTCTTATTTGGTTTTTCAACCTTCAGAATGTAAACCAGCAAAAGAATGGCGCTGCATTTTCTTCAACTCGACACGTGTACTATAGGAACTTAATATTTAGAATACGACAAACCTGCTAATTGAACGAGGACGGTGTATAAGCATTTTAGATTATTGATTTAGTGTTAACTATACGCATTATTTCAATTTTTAGTATATGCATTACCAATCTTATTCGATGTTCTAATAGCCATTACTCCATCACAGGCAATCATCAATGCATATATAAATCTATCAAATATACGTGATCTCCGCGCAAAATTGCTGTAGGAGGAGTTGGCTGATTTCTAGAGCCATGGCTTTGCTCAGGTACGGACTGCCTTTTTAGTAACTTCCATATTATGGACACTAGAGAATAAGAACCTGCTCAGATGTTGGTAGAAGTTATTCTGCAATAACTTGTGAAGTATAAAGATTTTCTCTTGTGATTACAATCTAGGACTTTGATTTTCGTCTATTGCAAGATCTTAAAACCATGATTTCCTATGATAATGCATTTCACCTATATATCACATAATTATCATAATACGAGGATTTTGTGCTGTATATACTACGCAATAGTAGACACATTCTCATCCTCTCCATTTACCAATTAACTCTTGCTTCTTGAGTAAACAAGAAAGATATGCTGAGTAAGAATTTCATTCATACAAACAGGCCTTAAACATGTTGCTGCAGGTAGTTGATTAAATCTGATGTAGTACATTAGTATCTTGAGAACTGTCTGCAGTCATTATTTCTGTTTTGTTTTGTACTTTTGCTCCATTTCCTTACATTCTTGGTCTAGTTGGACTAGCTTTATAGGTTTTAGATCTTGTATTGAAATGATGATCATCTCCATCGTACCTAAAATCTTCTAAATGCTCTATGGGTTGCTTCAGATGCTATACATAAATGCATGCACATCAAAATGCCACTACTGAAAACAAAATTATTCCAATGCTACACACGCAAGGAGATGAGAACCTAATCGACTACAGTCGAGCTGATGGAACAACACTAGACCCCTCTTAGAACAACCGAAGAGGCTCCAGATAAGCCCTCTTACTAGTTATCGCAATATTCACAGCAATGTTGATTGGTTAAGGTTTGATGTGTTTAATTCCACTTGGGTTTTGATGCATCTGGATTCAATAGTTCGAACAAACAATAGTCATTTTTAAATCATTTGCTTATTATTTAGCATGTGATTTAGATCTTTAGCATGTCAACACCTCACATATCCTGAAATGGACGTAGAAGTTAATACTCTTTTATTCCCTTTCCTCCTGCTACTCATTGCTTACTTGATAAGCACACAATGTATCTGAGTAAATACGTATATTTATGTGTTGTTACTAAGATAGCCTTGACGAGTTACATTTCAATGCATTTGGACACTACAGTAGACAACTGGGGAAGGGGGCAAAAAAAGAAACATGGAACGCCTCTCTCCACCTTTCACTCCTGCAATAGGAGGGGCGGATATCTTACTGGAGCATAAAAAAAAGAAACATATAGAACTAGAAACACACACATGTTTGATAGATTTCTGGAGATTGAGTAGTGTGAGAATATGCTTCAATGGCCACGAGGATTCACTCCAACCGATTCAAGGGTCTCGACACTGCGATGGCTGCATAAAACATTTGAGTGATTAGAGGAAGAAAGAGTGATCATAAGAAAGTGAGAAAGAGAGAAGGAATAAAGTACCGGTCGTAGGGGTTTGCTCTGGTTGGGTCGGAGACGCCAGACCGTACGGCGTCAAAGTCCTGGAGGTGGGCCACCTTCCGGAGGAAGGACTTGCGGACAAAGCTGTCGGACTGGCGGGTGATGCGGTCGGGATCATCCACCTCAGGCAGTGTCTCCCGCCTCTTCTTGTTCACCCTCACGTTCGGCGAGTGCACCAGCTGCTGCTTCGCCGTGTGTGCCCCCATCGACAACGCCATCACTATCATCCCCAGCACCACATACACCGGCATGAACTCCCCCTTCAACGCCACCCTGCTCACCATACGCCATTAAAGGTTTTTTTCTCTCTTTTTTTTTTCCCCATGTATATACCCCTATGCATATGATAGAATTGTGCTGAGATCCCTGCATCGTCTAAATGTATCTGTTTGTGCCCATTAAAACCTTACTTGCATACATGACTTTGTAGGTTTTATACATGCAAAAGGTATGAACTATTTTTGCACGGATATCTCGAGTACAAACAAACGTGACATGTCGATCAAAGTTTTGCCGAGGTATTTTTTATACAATTTTTTATATTAACAGAAGTATATATATGTAGAAGTTTTAGTTATTGGAGCCAAATGCTTCCATACACTACAAAAATAGTCGTCATATTGTGATCTGTACAATTCTGTGATGATTCTTTTATAGTTATCTCCTACTGCAGCTCTTTTTCAAATGAAAGGTGACAATTCTTCTGTTTGTACAGAAAAAATCATAGATAAGAGATCGCCTAGAATATTATTTGGCTAGAGAGAAATAATATCATTTTTAATCACAGGAAGAAGCCCTTTAGGTAGATTTCAGATGAGATTATAAAACGTTCACAGTTCTTGGATTTAGTATTGCCTGAGGTGATAGAGTGAAGATTCTTCTTTTAGCCCCCCTTAACTTTTTGCCTTCCTTGGCTTTAGTTTTGTTGTCTCAAAAAAAAAAAGAAAAAAAAGAAAGAGAAAAGATGGTGTAGAACAAGGATTTAAGTATCCATCGGCACGGATCGTATCCATTGTGCCGTACTGTGCTAATAAGATACCGGCACGATACAGCTCCCATACTGATAGCACTGTTCAAAATCTTTTTTTCTTAAAATTACTAAATAATTTTTTCAATAAAGTTCAAAATATTTGATAAAGATACATAATAAGCAATTAAAAAAATTTGTTGCTAAAGAAAATAAATATTTCGTGCCATTATATGTCGGCACGCATGTATTTTTTATGACCGGCACTCATCGGCACGGTTCGGCATGCACCGTACCGTACTGTACCGGCAATTTTTCGGCACGATCTCATGCCACGGCACTTAACTCCTTGGTGAGAAGATCCCTTTACCTGAACATGGCACTGTGTGATTCATCTCCGAAATCACCCGCAGTGGGCGGCGCCATGGGCTTCATCTTGAGCGCCGTCGCAGTTGTGAGGCTCCGCGTCGACCCGCTCTGGATCGCCGCCGCCATTGATCTCCGGTAACTCATCACACTCTTGGAAGCCATGGTGAAATTAATGTGTATTCTTTCCCTCCTCCACTGCACAAATTAACTGATCATCTGAAGAAACAGCCGAAAATATGGCTTGTCCATAAATAGAGTGGTGAGACGTACACGTGGCAATCGATCCTACGTTGTCTCGTGCGGCACTTTTGTAGGCACGAACTAATGAGATTAGGGACACGTGGGAATGCGCCATATGAGGAATGTTGCACGTGGCTGTGCCCACCATTCTTCACTACAATTGTATTTTTCATATTCATATTATTATATTATATATGAGCAATGCTACCTGTACACCCCGAAGGGGTGTACATCATACACCTCCACCATTTTAATGGTGGCGATATTGTTTACGGGTCACATCGAGTGACCCATCATCACACTCCCACCTTTAGATGGGTGGGGTGTATGATGTACACCCCGAAAGGGGTGTACACATAGCATTTTCCATTATATATATACTAGTTTATACACACATGTAAAAATATTGATAAATAAAAAATATTTATAATTTATTGTGTATGTTTATTTTTATAAATTAAATTATTTGTAAAATATAATTTAAAATTTTGAATAATTATTTTAATGAAATAATATAAATTTGAATACTGCGATAATTTTATAATAAATTTGTATTTATATGGTTAATTGATAAAAATATATTATTAATTTGTCATTTTTTCATGACATTTACCCTATCTATTTATTTATATAAATAAATTGAGTTACTTTTCATAAATACGTATAACTCTAAGTTAGTCATAAAAATATTTACTCCAAAAATATATAAAAAATCATAAAAATTACTATAATTAATAAAATAAAATAATTTGACTTAGTAAGAAAGAAAAAAATAATATAATTATTAAAATAATTATGCTTATTGAGAGAGCACAATTAAGATTATAAAAAATTAGTTTTATATTATTTTACTTTAATATTCAAATTTTATTTTTAATCCATACAAATTTCTAAGTTGATTTAAAAATTAGAAATCGCAACCTATTTGATTAATTTATATTAGGCTAATTTTTTTTATTTGTTATACCAAAATAAATTTATAACTAATTAAAAATTTTAAAATTCAAGATCAATATCTAAACTTAATTTCGAATTTGAATAAAATTTAATGTTGTAACACATCCAACAAATTGAATATTGTATTAAATTAAATAGATAGCTTTTTAGTTATTAATAAAGAGAATAAAACAAAATTTGAATGAGAAGCACTCTCAACAACAATGATAAGAAGAAACAAAAAAAAAAATTAAAAATAACTTAAGTTTAAGTTCACAATTTGAACATAAAATTTTGTTTGAAATATATAAATTAAAATTTAAATTCAAATTTTAAACTTATAGTTTAAATCTAATCTCAAGTCTAATTATAAATTTATAATTAATTGATTTCAACACAAATTTCATCAAATAATTCTAATGGAAATATTATAATTTTGCACATACCAAAACTTATTGAATTTGTTGGATGCTAGGAGAACTTGACACATAATAATTTTTGGCTCAGTAGTTTGGCCTTACTAAAACACCAAACTTAACTATTTATACATACTTAAATGATCTTTCACCTAGTTTTATAAATTTATAAGGTCTTTAAATTTTTGCATAAATTCTTAAACAACCAACTTTTGGAATTCTTTAGTTTAAGAAACTTTAGAATTAGTTTAAAAAAAAATTGACTTCCCAAAATAATTTTTATATTCCTAAATAAATTTATAACTAATAAACTAATTTAGATTTTGAATTCAAAATTTAAGTTAAAAGTCGACTTTGAATTAGATATTTGAAATAAAATCATATTTAATGAAATAAAATGCAAATTAAAAATTTGAGATCCTAATATATTTAATGAATTAATAGTAAATAATTTTTTAATATTTTTATAACAAAATACATTTATAATTAATTAAAAATTTTAAAAACTAATTTCAAACTTAAAATCAACTTTGAATTCAAATTAAAATACAAATTCAAAATCAAATTAAAATATTAACTTATATAATTAATAAAAATAAATATATTTATTGAGAGAGTATATGAAAGGCCATAAAAATTTAATTTTTATGCTTATTTAAATTAATATTAAAAATTATATTTATGAAGAGGGTATGTGAAGAGTTTTAGAAAAATTTATTAATAGGGAAATGTAATTTACTAAAATATATTTTTATTAATAGTAAATGATTTTTTAATATTTTTATAACAAAATGTATTTATAATTAATTAAAAATTTTAAATTTTAATTTCAAACTTAAACTCAATTTTGAATTCGAATTAAAATACAAATTCAAAATCAAATTAAAATATTAACATATATAATTAATTTAAATAATTAAATATATATTTATTAAGAGAGGATGCGAAAGGTCATACAAATTTAATTTGTATAGGTTATTAAGTTAATATTAGAAATTATATTTATAAAAAGAGTATGTGAATAGTTTAAGAGACAGTTATTAATGGTAAATGTAACTTACTAAAATACCATTCATACAAAATGGTGAGAATAAATTATTAATACTAATTAACTATAATCATTTTAAATTTGAACTATAAGATTAATCTTAAATTAAAATTTGAATTTCTATTCTAAATTTCAATTGTACATCAAGATAGTAAATCTAAATTTAAATTTATTTTTTTTTATTAAAATTTTATTTACATTGAATTGAACCATCTGAAATTCTTTGAATTAAAAAAAAAAACTCATGTTTAAATTTACAATTTGAGTATATAATATGTCAACGAAACCAAAATTAGAATTTTAAAAAATAACTTAAATTTGAGTAAACAATTTGAATATAGAACTTTATTTTACAACATATATTTGAATATGAATTTAAATAGTAAACTAAAATTCAAAATGCAAACTCGTATTTTGAATTTAACTTTCAATTATAATTACAAATTAATAATTTATTGAATTCAAAATAAATTTAATTGAATAATTTAAATTTGAATTCACAACAAATATTATTCAATAATTATTATAAAATTAATGATGTGAAGGATATTTTAGTAATAATTTGTACGACCAAAAAAGTGAGACGAAATCAACAAATATATTTGTTTATAATAATAACTAGTTTATACACATGCGATGCACATGTAAGAATCTGGATAAATAAAAATTATTTATAATTTATCTCGTATGTTTATTTTTATAAATCAAATTATTTGTAAAATATAATTTAAAATTTTGGATAATTATTTTAATGAAATAATATAAATTTGAAAACTATGATAATTTTATAATAAATTTGTATTTATATGATTAATTAATAAAAATATTTTATTAATTGGTTAATTTTTTCATGGCATTTACACTATCTATTTATTTATATAAATAAATTGAGTTATTTAATTTTCATAAATACATATAACTCTAAGTTAGTCGTAAAACTATTTACTCAAGAAATATATAAAAGATCATAAAAATTACTATAATTAATAAAATAAAATAATTTTAAAAAGAGAGAGAGATAGTAGAGCTTATATGCTTTTAATAGCACAATCACATTTATGCTTGTGAAATTTTTAGCAATAAATTTGTATTGGTATTTATATTTTTGTAAAGTCAACTAAAGAGAATGAAAGATAAACTAAAAAATACAAATTTCAGTACAAATTTAATAGTAAAAAATTTACAAGTATAAATATGGTTGTACTTTTAAAAGAATATATATATATATATATATATATATATATATATATATATATATAGAGAGAGAGAGAGAGAGAGAGAGAAGAGAGAGAGAGAGAGAGAGTAGAGCGTATACTTTTAAAAGCACAAGCCAAACTATGCTTGTGAATTTTTTACCATTGGATTTGTATTGAGATTTGTGCAATTGTAGAAACAACTTAAAAAAAGAGAAAAATAAAGTACAATTGCATAAATCTCAATATAAATTTAATGATAAAAAATTTACAAGCATGATTAAGTTTGTACTTTTAAAAATATGTAAACTCTACTTTATATATATATATATATATATATATAACTGCTATAGTTGCAAGGATAGTGGACGATATGAAAAGGAGTTATATATGAGTTAATAATTTTTTAGATAAATAATAATGAGCTTGTTGTGAATTTAGAAGGAAATGACATCCATCGATTCTTTATTCCTTTGTCATTCCTCCATCTCGAAAGTGATGGGTATTAAATCCCTAGTCTTTTTTTTAATGAAGCATCTTATATCATATCACTGTGAATGTTAGAGTTGTTGATTGATCCAAAAAACGAAGAATTTAAAAGAGTTTTACAAATTCGTCTTTCACTCTATGAATATGGAAAGATAGAGATTTCTATTCAGTCCGTTTCAGCACCCAAACTGCAAAATCATATTTAATGAAATAAAATGTAAATTTAAATTTTAATTAAAAATTTGAGATCCTAATCTATTTAATGAATTAATAATAAATAATTTTTTAATATTTTTATAACAAAATACATTTATAATTAATTAAAAATTTTAAAAACTAATCTCATACTTAAAATCAATTTCGAATTTAAATTAAAATACAAATTCAAAATCAAATTAAAATATTAACTTATATAATTAATAAAAATAAATATATTTATTGAGAGAGCCATAAAAATTTAATTTTTATGCTTATTTAAATTAATACTAAAAATTATATTTATGAAGAGGGTGTGTGAAGAGTTTTAGAAAAATTTATTAATAGGTAAATGTAATTTACTAAAATATTTTTATTAATAGTAAATGTTTTTTTAATATTTTTATAACAAAATATATTTATAATTAATTAAACATTTTAAATTTTAATTTGAAACTTAAACTCAACTTTGAATTCGAATTAAAATACAAATTCAAAATCAAAATAAAATATTGACTTATATAATTAATCAAAATAATTAAATATATATTTATTAAGAGAGGATGCGGAATGTCATAAAAATTTAATTTCTATAGGTATTTAAGTTAATATTAGAAATTATATTTATAAAGAGAGTATGTGAATAGTTTAAGAGACACTTATTAATGGTAAATGTAACTTAACTATAATAATTTTAAATTTGAACTATAAGTTTAATCTTGAATTAAAATTTGAATTTCTATTCTAAATTTCAATTGTACATCAAGATAGTAAATATAAATTTAAATTTAAAATTTTAATTAGAATTTTATTTACATTGAATTGAACCATCCGAAGTTCTTTGAATTTTTTTAAAAAAACTCATGTTTAAATTTACAATTTGAGTATAATATGTCAACGAAACTAAAATTAGAATTAAAAAAATAACTTAAATTTGTGTAAACAATTTGAATATAGAGCTTTATTTACAACATACATTTGAATCTGAATTTAAATAATAAACTAAAATTCAAAATGTAAACTCGTATTTTGAATTTAACTTTCAATTATAATTACAAATTAATAATTTATTGAATCCAAAATAAATTTAATTGAGTAATTTAAATTTGAATTTACAATAAATATTATTCAATAATTATTATAAAATTAATGATGTGAAAGATATTTGAGTATATAACAAATATTATTATTTAATAATTATTATAAAATTAATAATGTGAAGGCTATTTTAGTAATAATTCGTAAAAGGTAAGACGAAATCAACAAATATATTTGTTTATAATAATAAGATAAGATAATATAAGATATATATATATATAGAGAGAGAGAAAGAGAGAGAGAGAGCGCTTATATGTTTTTAAAAACAAAATCACATTTATGCTTGTGAAATTTTTACCAATAAATTTGTATTGGAATTTGTGTTTTTGTAAAGTCAACTAATGAAATAGAAAAATAAAGTAAAAAATATAAATTTCAATACAAATTCAATAATAAAAAATTTACAAGTATAAATATAGTTATAATTTTAAAAATATACAAACTCTATTTTATATATATATATATGGAAAATGCTACTTGTACACCCCATTTGGGGGTGTACATCGCACACCCCACCCATCCAATGGGTGGGGTGTGGTGAGGGGTCACTTCACAATTTGTGAAGTGACCCCCCCACCCTTAGATGGGTGGGTGTAAGATGTACACCCCCTTTGAGGGTGTACATGTAGCGTTGCTCTATATATATATATATATATATATATATATATATATATATATATATTTATATATAAACTGCTATAGTTGCAAGGATCGTGTGCGATATGGAAAGGAGTTATGAGTTAATAATTTTTTAGATAAAAAATAATGAGCTTGTTGTGAATTTAGAAGGAAATGACATCTATCGATTCTTTATTCTTTTGTCATTCGTCCGTCTCGAAAGTGATGGGTATTAAATTCCTAGTCTTTTTTTTAATGAAGCATCTTATATCATATCACTATGAATGTTAGAGTTGTTGATTGATCCAAAAAAACGAAAAAATTTAAAAGAGTTTTATCTATGAATATGGAAAGATAGATTTCTATTCAGTACCCAAAATCACTTACACACATGAAAGTGTGGGATGTGTGCTCTGCAAGCCAAAGTGGACCGACGGTTCAGATCGCATCATTCAGGGACGTAACCTTATCCGGCTATCCTCTACTTCATCGCCACCGTACGTTTCCCGTCCGATGTTTGGACGGTCTAGATCCCAAACACGAACCTCTTCAGCCACCCAAGCGCTCAGGATTCGTTTGGGTCCCACTCCCGCATAACAAAATTGTGTGCGGACTACGTTACGGGGTCCAAAAGTGGGGTCGACTCGTCGGGTGCGTTTCGTGTGTGCAATTAGTCCACAGGTCTGAGAACAACGTGTGTGCCTATCAAGTGGGACCCACCTTTTTCCCAATTATCCATCGACCACAGCTATTATAATCGTCGATATCTCCACTCTTGGCACGTGGCGCTACCTAATTGGTCTGATTTGGAGAACGGTGTTGGGCGCCTCACGTGCGATGCATGGCGCGCCTCCATTTTCCCGCGCGAAAACGGAGCGGTATACTCTGCTGTGTATATAGCAGGCGACGAAAAAAAGGGAGGGAAAGGGAGGGAAAAAAATAAAAAAAAGATAGGGTTTTTGCGAGGTGTCCTTCGATCCCCTTCCAAACCCTAGCTCCCTTCGTCTCCGATCCGCGCCCCTTCGGCTTCCTCCGCCCAATCCGCGCCCATCTCCGCCTTCTCCGGCCGCCGCTGCGCCGTCCTCTGCCGCAGATCGAGCGAATCGAGGGGCGGCGGGGTGGCTTGGGGCCAGATCCGAGGGTTCTTGAGATCCTCCTTGGATCATCCCGCGATCCCTCGCTTCTGTGGGGAAAAGGATGCTCGATCTGTTCGGATTTGAGCCGAGAGCGATTTGAATCCATCACTCGCCGCCGCCGACGAGATGGACGATGCGAAGCCCTCGATTTCTTCGCGATCTGGCGATGGAGGCGCTATGGAGGCCCGATTCGCGAACCTCTGCAAGGTTTTGCCCTAGTGCTTTACGATCTTAGGATTCTGTTGCCTTTTAGATGTGATTTCTTAATGAATGATCGATTGATGATGTACAGAGCAAGTTTGGACTTGATGAGAGCGCGATAAGGCAGGCGATGATGCTGTTCAGAGAGACCAAGCATATTCTCATCGCGAGCTTGTCGAACATCGGAAGCGGATCGGTAAAATATATTCGTGATCATTGGCCATCTTAAACTCGCTTTGGATCTTGCAGTTTTTGTTAAATTATTTTCCGTTTTGTCGTAATTTTAGCCTGAGGAGATTGAGAGGTTTTGGTCTGCATCTGTTCTATATTGTGTGTCGAGGCTGAACAAGGGGGGGAGAGCCAAGCAGGATAACCAAGATCGGAGTATTACACTCTGTCAGATACTTAGGGTCTTTAAGTTGAAGTAAGCCATCTTTCTATCCTCATTTCTGTTTCGCCCTTTTTGTTCTTGGTGAATTAGGAGTTGTCCAGACAAATTAATTGTCTATGTATCGTTTTGATTCGTAGGATGGTCGATTTCTTCAAAGAGATGCCACAATTCTGTCTCAAGGTCGGACATATTCTGCGTGGCATATTTGGTTCAGATTGGGAGAAGAGGCTTGAGGTATTGGGCAAGTTCAAGTGAAGTTTTAGCTTCTATCCTTTAGATCTGATATGAAAACTTGAATGCTAACTTCTTTCATCTTCAAATTTCTATCTTGTCATCAGCTGAAGGAATTACAGGCAAATTTTGTCCACCTAAGTCTCCTAAGCAGGTCACATTCCTGAGGCTGATTTTTTTCCCTGTTGTTTAACTGCTTCTTTATGTTGTTATGGTTAGGTATAAGCTTTAGAATCAGAACTGCATTTTATTCACAACAATAGGCTAAGTACATGTTAGCATAAAGACAGGAAATACTGTGATTCCTAGTGGTTAGCATGCTGTTATTGTAGTTAATAGTTTCCATCAACTGTCCCTAACGCAAGTGGCAAAGGACTTGGTGAGTGATACCCGAGGTCCTGAGTTTGAAGCCTAGTTGCTTCACATTTCCAGCTAAGCTTATTTCAAAATAAACGAAGCGGGTAGCATGCTATCTTTCTCTCAAAAAAAAAAAAAGTTTCCAATTTTGTCAAGAGTGCTGCAAGATGCCTAAGCTATTCTTGTAAGCACTTATTTTCAGTGGACCCCGCCTCAGCTGTAAGCCAATAACCAACTAGGCACAGAATACTAGCAAGGAATAGCCAACTAGGCATATAGATTAAAGGGATGACCAGTTTTCTCACATTTGATGGTTCTTAGGTTTATCATTCTAATATTGCTTCGGCAGTAGTTCGCTGTTTGATTTGGTAAAAGTTAAGCAAAATGCTACTATTTGGACCTTTTGGAGCATTTTTTGTGTTTCTTTTCTTTAATAGGTTGCCTTAGTCATTCCCCTTCTGTAGAAATGCCTAGGCAGTAGGGTTAAAGGTGCAAGTCCCATAAATTCATGCACTTTGCTTGAAAATTTGCTCGTTCACTTTAGTTATACTAGCTACTAAATTTTTGCCACCATCAGGCTATTGAATATTATCTTATGGCATATCAGGTACTATAGGCGTGCATATCAGGAATTGTTCTTACCAAGCAGCAAAAGTAGTGGTCAAAATTCTACATCTTGTAGCAATGAGGGATATGTTTCTGACTACCACCGTTTTGGATGGTTACTATTTTTGGCTCTACGGATTCACGCATTCAATCGATTCAAGGACCTGGTGACCTGTACCAATGGAATAATTTCCATATTGGTTAGTTTAGATGATATTTTTTTTTCTAAATATCAAATAAAGGTCTTTTTACTCTAGTGAAACTAGTATCCGCAAAACTTTGCCAGTGCGACACGATTGTAATATTCTGATTGTTTGGTCTTTCTGCAGGCCACTTTAATTATTCATGTTCCTGTAAAATTAAGGAACTTTACTATCCAGGAATCTCCAAATTTTGGTAATGATTTATCATTCACGACTTTGCAATTAGATTCGGGTTTTTAATTTCATATTGTTACTTATGCCTTGAAATTTGTGAATGCTGTTTGTATTTTGACTCAGCTAAGAAATCAGACAAGGGCGTCAACCTTCTTGCATCTCTTTGTGATAAATTTCATACCTCAGAAGATGAGTTGAGAAGAGCGCTGGAAAAAACCAATAACTTGATAGTGGATATATTGAAGAAAAATCCATGCCCGGCTTCAGAATTCCAGAAGGATACTTTAGATTTCATTGACTCAGGTCTGAGAGCCTGCCATCTTTTTATTTAGGGGGTGGGGTGGGGGGTGGTGTTGTAAAAATACCCTTAACCTTTGTCCTTATATAGTTATATGTGACGACCTATATTAGATTCCTATGTCATATCCAATGTCATTTTTGCTTGCAGATGGTCTAATATACTTTGAGGATTTGTTAGAGGAAAGTTCATTGCAATCGAGTTTACTTATCTTGGAAAAAGATTATGATAATGCAATTAATACAAAAGGTGAACTAGATGAACGCATGTTTGTCGATGATGAGGACAGTTTACTTGGTAGTGGAAGCCTATCAGGTGGTGCCGTTCATTTATCCGGCAGGAAGGTAAATTGCTAAAGTGTACAAAACTATATATTGCAATTCTTTTCTATGTATTTTTTTTTCTCACATAGTTCATGTTGATGTAGCGAAACTATGATGCATTGGCCTCACCAGCGAAGTCCATAACAAGTCCGATGTCTCCCCCATGTTCTCCGGCCTCACCACTTCAGGGAAATGGCTTTTCTAACTCTAAGATGGCTCCAATCACACCAGTGAGCACAGCCATGACAACCGCCAAGTGGCTTCGTAATGTTATCTCTCCTTGCCCTTCAAGACCTTCCGCAGGTCTTTTGCGCTTTTTCTCAGCATGTGATAAGGATGTTACAAGCGACATTGTCCGCAGAGCTAGTATAATACTGAGTGCCATATTTCCTACCACTTCCTTTGGAGAACAAGTTATGTCTACTAGTCTGCAGAGTGCAAACAGGATGGATGCTATATGGGCAGAACAGAGAAAAGCAGAGTCCATGAAACTGTATTATAGAGTTTTGGAATCAATGTGTAGAGCAGAGTCGCAGATATTAAATGGGAATAATCTTACTTCTCTACTATGCAATGACCGGTTTCATCGATGCATGCTTGCTTGTTCGGCAGAACTGGTTTTGGCTACCCACAAGTCAGTGACTATGATGTTCCCAGCTGTTTTGGAGAAAACTGGCGTAACAGCTTTTGATTTGAGCAAGGTGATAGAGAGTTTTGTTAGACATGAGGAGACTCTTCCGAGAGAACTGAAGCGGCATTTGAATTCCTTGGAGGAGCGGCTTCTGGAATGCATGGCGTGGGAGAAGGGTTCATCAATGTATAATTCCTTGATTGTTGCAAAGCCAGGTCTCTCTGCAGAAATTACCCAGCTAGGGTTATTGGCAGAACCTATGCCATCTCTAGATGCTATTGCAGCACATCCTGATGTTTCCCATGGAGGTCTCCCACCTCTACCATTTCAAAGGCATGAACAAGCACCAGGTAGCTTCTTTTCCCTTGATACCTTCCAATGGATATCCCTCTGTGAATACGTTACTGTATTAGTTATAGTTTAGAGCACATTTCTCTAGTATATGTGTTTCTAAACTGAGCATGTAAAAGGTTTGTTGTAACCGATTTAGTTTGGTTCGGTTTTGTAGTTAAAAATTGCATTGAGTACTTTTCTTTCTAAGACCCCTCGGGGTCAATTATCTTATAGTGTTATGTTACGGATATTATTCCATAATACTTTGTACTGTTCAATTTCTTTATTCCACTTTTGTGCTGAACTTTTTATGAAAAGATTGCTTTTAAGTGCCATGTATGTTTAACTGTGTAAACTTCAAATTGGGCTACTTTGGAATTCGTGTACCTTGATTTTTTTTTTTTAATTGTCTACGGAAGAGCTTTGTTAATTGTCTACTCCAGAGCATCTTAGATTGTGAACAACGGGTAAATCTCAATAGCAGTGAATCAGACGAGATAGTGGGTTGGATCATGTATCATGGGGCTCCTCCAATTTCTATGATAAATAAACTGATGAAATACTTGGCATATAAAGGGATATGCTTGTAGACCTAATAAATATTGATTGCAGCTTGAAACAAGTCCTAAATATCTCTTAGTATGTCCAATGTATTACATATGGTATTATTCTAAAATTGCTTTTTTGTTTGTAGATCAATATGGAGAACCTAGAACACCCAAGAGAGCATGCACCGAAAAGGCAAATGTGTTGACAGAGCGTAATTCATTTAAGTCGCCAGTAAAGGAAACTTTATTGCCCTTTAGCAGCCCTAAATCAAAGTTGCCACCTCTTCAATCTGTTTTTGCAAGGTATAGACTCATTACACGTTCTGCATCACAAATGCTGTAAAACTTTGCCGAGTATTAGATTTCATTTCACCTGATTATCTCGTCTGCAGTCCAACTAGACCGAATCCTGCTAGAGGAGGGGAGACGTGTGCTGAAACAGGCATCAATATCTTCTTTAATAAGGTTGGGGTTTTTCTGGATATGTTTTTGAAACGGTTTTCCGCATGTGTGGAATATTAATTCTGGTTGTCGTTTTTTTATAGATCACAAAGTTAGCTGCTATCAGAATCAGAAGTTTGAGTGAGAAACTTCAGCTCTCTCAGCAAGTTTTGGAGCGAGTGTATTGCCTCTTCCAACAAATCCTTAGCCAACGAACAGCTCTTTTCTTCAATCGCCATATCGACCAGCTCATCCTATGCTGCTTCTATGGTGTTGCTAAGGTATGTTTAGCATCTTATGAGCTCATCTTTGTCTTATATCACTTCTATCATTTCTGAAATTGAAAATTACTGGCTGCAGATTTCCCATCTGAGTCTCACATTTAAGGAGATCATTTTCAACTACAGAAAGCAACCACAATGCAAGCCTCAGGTTTTCCGCAGTGTCTTTGTACAGTGGCCATCAACAAGCCTCAATGAAGTAATCTTCACTCTATTCTATCAACCATGTTTTTTTTTTTTTTTTTTTCCGGCAAGAAAAGATACTAGTTTGCTGAGTTTGATCAATGGCAACAGAAAACTGGAGAGGAGCATGTGGACATCATCACCTTTTACAACAAGATATTTATTCCTTCTGTCAAGCCGTTGTTGGTAGAGCTAGGACCATCAGGAGTTATTTCTAAAGATAAGAAGGCTAATGAAGATAAGAGTAACCCTGATGGTATGTAGAGAATTTGTTTTCTTTTTGCTTTTTCCTTTTTGTAATGACTCTTCTTTTAAGTATATCAAAACTCTCAAACGTTTTCTCGTTCTTACTTTTGTTGAACAATAACAGGCCAAATTCCAGGATCACCTCGGATTCCTCCTTTTCCAAATCTTCCTGATATGTCCCCGAAGAAAGTCTCTGCTGCTCACAATGTTTATGTATCTCCTCTGCGATCATCAACGGTATGCATCCTATATTCGAAGTGCCATATCATATCAGTTTAATTCTTTTTTCTTTTAATGCAATCTTTTGTTGTTTCTTTCTGGGCATTCTTTTTCGCTTGATATCTGAGTAATCCAAACTTCTACCGTCAATATATAATCATATTACTGTTCATGATGTGTATAGAAGATTGTTGTACTGATTATTATTACTTAGCATAATGAATTATTCATTCTGGACTGTTGTTGGGTACTTATCCCTTTTTTCTCGAGTTTCTCCTGTAATTTGACGTGTTTGAATTTGAAAAACGGATGCATGTCAATACATTAATTAGTCAATCACTAAAACGGGTTAAAGCTTGTGTAACATCCTTTTATACTCTGCTAAAATAAAATAAAAGAATAACATATTAAATTAGTCACCTTGATTATTCTCTCTTCTCATCTCCTAACTAGTTAAATTATACATGCGACACGGCGCTCCCGTATTGTAGCTGCACCACAAAAAATATTAGTAGCTATCTCTTTGTCTCTCATCTTATATTGCTTTTGTTTTTGCCATTTTTCAGATGGATTCGTTGCTTTCGCCTAGCTCGAAGAGTTACTATGCATGTGTCGGCGAGAGCACGCACGCTTTCCAGAGCCCCTCCAAGGACTTAACGGCCATCAATAACCGCTTGAATTGGTACGTAAGCTGCTGGCACACTGGTTGTTATTCATTTTCCGGCAAAAATAAATTACAAATTTCTCTCCAATTTGTTTGAAAATTTAGTGGGAGAAAAGTCGGGGGTAGGCTCAACTTTGATGTGGTGAGTGATTCGGTCGTAGCTGGGAGCCTCGTCAACCAAAACGACAGCCCGGCATCGTCAGCCACATCTGCCGCCACCTTCAAGGCGCGGGTCAAGTCCGAGCCATCTGATTCATGATATGTGGTATCCGGCAATCTACTCCCTACCTTAATCCCCTACTAATCTTGTCATCACAATAGGCCTCCAAATGAGAATTAATCTGATGGGGTAGTAGAAAGACGTGTGGAGCTGTGTAATGCTGTTGTAGAATAAGCAAACAAGCGCTGCTCTCAAAAGCACACCATCAGCTGCTCGTGTTGCTTTGCTCCAAGTCGGTGAAAGAGGGAATGTACCATTTTCGCCAATGTAATTCAATTAGTTTTTTTTTCATTTTTTTTTTTTTTTTCTACCGTGTGTGTGTCGGCGCGCCCCACGCGCTGCTATGTTAAAGGTTGTGGGTCTTATTTAGTTGTGATATATTATTGTCTGCTAAAGCTTTTTGGTAAGATGTTATAAATGTCTGTAGTCATCAGCGTAGTTTGTAAACCATCCATACAGGTTCGTTCTAGCTTTCCCTTTTTCTTCCCAGTGTTATAGTTTGATAATCCCACATACGAAATAGTCATTCACGGGCCTACTAATATTAAATCCAAAGAGAAACATGTAAGTCGAGACATTTGCTACGGAAAGAAAACCACCAGCCATTTTATTCCGGCAGGCGAAACATAATGTTCGCTAAGAATCACCAAACCATGCTCAAAAACAAAACCAAATCAACAGATTCCGAATACCTCGAGCAACTTTTCCTAGGTAGGACTAAACAGTGTCAATAAAACACTACTAGCAATAGTACAAAATCACCGGCATGCAACTATGCCATGGAAATTAGAAAATACCAGACAAAGAAAAAATAAAAATCCACTGTATAATTAAAGTGGCTTCAATATCTTGTTACCGATTCCCATAGAACCATAGAACTGATGGTGTAGCAAACTCAATTCGGAGTTGTTGAATCCCCACCGGACCACACCTCATTTTCACTTCGATCAAAACAAGCAAACAACCAACCACGCACTAGCACAAAGCAAACCCCAATCTGAGCTTCCACAAAAGAAGCTAATCACCGATTAGGGCAAATATAAAATACATCTGATTCCACACCAACAGCCTCAAATATAGATTTTTTTTTTTTTTAAAAAAAAGAAGATAAGAAACCAAAAAAAAAAAAAAAAAAAAAAACTCTATCTGTCAAATAGTTAAGATATCATCGCCAAATAGTGATAAACTAACTACTATTTAATACTTTCTCGGCCAGAAAAGCATCAAAAGAACTACTCAGGCAGTCCACATGGGGGAAGAATGACGGAAAAAAAATGACAAATCTGCAGCTAAGACATGAACATAAAAGAGCTTTCCCTCGCAAGAATTACCAAAAATAAAGAAAGAAACTAAGAGTCCACTATAACCAAAACCGCAAAACTTATCCCATTCTTGCAGATACTAAGGAGATAGCTAGTAGAGAGCAAAGAAAGAAAGAGCAGAACAGAACCAGTTAGTCTATCTTCTTTCTGAACGAGCAACCCTCAGTGAGCTTGGATCGGCCTCCGGTCGGCTGAGCCAGCACCGATTGGCAGCCTGGACATACTACCACCGATTGTGAGTGGCTAAACACTGTCGATCTGTAATCAACACCCAACACGACTAACATTAGAATTTGAAATTTTGGCTGCTAGAAATATACCCAAATTTATAAAGGGCCCGGCAGCTTGGCCTAAAATTCAGTTTCATCCTTATAGTTTCAAATGTAATCAGTTAAATCACCATGAAGTTTATTATGCATGACAATTGAGGCCTGGCTTAGGAATGTTTGCCCAAACACACCAGCTTTGATGCTTTGAGGACCCAAAAAAATACGAAAATGCTTTAGCGATATTTGAAGCTAGCTCAAGTCCTATTACTATATTGTATGGGAAAAGACCTCAGTTAGTTAATCCGCAAATAATTCATGAATTATTTAGAATCCGTGCCGTTTCTGAATTTTTTTTAGAAATTCAGAATAATACGCGAATTTTGTAACCAAAAAATATTATTCACGAATTATTCGTGAATTCCGAATTTTTGGGAGAAAAATTCGGCACCTACACTTTCTTCTTTTAAAGGAGAAAAAAAAAAAAAAAAAAAAAAAAAAAAAAAAAAAAAAAAGCCCATCACAAGCCCACCCCACCCCACTTTCTCCTCTGTTCTCACGCCCGCCTCCTCCCACCCCGGCCGGGTGGCGTGCGCTCGCCAAGTCGCCATCCCGCTCGCCGCTCACCATCGGAACCCCTCCCGGGCCGCGCGCCGCTCACCATCAGAACCCTCCATTCCATGTGCCGCTCGTCATCTTCCTCGCCGCCACCCGTTTGTGAGTTGTGATTTTGTAAATTTGTGATTTTGTAAATTTGTGTATTAATTTATAGTTTTGGTGATTTGTGAGTGAAATTAATATTTGCTTTCAATTAATCTAATTAATTTTTAATTTTTTTCTAATATTTCATTTTTTGTTCTTTGCAAGTAGTCTCTTAGAATTGTATTATTATTATTATTATTATTATTATTATTCCGAATGGGTATTTTGTTTATTTCTAAAGTAAGTTAATTAAATTATTCTTAAAAATTATAATTGTTTATGCTAATAGTATAAATTTAGAATTTTTTTAAAAATTTAATAGCCGAATTTTTTATCCTGAATTTTTAATTAGTGACCGTATTATTCCCGTATAAATCACGCAGCCGAATAATTGAAGAACCCGTTTTTTAACCGAATTTTTCAACGAATTTAAAAATTATGATACGAATTTTATTAGTATTATATCTGTACCGAATTTTTGCCGAATTCGAATTAACTAACTATGGAAAAAACACAAAGTTGCACCACAAACTTTGCCTACTTGTGATAGAAACTGGGAGCAAAACTGAAATAACGGGTCAAACTACGGACAAAATTTTTAAAATTAAAAACAAAAATTGAAGGATGAAATTGAAATTGGAGTCAAACTTCATAGACTAAATTTGTAATTAACACTAATGCAAATTTTTCATAAAAAAAGGAATAGGAAAATACGGAGCCACCCTAAAAAATAAGCCATTTTGAAATAGACGCACATATTTTATTTTGTCTATTGAAAGCCCCTCAACTTATGTTTCTTATTTCTGCAATGCTAAAGAAACCCAACAATTTCATCACTTCAGCGGCAAGAACTATTAAATTTTAACATTCATCTTATAATAATAACTCAAACCAAAACGGATACATGAAGAGGGTGCCAATCAAAACTAATATTACTTACAATAATAAATTTTAGGGATCTATTTCAAAGAGCTAGGCTGGAATACTATTGATAGCAAATGAGCTCCGTTGTCATCTATTTGTTTTCGATAACGGAGCCTCCAAAATGACGATCGGCATTCTTAAATATAATCTAAACTATTTAAACTATCTAAAAATTAAATTTTATATTTTTTTAATATTCTTTTCTTGTCCATCAAATGGACACAAAAATGAACAGCCGAAAATAAATATCCCTAAAAAATGATGATAGAAATCTTATGGTCAAGATCGAAAGTATAGATCTTATTTTAAATAGTTTTAAAAAAAAACTAATTGAAATTTAATTAATTTAGATTTCTTTATATCGTTAAACGAGCAAAAAACTCATATCTACAATTAAAATTACAAATTTTACAACTCTTTGATCATTAGGTCAATAATGTCAAAAAAATTTAAAATTTAATTTCTAAATACTTCCATTGGTTTAGATCATGTTCAATAATGTCGATCGTCAATTCGGAAGCTCTATTATTAAAAATAAATAAATGGCAACAGAACCCATTTGCTACATATAGCATTCCAACTCAACTCCTATTATAGTTGCGGTAGACTCCTAAAAAAAAAAAAAAAAAATGATGCATAAAAAAGAAAAATAAAAGAAAAGGGACTTACATGTTGAAGCACCCCTGGCACTTCACATCCTACATAATTCACAACCAGAGGCCCAAATTAATCAAACGGAACCACTAAAAACAAACAAACAGAGCCGTAATTACTAGTACAAGTATTAAGGTATGATTCTCATACCATAAAGAAAGAGTTAGGGGATTGGACGAGGCGCTTCAACTTGTGCTTCTTCTTCTCCAGCTCCGCTGGTGGATTCAGCAAATCAATGTCGTTTTGAAGAACCTATCAAATCAAACACCATAGACATGTTTAATCACAGGAGTGAACTGGAAGAAGAAGATTAAATCTACAGGAACTAAGCGACGAAACCCTCGAACAACAAAATTAAACCAAAAAACAAAAAAACAAAAAACCCTAACGACTAAGCAACTACGGATCAGAGAGATCATGATATTTTGTTGATAATGACATGAAGAGAGAGAGAGAGAGAGAGAGTGAGTGAGAGAGAGAGAGAGAGAGAGAGAGAGAGAGAGAGAGAGAGAGAGAGAGAGAGAGAGAGAGAGAGAGCTCACCATGATGGCAAAACCCTAGAGGCTCTTTGGAAACCCTAGAAGACGAAGAAGACGACGACGACGATGAAGTTGGTGGAGGGAGATTTTGGAGACGAGGGCTAAACCCTGTCGCCGACTCGGAGAATTTATAGTGTTGGTGAAAACGGGTCGGATACGATCCGCTTTTTACAAAATCATATTTGCATCCGTTTTTTCTTTTAGATAAATACCAATTTAGATACAGATTTATATAAAATGGTTACGGTTTACTGTTTGAATTTATGTAATTATATAATTATAATTAAAGGTTAAATTCAAAATATGAGTTTACAGTTTGAATTTTAGTTACTATTTAAATTTGAATTTATATTGTAAAATAAAGTTTTGTATTCAAATTGTGTATTTAAATTTAAATTATAATATTTTTTAAAAAAAATATGTTTATATTCATACATGTGGAGAGTGTGATTTGAACCATAACGCCTTAGATCAACTTAACCATCTTAACGTATACAAATTATAATAAATTTTTAATTAATAAAATGTAAACAAAACTTTTACATAAGTTTATAAAATTATTTATCTGGCTAAATGGGTTACAAACTGAGCCTAATAATGTTGTGATTGGATTTTAGCTGAATGGAACTGGGCAGATTCTGAAACTGAATTTGAATTATTTATTTTTTTATTTTTATTTTTTTTGTGAAAGAGAGAGTAAGATAGCAAGTAATCCGCTTCGTTTATTTATTTTTAAAAATAAATTCAGCTACAAATGTAAAATAACTAGATTTTAAATTTAAAACCTTGAGTACCAATAGTTAATTTCTTAGCCAACTGCGTTAGGTACTGTCGGTAAGCTGATTATCAATTTTGATCCTATCTTTATATTTCGAATTCGAGAATTCGAATCAAATCAAATATGAGTTGGATTAGCGGGTTAATTCATAATTTTTCTTAGAATAATGATTAATCTTTCAGTAATTAGGACCACATTTAGAGAAAAATATTTGAAAATTCATTTTTATATTAGAGAGGAAAAGAAAGAGAATAGAAAACAGAATTAGAATAGAGTATACATTATTATCATATCTATACAAGAACTATTTGTTGGTTTTTTCGTCTGACGTGTCGTGCTATTGTGCATTTGTAATATATGAATTGTGAATTTTTTAAAGCCTTCTCCGCATTCGCCGCGTGGTTAGTGGACCTGCATGGTCAGTAGTTTCTGTTCGGATGTGAACCCTTTCCCTTTTGCTTAATTGTTGCTCTCCCTCCCTCTCTCTCTCTCTCTCTTCCTTAATTTGTTTTTTTTTCTTTTCGGGGACTCTACTTTCTTTTCCAATTCCGTCGCGGTAGTTCGCGGTGGTTGAACTTCTTCTCCGTGATAAATGCGCCATTAATGCACCGTCTGGCCACCGAGGTCGTCTCTATTAATGCGTCGTCCGACCGGCGTGGTCGTTTGTCCGGCAACCCTCCTCCTCTACGGTGTGTTCTGGCGGGATGCACGGGTGCTCTGTTCCTTCACAATTCCCAACGCGTTGGATCTCGGTCGTTGGACGGATTACTTATAAAATAAGGCCTCATCGTTGTGCCATTAATGTGTCGTCTTATGCGGTCCGGCCGACGAGGCATGGTGTTTGGTGGCTATCGGTGTCCAGCTGATTTCGATTCTTGGATGGATATCTTATAAAATAAGGTCTCATCATCATGTGTTTTGTGCCATTAATGCGTCCTCCTGCGTCGTCCAGCCGGCGAGGCATGGTGTTTGGTGGCTATCGATGTCCGGCTGATCTCGATTGTTGAATGAATTTGTTATAAAACAAGGCTTCATCATCATGTGTTGTACCATTAATGCGCCGCCCTGCTGCATCCGGTCGGCGAGGCATGGCGTTTGGTGGCTATCGGTGTCCGGCTTCTCTATTGTCGCATCGTTGCAGGTTAGAATTAGAATTTTATCTAGGTTAGTCTTTGCTCTTACAGACATATCGTGCTCCTTGATGGTGGTAGGACGTCTGTTGTCCTTTGCCGTTGCCTCGGATTGCTTGCGTTTGTTCTTACCTCATTCTAATTCTGATTATTCTTCTTCACTGTTTCATATCTCTCTTTTGGAATGCTCTACTTTTATGGTGGTTATAAATAAATAGAAATGTTGTTTTGTTGATTTTTGTACCTATATTTTTTTCTCTATCCTTCTTGTCTTCTGATCTGTTAGATTTTGTTCTCAGTGCTTTTGTTGATTGCTGGACACTGTGGCTTTCTGAAAAGCGAAAGCGTTCAATATTTGATATTTTTCTATTCTTATTACACATACATATTCAACGTATATTCATATTGACATTTTATTTCAAAATATAAAAATATTTTGAAACAAATAGCGAAGTTCACATAATATGTTTACTTTTTCTTACTTTTTAGGCCACTTTGTCCAAAAGATATAGATTCTCGTGTTTAGCAATGTTAAGAATTTAAAAAATAGTATGATAAAATAAAAATTATTTAACTGACTCATAATTTTTTAATTAATTGCTTTTATGATATTTTTTTTCTAGAATTTAGAAACATATATTTAATTTTATAAAAAATTCTTAACTTCAACAAAATTAAGTACCAAATAATTTTCAAAAGTATAAAAATATTAGATAAATTAAAAATAATTCTAATAAAATTAAGATTTACAATAGATAATTGAAAGAATGTGGGGGAATACTCTAATTAGCTTAATAGTCGGTAGGCAAAGAAGCTGTTAAATCTACAAAATATTTAAATCAATTTTTAAAAATAACTCAAATTAAAATAATGGGATAATTGCCTGTGTACCCCTGAAATATAAAGAAATATCTGATTTACCCTTTTTATTTTTTTCTTTCTAATATACCCCTCATACGTTCCACCGTTATTAAAAATACCTCTACCGTTTCCCTTTGTTAAGTTAACTAGGGTTAAACTAGAGTTAAATAATAATCGGAGTTAAAAACTATTGAAAATACCTATTTTACCCCTATCTACTAAAACATTTTTCTTCAGCTGTCCCCCCTCTTTAATGGTACATAAGAAAAGTTGGTTATGATAGAAGGGTATATTTGAAAGGGCAAAATGATAATTTCATACAGATAACGGCAGCTCCAAACAGTACACTAAGAGAGTTTAACTTCAGGAATATTTTAGAAAGAAGTTGGAACGTAAGAAGGGTAGTTTTAATATTAGCCTTCTAAGAGGGATAAATCTGAAAACAGGAAAATTTTTAGGAATAGGTAAGAAATTGCCCCTAAAATAATTAAAGGTTAATGAGATATTTATCAGCATGTGTTTTTGGAATGTATTATGGAATGTATTAGGAATTAATGCCTTTACATGGTATATGTGTGCATTTCATACAAAAGAAGAGTTTAGTACAACATAGTAATAGATAGATGAAACCAGTCATGGAGTAACTTTTCATAGCAAAAAAATGTAGACAAAATGATTTCAAGAGGACCAATTGAGATGCTTAGAGCTTGCATCCATATCAAGTATTGAATGAACTAATGTGTTTAGATGATGATGGTGCAAAGAATACATTGGCATACAAGTGTGAATGAAAAGGAGATAAACTATTGTTTACAAGTTTATACTTCTATGGAAATGACCCAAATAACAAATTGGAGAGATCTGAAAAAAATAAAATAAAACAATATAAAGCAATAACAGCAGTTTCAGATTAGAGGAATTCTTGGAACATACAAAAAAATGTTTAGGAAGAAAACCAGCCATTTAAATACTGCACATTTTGCTTATTTAGTGAGCCACATGAGAATGCTATCTGTAGGAGAATCATGAAACACTTTGAGGAAAACCGGAAAAATATCATGACAACATAAATAGTTTAGTGGCAAAATATCACTTTATTTCCATAGCAAGAAACTGAAGTCTTACAAGGCTACTACCGTCACGTCAATCATACATACATTACATCAAAAAAAAAAAAAAAAAAAAAAAAAAAAAAAAAAAAAAAAAAAAAAAAAAACTGCAATGTCAAATTCTAATTTAGCAGATGGACCAAGAAGAAGAAAAAGGTAGCTAGAAGGGGAATTGAATTTTTTGCTTATCGACTTTTGGCATAATTAACTAATAGCGATAACTTACACAAGTGTATATACAGAATACTACTATCTCCCAGACATGAGGTTGGTTTGGTTTTCGTAGAAAGAGCCCAAGTCCCAATCTTCCGTAGTGGAGGACAACGTCATGAGGGCGACCACGATAGAACGCATTGCAGGCCTCAACTGGGGATTCTCTTGTGTGCATGCTTTAGCAAGCTGGGCCATCTGGTCAAAAAAAAGAAAAAGAAAAAAAAAAAAGAGAGAAAAGGTTGGCTTAGTTAAGGAGAAGCAATCTTTCTTTATCAGTCATAAGCTGATTAGGTGCTTCTAACTGCTTGTAGATTCTGACCTTAAGAACCGAGTCGATTGGATAGTCCTCACCAAGACGAGGATCAACTAGTTTGCGGAGCCCTTCCTTTGGATCTGGCATACTAAGAGCTTCCTCAAACTGCAGTTTACAGGTAACGGAAAAAAATCTGAACACACAGATTGTGTAATCAAACACAGCTAGCTGAAATTACGTGATGAATGAACACAAATACAGTCATACATATATAAAAATGAGAGGAGAGAAAGAGAAAGTGGGGAGGGGGGAAGGGAGTCGCGGTAGTATCCTTCTAAAAAGATTCGATACCAAAGTTTTCTCAAATTGAAAACTGGCATCCCTAGTGTTTTTCCTATGCATCAAAGTCAATTGTAAGTAAATAACATGAACTAAAACTAATTTTGAAGCTGATCAATGGTCATGTAAGAAAATTCTCGAAAACACGAAAAATTTCGTTTCAAGCACCATAGAATAAAGATCATGTCTAACAAAGTTGATTTCGAGATTTTCTCAATGATTTTTGATTGAGAAATCTGGGAACCAAACACTCAATCAGGAGAGGAAGCAGAGTAATGGATCATCATCCACTTAAGCAACCAATTACATAGAATAAATAAGATTTGAGAAACAACAAATTTTCAGCCACAATACTACCGAAAGTAAGGAAGAAGCTTATATACGATTTTATACCAGAATAACCAAGCCTTTTGCTTCCATGGTAGATTCGTCAGCTCTGACAATAGCTTCTTTGGCAGAAATAAGTTCATAGAGGACAACACCGAATGCAAAGACATCCACCTTGGGAGAAACATCACCATATTGAGCGTATCTGCCAGCAAAATTATGCAGATGTTATGCTGTAACATCACATGCACTCGGCAAAATACCATATTACATGACAAAAAAATTTCCCTCTGTGAGAGAGATGTAGTAGTGATAAAGATGATATCAAGGTTTAAAGTGCCGCCCGTGCTGCAGCGGCACGTACCGTGCCCCTCAAATGGGGGCACGGTACGGGGGGTCATCACCCCCCACCCCGGCCCGCCCGCCGGCGTCTCGAGCGATACCTTTGTCGAGACATGGCGATACCCAACAGGGTAACGCCGTGCCGTGCCGAGCGGCACGGCAGCCTTTTTTTTTTTTTTTTTTTTTTTTTCTTAATCAAATGCATAGTTTCTTAATCAAATGCATAGTACCTTTTTTTTTTTTCTTTTGGTTTTTTTTTTTTTTTTTTTTTTAATCACATGTGTACAGTAACTTTTTTATTTTATTTTTTTTAAAATCACATGTGCACAGTATATTTTTTTGTTTTTTTGTTTTTTTCCTTTAGATTTTTTTTTTTTTTTTTTTCCTTTCTCGTCCCACCCGTGAACGGGGAGGGAAGGAATATTTTTTTCCTTTTCCTCCCCCCCTCCCCCTTCCCCTTCCCCTCACTCTCATAATTCTCGGCAGCAGTTTTTATCCTCTCTCTCTCTTTCTTCCTTTCCTTTCCTTTCCTTTCCTTTCCTTTCTTTCTCACGCAATTCGTAATTTATACCAACATTGTCAAATAAATTTGATATCTGCAGATCACACTATGCCATATGATCAACCGCGACAATCTATGTGGAATTAACCAGTCTTCTCTCTGTAAATATATAAATTTAAATACTTATTATACTTGTGAATTTATTTATTATATTGTTATTTCTATTCTTTATGAGATATAGTTGTACTTTATATATAAAAAAAAATTATCAGAATGTTAATTGGTGAGTGTAGTAAGCTATATATAGCCAATATTCATAATTTTTTGACTAAACAGTTCAAAACAATATTATAAGAGCTTATTGGAAACAAAAAAAATAAAAAAAAAACCGTGCCAGAGCGTGCCACTGGGAGGTCATGCGTATCCATCGGCACGCAAGCGTGCCACGTGTCGGCACACAAGCGTGTCGGTACCGTACCGTGCCAGGCGGCGAGCGGCACGCCCCCGTGCCACGGCACTTAATTCCTTGGATGATATACAAGAAAATTCTGCACTCACATGAAAATTTTCCTACATTTATAACATACTTGAACAACCTTTAACTAAGAACCCTAGATTTAAGAGTCGGATCTGTCACAAGAAGAGGTACTGATAACAATGCTAGGTAAAATACTGAACAAAGGTTTCCAATTGCTTAATGTGGATGCATTCACTAACAGGCGCACACCAATGTTTAAGCAGACACATGAGAGAGAGAGAGAGAGAGAGAGAGAGAGAGAGAGAGAGAGAGAGAGAATAGTGCACATCATACTCTGGAGGCATGTAACCGAAGGTGCCAACAACTCGTGTTGGCAAAGATGTACTTCCAAATTCAGTAAGTTTCGTCAATCCAAAATCAGCAACCTGTAAGACAAAAACATTATTATTTACTAAAAGCATGAATTGTAGCATTTCCAGTAAGAGGATAGTTTGAGTGACAACCTTTCCCCGGAAGTTCTTATCTATCAAGATATTTGCTGTTTTGATATCTCGATGGATATATACTGGAACAGTGTGCTCATGAATATACTCAAGAGCCCTAGCTGAATCAAGGGCAATCTGCATTCTCGCAGGCCATGATAGAGGATCCCAACCTATAAACAAATACATAAGTTAGTATTAATCAATTTTCTATCAAAATTCTATATTCACATATAGAATTTTCCTTGGAGATTATTTCAAACATTTAATCATACCTGACCCATGCAGATGTTGACTTAAGTTGCCATTCTCGATATACTCGTACACAACGAACAAGGAACCCTCAATGCAGTAACCAATTAAACGCACCTGTATAAAGTTTCAACATAATTCAATATATAGAATATTAATTACCAAAGAGGTTACTGTTTCGAAGACCATCAGATGTACGCAGATCTATGGAATGATAATAACAACCAAACCTTTAATTCCCAGATATAGGGAGTTCAGCTGTCTACCTTACGAATATTAGTTCTATCATGGTTTTCAAGCTACCTTAAAGGATATTCCTATTTTTGATCTGTAGGAGGACGTTACAACAAACAAAGCTTCTCTAATTCTCATATTAACCTACAATATCCATTATGAAACAGAATTATTCTTTTATCAGAATGTTAAAGGCTCTAAGGAATGTGAAGGTCCAATTTACATGGACAACACTAACTAACTTGTAAGCTCAGACCACTTCCAGGGCAAACTCCTGTTAACAAAAACATAGATGATCGTGCATCAATATGAATGGCTACCGACTTATTTCTACTCCTGTTGCTTATTGTTGTTTATCGCTTGATGGGTATATGTTGTCTGTTACCTTCCTCCGGACTAGGTCATTTCACCGATTGACATAAGACTTTCTGAAACTCCATCAAGTGGTTTATACATCATGGTTCATGGTTACATGTTATTGGTTTTTGTCCTACTAAATGGGTCTCTCTTTTAATTGCCAATTTGCCATTAACAATTCAATTGATTTAATTCTTTGTGATCAATGATATTATACCAAGAAGAAAGTACAATACCAGAGACAAAAATATCATCATTTTACAAGTAGCAAGTAGCATGCCGTCAATTAAATTGAAAAACTTTGATTAGTTAAAACTACGGAATTAACATATTACTTCAAGCAGAAATTTGGATATTATCTGTCCTTGTATACTTGGTTGCATGAAATTAATTTATGAAAAAATTGACTTTAGAAATAAAAATGATACTTCCTTGCAATAATAAAACATCATTTAAGAAACAATAAAAGTAACAAATACACCAACCAAAAGAAATGAACAAAAAAAAAAGACAACTAAAAGCTGATCTTTCATATATAGGAAATACACCCAAATAATGAGTCGAGTTGAAACAAAATGAAAAGCCAATTTACCAAATTCAAGTGATGAACATGTGTTAAAACATTTAGTTCAGCAAGAAATTCTTTAGTTGCTTGCATATCCATTTTCTTTATAGCAACTTTCTGCAGGAAACAGTAAAACACTGAGTTAGTTTAAAAGTGTAACGACCCGGCCCACTAGCAATAATAACTCGTTGGGCCCAAACTACAGCCCAAAATGCTTAAGCCCAGTTATTATTACTAGTGTACAAGTCTCATATAAACCCAATCACAAATCCATCCACATCCGATGTGGGACTATTGGGGGCGTCACAGACTCCCCCCGTTTAGGCCTGACGTCCTCGTCAGCCCAAACACACACACACAAGCCCAAGATCACCAGGCGATGTGAGACTCGTCTCGCTAGCCCTGTCATCTAGACCCAGGCTCAGTCGAGACTCATCACACACTTCCGGCTGGTTATTGGCTCTGATACCAAATGTAACGACCCGGCCCACTAGCAATAATAACTCGTTGGGCCCAAACTACAGCCCAAAATGCTTAAGCCCAGTTATTATTACTAGTGTACAAGTCTCATATAAACCCAATCACAAATCCATCCACATCCGATGTGGGACTATTGGGGGCGTCACAAAAAGACAAAGAGAAGATTAGATAACCACATAATTATTCCTTGAAATCAACTAAGAGATGGTTCACCTGACCTCTCCTCTGAGTTCAGCATAATAAACAGATCCAAAACCACCTTGTCCAATTTTGTTAGCCATACTGAAGTCATCCGTGACCTTAGAGAGTTCTTCATAGGAGAACTCTACTGATTTGTCAACTTTGATACCTACAAGTGGAGAAGCACTTCCAGCTCGAGGACTAACCAATGAAACTGTATCTGAGGCTAGTGCAGTACCAATGCAAGAAATAAAAAGGAAGAGAACATCAAAACAGGATTTACTTTGTCAGCTTCTTGAGTCATAAACAACAAATAAACCGCAAGGAGCCACCAATATCGACATTCCGACTAGGAAGGCACTAGCTTTATTTGCTATTTCATTTCCACTAAAGCTAGGAGACATGATATCGAGCCCCAGTCTCCAAAGCTAACATAAAATAAACTAGTCAAATCACTAAAGAGAAGTAACTTCTAAATAAACTAGTCGAATCCCAATGGAGAATAACAATTACCAAGTTGAACAGAGGTTTCTTCAGATGGGAACATTGTGGCTTTCTTTGCCTTCTTTCTCCTATAGACCAGAAAATATATATAGATGGCTAGTGCTAGTAGAGTTGCTCCTGCTATTACAATACCAGCAACAGCTCCTCCAGGAACTCCTAAGCCGAGTCAAAGTAGACGAACATTAGTGGCACATTCAAATTGAAGAACTTTCATAAGATTTATTCCTCCTCTCTTGCTTGTAATGAAGTTAAAGGCAGGATCACTAGCACAGAAAAGCAAAGAATACCTCCTGTACTGCAAAAGAAGGTAAAACAACTAGGTAAGGATCAACCATAAAACAATTATTCGGGTGAAACTAGCAAAAATGCTCTACCAATGTACCTTGAGGAAAGAGGACGATAGCTTCCATTTGGATCTGCAAAAACCATATAAAAAATGGTAAGCTCTAAGCTTCCTCAAACCAGACGCTAGATTGTACCGTACTTGCTTATCGAGGAAATCTTCATGGCAACATTTTAACTTGAAAAGATTGACCTTCTAAGGGACTATGAGTTAAGAAAGCTAGACCAGACCAGGCAACAACATTCAAAGATAACTGTCATCTTAGGGATTTCCAGCCCAATCCGAGGCACGCATGGCTGAAGAATATGAACTATCTAATGAAACTCATCCAACCAAAAAGCTTAAGCCTGTGTGATTTATCTACACTCCTGATTTTTATTCCATGCGGGACTGCTCTCGCATGTAAATTTCTAACGTGCCGCGCATTTGAATCCTTCCGCTCACCTGAAATGGGATATCGATATTTCTTCATTCTGCCCCTATTCTACTAATACGTGTTTATCTATCGCCGCTTAGTTTTCAACTAGATCTTAATAATGCAACTTATCACTGTCGGTATGTTTTGTATATTCAAAGTTGCATTTTTTTCCCCCTTGCGCTCAATTTGTTCTTTGTTGTTAGCTCCTAATCATTCTCCACAAACTATATTCAGTATATAAACTTACTCTTTCTCATTGATCAATAAAAACTAGTCTTCAATAAAATTCACCGACGATATCCAAAACTGTCCATACTTCCACAAGCTCCGATAGTAAAAGACTCACCTTTTGTTGGAATGAACACGATACCATTCCCCGCAGAGAAATTCAAGCCAGGGTTGTACTGCTGCAGCAAACTCTGCTGCGCCGAGAAGTTATACTCCGCGGCCACCGACGACAGATTCTCCCCCTCCCGGAGAGGGTACGTCTCAAAGAGCCCGTAATCCCTCGACACCGCCGGGTCCCCGCACGAGCAATTCACCGTGACGTTGATCATCGCCCCGGCCGGCACGTTGCTGGCCGGGTAGGAGTTGAAATTGGCGATCCACGCGGCGGTGGTGAGGTTGGCGTAGACCACGGTGGCGACATAGTTGTATGTGTCGGAGGGATTTACGACGTAGGGAAAGGAGCGTCCGAGGAAGGCGCCGCCGACGCAGTCGCAGGGGAAGTTGATGTTGACGCGGGAGCCGGCGAAGATGCTGTCCCCGTTGGCGATGCTAGGGTTGTAGGGGAGGAGCTCCTGGTAGGTGACACTGAAGAGGGAGGCGATGTAGCTGAGGTTGAGGTTGGGGGAGATGTAGTAGGAGCCGAGGGCGAGGTCGCACCCCTTCTTGCACCCCGCTTCCGATCGGAGAACGGCGTGGGCGAAGATTATCGACGCGATCAGTAGAAACTGGGATCGGGAACCGGTGGATTCGATCATGGCGGAGAAGAATTGGGGGAGTGAGGGATCGTAAACCCTAAACCATAGAATTTGGGGACGAGAACGGGGGTGGAGGTAGAGGGGAATTAGGGTTTCGCGAGGAAGAGGAGGAAGAAGAAGAAGATGAGTACGTTGGCTTGGTCAGAGTCGTCGTAAGCGAAGTTTGACAAAAGAGTTCGGGGGGCCCACTTGAACCACCCTAAACCCTAAACCCTAAATAACCAATTACTTAATATTTTTGCAAACATAGTAGTCAGAATATATATATATATATATATATATATATATATATATATATATATATATATATATAATTGAACTCTTATATTTTTAAAAGTATCAAATTATTGATACTTGTAGATTTTAGCTCTTAGATGAAAAAATGTGCGGCTAGGATAATAGTGGGCCCCTTGGGATTTTTTTTTTTTTTTGTTGAGAAAAAAAAAAAAAAAACTTAGTAGATATAACGGTAGAAAACTTACAAGCACCAATTGCTTGGTGCTTGTACAAACATAGTAGCCAGACTTTATATAGCATAGGGCTACTATCTCTTATGAGTAAGAGTATAGACCCTTTTGTACTCATAACTTTTCCGCCATTAGATGTAGGGATGTGCGGTTAGAATGATAGTAGCCCCCCTTGGGATTTAGTCGGTTGTTGGTGAAATAGTATAAACCCTAGGGACCACTATAATCCTAACTACATATTCCTTCATCCATGTCTGAAAACTTATGCTTTTTTTTTTGACTTTATAATAATACGAATCTCAATATAAATTTTAATTGGATTTATACTTTAAAAAAAATATAAGCACTACTTACTCTCTCTCTCTCCATATATATATATATATATATATATATATATATATATATATATATATATATATATATATATATATATATGGGTTACTGTATTATTAACCGGACAAAATTATTAGTGCAATTAAATTTTCGATCTTTAGATAAAAAAAAATATGATTAGAATAATAACTATGCTTTAGCATTTAGAAATGATTAGTTGAATAATATGATCTAAAAATTTAAAATAATTTTAAAAAATTAATCTAATGATGAAAAGCTAGATAAGCTAGATAGCATAAAATATTTGATGCTATCAATATAATAGCCGGACTTGATGTTTTCAAGTATATATAGTCTATGGGCAGCTTATTCTCATCCAAGAACTCATCATACGGCGGGGCTGGAGGTTCCATAGCTGTAGGCCATTGCAGATGCGGCCGGACGTGTAGTAGTGCGAGCCGTGGCAGGGGCAGAAGCACCACCTGCAGTAGTCACTCGGTCGGCTGCCATATGTCGATGTTGTTCGCCGCCTTTATGTCGTCCTCCGTCCGGTGGCGGATGAACACCGGCTTCCCCCGCCACTTCACGGGGATGATAGTCAAGAGAGGCCAGCACGAGGACGTCGCGGGAGGCGGACATACTGAGTAGCAGGTGGCGGCGGAGGAGGAGGTGGTGGAAACGAAGCGGTCGGCCGTGAGGTGGAAGGTCGCATATATAGGTCCCTCGAGTATTGGCCGCGCAGAATTAAGGAATATAATGCATACCCTGTACATTTTTTCGGATCAATCCGTACTACCGTTGACCACGCATAGCATTGAATATAAATATTAAAAATATAAATGTGCTATTGTTTCAAATTATGTAAGTTTTAAAAGACTTATATAATTATTTTATAGAATTTAGCATAATAATATAATATTTTAATATATTCACTTATTAATATTCCATTCTAAATTTTTCAGTTAGCCGTCTTAGCTCAGCTGGTAGAGCGCATGGCTTTTAACCATGTGGTCGTGGGTTCGATTCCCACAGACGGCGTGTGTGATTATTGACTTTTTTTGTTCTTTTTTTTTTTTATTTATTTATTTTATAATAGATGGGGGAAATTCTGAGGTTGATTATTTGTTTGGTATTAAGCCCCTTTCGAAAAGGATAGCTATAGACACTTAGAACAGTTTTATAAATAAAAGAAACCAACACACAACTACAAAAAAAATAAAAAAAATAAAATAGAGAGCCTGCTTCAATCTGAACTTCACTTTTCATCAAACAAACAGACCAAAAAAGAGCTCAACAATTCATAGCATTTTTTACTCTCTCTCTCTCTCTCTCTCTCTCTCTTTATAATTCAAAATGTTGCATCAGAACAAACTTCAAATAATAATTATTTTAGGCTTTTACTATCTTCGCCAACTTTCAATTTGTTCACGTAGGCATCAATATACACAAGCTCAGATCCAAAGACTAGTTTAAAGCATCAAACAAGTTAGATTAAAACAACGACCAAAAATGTTTAAGACACACCAACATAACAACATTATAAGGGCCATATTCATGTGCTGAGCCTTTCTGAGCATTCAAAAGCAAAAGTAAACAAGTTAAAACCTTTTTTTTTTTTTTTTTTTTTTTTTTCTGGTTGGCTTGAAACCAATCAGCTTAATGTCAATAGCCGAAGATGTGTAAATTATAAGAATCAAAATGCTCGGCTATCAATTTTAGCTCTTCAATAAAGGATTTAATCCTTATCGGGCTGTGTGTGGGCCGGAAATCTCGATGCGACATCAGCCCATGTGCTTTGTCCGTCGGTGACCTCTCTCACGACGGAAGCCACCTTGTCGACTTCGATGCGGATCTGCTCTTTGCTGTCCCTCTCGCGGATTGTCACGCTTGTGATGGAGTCGACGGTGACTGCAAACGGAACGCCAATCTCATCGGTCCTCGCATACCGCTTTCCTATTGAAGTACCTGCAGCCGATTGCAGCAAAGCGGGTGCAAACAGAAGTTGCATAAACAAGAAGTATTACTGATATTCTCCATAAAATGAATCAGCATCTGTATTTATCACCGCAATACACTGATGCGATTCGAAGGCATAAAAGTCACGACCTAAATTGTGCTTCATAAGATCATTTTTACAAAGTCATAGCTCATACAATAAAATTTTATAGGCATACCTGTAATATCGATAATATGTGAGATCCCAGCTGATGTCAATGACTTTGCGATGACTTTTGCCACATCGTCAAACTCTTGGCTTTTAACCAATGGGAAAACAGTGCATTTGATAGGGGCCACAAGCGGCGGAAATCGGAAAACATTCAACTGTTCATCCTCTGACTTGCTCGGCCTTGTGTAGAAAGAATGCTCGAAAAGGCAGTAGATTATCCTCCCAATTCCAAAAGATGGCTCGATTACAGACGGAGTAAAAACCCTTTGATGCTCCTTCCTCTTCTCTATACTTATCGACACCATATTTTGTTTTATCACCACATCTTTTCCAAGGGTGCATACATGGAAGTCAACCTCCCCTTTAGACTCGAGAGCAGATTTCACCTCTAAGGCTTCCTTTTCACTCATGGCCTGTTTACAGAATCAGGTAAAAAGCATGCAATAAAAAGAAAATTACATATTTTCACTCATGGCCTGTTTACAGAATCAGGTAAAAAGCATGCAATAAAAAGAAAATTACATATATATATATATATATATATATATATATATATATATATATATATATATATATATATATATATATATATATATATACATAGTAAAATGGTTCTCTAGGCATGATCACGAGTTTTACCTCCAATGCTTCAACCACCATCTTTTGGTTACCCTTAAATGAAAGACCAAGTTCTTTCTTCGATGGCACTATAACAAGTTTCTGAAATTTAAGAAAGAGGTATGTGAGAATCAATCAAATAGTTTCCGTAAAAAGGAAGAGCATGAGTTGAACCATAACTTCAAGTAGCACATTAGTAGTTCTACATGTAACATAATGATCAAAAGACATAATGGATTTGACAAATAGAAAATAAAAACTTACCTCAACCTCTCTAGGTTCTGCAAACTTCTCATGGGCGACAAGAGGAACGCCACTTTTCTCCTGTCGAACAGAAGTATAGGTTTACACAACTTCAGTACTATTTAGAGTCTAAAAGGTTTTTCAATTAAACAGATAAATTAAAAGCATACAAAACTAACTTAACCGAATTGCAGGCAAGAAACAACGCAATCATCATTGCTGCATAAAAAACAGCAGTAACTAAGACGAACAGTAGTTAATAATGCTCACTAAGACCAACAGATGAATTTCCCACATGGGACAAATAAAGAACTGGAACAAGGGGAAAAAAATCAAAGCTAGTTAAAAGCTTAGAATGGCACTCACAGTATGAGCACGTAAATCATAAGCAGATCTATCGGCAATACCCACACACTCAATCCACCCATAGGAGCACTCAATCTCTGCATCCCAACAGTCTGCGGCGTAGTGAGCCATTTCATTCGGCAGATGCTGCCTGAAACGCAAGCGTTCTTTGTCTATCCCTAAACGAGTTAAGAATAGATATACCCTCCCTATGAAGTAGCCAAGTGTCTCATTGTTCACAGTTCCCTATCAAAAGAAAAGTAGAGAAGTTAGAAACCACAGTAAAAATAAAAAAACGTATTGAGCAGATTTTTTGGTGCTTGCTTGGCCTGGCCACCAGAATAGTTTTCTCCATTCGAGAAGCAGTAGTCAAGTATTTGACAAATAAAAGGTCTAGAGCTTCTGCTGTGTTAGAAAGCTACAATAATTTTTGGGCCCTGATGCAGGGGAAGCTAAGATATCAAAACAGGAAGCTGTTATTGCTTCTACGAACAGATTTAATTTGACATCACTTCCGCAAAGGCTCTAGACAGTCTAAACAGCCACCAAGTACCTAAAGGTTTGACAAAAAGTAGCATGAAAAACAGCCAGAAAATTCAACCTTTGAAACTGCTTCACGAAGAATCATTGGTTTAGCTGATTTCCCTGCCAATTGCAGCTCCCTTGGAAACATCAAAAATTCCAAGTCAGCAACATCCCCAAATTTCGGGTGGGATTTATCCTCAGGATCCACAAAGTGCTCAATTTCTGCCAGTGTAAATTCACGCACTCTTAAAAGACCTTGACGAGGCGAGATCTGGTCGTAGAAAGAAGTACTGTCAATCCAGCAATATCTTTATAATGTGCAAATGAAACATAAATCACTTAAATCATAAACAAAATTTTCAGCATTATTTATGGAATCTCCAAGGGAGAAATTTCAAGACAGCCATATTTTTCTTCTATTTCTCTTTTTACAAGAAACGCTGAAATTGTCTCACATGGAATGACAATACGCAATCGCACTTCTCCAGCCACTGGATATTAATATGGCACCTTTGTGCGACATAACAATACAGTGCTGGTCATAATTCCATAATTTACCAAAAATATCGAAGATACAATGCTACTTTTACATTGTATTGTTTCATGTAACAAATCTACCAATAATATATTCCGTAGCTATCCTCAACACCTCTAGTAGAAAAATAAAATAGATTAAACAGGCGACACCTCATTTCTAAATGCTTGACCAATCTGAGCTGCTGCAAAAGGGAGCTTATTGCCATTGTAATAGTACAAGTCCTTGAAGTTCACAAAAATGCCCTGTGCGGTTTCTGGCCTCATATAGCTATAAACACAAGCAAATCGACAATAATCAAACAACTCATAGAGGTTTGCTAACAAATTAGTTTCGGAAAAAATGTATGTAAAAAATGTACGGAACGAACTTCCCTATAGCGCATTGTGAAATGAGTACTCGCACTGTAAAATTTTGATTTTACTACTTTCAGTATGGTTATTTTAAGAAACTCCAACCAAAAGTTAATAGCACTTTCGACATTTTTAATGGAATTTTATCACTTGACAGAAATATTTTTCTCATGAAAATCATAAAGTTATTACAGAATTTGAAGGAATTTTTTTAAAAAATCAAACATAATGAGACATTAGGTAGCAAAATCAAAGTTCAAAAAGTTCAGTTGCCTATTACGAAATGCACTGTAAGCTTTCCAATTAAATAACAAATAGGATGCGAATAAACTCACCCAGGGCTAAGACCAGAAGGACCAATAGAAGTCTGAAACATGAGATTAAATGGGTAGGGCTCAGATAGCGGGTTCTTAGTATCGGGTGCAGTGATTCCGTATTCCTTAATCTTCGCCCCTAATTCATCCGCAGAAAGATCGTCCAACACGGCGAGAACGTGTTTGAGCTCCGCGGCCTTTTCAGGGGACAATTTGGGGTCCTTCTCGACCTTCTCCTTGCAGAAGTCTTTGAGCAAATGGTCGGCTCGATAGCACGTACCGGTTTTCTCATCCTTAACCATTAAGTCGGTGAACTTATCCACATGGCCTGATGCTTTAAGAACTATTTCTGGCGTAACGCAGGGGCAATCCACCTCCAACATGTTCTCCTCCAAAACAAAGTGCTACAAAATTTGATTAGAGAAAAAATTCGATTAAAATAGATCCTTGATTCTTAAACTACTAGTGAAAGAAACATTGAAATTGTATAGTTGAAGAAACTTAATGTATGGAGAACAAATTGAAAAAAACAAAAGTTGAATCAAGGAACTAACTATAGCCACAGTCCACATGAATTGATAGGAAAGGTTCAAAATTGCAAAATTTCATAACAAATTGGAAAATTTTCTCAAATAGTGTGAACCCCACCCACCAGAAATATCCAGGTACATTACACCCGAAAAAGAGAAATGTAGAAAAGGATTATAAATGGAAACATGAATGATCACCAAAGATTGATCTTTTCGATGAGAAACACCCAAATCTCTCCTAACTGATTGACCTAACCAGGTAATTAATCAGAAGCTTCTTATACCTGTCGCCAAAAGGCGAGGACGTTGGACTTAACGGCGCACCCCGGGGGCCCGTAGTCGTAGAGGCCGGCGACGCCGCGGTAGATCTTGAACGAGGGGATGTAGAAGAGCCTCCTCTCCAGGGTGTTCACCACGGCCTGCCGAAATGCCTCCCGGCTCCCGGCGCCGTCGCCGCCGCCGCCGCCGTTGCTCGCGGCGGCCGCAGCAGCGAGGCGCTTCGCGGCGGCGCCGGCCTCGGCCTTGAGGGCCTTCAGCGCCTCCACTGCGGCGTCCACCTCCGCGGCGGACGCGCCGGCGCGCGCCTTGATGGCGCGTACGGTCTCGGCCTGGGCGTCGGCCGCGGCCTGCTTCTCTGCGAGGGCGCGGCGGAGGGCGTCCTCTCCGGCGGCGGCCATGGAGGAGCGGCGGCGCAGGGAGAGGAGGGCGAGGGTTAGGGCTTTGGAAGGGGCTAGGGCTTTAGAAATGGTGGGGGATGCGGAGATAAAGAGGGAATGGAGGAGCATAACTCGAAAGCGACGATCGTGGCGAGAAAATTAAATATCTTGGTGGAAAATTTATTAAAAAAATAAGGAGAATAATATGAACTGTTGGATGGGTGGAAATGGACGGATAAGATGTGAGAGTGACGGGCCGAGTCCATTAACTGTAACTGTCCGAAATAAATGGGCGCGAGTGAAGGGTTTCGATTTTGTGGCACGTAGTGTGTGTGTGTGTGTTTGTGAGAGAGACTGGTGATATTTATGATTTTATTTCCACAGAGAGAGAGAGAGAGAGAGAGAGAGGTTAGTTTGCTGTATGTATATAGATAGCTTTTCCCTCATCCTTATGCAAGCGAAGAAGATAAGTAGGTCCCAACACATGCGTGAGGTTTAGATGGTACAAGTGAGAAGCTTTCAATAAGTTGTGAGGAAACTTAAACACCCTGTTTAGGTTTTTTTTAAAAAAATAAATAATAAATCTAGTTTTTCTTAATTTCTTCAGTTGTCTCAAATTTTTTATAATAAAAATCAATCAACTAGTATACATACGCTATTAATATATATATATAATAGAAGAGAAGGTCGAATTAGCAGAAAAGAGATAAAAAAAAAAACACCCAATTTCCAGGACTCGATCTGAAAAACACAACAATGTAGCATGAATATCTCTACGCATTGCACAGATGATGATCTTTAGTGAACTAACAATTCAATTGACAAATTATCTCACAAAGTTTACCAAGAGGTCACAACATACCATCAAAATACGAATCTGCATATGAATTGTCGCTGCTGGTAATTTGTATCTCAGACTTTCTTTCGCAAAGTGCAGCTTAAGAATCAAAAGTCAGAGGTAATTTGGCTGATACACTGTGATTTTCAAATAATGCTACATGTAATCACGAGAGTAACATGCGACGAATAAAATCTAGTGGACATCAAAACATCCAAGTTTAATTTACATGTAATTTGGTGTTACAATTTATACTCGCAAAAACAATCAGGCAAAGCCGAACCCCTCCCCTTAACAAAATCCTCCCTATGCGCCTCCCGCAAAGCCTTCGCCAACTCCTCCCCTTTCAGACCCTCTGCGGTAAAATTCGCAAAGGCCCTTCTGCTAAAAACCAGTGTCTTGTAAAGCCCTTTAAGAGCTCTCATTGCAACTACCATCTTATCCATATTGCCAAAATAAGTAGCGATGTAAGCATCACTATTTATCGAAACATAGTAATCAAGCGCAGCTTTAGTATTCCCATGCATGCGATCAAAATCCTCGCTGCTTAACAAAGACGACTTTGTATAAACATTTCTATAGATAGAAGTGAACCCCTCGATCTCCAGAATACCGTCCCCGGAAGCCAGATAAATGCTCGTACTTGTAGGGAAGCCAAGGGCTTGAAGGACAAAAGCGGTTTCAGTGGGAGTTAGAGGGCATTTCCCGCGTTTCCGCCACGCACGAGCAGCTTCGCCTGTGAATGGCTTTCGATCCCCACGAGCTAATTCGACGGCATTTAAAGATGAGGGAGAAAGGGCGGGGTAGAGGCATTGGCTGTAGGCAATCATGTCTGGCTCAAACCGGAGGTGGAGGGATACAAAGGGTTTGGGTATGGCTTTAAGAAGGTTGGCGGCTTTGACTTCTAAAACTTTGTTGAGGCGAAGTGCCTCGTAGCAGCCTCGGCAAAAAGAAGCTTTTGCTTGCAAAGAATACCTGCGAAGTTAGGTGTTCAAATGAGAAGAGAATTATTGATACTCTGATTTCTGATAAGTATTTAGTCTAATAAAATATCATAATGCAGCAGGTGAATAGAATCGGTATAGTTAAGAGTAAGACAGAAATCGGTATAGAGGATCTTGAAATTCCACATGAATGACAGGAACTGGTATTTAAAATCCAAATAAATTCTATTTCGAAGTAGAATAAGAATGAAAAAAATCCAGTTTACTCTTCTGATAGAGGACTGCATGTTGAATAACAAGGTATGCAGCCACAAAAGAACAATCATACTTAATAACATGCAGTCTAAAATAGATGCTTAAGAATTCGAAATAATCACTGGTTAAAAGACGGTCCATTCAAAGCCTACTTACATTGTGTAAGACAATATTTTGAAATGCTAAAAGACTTCACTTTAGCGAACGATTACACATACCAATATGATCTGCTACTTCTCACAGAAAAGAAGTGATCCAGTAGTATATTTTCCATTCTATGTACAATTGTCCCTCAAATATTTCGCATGCGTTTAACAAGTGTCAACAAAGGTAAATTCATCAAAATAACATTACAGATTCAAAACCAGAATGGTAAAAACACCAACTATACAGCCGCAAACGTTAGGTACAACAAATGGGTCCAAATGATTAGAAGTGATGGAGCGCAAGCAATAGAGAGTTAAAATTAGTCAAGTGGTACAAATTAAGACCTAAAAAGTACCTATCTCTTCTTTGGCTCATAGCTGGGGTGATGGAAATATAGAGATGTTCCAAGAGAAAAGGCAACACTGTCTCAACATAGTCAAACTGACCTCTCCGCTTGCTACAATCTACTCTAAATGGCTCTCTTACTGCAATTTCTTCTGGTAACTCTTTCACAACTTCTACAAAGCCTTTCATTCGCTCAATGAAGTAATCAACATCAAAAACATCTGCAAAGTCGCTGATAGATGTATGTAATTCAAATCAGCAATAATCTATGTTAATCACAATACAAAGAACACCTTTTGTTTTTTTCTAGTATCCTATTATTGTACCTTGATTCATTCCAATAAGCAGCGACTTCAAATTTCGGCAACACCATAGTTGCATTCAGCAGGCGTGCGATCCCAATACCATCACACAACTAAATAATAAGCATAAATTATTATTTTTCTATAAAGATGCATAAATTAGAAAAAGGAAAACTCATATACCTCCCTGAAGGCTCCACTTCAATAATTAATACCTGTGGTTCACAATGTAAATACTTTGCGGTCTTGAGCTCACTGTTCCGGTGCCCTTTAGGAGTTTATATCAAAATTGAGCACTCAACAACTATGTAGCTTATTTGATTTTTATAAATAGTTAGGAACAGCTAAATTATCATTTACAATGTTTTTGGCATTCAAAATGATTGCAACGTGATTATTTTCAATTAAATGTAATGACAAGTCCTACGAGGAACCGCAGCAGCAACAATGAAAGGGAAGGTGTTGCATTCAGAACCACAATATTATAAAGCAGAATCAAGCTATGCAGAGATCTATGACTTAGTACGGAAAAATCAAAAGGTAAAAAACGTATGGAGATCCCCTCAACTAAGGCCAATTCTGTGCGCGCACCCTACTCCCAAACCCAACTTCTAATTATTTTCATTTGAGTTCCTAAATTGACACGCATTAATATTAACGATTTCATTAGACATCAGCAGCTAATATTTAACAAAATCTACCGTTTCATCAGCTGAAAAAAGTGTCCACAACAGTAGAATTAAACAGAATCACCATCAAATTTTCAATAATCCCTAATTTGATAGATGAATACGATTCATTGTTGGAGGCTATAGTTGAGGGGATCTTCATAATTTTTACCAGGCAATTGTAGAACATCATAAGAGTGCAAACCCAAACCCCAAAATCAACAAACTCACATCACGTCTCATCTGATTGAGCCCGCCGTAGCAGTCGATCCTGATGAATCCATTCCTCTTCCCAGGAGGAGCTACACTATGTCAACAAAAAACGACAAAAAAAAAAACAAAAAAAAACAAAAACAATCGCATTCACCAATTCCAACAACAATTCAGAATAAAACAACAAGAAATACCCAAACCCTAACCCTAGGATTTAGATCCGATCCCTAAATCTCCTCCTACTGCTTACAAGGTAATGCTTCGCTGTCTTTCCACCAAACGCAGGGCCTCCACTCTACCGCCCTAGGCGCGCTCCAGATGATCGCCAGCTCCTCCTCCCGGTGCACGGACCTGCGTGCGAATCGGGGATTAGATCGTAGATCCGGTGAAGAAGATGATGGGTAGATAGAGAGCGAACCTGGAGGAGGAGGAAGAGAAGGCGATGAAGGGGGAGGAGGAGAAGAGAAATGCGGAGGCGAGGATCAGAGGAGGGAGGAGGAAGAAGATGAAGAGAGGTCGCATGCGACGGTGCCATGGGATCCACGACATCGCATGCGGCCGCAGTGCGGTAGCGTTAGCATTCACCGCACCGGGGGGTGGGGAGAGAGAGAGAGAGAGTGAGACAAAGACTGAGGAGAGAGATCTAATAATAATAAGAGTAATGCTACGTGTACACCCCGAAGGGGTGTACATCATACACCTCCACCATTTTAATGGTGGCAATATTTTTTACGGGTCACATCAAGTGACTCATCATCACACCCTCACCCTTGGATGGGTGGGATGTATGATATACACCCCAAAAAGGTGTACACATAGCATTTTCCTAATAATAAAATGTTTAATTTTAATTTTTAATTTATCTGCTGGAATTTAGTAAAACATTTTTTCAAATAAACTTTTAAATTTTAATAAAATATAAAAAATAGACTAATCATCAACCCCTTTTTTTAAAAAAATATAGAATTCTAACACTATAAAAATACCAACAAATCATATATAATCTTAATAATCAAAACCTCATAAAATTTCTCAAAATTTATATAGAAACATTTATAAAAATAAATGTTGATAAAAATAAAATTAGTTGGGCAAATAAAATTCTAGAAAGATTATTTGGGTAATTAATTTTTATTTTAGTATTATTTAAAAAAAAGGGGTAATTTCCTACGTACTCCTAAAAATTTTTCTGTTTTTAGATTTATCTCTCTTAGAAGGCTAATATTAAAACTACCCTTCTTACGTTCCAACTTCTTTCCAAAATACCCCTGAAGTTAAACTCTGTTAGTATACCGTTTGAAACTGCCGTTATCTGTGTATAATTACTATTTTGCCCTTTCAAATATACCCTAAACCCTAAAACCCTAAACCCTAAACCCTAAAACCCTAAACCATAAACCCTAAAACCTTAAACCCTAAACCCTATAACCCTAAAAAACCCTAAACCCTAAACTCTAAAACCCTAAACCCTAAACCCTAAAACCCTAAACCCTAAAACCCTAAAAAATCCTAAACCCTAAACCCGGGCAAAATAGGTATATCTGATAGTTTTCAACTTCGATTATTATTTAATTCTAGTTTAATCCTAGTTAACTTAACAAAGGAAAACGGTAGGGATATTTTTAATAACGGTGGAACGTATGAAGGGTATATTAAAAAGAAAAAAATAAGAGGGGTAAATCAGATATTTCTTCATATTTCAAGGGTACACAGGCAATTATCCCTTAAAAAAAAAAGTCTTGTGCAGATTGTAATTATATACAATTTGTTTGGTTTTGTATAAATGCAAGTTTTATTTTTTTTTATTTAATAATGTAAAGTAGATAATTGTATTTGTGAATCATTTTTTTTTTTTTTTTTTTATAGCATGGTTATTTTCACTATACATAAAATAATAATATGATGTTATTAATTATTTAAACTTTTTATTTGTAAATAACTATATGGTTATATATAATATTTTTAATAACCATATAGTTAATAACCATATAGTTAATTATTTAAACTTTTCAATCATTTTTATTTTTTTCAATTGATATAATTTAAAAATTTTAATTTATTTAACTTTAATAGACGAATCAAACTTAAAAAATCTACTGCAAAATTGTATTAAAATAAATAATTATACTTAATTAAAATTTATTAAGTTAACAAACATGATCAAATTTTATAAAAAATTACTAACAAGACAATTTTTTCTATTCTAAATATATATATATTTTTTACACAAAGCTTGCAATGTGCACAAATTTTTATTAATATTTATATATTTACAAATCTCTATATAATTATATATTTATCTATCTACATAGCTATTTTTTTACTTATTTATTATTGTTAATTTGTTGATGAATCGATCTTTCATTAACTGCTGCAATTGAAACTACAGTTAATTTTGGTATAGTTCCGACAATAATATTTTGAATTTTTTTTTGTTGTTGTAATAGCATTAGACGTATTCAATTACGTTAAATCAAATAAAAAGTTTGAATCTACGATATATGATTTTTCTTCTATTACGTGAGACGGATGAAATGTGCACAGAGGGACAATTTATGTGGGCTCAGAAATATTAAGTGCACATCTGTTTTAGAATATAAATTACATATAATATTTATTTTAAAAGTAAACTTATTTTATTATTAAAATAACTAGTAAAATAATTTTTACTATATAATTTATTTATAATTATTTTGAAATATATAGATAGTATTGTTTGTGCGGCCATTTAAATATCTGAGCAATGCATACTGAAATATATTAAGAATAAAGAAATAAGCTAAAATGGTAAAAGAATTTTTGTTTATAAATACTAAAAAAAGCAAGGGACATTCCTATAAAATTTTCTCCACATAATAGCGGCCCCACACCCCCATGCCCCCACCCCAGTAAAATTTAAAATCGGAAACCACAGTAGCAGCACAACCCCACTCAATGGCAAAAAAGTAATTAAATCAATCAATAAGGCCATTTAAATTCGCATCCATTGTACAAAGCAACGACTATTGTGCGCCGTTCCATTTCCCCTCACTCACTGTCCCACCATATTTGTCGGAGCTGTGTCTTCGTCGTTGTCGGCGACAGCACCGTTGTCGCCGCCGACTTCTTCTTTCCCGCTCGGCGCTCTCCCCTTGTCGGCGCCGACTTCAACTCCCCGCTATTTCCTCCCTCCGCTTCCATCTCTCGAAGCATATAAGGTTACGACGACACACGCACACTCTCTCTCTTTCTCTCTCTCTCTGTCTCTCTCTCTTAGGGTTCTAGGGCTCCATCTTCCTCGCATTCCGAGAACCCTAGCACACGAGCGTTCGATTCGTAGCAGGTTCGGATTTTCTCCGCATTACGAGAACCCTAGCCCCAATCGGTCCTTGTGCATGGAAGATATGATTCCAAATTTATGTGGGTATATGTTGTGTTTTATTTTGGGTTCTTTGTTTTGTTTCGATAGATGGTGGGGGATGTGGAGGCGAGAAATCCGATTGCTGCAGTGAACTCGCCGCCGGTGGTGGTGCTGGTGTCGTCGCCGGAGAATGCTCCGCCTGCTGAGAATGCCGTGCCTGCGGAGTCCCCTGGTTGGCGGAGGCGCAGCCTTAGATACGCCGGGAAGGAGCGGCCGAACTACGCCGACACGGCTAAAGCGAAGGAGGATTTCGAGGAGGGTAGTAGCGTGCGCAGGAAGTACACGAAGCGGAAGAGGCGGGAGACGGCAGCCAACAAGCTGCCCGATGAGAAAAGGATGATGGCAGGCAACGATGCCGATACGGCGGTGGCTGTACGCGCCCCGGAGCCGACGGCTGAAGCTAAGTCCGGAGCTGAATTCAGGGCCGTAGGGAATGGACATCGGAACGAGAATGCCGTTGTTGGAGTTGAAAGAATGGACGAAGAGAGTGGAGACGGTAGCGGAGGCGGTGCCGGCGAGCCGAGTAATGGGGTGGTGAAGAGTGCGAAAACCAGGGTGAAGGAAACCCTTCGGGCCTTCAACAGTCACTATCTTCACTTTGTCCAGGTTGGGCTTGACGGTACTATCTCACCGTCGCATTGTGTTCAATCTTTTCTCTTTCGCAAATGCTTGTGAGGCACCCTTTGTCGGGAATTAGATTTTAGCGTTTCGTACATTTAATAACGACGAATCTGGTATGGTTATTTAGTGATATAGAAATACGTTTATTACTCATGCTCTGTCGACGAGTTCAAGTCAATCAGTTCGTTGGTTATGTTTTGGGGCCTTCTCTTGATTTATGTGATATTTTTGGAAGGATGTATGTGATTTTATAGAGTTGCGAATTATTATTCCATGAGAACCAGCAAAGGAACCGGCAGGTATTTATGCCAAATGCATAAGCTATTGTTTGAGCGTTCGCTCTCATGGCTAATGGTTAGGGCCCTCATTTTCTGCATGGAAGTTTATGGAGATGCCTTACGTTGTTGTTCGAACATGAAGAAGTTATCACGATACAATCAAAGCAGGTTGTACCACGTTTATCAATAGGGTTGATAAGCAATGCAACAATTAGTGCATAGCATCCCTCTTAGTCATAAGCATCCCTTCTGTCGTAAATGGTGTATGTCTTATTTATTTTTATGGCAAGTGAATCGTACTCTGATTTATTCAGTTATTCACAGGAGGAACAGCGAAGGGCTAAGGAATTGGAGGAGGCGATGGCTTTAAAAGCGAAGGTGAGAATTTGATGGCCAGTCACATGCTCTTGCTATTAAGGCATGCATTTTTAATGGTATCTTATTACTAATTATTTAGATTTGATCGAAAAAAGAAAAGAATAAATCTTTTTGTGTCGCTTGTCATATTTGCCATTGTTGTCCCCACTGTGATAAATTAAGGTTAATCTGGTGTGTGTGATTGATTACTAGCTCAATGGTGCTTAACCAATATTGCCTAATTTAATTTGCTCTTTTGCTAATCAAACTTCACCTTTCTCTAGTGATTATTGCAATTTTTTTTCTCAATATCAAATAGATATTAGCCAAATGATCTAAAACCACCAGTAAATAGTGAAAACCTTGAACCTTTTCGCTTTCTTTTTTCTCTAAAAGAAAATTTTGTGTAGTACATGGAAAACTAACAAAACTACAATGTTCGAGGGCTAATGGCATTTGAAAATCTTAATCTTGTGCCAATATGCTAGCTTATGATAATGATCCTATAAAAAAGCTATTTGTCGTCATGCTACTAGTTTTTTGCTTGTTCCATTTGCACCCATAACTGACTCGCTCTAACCCTTAGCCCGACATTCTAAGATTGAAGTTTCCTGCTCAAGTTTTGAGGAACACAATATTTGATTTCTATTACGATTTTGGGCGTTAAATTTCCAGTATAATTCAATTAATATACATCACATTTATGGCTTAGTTGTTGGGGATCTGTATTTAATCGTTTATTAGGATAGGTATTTACCTCCGCACACTCATACCATGTATACTCATTTTATTACATATTTAATATGCTAAGTTTTCAGTACACTCTTTGGGTTCTAGAGATGTAATGTTGCTATTGTTGTTACTTATTGCTAAGACCCCTTTTTGTGCTAATGTAGAAAAATGGTGGTCGTGTGGAAAGAATTAAGAAGCCATCAAAACGACCGGATCTTAAAGCAATTTCCAAGGCATGTTTTTGACTGTTTTCTTGCCATTTTTCAGAAGATATATTTTAATACTCTAATCTTCGTCATGTGGACGTAACTTACAATAGCTTGTGCATCTAATATCTAATGAAACCTTTTGTTTCCTTTCTGCCAGATGATCCAGAACAATACCGTGCTATATCCAGAGAAAAGGATTGGCCACCTTCCAGGTTTGTATGACCTCCTTCCCAGCTCCAGTTAGTTCTACATCTTTTTCAATCTAGTCATATTTATTTTTTTTGAGATAAATCTTTTTTTGGGAGCAGCAATTTACATATTGTCTAAACACCTTTGAAATATTCTTTTTCCTGGAAAGCCGACAAATTCTAGGATATTTGTGCTGAACCAGCACTTGAGATTTTTTTTGGGTCAGGTGTTGATGTTGGGGATCGATTCTTTTCACGAGCTGAAATGGTGGTTCTTGGTCTGCATAGCCATTGGCTGAACGGAATTGATTATATGGGTATGGAGTTCAGCAAAAAGGTACTGCAATTGACTTGCTGAATTTTGGTAAATAAGCAAGCTCCTGTTTGGCTGGAGTTCTTTCTTGTTCTTTTATCAGCAATAAATGAAAGTTCCGTTTTCATACCATTCCATACAGGTTTTCTGTTTAAAGCTTGCTTTGTTGTGCTTGAACTATGACAGGTTGCTAGTAGATTTCGAGGATGTAAATTGCATTGTTAATATTGCTTGATTTGCAAATGGTTGCAAGCTTTTACAATATGCTCTTTTGGGTTTGAACCAAGGATTTAAGTATTCATCGGCATGGGCCATATCCACCGTGCCGTATCGTGCCAACAAGATACCGGCACGATACAGCCTCCGTGCCAATGACACAACTGAAAACTCTTTTTCTTTAAATTATTAAGTATTTTTCTCAATAAAGCTCAAAATATTTGATAAAGATATATAATAAACAATTAGAAAATTTTGTTGCTAAAGAAAATAAATATTTCATGCCATTATGTGTTGGCACGCATGTATTTTTTGTGACTGGCACTCATCGGCACGGCCCGACACGCACCGTGCCGTACCATGCCGGTAAGTTTTCGGTACGACCTCGTGCCATGGCACTTAAATTCTTGGTTTGAACTATGCTTCATCATATTCCTTCTTTAATAAGAGGAATTGGAATATATCCTACTAGCCAAATGACCAAATCTATTGCAACTTAGTAGTAATTATATTGGTCACTTTTAGGATAAATGACTATTTAACATCACTTCCAATTTCCAAATTTAATTCCTCTTTTTCATGCCCTTCTTTTTTTTTTTTTAATGCTCACTATGTATATGCTTTGCATTTATTATTTGTTTAAAGCTTTAGTTGACAAAAATACCAGTTTCTTTATATGGATTTTTATTTTCTGATTTGTTTGAAGGTGCTTTTTCTTCTTCTTTTTTTGTCTTTGGAGGCATGCTATTCATGTGTGGGAACTTAAATAGAGAATTACTTCATTTTGTTTTTTAATCTTATAGGAGGAATACAGGGATTATAAATTCCCACTTGCAACTTGTGTTGTTTTATCGGGAATGTATGAAGATGATTTGGACAATTGCGAAGAGATTGTTTATACTGGACAAGGCGGGCATGATTTACTTGGTAATAAGAAACAGATTGGCGATCAAAAGATGGAGCGTGGAAACTTGGCATTAAAGGTTTGTCCGGCAATTGGTTCTTATTAAAGCTCTTGAATGATTTCCCAGATTGTAATACTTTGTTGTGACTTGCGACCTATTTTTCTTGTCGGAGAACTTTCTTCTTTCTCTTTTAGATAACTGAGCCTTAGGCTTTATGTTTTCAAGTTGATGTTATTTCAGGTCTATGAGGAATGGAAAGTGGCATGCAGAATGTGTAGTAGTCACATATATTAATTAGAGAAATCTACTTCCATAACTATCTTGTTTAATCAATAGTTCTACTTCAGGTGTTGAGTTACCTAACAGGACCTTTTATTTTGGTTTGGGACAGGTCAAAGGAAAGTGTTATAGGACCATGGTAGGATCAGCTACTTATTCTAGATTAGAATATTGGGTAAGTACAGAACAACATATGCAGAAATTAAGGTGGACAGATGGGATTATCAGAGAAGTTGAATAAGAAGTATTGAATACAACACAAGCTATGTGTTGCATTCATTAAGGAAAAGTAGCTGAAAGTCGGTTAACATGAACGGAAGTCACATAGTCATGTGCAGCAGAAGTCACATGGTGCATCTGTAAGGAGTTACTTTATTTAGATGGTGTGTTGAGAGGAATGGTTACTATAGTAGAAACTAGAGTTAATAGGGAGATAATATATGCTGGCATTTAATTTGAGAAAGAATAATGCCTAATACAGAGCTGGATGGAGTAGGATCCATTTACCCGATTCAAATAATAATTGGGCTTACAAGCTTTGTTCTTTTTGCTGGACTTTGTTTATTATTGACTATTGCGTGACTTATCTTGTCGGTTGTTGTAGAATCTGCTAATTGGCACCTAACCGAGGATTTAAGTATCCATCGGCACGGGCCGTATCAACCGTGCCGTATCGTGCCAACAAGATACCGACACAGTTCAAAACCCTTTTTTCTTTAAATTACCAAGTAATTTTCTCAGTGAAGCTCAAAATATTTGATAAAGATACATAATAAGCAATTAAAAAATTTTATTGCTAAAGAAAATAAATATTTAATGCTATTATGTGTTGGCACGTATGTATTTTTTGTGACCGGCACTCATCGGCACAGCTCAGCACGCACCGTGCCGTACCGTGCTGGCAAGTTTTCGGCACGACCCCGTGCCACGGCACTTAAATCCTTGTACCTAACTAATTTAACTTTATTGGAACTTCCATTTTGGAAAGGGTAATGAAATTTCCGTGCTCATTTATGATGGTGGTTATGATTTTTACAAAGACTATGATGAGAAATGAGTGAAGTAAGGAAACTGGGAGATGAAACAAAATCAGCACTTCTTTATAGAAGTTCCTAATTTTCTTCGAGTTTTCGTTAGACAATCAAATAATTAAAAGTTCAAGGAATATTAATAGCGATTCCTTCACCAGCAATGCCAAATGGGACATAAGTTGCTTCAGTATTGGCATCTAAAGTTTTGATGGGTGCCAAAGATCCTTGTTTGATCAAACAGTTTCCTGAATTGAGTAATAATATTTCAAGTTTTATTAACTCAAAGTTTGTTTATATAATTATTTATTATTCTGTTCGTTATATTTTTCTTTGAAATGAAAAAAAAGCTGCTATTCATTTGTCGAGCACTCTCACTCTTAATAGTATTACTTTTGTAATTACTTTTGTAGAATGCTTACCCTTGCCTAAATACACTGTAATGGAACATTTGCCAAGAAATACTTTCAGGTGCAATTATAACTTGAAGTTAGGTTTAGTATATTTGCTTGTGAATGTTCTGCTCTCGTTGGACAAGCAGAAACAAATCATAGTTATGAGGAATGATCCTGAGAAATTTTATGGTGTGGATATTGCAAAACTATTTTAATTTTGGTCTCAAGTGGGGCAGTAATATTTCTTCAGGCTTTGGAAAATTGCAGGTATTTGGATAATTAGTAAAGTGGTCTGGGTCCTAATCCAGCCAGTGCAGTATATTGTCTGCCAAATGATGTGGATTAAGGGAGGCAGCTGGATTCAATTGCGGTTGATGTGAATTAATGGTGTCATGTCGTTTTGGTATGAGTTAAACTTATGTAGGCATTTGAACTGATTCTAGGACACTTAATAATTAGAAGTATGAAAGTTGATTCTATTCTAATTCAGAAATACTTTGAGCAGAACATTGTTTAGAGGTGAGGCTAGAAGATGCAGGGCTTGTATGCTTGTCAAGAGAGTATATATCTCTTTTAGTTTCTCGAACTGTTCCCTTATCGATGCAACATTCTAGCGTTTGCTTATTTGCTGAAACATGATACTATTGTTCTACAAAATTTGACGCCGAAAGTTTTTGTAACATGTTACCAAACTAACTTTAGATTCAATGTGGTCCCATTATTAAGCTGCTTTCTTGTTGTATTGTTACTCGTCGATGTTGCAACATGTCATGGGTAACTTTTGAAAATTTGCTTTTTCACTTCTTTGTCAGTTTAGTCTGATAGTTGTTGTTTTTCCTGCAGAATAACATGGACAGTGATATGCCTGTGCGGGTTGTTCGTGGACATGTTTTGAAGAGCAGCTATTGTGGGAGAGTTTATACTTATGATGGCCTATATAAGGTTATACTCTGTAGTCAGCATATCAATTATTATTTTCCCTTCAATTGCGTGTAGAAAATTGTGTGAAGTTATAGCATATACAGCCATTTTGAGTATTCAAGAGATCATACATTTCTCAAATATTACTATTTTTTAGGTAATAATGCCAAATCTTCATTAGCCGTCCATTGACTTGTATTCATCGTTTTAGTCATGTGATTCCTTTTGCAAGTGATGATATTCCTCTTACGTGCACTTATATTAGACATAGAAAATCTCTGAACGTCAAGCACTTACAATTACATGATTCAAGCTTGTAACTTGTATGTGGGTTGCTCTATATGTGATCTTAAACCGTTTTTATATTATAGTATTTTTAGTTGATGGGGTTATTGTAGGTGCACTTGCTCTTTCTGAGATAAGTTCTTGTTTATTATCTACTCTAGCATCATGACAAAGGAAACCTGTTTTATAGGAAATGGAAATAGAAATTGTGAAAGAATTGCCAAGTTATGGCTAAAGGAACTTCAAGATCAGGATATTCGTTAACAATTTGACACATTTATTGTCATTGTCTTTTCCTATTGAATCTACTGTTGTTAGTGAGAGTGAGTTTAGAATTTTTATCAATTTTAATGTCCAGAAAGCTGGACAGTAACATGAAGATTTATCTCAATTTTTCTTCTTGTGACTTTTGAACATCGAGCTTCTCTTGTCATACATATTGTTACTGCTTGCTTTCGAGTCTTATTTCTTTCTTGCATTTATAGGTTGCCAAATATTGGCCAGATAAAGGGGTCAGTGGATTCACTGTATTCAAGTATAAACTAAAGCGGCTAGAGGGGCAAGCCAGTTTGACAACATCCCAGGTTTAGTAGTTTTTCTCACTGACCTCGACAAGTTATGTTTGTCCGGGAATTTTTTTCCCCACTATGAATTATGTGAATAATTATTCCTGCATATATGTTGGTGATTGTTTTTTTTTTTTTTATTTCTTTACCTTTTATGTAAATGATTTATTCAAGGTTGATATGGTTTTTTACGTTGGTAATGTTTAAAAAAAGTTTTCATTTGGCGAGAATTACTTCTCTTTAAAGTACTGTAAGCCCCATCTTTGTCCTATAGTCATCATATGCTTGTGGTATATAAATATTGCTTATCATATTTGGTATCATATAGCAGAGCGGTTATCTGATAGTCATCTAATTGTAGTCTCTGATTATAATATTGAAGTTTAACCAAAAATCAAATCTCGTACTTATCTTATTAATGATTTATTCGAGCTCTTTTCTTCTTTGCCTATGGTGGAAATTTGTTTTGGTAAAGTACAGATCAGCTGAATATAATTTTGTAATTTTTTTCTTTTAGACAACCTTATCACAGAATAAAACTTGTAGTTAATATTGATAATGCATTTGAGAAAATTTGGGAGAACACCATTCTGTTAGCATATTTTGGTTAAACCTGAGTGGAGGAGCAGGCTTTTCTAGAAGGGAGGCCCAAAACATGGATTAAGAAGTTTGATCTTTAATGAAATGCCACATTGTTGTGTGATATCAATTTTGATTCATAGTTATCTACATTCTCTTTATAAAGGTTTTTGAACATTCTGCATTATATTAAAACTGTTGCAATCTTACAGTAATTCTGCTTCTTTACATTTTCATCTGCTTTTCTTAAATTTATTTTAGTCATCACGACTTTCCAAAAATCCTCAATATACACTGGCCATTTTGCGGCTGCTTGATGCATTCAGAAACATTATTTATTTCTAAAGAATTATATAATAATGTAGAGTGTAGATTGATGATTAGTGATGCTCAATTGCAGGTCAGATTTACTCGGGGAGAAGTTCCTAAATCCATTTCAGATTTGCGTGGGTACGAAGTGAATCATCGACTGCTAATAGTATTATGTAAACTTTGTCATTGCAAAAGTTAATCAACACAAGTACCAGAGTGAAGAGCTATTATAGTTGTTTTCTTTTAAGGCCTCTATATTTGAAATTAGTTTGTCTGATGGATGAATTTGCTTGTCTCTTCCTTGTTTGAGGCCTGCTTTGTCTTGATTCTTCAAAATTGTTGGTTATAAACCTATGTTTAGAAGTTGCTTGTTTACCCTGGGCGATCTGCTTCTGATCAAACAAGTTGTTCTACTAACAGGAAGGTTTCTGATGATATTAGTGGGGGTCAAGAAAAGTTTCCGATTCCTGCTACTAATACAGTTGATGAGCCACCTGTCGCTCCTTCTGGCAAGTTATTTTGACTTGTGAACTTTCTTTAAGTTTTGATAAATTTTTGATATTGCATTATTTGATATAAAGCTGTTGATACTCTTCATGATGTAGGTGAAAATATTAGATTTTTTAAATTTATTAGTGTATTTATTTATTTTTTGCTCCTTATGTTTGATACTATGGTTTATATGGTGTACAAAAGAGATCTTACGTGAGCCAGATAGTGTCTAAGTCATGTATAACTGGTGCCACGCAGGGTGTTTCGTCGGGTTGAAGGCCAACCCTAAACCCTATCGTACATGTAGAAATTCACAGCCCTAACCTACCTTGCGGTATCTCAGTTTGTGGTCTATTCAACCTTAACCAAGCAAAACCTCAGGTTGGGCTTAAATTGCGTTGGTATGGGTTGAAGCTGTGTCGGGGCAGGTCGGGTTGGATTAGGTTCCCTTATGTTTGAAACAACAGCTGTCAGAAGGAAATAATTTTGAATTGCTGAGGCTCACTGGTTTAGAAGAGGGAGGAGTGAAATGGAATATCTTATCTGTTTGACAGTTTTAGATCGTATAGTTGTGAGGTAATTGTTTATTGAACTGCCTTTTTTATTTAGATTTAGAAAATGATATTGGTACTTGCTGGTACATAGGTATGAAATTATCTGAGTGTTTTATCCACATTGTGCATTAGAAGTAGCGAGTATCCTCCGCATTTGTTCTAATGGCAATTGGCTAGCTCTGCATAAATAAAGGACTACTAGGTAGAGCTGTAGAATTATTATCATAGGTGTAATCATGTTGTAGGTTGAAATAATACATGTCACATAATTTTCTCATGTGCAGAATATAATTGTTAATTCTAATGATGAGAAAAAAGAGAAGAAACTAGATATAAGTAATTATTAATATGCAAGACTTTGAGATATAGGGTGTTACCAAGAATATCTTCACTTAGATTTTATTTAGCATGAGAGATGGTCCAAATGCATTCTTGTTTGTTGACATTGACTTAGGCGTGGTGGACACGTGTTGAACTATGTATAAACAGATCAAATTTCTTTTTGTTCTGTCTTATATGAAGAAGGAACATCATAGTGCATTGTGCTAGTCCTCAATAACTATGTCATTGTAACCGGAAGATACCAAATAAAAATTAAAAAAGAGGAAGTTTCTCCAAGTTAAAAAGATCTTAAAGAGCATTAGTACTTGAAAAGCATTTGATTTTTTGATGTCTCCACATGTCGTTTTTTGTGATTGACTTGGTTGCTAGTGTTTTTAGTAGTTTTATTTATACTCCGCTTATATCCAGCGCGTGCAATGTTCTTTCTAGCCTGATTATTGTATCACAAGTTGTTGATGCATTGTCTTTTGGTTGCTTCATTTAATATTTTGTAGGTTTTATCTACTGTAACTCACTCCAGATTCCTAGTAATATGAAGGTGCCTGAAAATGTTGCCGGCTGTAAATGTGAAGGAGATTGCTCTGACCCAAGAATTTGTGATTGTGCTAAACTGAATGGTTCTGACTTCCCTTATGTTTCTACCAAGGATGGTGGGAGGTATGGATTATTATTGCTGTTACATTGGAAGATTTGTCGCATTGATTAAGCCCAAGCTGCCAGTGCTTATCTGTTTAATATAGTAGTGCTTATCTGTTTAGTATAGTGGTGCTTACCTGTTTAATATACAATGCACTTATTTAACATCTCCCGACATGGGGATGATTGGAGTGGGACTTAATTTTTTTTTTAATAATAAATCAAAGATGCTGCTAATATTGGGTGCTTTTGTTTATATGCGAAATAGTCTTCCTTCCGTATTTTTGGTGATACTGTCTTGGGAAAAGTTAATATTTTGTTTTAGCTGGCGCTTCTTTAATGTCTCATAGCATCTAACTTGTGGGTTCGCTCTTTTGATCGTTGTTAAGTTCATTCTTATTTACCTGTATTTAGATTTTACATGCTTCCTTATTCTTCAGATTGGTCGAAGCAAAGTCTATGGTCTTTGAGTGCGGTGCTAATTGTGGGTGCAGCATCAACTGCATAAATAGAATATCTCAGCAAGGACTAAAATACCGCCTTGAGGTTGTAATTTTCTTGTCGTGCTTTTCTCACGATATCTTTGCTCCTCTCTTCATTTCTACTTCTTACTTTTCTTGTACTCTCTTCATATCTAACTTTTTTCTTTCTATAAATTACATATTGTGACAGGTTTTTAGGACTCCGAAGAAAGGTTGGGGTGTCAGGTCATGGGATACCATACCTCCTGGTGCTCCAGTTTGCGAGTATACTGGAATACTTAAGAGGTCAGACGAGGCTGATAGTGCCCTTGAGAACAACTATATTTTTGAGATAGATTGTGTTGAGACACTGAAAGGAGTTGATGGAAGAGAGGTACTCGCTAATCTTTGCTGTATTGGCAATAATCTTATGACCGTCTGCTAATGTGCCTCTGATCTATATTTCATGGACCGCAGTTTCTTCAGACTTGCTGTTTTCTTGCCTTAGAATGTATCTTTTAACTTCTCTATACAAAGTTTTATTACTTTGACAAATGATAAGAGTTGTGCTCCACTCATATGTGCTTAGGGGGGTGTTTGGATTAAAAATTCTAGTTTGGTTGGAGTGAAAATTTGGTCATGCCATCAACGAGCATAATGCCGGGGAGATTCACCATCTAAACTTTGGCTTGATTTCAAATGGAATTTGTTTTTGAGAATTTAAGCTGGCGGCTATCTAACTGATCTTCTCGGTGTCTTCATGATGGATGGCAAATCTAATGTTTCTACTCTTAATATATTTAAATTGCGGCTGGATCGCAACTTCATTAATCCAAATCCCCCCCCACCCTTAGTGTAATATGATTGTTTGTTGTTTTGTAAGTTCGGTCGGTATTTGAGATGACTTCTGTTAACTCATCAGCTATATCTTTTCTTTGATTTGATAGAAACGGGCTGGTGATTGGTCTTTTCTAGTCAACCCTGAAGACAAGAATGCTGAAGTGCCCGAGTACTGCATCGATGCCAGCCCTGTTGGGAACATTGCAAGATTTATCAATCATAGCTGCCAACCAAACCTCTTTGTCCAATGTGTTCTGAGCTCACACCGCGACTTCAAAATGGCCAAAGTTATGTTGTTTGCTGCCGACGCAATTCCTCCGATGGAGGTGAGGCATTTGACTGATTTTCCCTTTTAAGTATGCTGTTCGTCTTCTATCGGCTTTTCCGGAGCAGTGCAGGAGTTAATTTACATTACTTTCCTGCTGTTCTATTCTGTAATCACTTAAAATATCTTTGCATCTTTTACTGACTAATGTACACGTTTCTTTGTTTCTATCTTCATACTAAGAGTAGTTACACCCTATTTTTGTTTTGTTTTTTTTTTGTTTTTTATCTTTATTTACAGGAGCTCACGTATGATTATGGATACCGTTTGGATAGTGTTGTGGGACCCGATGGAAATATTGTGAAAATGCTGTGCTATTGTGGAGCCACAGACTGCAGAAAACGTTTGCACTAAATGATCAAGGCCGATTTTTGTTCATCTTTTTCGCACTTTTTATTTTTGTCTCAGCTAATTTTGGGAGAAGGATAAGAAGCCATTAAGCTCAATACCACCAACTGCATTTGGGATATATTTTGCCGATCTGTAACAAGCTCAGGGCCGTAATTTCTGCATCATCATTAATGTGTTTTGTAATTGCCCAAAATTGTGTATGTAGCGGTGATGATCTTATCAATGTATTAGGAAAGCAGTGTATATTACATACAAACTGTAACCAATGGTGTAGCCTGTTTCAAACATGTAGATTTTGGCTCTAGTTTTTTCATGCTGCTCAGTGGAGAAAGCTATTTTGAGAAACTGGGCGAGATAGATACTTAATGAAGTTTAATGTTGATGATGATTACTGATAGAAAGCTCTGCGACTCTTTCGTGTACAATTTGATTTTGTATTCGATTGTTAGCTTATCATTCATTTTGTTGTATTCATTTGGTGAATTTATCATAATTATTTGATATATATATATATATATATATATATATATATATATATATATATATGAGATAATTGCCTGTGTATTCCTGAAATTTGAAGAAATATCTGATTTATCCCTCTTATTTTTTTCTTTTCAATATATTCTTCATACTTTTCACCGTTATTAAAAATATCCCTACCGTTTCTTTTTGTTAAGTTAACTAGGATTAAACTAGAGTTAAATACTAATCGGAGTTGAAAATTATTAGATATACCTATTTTGTTTCTATCTACCAAAATTATTGAAAATTTTAAGGGTACATAAGAAAAGTTGGTTATGGTAGAAGGGTATATTTGAAAGGGCAAAATAGTAATTTTACATAGATAACGACAGCTCCAAATGGTACACTAACAGAGTTTAACTTCAGGGGTATTTTAGAAAGAAGTTGGAACGTAAGAAGGATAGTTTTAATATTAGCCTTTTAAGAGGAGTAAATCTAAAAACAAAAAAAAAATTAGGGGTATATAGAAAATTGCCCCATTTATTTATTTATTTATTTATTTGTGGTATGGTCTTTGAAGTGGCCTAATATGTTTTGGCTCTTGGGCTTTGGGTATGGGTTATGTTTGATTTCTTGTAGAAAAATCAGTCCAAAATCTCGCTCAAATCACCTTTTTCTTGTTCACTTCTCAGTGTCCCTTTGGTAGTGACATTTATCTAACTGGTAGTGACATTTATCTAACGCTAATAGATAAAATAAAGTTGGGCCGAAAGAATATATAAATATGTTTTTTGCGTTTTTCCGTATGTTTGGAGAAGATATGTTTTATGTGTAAACATAAATAAAATATAGCTTCTTTTTTTTTTATCATTCTATCGGTATGCATCGCAATCTTTTAAAGATTACCGACTAGAAATGCAAATGGATCTGAATTGGTGAAGCATATGCTCTAAATTATAGTCAAAAAATAGGTGGAGCATCTGCTCTAAATTATAGCCAAAAAATAAGAAAAATAATTAACTCAATCTGAAAGATTGCCAACTAGAAATGCAAATGGATCTGAATTGGTGGAGCATCTGCTCTAAATTATAGCCAAAAATAAGAAAAATAATTAACTCAATCTGAATCCCTTGCTATCCACTAATAAAAGAAAATGGAGTGGTGGGCAGGAAATTCTATCTCTCCCTAAATCTATTTATGTCTACTCCAAGTCTCCAACCCATTCCAAATAAAAATAATTAAAAATAAAAAAAATAAAATAAAAATTAATCCACTTTAAATTCGTCCCAATCCACCATTAAAACCGGGACTAGGATTTATTATAATTTCATCTCAATAAAAATAAACATCTCTTGTGTGTACACAATTTCCCAATCAAGGAGTGTTCCTCAATCAAACATCAAGGTGCCGTGACATTATCACTAGCTATAGCTATATTATTGTAATCTCAAAGCAACAAAATAATTCAGAATAACACCCCAAATTGGCTTTATCAGTGGACCCAAACATAACATCATGCGTCGTTTATCACACGCACCTCAAATCTCTTCACTTTTAGAAGTTGGTTTAATTTTTTTTTGTTCCGCGCCGAAGCTGGGGCTTATTATGCTCACACGACAACCAAAAACATTTTGTAGACCCGTTCACAAGTGCTCGTCCTATCCCACTACATTGATTTTTTCTTTCCCCGATAATGGACCCCCCAATGAAAAAAAAAATATATAAGAGTACAATGTTGTTGCCGCAGAAAATTGCAAGTTACCCCTTACAAAACTCTCAAAATAACTCGTGCTGGAGATGAGGGCCGTGGATGGGCTGGATTTTAGATCTTAGCTTCTGTTTGGTTTTGTTAAATAGTATGAGTAATGAATTTAGACGAGACAGAATACATATAAGTTATTGGTGCTAGTAGGTTTCGATCATTGGATGAAAGGAATATGCGGTTAGAATAATAATACTTTTTTAAGATTTAGTAAGTGATCAGTAGAATAGTATGATCTAAGAAGTAAAATTAGTCAAAATGATAGATCTAACGATAAAATATTTGTATCCACCAATTGTTTGGTGCTTTTAAAAATATAATAGCCAGACTATGTGTGATCTAAGGGGTGTAAATGATTAGAAGGGTATATTCAATGGTAGATAAGCCGGACTCTCTCTCTCTCTCTCTTTCTCTTTCTCTCTCTCTCTCTCTATATATATATATATAATCTGGCTGGAATACTATCGATAGCACCAAGCAATTAATGCTACCAAGTTTCCAGCCTTTAGATGAAATGATATGTGGTTGGGATTATAATGGTCCTCTATAATTTTTACTATTCAACCAACCACCCACTAAACCCTAGTGAACAACTATCATCCTAACTGCACATCTCTTCATCCAAGAGCTAAAAAATTGGTAAGACCAATAATTTGGTGCTATCGATAGTATTCCAGCCCAATTCTCTCTCTTTATATATAATATATATATATATATATATATATATATATATATATATATATATATATATATATAATTGAGCTATTATGCCTGTAAAAGCATAAGTTGTTGATGCTTGTAAGTTTTTAGCCCTTAGATGTAGGAATGTGCGGTTAGGATAATAGTGATCTCATATAGTGGGTGGTGTTTGTTAAAATAGTATGATCTAAGGAGTGGAATTAGTCAAAAAATTATATTTAACGGTAGAAAACTTATTACTATTAATTTATTTTGGTTAAATTACAGAAAACCCCCTATAATATACCGCTTTTTCACTTTGCCCCCTTGTCTTTCAAAAGCCTACATTTTGTCCCCTCATAATTACAAAATTATTTTTAGGGGGCAACGGGGTTAACTGAACAGGCAAAATAACGTAAATGCCCTTCTCTCCTTCCCCATCCACCGCTCCTCCACGCGCTCCGGCACGCCTACAGAGCCCCACGCGCTTCGGCACGCCGCGCCGCAGATCCCCCCGCGCTGCCCCTCCGAGTCCACCGCCGCCCTCGCCCCCGCCCCCGTCCCCGTCCTCGTCCCCATCCCCGTCACCGCGCTCTCATTTCCCGTCCTCCATTCCCCCACGCGCTCCCGCACGGCTGCAGAGCCCCACGCGCTCCCGCACGGCTGTAGAGCCCCACGCACTCCCGCACGCCGCGCCGCAAAGCCCCCCGTGCTGCTCCCCTCCAAGTTCATCGCCACCCCCGCGCTGCTCCCCTCCGAGTTCTCCTCCTCCTCCCTCCCCCTATCGTCGTCGTCTCCACCGCCGTCGTCGTCTCCACCGCCGTCGGAGAGGTCAGCGGTGCCCAGGGAGCTGGACATGGAGAGGGAGCTCAGATCGACGAGCGACTCGACGTTGTTGGCGCGGGATTCTAGCACGTGGCGGAACTCGTCCTCGAGCCGCGCCATGGCGACCTGGAGCACCGTCGCCGGGGAAGGCGCGGGCGGCGACTCCGCCAACGATCGTCGGGGGCTCCCGGCGGCGGCGGCGGTGGGGCGGGATCCCTCACGGAGCGACGGAGCTTGTCGACGGCGTGGAGGTAGCGCTCGGCCTCGGAGCGATCAGCGCCGTCGAAGAGCATCCGATCCTCTTCTGGCGCCGCCGCCGAGTCCCACCGCATGATCAGTTGCTCCGCCGCCTCCAGCTCCCCCGCGGTGGCGCCCCCGATTCGTTCATGAGGAATGTACAGAGAGAGAGGGAGAGGAGTGGAAGGGAGAAGAAATGGTTTGACTTTTGGGAGCTGGAGGGGGGTGGGGAGGGGTATTTTTGGTATATCACCTCAGAAATTGACGGTTCACTCACGAAAGGCTGACGACGGAGGGTAAATGCACAATTCCGTAATTACGAAGGGGCAAAATATAGACTTTTGAAAGACAGGGGGATAAAGTGAAAAGGCAGTATATCATAGGGAGGTTTTCTGTAATTTAACCATTTATTTTTAATAATATAGCTTTCAAATAAATGATCAGTACCGTTGAATATGATTTAAATTATTTAGAATCTAAATTTTAAATTTTTTCGATATCACTATCTGAACAATTAAAGAATTATAAAATTTGTAATTTAATGACTGACATATTTATTTTTAGATCCGAGGCCAATTCAAATTGGGCAAGTTTGGAAAGACGGGGAATTAGTCAACCGAATGAATCTAAATCCGAATCAAACATAATATTTTAAGGCCTATGGTATTAAGATCTGGCTTGATCTAACCAATCAAACAAAACTCAGTTTGTAAAGATCCATACCCGATAAGCCGGACCAAGCAGGACAGAATTATTTTGTCCAAATCTATTTATAATGCAGCCATATTTAGCAAAATGTTTGAAAAATAAAGAAATTGAAGTTTTTATTATGAACTGTAAACTAATAACTAATTTTAAAGTTCCTTGTTTTATGGTAGAAAAAAAAAGGTATTTGAATGGATGATTTGATTAAAAAAATTGTACCAAAACTTCTAACAGTACTACTCTTAGGTTCCGTTTGTTTCGAAAACAAAACCTAAAATAAGATCTTGTTCCAATTTTGTTTTACAAACGCGTTTGATTATAGACGGAAACAACAGTTCTCGTCTTTCTAGAATAAACTGGTATAAGACTAAAATTACTGTTACAGTATTTTACCGGAACAAAACTTTTTCCATTTGACAATAAACTTAATTAAAATAAATATAATTTTAATTATTGTATTAATTTTTAATTAATTTAATATTTTACCTAATCTAATTATTTTATTAACTAATTATTTAAGTATTTAGATAATTAACTAATTAAATTAATAAATTAATAAATTATTAAATTATTAGCAGTTAATTAAATTATTTATTATTAATAATACTTATTATTGTTAATTGTTTTACAAATTAACTGAAAATAAGTTTAATTAAAGTAAATATAATATTAATTATTTTATTACCTCTTTAATTAATCTAATATTTTAACTAATATAATTATTTTATTAACTAATTATTTAAGTATTTAAATAATTAACTAATTAAATTATTAAATTATTTAATTATTTGTAGTTAATTAAATTATTGATTATTAATAATACTCATTATTATTAATTATTTTACAAATTAACTGAAAATAAGTTTAATTAAAGTAAATATAATTTTAATTATTGTAATAACTCTTTAATTAATCTAATATTTTAACTAATCTAATTATTTTATTAACTAATTATTTAAATATTTAGATAATTAACTAATTAAATTATTAAATTATTAAATTATTTATAGTTAATTAAATTATTAATTACTAATAATACTCATTATTGTTAATTATTTTATCAATTAATTGAGAGAAAATTTAATTAAAGTAAATATAATTTTAATTATTGTATTAACTCTTTAATTAATTTAATATTTTTACTAATCTAATTATTTTATTAATTAATTATCTAACTATTAGATAATTAACTAATTAATTTATTAAATTATTTATTAATAATATTTATTATTATTAATTATTTTATCAATTAATATTCAAGGGTACAATAGTTAATTAAATAAGTTAAATTATTATTTAATCAATATTTTATATTATTTATTTAGATAAAATATTATTATTTTAAAATTATAATTATTTTTTTATTACTATTTCAATCTAACTATACAAACGCTATTTTTTATTACTAAAAATAAATTAATTTTTATCCAAACATAAAATTAATTTTATTTTTATTTATTTCTAAATTTATATTTATTTTTCAAATAAATAATTTTAGTTTATATTTGAAACAAAGCAACAGGCTTAAATTGATACATAAGCTTGGCAATGTCACCTAGAACCCCTCCTTTTATACATTTATTATTAAGTCCAAATCCAAATCAGGTACACAATAATACACTGGGCAGTACCTGTCTGAATCAACACAAAAAGGAGAGGGTGTAAGTGTAAAATTAAGTACGATGGTTAGGACGTTTTAAATGTATCCAACGGTCATCGGGCCCACCGGCGGGTCCCACTGACACCACAGAAGACTACGTGTCTGGAACGGAAAATTTGTAAAAAAAAAAAAAAAAAAAAAAAAAAAACAAAAAAAAGAAAAACCAAAATTTTCTTTTCCAAAAAAACTGAAAAAAAGGAGGAGCAATAAAATTTCACAATGCTCCTTCGAAAATTTAAAAATAACAAACGTCCTTAAAAGGAGAGCCAATATTATTATATATACTATTTAAAAAACCCTTTAAAAATCAAATGCATTTATTTTTTTAAATCGAGTTGTAAGAATATGCTTTGAAAATTTGGAAAAAAGTTCTACGAGAGAATATATGCTTGAATAAAAAGAGTTAAAAATGTATTTTTAAATTTGGGTGGATGTGCATAAAATTTTTGAATTTTAAAATGATAGATATAAACGGCTGATTTATTTGTCATTTTGAAAAATAACTCAAATTGTATAGTTTAAATGATTAACTATATTAACATCAATTTAGTCCTTAAGCTGTAAAACTTTAAAAGTTAAGGATCTATAATTTGATAAATATGATAATTTGAAATTATAGGAAAATAATATTTTGAATATGCAGTAAAATTGGTCGGTGTTTTTTTTTTTTTTTTTGCAATATTATCAATCGACTCCTTACAAAATTTACAATTAAAGTATCTCTCTAAAATATTAAACCTCAGATCAGAACTTTTAGACGACATTTCAAACAATAATCAGCGATATCGTCATAATTGAGGGACCTCTTTACAATTTTGCCTTCAAATTATTATTATTATTATTATTGCGTTCCAACGAGTCAACATTCTCCGGCGCGGTAACCTCACTGGGTTTCGCGTGGGCCCCACCCTGCACTTAAATCGAGGAGGGGAAATTATGATTTCCACCCCCCCAAAGTTTTAGCTTCGCCTCTTCAACCCCACTCCCGCCGCGGAATAAACCTCGAATTTGACCCCAAAAAGGGACTCGCTGAGGCGACACCACACCCTTGCGTCCACGTGGCGCGTCCGCGCGAGAGCTTCATGCGTGGAGGTACACGTGTGGTCCACTCATTGGTCGGTCCCACTCGTTCAAAGCGTGGGTCCCGTTTTGTAGGGGGGAATCCTAGAAAGGCGCGCCGGGGGAAGCACGAATCGGGCCCCACTGCGCCTTCCAAACTGTCAGGTCGTGTGCGGTGTTTTTCACAATTCTTTTTTATTTTTCTTTTTTAGCAATTATAAACAGCAAAAATGTATTCACGAATCATTTCAAAATAATTAATAAATTTTATTTTATTTTAAAATAAATAAATAATATATATATAATATGAGCAATGCTACATGTACACCTCAAAGGGGTGTATATCATACATCTCTACCATTTTAATAGTGGCGATATTCTTTACGGGTCACATCAAGTAACCCATCATCACACCCCCACCCTTAGATGGATGGGATGTGAGATGTACACCCCTTACGGGTGTACACATAGCATTTTCCATATAATATTAATGTAAAATAATTTTTTTATTTTTGAAAAAAAAATGCTTAAAGCTTCTTTAACTATAGAATATTTTGAAATCAGTCCCCCAACTTTTTTTATTTATTAATTTGATGTAGGCTAAATTGAGTGACATTTTGATCTCAAATTTTAAAATACTATAATTTTTAACTAAAAAATATTATAATTAAGCGTATAATATAAATTAATCGACTAAATAATAAATAATAATATGTTGTTCATAAAATAATAATAAATTATTATTATAATTATTGATGACAAAATAATTAAAATTAAAATATTACATTACTCAATAATATATTATTATTGGACTAATATATATATATATATATATATATATATAGCACAATATAATAATTATAATAAATTAATATTCAAGAACCAGCTTATAGTGGCTTGCTATTCACTGTTATTATGGTCTTATTAGGTTTAATAATTTTATTAGCTATTCACTGTTAAATATTATAATTTTATCATCTAAAAGAATATTAAAATAAGTAAATTTTTAAAAATAATAAGTAGTGGAATTTACACAATTTTCTAATTTAATTAATTAAAATTGTTTAAACTAAAAATTAAAAGTTAAAGGGGTACCCTTTAAAAGAAATAAAATTAGAAAAGTTACTTGAAAATTTTCTAAGATGGTCAGAATATATATCGTATATCATAAATAGAGTGTACGGCTAGTATTATTCATGATAGTAAATACTAGATGTACATATCAAAATAGATATACATTTTACATTTTATCCCTTCAAAGATAAATTTTTATATACTCGCGAATATGACGTATTTTTTTTTGAAAAAATAATAACATATTAACTACTTCATTCAATATAAGTAACGAAATTTAGCTACAGCAGTGAAGCAGCTAGGTCTCGGAGAATGTAGCGCATTTTATATGATTAAAAATATCGATTTGAGTACAATTAGATTATTATTATTTTACTTCTTAATAACAATATCATGAAAATTTATTTTATTTTTTATTTACGCAAAATTGGTTCTCATATATTTTTTAATTTTAAAACTAATTTTTATTTATTAAATAAAAAAAAAAGAAAAAAAGAGTGGAAGTTAAGCTTAGCTGGGAATAACCCTGCACTGTAATCTCACCGGTAGGTATTCCTCTCTTATTAAGAAACAAAGATTAGAGCTCTAACACCCCTCTCTTATTTAAAGTAACTTCCTAATTAAAACTCACCTCTTAATTAATCCGCTTTATTAATTATTTAATTTAATATTTAGTAATTTATATAAAAAAAAATCCTTTTTTTTTCTTTTTCTTTTCCTCTTTTATTATTTTTCTCCCCCTCTCTCTCTCTTTCTCTCTCCTTTTCCTTTTCCTTTTCCTTTTCTCCTCTCTCTCTCTCTCTCTCTCTCTCTCTCTCTCTCTCGGGGGCTTCCTCGACCGATTCCTCTCCGCAATCATATCTTAAATCCCTCAAATCGAAGGCATTTCCCATCCCAAATCCGCTCGTTTTGCTGTATTTTGCATTTTGTTTTTCTCGATTTTTTGGTGAATTTTAGGGCTCCCGAGGATTAGAAGCCGCATTGCGTGCGTTCTCGGGTGAAATCGGTATCGAATCCTGACGAAGATCGCTGGATTTGGTGGAGATGATCGAATCTGAGGGAGTGGAGAGGAATTAGGGATTCGTGGGAGCTCGAAATCACGCTGTGGGTGCTCGATCTTGCTAATCGAAGGGGGCATTGATCGCATTGGTGCATGAGGGGGCGGCGTTGATGAGGATTGGTTGTGGGGAGGTGGAAAAGGCCGCAGCTTCACAATGCATTTCGCCAAGCTCGATGATTCCCCGATGTTTCGGAAGCAGGTGAGGGGCCTTGAGCTTGTGGATGCCTCAATTTTAGCTCTTGTTAAATGCTTATATTCGTTTCGGTTTAGATTTTTTAGGAAAGCTTTTGTTTCTTTGGATCTTTGTTCCTATAGACATAACATCGGAGCTCGTTTAAGTAGCATCTAAGTTTACTTTACTAGCCAAACTATCAATTGTGTTTGTGTTTCTCTTTCCATCATTCCGTTGATCGGTTTATTTTGCACATATTTTGCACATATCTTGCCAATTGTGATTTGCTGGTCTGAGGATTGAGGATGGATTACTTGGGATAAAGTTGCTACCTTTTTATCTATCTCTCACTGATCTATGTTCCGTTTTGCATATTGATCGGCGAGTGCCCATAGTTCTGTTTCTCTCGACGAAATTTGGTAACACCAAGGAAACATGGATTGATTTAAGAGAATAGTTCACATGGTTTTCTTTCACTTTCTACCTATACTAGTCATCGTGTTTGCGTTTTTCTTTCTAAAATTTCATTGATTAGTTTAGTCTTTACATGTATTCAGGCTGTTTTGAGGCTCATGAAGTTAATCAAGGTTATGGATCAGCTCATATATTGTTTGATAAGTCTATATATTTTTAACTCGACGATAGGTTCTCAATGTTCTGGTGTTTACTTTCATTTTCATTTTCATGTTAAAATGGGTTGTCATTATATCACAATCAACTCATATGGGCCAATAATAGCTAGTTAAAATGGCAATTCGTCTCACTGTTATATGACATGATACACCATTGGATTTTTGTTAATTAAGGGATGTTCGCTTTAGGTTGTCATATACACTTACTAAAGTTTGAATTATATTTTAGGCTTAATTACACCCTACTACAGTGTACTTTAATGTTATTTTTGTTGTCTTGTTGCTACCCTGTACCCTTTTTTTTTTTTCCCAAAAGACACCATTGAACAATCAAATTTTTTTTTTTATCAAGCTCTACATCGTCTTTATATTTGATTTCATTTTCTATCGTATACTATTTTCATTTCTCAAAGACATCACTAAATTAATGTTTTCTTGCTAATCTATGCACTGCTGTCAAAAAATATATTACTTTAGGCAGAATCTAACAATTCTATTAAGAGGCACAAGTTAGATAGAAAAAGGCAAAATGAGTCTCCAAGATAGATTAATTGAATGATTCTGTTAAGTTATTTTCTACTATTTTTTCTGCTGTTTCTAGATGTTTCCTTCCTTTCTCTTGTAAACGAGGGTGAAATACATGCTTCATTACTTTCAATCAATGCTTCTATACAGAACTGCTAGTTTTTGTCTAGAATTATAGTTTATTGCTTATAATGTAGATATTGAGAAAAAAAGATAGTTTAGTGGTGTCTATAAAAAAAAGAAAATAGTACTGTGGAGGAAATGAAAAAAATACCCTAAAGTATGGTGTAGTATAATGTAATCAAGCCTATATTTTAAGCCGAGAGATGAAACCTTAATTTATATACAGATGAAAGATGTTTGCTGCAATTTATCCTATTAACTTTTCGTCATTACATTTATGTTGATTTATTTAGGTCGCACAAGCAGTCTAGCTGCAAGTTTTTTTTTTTTCTAACCTTAATCATCTAACTGAATTACGAACGAATCGGGTAGGGAGTATTCGACTGGGTGAGGGCATTTTCTGAGTATTTTCATGCATTTGTTCATGTTACACCCATGGTTAACATGTTCTTTTATTAGTTGCATGTTACCTTTATTTTCTTTACTTGTAATACTTGGTGCTGTACCTGTCCTTGCTTCCGTACCCTCTCTCTCTCTCTCTCTCTCTCTCTCTCTCTCTCTCTCTCTCTCTTCACTGGATGATGGGTGGTATCTCTCACATTTTCAAGAAAGAATAAGAGAATGGACTGGTAACTGGTTTTTGACCGTTTTCTGACATAACTTTATTATAGGAAGCTTACTTTCCTTTTATGTTCTTCATGTCTTGAATTGTTTCTAGAATATGCCTGTAAGCAATGCTATTGTGAAATTGCCTCATACTTTAGTGAGAGAACAACTGGTTTAGAACAGAGATACCGTTGTATATAATTTCCATATAGTAATAATTGGTTTTGATTTTCCTTGAAAACAGATGCAGTCACTTGAAGAAAGTGCCGAACTGTTGAGAGAGAGGTGTTTGAAGTTTTACAAAGGTTGTCGCAAGTATACGTAAGTCAAGATATATTCCTGTCTGAACTTACTATTGGATTCCAAATGTATCCATTTGAAGTACCTTCTGCACAGGGAACCAGAATCGTACAACCAATAATCATTTGTGCAATCATTCTGTACTGTTTTGTGATGTGTATTTGCTCTAATGAGCATATATTTCACTGTTGAAGTATTTATGAAGATTTTATCTCTTTGAAGCAAGGTTTGAGGGTTTGGCCAAAACCAAAATTGCTTTGGAGGAATTCTGTTTGTTCTAGTGTATTGTGATTTGTTTACATATAAATATAAGGTCTTGTAAATTTTATTTTATATGAAAAGACCAAGGAATTAAGTGCCGTGGCACGGGGGCGTGCCGCTCTCCGCCTGGCACGGTACGGTACGGGTACGCTTCCGTGCCGATACGTGGCACGCTTGCGTGCCGATGGATACGCATGACCTTCCAGTGGCACGCTCTGGCACGATTTTTTTTTTTTTTCTTTTTTTGTTCCCAATAAGCTCTTATAATATTGTTTTGAAATGTTCAGTCAAAATTATGAATATTGACTATATATAGCTTATTATACTCACCAATTAACATATTGATAACTTTTTTTATATATAAAGTACAACTATACCTCATAGAAAATAAAAATAACAATATAATAATAAAATCCACAAGTATAATAAGTATTTAACTATATGTTTACTGTAAAATCATGTGTAAAAAACAAAAAAAAAAAAAAGAAAAAGAAAAAGAAAAAGAAAAACTTGGCACGCTCGGCACGGCACGAGCGATACCCAATGGGTATTGCCGAGACGGGGGGGGGAGTAGATACCCCCCCCGTACCGTGCCCCTATTGTAGGGGCACGGTACGTGCTGCTCGGCACGGGCGGCACTTAATTCCCAGGAAAAGACCAATCAAGGTAATAAGCTTACTTTGAGGTTCTTTCCCTTGTTTGTAGCAAGTTAATTTTGAACTCTGCAATCACTCTTATTATTTAATAAGTGTAGTTGCTAGTGTAAACTTGAGTTTCATGTGCTAAATACAGAAGAAGAAAATTTCATCTTGGCTGGTAGAAATGTATATAAATTGGGCATTTTCCTAGATAATTTGCTGGAGCCACTGTTGGGCCGTGGCATGGCCGTGCCATGGGCTGGCCCTGCCTTTTGCACTGTGGGTTGTGGCCTGATCCAACTGCATGCTTTTGGATTCATCTTGCTTTTGAATTCATAGGTGGTACTCCTCAATGCCCTCATATACTCATAGTCTCTTGTTCTTATGTTAATTTTGCATAAAGGGCTTATAGAAATGCAAATTATGTGTTCTCCTCCTGTTATCCTGCATTACACTGTGCAGTATAAAGTGATGGTTGCCTTTGAATTTCAGAGAAGGGCTTGGTGAGGGATATGATGGTGACATCGCTTTTGCTAGTTCTCTCGAAATGTTTGGAGGAGGACACAATGATCCCATTAGCGTTGCTTTTGGAGGTTAGTACCATGCTATTTTTTATTTGAACATCTTATTTTGGTTGAATTTTTAATTATATTTCTTGCATCTTGTTTTTCTCTTCCCCGTCCTTTTTGAACATATTTTGACTTTACGTTGTCTAAACTGTAGAATAAAGGATAATTGTTCTGCTCTTTGTAGTCTGAGTTTGTGCAATCATGGAGCATCTAATCTATCAGACAATAATAGGTTTCAATTTTTATTTTTACTGTATCTACCTTTATTCAATATTTTATCATGCAAAATTAACTTTTTGCCTCTTTATTATCTCTCATTGTCTTGTGCTATTTGGTTCAAGTAAAAGTAGATGATCTAGATTGTAATATTGTGAGTACGATTGTAATGCTTATTTAATGTGTATCAATTTCCTGGCCTTCTTTCATGCATAAATTGTACATGTGGAGTATCCAGTTTGCAGTATTTTGTCAGCTGTTAGCCTTCTTTTGACACATTCATGGAGAAAATAAAGTAGCACCATATTTTGTAGGGCCTGTTATGACCAAGTTTACAATTGCTTTGAGAGAAATAGGAACATACAAGGAAGTCCTGCGCTCACAGGTTGAGTGCTCATACTTTTCTGCTGTTTTTTATACTAGTTATAGACTTTGAATTTTCTTCTTTTCTTCTTCTTCTTCTTCTTCTTCTTCTTCTTCTTCTTCTTCTTCTTCTTTTTTTTACTTATATCCGCTATTATTATTGGTAAAATGTACAGACCAGATGCCAACTATAGTGCAATTTGAAATAGGTACCCGAACTTTTAAATTTTTAATTTTACTACCAACTCTTACTGTATATATAACTCGTGTACCTCTCTATTAACATTTTGATTTTACTACTTAACCTTGGGTATATTTGATTCACGCACCTTTCTACACATTTCTATCAAAACTTGACAGTACTTCTGACTTTTTGGATATAGTATTCTGTGGCTTAATGGAAGGACAGCATATTCTATGACCTTTTGGGCAAATTGTTAAACTTCTAAGTTCTAACATGAGCTTGACACAATTTCAGAAAATCAAAATAATGAAAGATCAGTAAACTCAAATTTTTACAGAACAGGGACCCATTTGAAAAAAAGCTATAATTGAGGTGAAGTATATGCATTTTTACCTTATTCAAATCATTAGGATTGTTCCAATGTGACAGTGCCGTTGCTTTATATTTTTAAAAGTCAAGCTATACGATGTCACAAATTCTGCTTCTCTTGTTACTCTGAGATATATAGCTACACATCCTTTTGATTCCAACGCTACGTTCTTTAGTATTTCTTATTCTTTTAATTCTTGTTTCCAGGTTGAGCATATGTTGAATGACAGATTGTTGCAATTTGTTGACATAGATTTGCATGATGTTAAGGTATGTCAGTTACTTCCTGTTTCCACAAATATGTTATTTTTTATTATTATCAACAGTGTTCATGTGTTCCGTAGAAAAAAAAAAAAGAGAGGAGAGTACTGATGTGTTTTTAAACGTCATCCATTTTATCCCAGGATGCCCGTAAGCGTTTCGACAAGGCTAGCCTTCTCTATGACCAGGTCTGGTTTTTGGATCGTTAATTAAAACTTTAATAAGTAATGCCTTTTTGTTGAGTTCTTTTTGTACTCTCCCAGTCTGAGCTATTTCTTTCATAATTGAAATGTTAAAATTTGAAAATTTCTAGATGCAATTTTTTCATTTTAAATAATAATAGTTTTTTATGCAATGAACTCTGAATATAGTTATTTTAAATGCCTCATACTACAAATCAGACATGTCGACTAATTTTACCTTGCTGAACAGGCACGTGATAGATATCTTTCATTGAGAAAGGGCACAAAGGCAGATGTGGCAAATGTCTTAGAGGATGTGAGTATGTAATGACAAAAACATTTCTGTTCTGATGTTTCATATGCATATAACTGCTGTCCGACTTGGTGATCTCTCTTTTGTGCTTTCTTTGCAAATATTCTATTTATGGGACAAATTTAATAGCGTTTAACATAATCCAGGAGCTCCATAGTGCAAGATCTTCCTTTGAGCAAGCTCGCTTTAATCTGGTATGTGTATCATAACATACTCAGTGGTTCTTTTCTGTGAGATAAGGATTATATATTTGCCTTTATGTTATGTAGAAAATAATTTATATTAAATGTTAGGTTACTACTATTTCAAATATTGAGGCCAAGAAGAGATTTGAATTTTTGGAGGCTGTTAGTGGGATGATGGATGCTCATCTTCGTTATTTCAAACAGGTTAATTGATGGCCTCTACTGTTTTTTTGTTTTCTGGCTTTTTGTTCCTTTTGTTACAAGTTATTTTGTATATTTTGTTTTTTTATTTTTTCAGGGATATGAGTTGCTGCACCAAATGGAACCATATATCAATCAGGTTTGTTCTTGATTATCCTTTTTGATTGACAACAATTGAATCTTACACTATTTCACAAATCATATCCTATTGCGCATCCTTACGGTTGCACAGTGAGGTTGCATACATGGCTAATTACTAAGAACTTGAAGCTTATGTAACACTTATTTTAGGCCTGAAATTCCCAAGATGGTGTGTGTTAAATTTACAGAGTTGTTATTTGTACATTCCTGGCTAGGTTTGGTGCATTGCAGTTCATGTCTAAAGCATTGATTTTGTTTACTCTCTTTCTATAGACATGATGGTTCTCACCTTTAGATTGGGGGATTATTTGTCAGATGAGCTCATTTACTAAATTGAATGTGCATTGTTTATTTTGAAGGTTCTAGCTTATGCACAGCAATCGAGAGAAAGATCAAATTATGAGCAAGCTGCACTTATTGAGAGGATGCAAGAGTTCAAGAGACAAATTGATCGAGAAAGCAGGTCGTCTTCAAATGGGTCTCACGACTCTCCTAATGGAGATGGTATACAAGCTATTGGTAGAAGTTCTCATAAAATGATAGAGGCAGTGATGCAATCAGCTGTGAAGGGAAAGGTAAGTTACTTATATTTTGATTACTTTTTCTCTTTGTGCATATAACATTAGGAAAAGTTGAGCTTGCAAGCTACTTTCCTAAATAAATCATTTGGAATTCAAGTCCTTAAGTCTCTATTCTGTTAGCTTCTTGTTTAACAAATTAAATCAGGGATGAGCATCAGTCTATTGGTTCCCTTTGTGGGTATACTGTTAACCGAGCTGAACTGAGTTGTGGATATAATTGTACTAAAGTTCTTTTCTGGTTTATTCCATTCAGATGTTGTTTGAATCGCTTTCTTTTATGTGAAAAAGATATTTGCTGATCCTGTCTGTTGAATGCTTTGATCTGACAAATGTAGTGATGAACCCCTCCAGCTGTTTGATCCTTATCTAACAGCTGATATGTATCAAGTAATTTCGTATTTGCTTTAATTGGTTTATTTGGTTCTCAATATGCTGAACTGATCTGGACTGAATAATTAAACTGAATTGTATCAGCTGAAATTTTGAAGTTCAATTACGCATTTGGTTTAGAGTTTGTACTAAATACTGCACACACTTCTATTAAATAATACACTTTGTGTCCAATTGATTAAATTGATAAAAAGTCATGCTAAACTAAAGGTTCAATGCAACTGTGCAGGTTCAGACCATTAGACAAGGTTACCTATCTAAACGGTCATCAAACTTGAGAGGCGATTGGAAAAGAAGGTTTTTTGTGCTCGATAGCCGAGGAATGTTGTACTACTACCGCAAGCAATACAGCAAGCCATCCGTATGTCTTGCAATAATAAATTGGATGCCAAAAATATACTTCAATACATATTTATCATTTTCTTGTTCTTTAAGTACTTCATTAAATAAACTTTCACTTCTATATGGTTTTATTAGGGCGGTCACCTTTCTAATCCAAGAGGTCATAATTCATCGGAGAATAGTTCTGGGTTACTGAGCCGATGGTTCTCTTCTCACTACCATGGTGGTGTGCATGATGAAAAGTCTGTTGCACGCCATACTGTGAATCTGCTCACATCAACAATAAAGGTCGATGCGGACCAGTCGGATCTACGGTTCTGCTTCAGAATTATTTCTCCCGCAAAGAATTACACTTTGCAGGTAGAAACAGAAAACCAATTTATTGGCGTTCAATGTATCAATTTTTTTTTTGGCAAAAACATACAGACTCTACCTGAAGTAGAGCTCATTTTGAGATAGGTACCTAAACTTCAAAAAAAATGTTTTACTACCTTATCTTTTGGAACTTACGATTTCAGAAAATGCCATCAAGTTCTTTCCGAACTGAAAGTTCCCATCAAAATGCTGCAGAATAATCTATGAATTACTGAATATTCTATTAGGTACCGTTTGGTTGAAGGGATAAAGGGTGAATAAGAGATTTATTCTCCTTATTCTCCCAAACGGTGTTAAAAATGATTAGGAATTACTATTCTCCTCTTAACGGGTTATTCTAGAATAACCCGGTAAGAGGGGAGAATAGTAGTTCCACCCATTGGGTGGAACAAGCTATTCTCTATCTTATTCTTCTACTAATTGAGTTATAAATAATTATAAAATATAATTAATTAACTATACATTTGATTTATTAAATTAATAAATATTTAAATAATAATTAATTTATTATTTATAATTAATTATCTAATTAAATAATTAATTATTTGATATGCTTATTTAATAATTAATCAATATTTACATTGTTTAAATATTTAATACTTTAATTTATCTGATTAATGTATTAATTAAAAATATAAATGATTAATTAATTAATTAATATTAACATATTGTCTTATTTTTTTTTATAGTTATTCATTAATTAATGTCATTCTTCATCATCTCATATGGTATTTCTAATTAATTAATTTATTAACTTGTTAAAATATTATTTTACTAATATTTAAATGCTTATTATTTAGATAAATTATTTTCGTTCTCAATCATAATTACTTTTATTTTTACTATTACAACCCAATCATCCAAACGCAATTTTTCTTATTCTTAGAATATCTCGATTTTCGTCCAAACACAAAATTGGTCTAATTCCTTCCTATCCCAAAAGTTATACCTATTTCAGGAATATACAAAAATAGCTTATTCTCGAACCAAACGGGGCTTTAGGTTACAGAATATTTCGTCAAAAAATTTACAGGTACTATTAAGATCTTATGTAGTCAAATCAACAATATAGAAATGTTAAGTAGTAAAATTAAAATATTTGAAGCTCAGGTACCATTTCAAAATGCACTTTAATTCAGATATGGTATGTTCTGTTTTAACCCTGTGTTATGTAACTGAATACCAATTGTTCGCTATTAACTTAGATGATTTTTAAGTTCACTTGGGTTCTATTACACCCTTTGATTCTCACAGGCAGAGAGTGCATTGGATCAAATGGATTGGGTTGAAAAAATAACTGGTGTTATTGCTTCGCTGCTGAGCTCCCAGCCTCCTGAGCAGGTTGGCAAAATCTTTATTTATGCCCTTTAAAATCTTAATTTTCTGTATTTATATACACTTGTACCGCTCTCTGAAAAGCTTTGTAAGAAACTGCACTTTTGAGGGATATACGCACATATATGCATGAAAAATTAAGATCTTACTGGGTTATATATAAATAGATGATATATATATATATATATATATATATATATATATATATTTGCATTAATATAGGTGTATATATTTATTTATTTAGAAGCCCCTAATCTATTTGATATAGAAGATGATAGTACTATTTATTTCAGCGCCTTCTTGCCAGCCCTACAGGCAGTGGGCACCACCGCGCCGCCAGTGAGAGCAGTTCAATCACTAGCTCAACTGAATTAGAACATTTGACATACGAGGAATCCTCATTGGAAAAGAACTATTCGAGTGGACATTTTGAGCGCCCTTTCAGAAACTTACAACAGCACAGATTTGCCCCAAAACATGAGAAGCCAATCGAATTGCTAAGGAAAGTATGCGGAAATGAGGTTTGTGCTGATTGTGGTGCTTTAGAGCCTGACTGGGCTTCTCTGAACCTTGGAGTCCTCGTGTGCATCGAGTGTTCTGGTGTACATCGAAATCTTGGTGTGCATATATCAAAGGTAAATTTTGATATTCATGGCATAACTAATGATTGGATATAGTTGAGCCCTTGTATACTATATTTTGTAAACTCTAAAACAACTTGGATTTTCTCTAAGGCATGGAACTTAGATGCATTGCCTTTTCTTTAAGACCAAATCTCATCACTGGTAATTGGGAGTATTTGGTTCATCCTTTGAGCTAATTCAGATGCAAAATGTACCTGCCTCTGCTAGGATATATTGTTGAACTTAGGATTTAACAGATCTTCATTTGCATTACGATTTCTATCGTCTTTCAAGTGGCTAATTTGAAACTGGAGAAGACCACAATGAAAGCAGTCCACCTATTCAATTAGTTGATCTTAACAGATCCTTTTTGCTCCAATTTTGAAAAAGTGTTCTTTTATCTACTTGGATGGTATGGAATGGGTGATACTCTAGCTGTTTGCAAGCAGGTCACTTGGCCAAAATATGTTGAGGACAGCAACAAAAGTCTTTCGCCGTTTTATGTGAAGCATTATTTGCTAGTCAAGTATATTAGTTTGTATACTCGTAATTTATGTTATTTTTTTTCTTTATGCAACTCTTTTCTACTATCTTATTGCTAATGAATAATACTTTGACAGGTAAGATCTCTGACACTTGATGTCAGAGTTTGGGAGCCCTCCGTGATCAATCTGTTTCAATCATTAGGTAATACTTTTGCCAACTCCATTTGGGAGGAGTTGTTGCCATCAAGTAATGGAAAATGTGAGAACGGAAAAACCGAGAGCACTTCTTGGTAATTATTATGTTGATCATGGATAAAATCACAACTTTTTCTCACAGCTGCCTAGAAATCAATATGGAGATTGATAGGTTTCTCTTCTTATCTTGCAGTTCAGATGAGTTTGAGAATAAGCTACAGCATGTAATCATCAGCAAGCCCAAACACTCAGATCTGATAGCAGTGAAAGAGAAGTTTATTCATGCAAAGGTACTTTTACTTACGTAAAGCTGGAGATTTATAAGGAAAACCATGAAGCCACCTCAATACATAAAAAGTGTGCACAAGTTCAGATTCTTAGTTAAAACTTTTGTTATGAAAATACGTTTGAATACCTTTAGGTGAAATCTTATGCGAACTATTTAAACACACTGATCTATTGACATTGGTAACAATTTTTCTCCTTCGAGGGTATTCTTCTGAATTCTACTTTTATCTTGTTTTCAGTATGCCCAAAAAGATTTTGTTCGCAAAGATCAGACGGACCAGTATCACCTTTCAGTGATCCATCAGATGTGGGATAATGTCCATGCAAACAACAAGAAAGCAGTATACCACCTCATCGTGGCTTCAAATGCCGATGTAAATGCTACTTATGGAAACAGTCCATTTAACTCTTTAACACTAGCAAAAGTAATGCTTCTGCAAGAGCAGCAGAGTCCTCTATTCGATCAAAGATCTGGCTGCTTAGATAGCAGCGGTTCCTTTAAAAGTGCTTCTGCCTCGAGCACTTTTTGCCCGGTGAGTAGTAGTGAGGACAATAGTGAATTGGATGATTGTTACGAGGGCTTCTCCCTGCTTCATCTCGCATGCCAAAGTGCTGATATGGGCATGGTAGAACTTTTACTACAATATAGTGCCAATGTGAATGCTAACGATTCGAGGGGTCGGACACCTCTTCATCATTGTGTTCTTAATGGCAGAAGCTTGTTTGCAAAAATGTTGATCTTGAGGTGATTTATTTTGCTTGTTTCATTTTTTTTCAAGTTACTGGAATCATCAACTATCTCAGACCCTAATGACAATCATTCTGCATTATTTCTTGTAGGGGGGCTGACCCTAATGCGACTGATAGAGATGGTAAAACCCCTTTACAGTATGCTGTAGAAAGTGGAACAATCGACGATGAAGAGATTCTTGTTCTGTTAGACGACCCACATAGATAATATCCAAAAATTCATAAAGAGTTTCATTTGGAAAAAAAAAAAAAAAAAAAAATTGAGTTAATTCCATCTAGGGTTTTTGGCCAAGAAAATAGCAAGCATATGGCTTTTCCCGTAAGTTGGTAGTTTAATTATGCCATATATATGGTGGTGCAGCATATGCTTCTGGAGCTTGTAATGTTTAAAAGGTCGGTTGCATATTTATTCAGTTTGCATTTTTCTTTTTTTACCCTTTTTTTTTTTTTATTTGCTTGCTGTAGCATGAGTGGTGAGTTTTGTACATTGCCACAATTTGGCGCTGAGTCGATGATTGTTCTTGTATTGTTTATCCGACAACTTTGATTTAGGTGCTCTTTCGGATAATGGAAACTTGTACATAAAAATGGACCATTGTGAGAGTATTAGTTTGATGTAGTATTCGTTCTGCTGTTCTTTTTCATATTTCAGTGGCTCAAGAACTGATATCTTTGACTCTTTTGATCCAGGGCTGCTTGTTTACTAACACAGGCTCTTCTATACTTTTTCAACGAAATAATGTAAATTAAAGAGTCTTTATGCGGATATATGTATTTACTGCCCTTCGTATTTAAAGCAAAGTGGATTGGCTGGACTCTTGTGTACAAGTACAACCAATTTCGTTATTGATGATTAACAGATTTGATCACTTTTTTTTTTTTTGATACAGTGCTTTTCTGGTTGATTATTATTATTATTATTATTATTATTATTTACTTTTAATCTAATGTTGGTTTCTCAAAGGCCCTTTTAATATTTTCTTTCCTGTTTTATTAACATTTTTTTTTTATGGATAGAAAATTGGATAGCTGAGATTTTGGGATCCTCATAGCAGCAGTCTCCTCTCGTTCTCCTTTTCATTGCAACCCTTTAATTTAATGGACCAAAGAGCGTTAAAACTGCTTCTCAATCATCTTTCATAATATTGAACTTTTTGATTACTTGGTAGCAAAGCCGATCCTACGCCTCACGCATTTCAAGAGTTTGTCTCCAAATCTCTACAGTACACATAAGCAGCGGTGTTATTTGTCGGATCGTTGGCGCTAACCATTAATCTCAAAATTTCGAATTGTTAAAAACACGCAATCAATTCACTTAAATCGTACAGGCACAGCGTCTACGGATCTCGACCGGACTCAACCCATCTGGACTTTAAGCCTATTATTGGCCTCTTGCCGTTAGGTCTATTATGGACGGCAGCCCCACTCAACTTATTGAGCTCACCCAACTCAACTTATTAGTCTTCTGAATCTATTATCACGGGACAGAAAATTGGACCTATTTTAACTCATAAATAAATAGCCAACATTATTAACTATTGCACACCATTTCCTACAACATCAATCTTTGGGCAGAAGAAAAAGATAAAAAGAAAAAAATATAAATAAATAAAAACATGAAAGGAAAACAAAAATATCTTCAAGAATAGCAGTCGACTACAGCCTATCAAGATGACAAAGCCTTTATCCAGTTAATCAGGGATATCCTGCTGATCTATGAGAGTGATTGATACCTTATCCAAACAACTCACAACCTCTAATAAATAGCAGACAGTAGAAACCGATTTTCAAAATTCCAAATCAAACTGGAAAGAAGGAAAAAAGAAAGCCAGAAACGAGCCCTCAATCAGGATGCAAGCAACTGCAGTGTGTTCAATAGGGTTGATATTGCCATTCAAAGGCAGTAATAGCTCATCACCTAGAACATCATTTACACAAAGAAGAGCACTTATCCCTCTTCGGGCCGCAATTACACCTCCTCCGGAAACAGCCATGGTTGATTACAGCTCCTCGGCTTCGTATGTCGTCCTCGTCGTCATCTACTTCTTGCTTTTTTATCTAATTTTTCTCACGTGTGTTGTTCGTATATTACGAACATCAAGCAATTTAGAAAAGTGTATGCTTTTAGCGAGTCGTAGTAAGAGCTTTAATGAAGGATAACATAACACTGAACATTAAATTGTTATTTAGGATAATGATGTACAGGTGCGAATGCCAATTCTTGTACAACATCAGCCAATCTAATTAAAAAGCAATCGCTATTAAGCTGAACTTTTGAACAAACTATTATAGAGAGACAACAAAAGATGTGCTGAGTTTTTCAGCGATCAAAACTGTTCAACAAAGGCTCCTGAATGATTTTTCGTGGATGCAGTGTCTACAATTCTAGAAATCATCCATAACCAATGAATCTGATGTGTCCGGTTAAATTCATTTTTGCACTCGACCTTCAAATCGAAGAATTTGACACTATTAAAGTAGGATCTTTTTTCTTTAATCTTTTTTTAAGTATTTATAATGGAATTGCTATTAACAACTAAAATAACATGAAATGTGTATGTACCTTAGTGTTTTCCCTGCAGAAGCCTGCGAAACAATTGGTGGCGAAGCATGCTCTGTAGAGATGTTTCCTGAAGTTAAACCTGCAACAAAAACAGCAAGCAATGACAGAGGCAGAGTAGGTTCAGAACAAGTCGACCGAGAATATTTTGAGTACAACGAGCCCAAAACGTATGCATGACCTTTCGTTGTATGCTGGTTTAAAATTTGCCTTGTTTTAATGAATAATTAAGTTATGCGACTTTTTTTTTTCAGGGTATTCCCTGGTGAGGCCTGTGATGATCTCGGAGGAGAGTTCTGCGAACCAGAATACCAGAAGGGAGTACACAAGGAGATAATATTATCTAAATGAAGAAAGAGAAGAAAATGTAACAAGATAATGCTGTGTATTCAATATAGGCAGGTGTTCATCTATGTCCTATGACCACTGTTGGCTAAAGGTAAATAATGAATTCTGTGCTTGCGATCTTTAGAACGATGTGCCTTCTCGAGTTTATGTTTATGGCCAATAGGTGCATTACCTATTTTCTGTTTTATACTACGGGGAGTTTTGTCTACTTTTATCTAGCATAATCCGATACTAATAACATAATCCTATACGAATAACACTATCATATTTTCCTCGGTCAAAGATAAATAAATGCTTTAGTTCAAAGCTTTATTTTTGCCAAGTCTGCTGTATTTGAACGAAGATTGAGTGATCATATTTAAACAAAAGAGTTGTCATTCTGACCCAGATTACAATATCAAGAAAGGGTTTTGAATAAAAAAGCAACAGAGTTAAATTTAAGAACAGTGCATTCTCAGGCTTGAAAACTGGCCTTTTTTAGTTCAGTAACTTCAGTAATAGAGAGAAGATCCTCTTCTAGCAACTATATGTAAGTGAAATATATGTGGAGTTGCTGATTGTCTTACCTTTTGCAACAAGCCGATCTTGAAACTTTGATACTCAAGCTAAATGTCATTCTACTTTACATTAAGCCTGGAGAAAGTAAAAACCAAAATACACCAGGAATCAAGCCTTTGTTTATTTTCTCAGTAAAAGTTCATATAAAAAAGAAGAAAGATCTGCAAGAGCATATTTACCTGTATTCACAGACTCATCAGCTTCAATGCTCAATGTTGTATATGTCCAAATATGAGGTGCATCTGTCTAGGATAGCAGAAGCCTTCAATCGAAATATTCAAAGTGAGAACAATGTCAAAGCCTCTTACTAACACCTCTTCAAGTAAATATCAAGTTTCCCAACACTTTTTCAACAAGAACCAATCAGAAAACCATAACCTTACTTGTCCAGCATGAACCCTCTTGATTGCACTCCAATAAATTAGCTTAAAAGACACTAGTATATCATCTGATTTTCCAGTTTCCACACCTCCTAAAGGTGGATGTCAAACTATTCGGGACCAAAACTTTCACACTAAAAGTCCACTGAGAGCATTGCATCAAGTCTGTAGTTGTTTGCCTCTAACAATATACAAAAATCCCAGTCGAGGAAGTGACAATCAGAATGTATTGGCCTGGAGCAGCACAAGCCAACTGAGTTACTCAGCACTTCAAACTTGGTGAGAAGCAGCCATTTTTGTCAAGGAAGTAATTTCTGCTGCTTCCTTTAGCATTTCCATCTTCTTACAGATATCGATCAGCGCCTCTAACAATTTCAGATTGAGCATTTGGCGGCGAAAGTAGTTGACAATTGAAGCCTTATTATACAATAACAACACAGAATGTATATACAAAATACATATTGGAGAAAGTACATCAGTGCCTGCTAAACTTCTAGCCAGTTACAGATAGCCACCGAGTCTTTTTTCTTTTTCTCCCAAAGACTGTGTGTGAACAATTTGACATATGCTATCTCTCACCTACCCATCATTTTTCTTTTGTTTTGAGCTAAGATAATTAGTCACATGTCTATGGACTAACAATAATAAAAATATGAAAGTCCATCCAAAGGCACTTCAAATTCAAAGGAACTTGAGAAAAGGGCAAAAAGGTTAAAAAAATAATGAACAGTGTCAAACTCCAAATACAATAATACTCAATTTAAACTATTACAAGTAGCGCATCTCAGAATAAAATGACTTCTGTAGTTTATTTATAGAGTGTTTGTGTACAAGAAATTGAAAAAAGACATTTCTACAGAGTAGTGTATGCTATTGTTTCCCAATTTTACAATCGCTGTTCCGAAAATCATGCCAATGACAAATAATACAGCTCCAACACCAACTTATTGGTGCAGGCAACAGTATACAAGGAATGAACAATTATAACAGAAAATAACTATTATACACCCTTGACAACAACAAATTTACCTATCAAATTTTGTCGTAGGAAAGAATATATAATTTATCTGCAAACCCTCCAAAACTACGGTGAATGAATTCTCATCAAGAACCTATAAAAGACTGAGATGTGAAGTATCATTCAGTCTCTTTATACGCCATCCCGCTCGGATGGAGTGTTGTAACACTGTAACAGACGAATCATCTATACAGATTTTATCATGCATTTTCAAACTACAGTTTAACAAACCAGCTACAAGACATTTGATTGGAGTTGCATGCGTGAAGACCCCAACATAATTTTTAGAGTCTTGGGTTCTCGTTTTGTAATCAAACTCTCCCGAAAAGTTATCTTCCTTGGCCTCTTTATCATCCGTACTCATAAACTGAAGCCTACTCTTACCAGAAAACTTCTTATCTTGGTGCATTAGCGAATCTCCTTGCTTAATCCTTTTGGGCAGTCCTAAGACTGTCCGGTTAAGGAACTCGATCATCCTAAACTCCACCTGTCTAAGTGATTCACCTGAAGGTGCAGAGAAATCTGGCTCTGTTCTACTGATTAAATACAATGTTTCAGGTGTATAGACTTGGGAATGAGGCAGACCCTCCCAGTGGCCGTGGCTCATCTCGGTTAGAGCATCACTATACTGTATTTGCTCCTCTGGAAATCCTACTTCCTGCAGAAGAGGAGTCAATATAATGAGAGAACTGTAGATGTGGTCCCAAAATATCCGAGTCTACATCAAGGGTTTCCTATGATTTCTTCTGTTTAAATTAGGTCGCGGTAGCGGCTTAGGTGTAACTTAAAATAGTTCTCGAAAGTGAAAACATTTTATGTGGGGCACCTGATGGAGCTATATAATGAAACACCAACTAATTATATACATACCATTGTTATAAGTATGAACATTCTGAGACACATAATTCTGAACAAACTGGATACTGCAATCAATCTCAGCCACACACATTAAATACTGCAGCAACCAGATTATCAGATTTAGGGCATCTATTACATCCAAATACTGAAAAAGAAACTAATTAAATTCAAACGAAAAATCACAATAACCCAGAATTAAATTAGAAATTGGACAATGCAGATGAATTCGATGCTAATGAATAACGATCCATCTAACAATTGAAAAACTCTGCTATTATTAGGTTATAACCTGGCAAACTAATGTAGCCGTAGCCCTCGCTCGATCCAACGGCGACGAGCACACGGCGCTGAACCGCACCCCCCGCGAGCCGAGGAGCACCGCGAGGGCCCGCGCCTGGCGCCGCCCCGCGGCGGTGAGCGCGGCGCCGGGGCGGCGCCCTCCGACGAGGTCCACGCGGAGGGCTCCGTCCCCGCACTCACCATGGGCGACGAGGAGGACCTCGGCGGCGGCGTCGGGGGGCGGCGGGGGGCGGAGGAGGAGGTTGCAGGGGTCCCAGACCCTAACGGCGGGGCCGAGGAGGCGGGGCCCCGCGGCGGACGCTGAGGATTGGGGGGAGAGGGGCGTGGCGGAGGTACGGTGGAGGAGGAGCTCGGCCTCCTGCGCTATGGCGGCGTCGTAGTAGGAGGAGGAGGGGTTAGGGTTTGGGGGACCCTCGTCGTCTTCTTCGTCGTCCTCTTCAGCCTCGAAGCCTTGGGCGGAGGAGGAGGGGGCGGAGCCCATGGACGAGAGAAGGAGAAGGAGAAGAAGAGAGAGAGAGAGAGAGAGAGAGAGAGAGAGAGAGAGAGAGAGGCGGAGGAGACGATGATGCTCGACGAGAGGAAGTGGGAGCGAAAAAGAGAGAGAGAGAGAGAGAGAGGAGGAGATGGAGGTCAACGATACAGCTCAGCAGTTGACTTCTGACTTTCCAGGGAAGTAGGCTTATCCATAGATTTCCATCGCGCCCGTTCATCCGCTATGCGTTCCGCATCTCAACCGTAGATGCTGCGACTAAATTGTACCGTACATTACGATAAGGCTAACCGAGTCCTCATTGAGGTCTAAACATTGCGTTCAAACAAAATTTAGGTACAATTTGGTAGTTGCTTTAAAATCTCCTTCCTCCAATACGCATCAAGAGAGAGCACGGACATGATTTTCCTTTGACTTTTACAACATCTCTGTATCAAAAGTACCCACTAGATATTTGATATTTGATATTCAATAATAAAAGATCACAAATAATGGCTCCAACATAACAAAAACTTGCTTAAACAATACATTGCAGGGGCCCAGAATCAGAACAAAACCTCAGAAAAAGCACACAGCAGTGAAGTGCCAGAAAAGAGAGGAATAATACCTTGGAAGCAGGACATATATAATGGCAGCTAAATGCTTCATAACTTCAGGTTAAAGATATTCTCATGTTTCAACATGGTGCATCAACCCTCTTTCCTTTATACCATCCAAATAACATAATAATAATAATAGTAAGAATTGAGTATGATTTTAATATGTCAAAAAGGACTCGCGCAAAAGGAAAGATAAAAAGAGACAAATGGCAATAAAAGTGCAGAGGAGGAAGAAGATGGCTTGGAGTTAATAGAATGAAGTTCTTGATTGAGTGTGTCCATGTTTCTCATGCTCCTGCTTCGTAAAGAAGACCAAAAAGAGCAAAGCCGAAAGAGAAGGTCGAAAAGGGAGATTGAAGTCGGTCGGTTCGTGCTCGATCTTTCTCACGCTGTAGAAGTCAATCATTCGTGCTTCGTTCCAAAGTATATGTAGTATGTTTTGATGCTTTCTTATCAATAAGACTGCGTTTTATTGTGTTAGTTACTCGTCTTTGTCAACATTTTCCTTCTCAAGAATGCCGATTTCCTCCATTTGTTTCTCGACTGATACCAGACCGGTCTGAGCAAGAAACCTGCAGAGAAAAAAAGAGGGTCAAAATCCATTAGCAGTAAGACGAACTTGGAAATTACATTCGCGTTACTAATAATTTAACTAGCTAGGCATGCTTTTCTGACGAAACACCCGAGTCTCAAAATAATTTTATCACAAAACGTGCACTAGCTTATCGCAGAATTTGTCAGTACACAAATTTTAAAATACAATATTATCCATTGAACTTTGACACTAACATAAGTTTTCTTCCAAACAAAGTATCACAATAGATGCAAACCAAAATCATATGCTTAATCTCCGATCCAGGACTTTACAATGTTCGGGTACATATTTATTTCCTCGTAAGCATGGTTGGCAACATCCATAATCGGCAGCCAATAAACCAAGATGCTCGTATATGGTATATATTATGGCTCACTTATTAATATGTAAGAAAGAAGAGAAACTATTACCAATTTAGAAGACCAAAAAGCACCACAAGAATGATGACAAGCAAAAGAACATGGCCCGCAATCATGAAGTTTTTTGATGAAAGTGCAAGAGAAAGCATCGCTGCAAAACAGAGGCAGAGAAGCAAAAACGAAATCTTGAGCACGAACCATGTAGGGCCCTGGAAATTAAGAGATGAATGGCTAGATTTTAATAGAGATTCTGAATACGCATACTACAGATTGAATGACGAATATTAGCACGAAATGGCTTATTTTTGCCCAAAATTATACGCACATTTACACCAGAAGCCAATGCCCCCATCATCACTGCTTTTGCAGATGATATGTCTTTTGAAGTAGATCCATCCATTTGTAAGCTTTCTAGCATAAGGAAAAAAAAGAAAAAAAAACAGATTAGGATTAGAAATACCTGTATTAAGATTGAGATTGAGAAGAGATCTTATGTTTCATTGGGAGTTCACAAAAGATCAGTTGTAGAGAAACATTTTCGTATTATGTGATTTGATACAAAATTTTGAATCTTTTGATAGATGTGCATCTCAAGAACATTTTATTTTTTATGATCAAGCCATAGATTGTCCTCAGGTTCTTGTAGTACCCAACTGCAGGCGATAACATCATTTTGAACGTGAAGATTTCTTCATTTCACGTTACTAACTAAAGCCCAGAAAAGTTGTAAGCGGATCCATTCTAGTATTCAACTTTTGTTTTCATCTTCATACATGAATGTAGCTTCTCATGCTTTTCCGACCACTTCATACCAAAGTCTTGTTAGCATTTGATATCAATTCAAAAATGATTTCTCACTCATTTTCGCATCCAAATATATTAAAGTTAAAAGCTTCAACTATCCATCCTCTCCTATGTAAAATACCGATTCCGTCTACCATAAATATATTAATCACGAACAGTCTCACATACAAATGAAATGGATATCCCAAATAGCTTCTGTGTGGGATTCAAAAAGAGCAATTAGCGGCCCACCCTACCGTTTTCATGCAATTTTGGTAGGGTCTGAAGCTTTATTTTTTCATTCTTCGAAAAATTAACTCAACCATTTCAACAAAATTTGTATCTCTACCTTGCTATTCATAGTCCAATAGTGTAATCAATAACTAAAAGTAATTTCTACAAACAGAGAAAAGCAGAGATATTTCCAAGTTCCTACACTACATCAAGCCGAACATCAATGAAAGATACTGAATTTTATTTATTCCACATCAAAATGCCCTAAGCATAACAAAATTATCAACTCTAAAAATAATACTAAAAAACCATTAATTTACGCAGTCGCAGCAAAAGCAAGCTAATAATTACTCGTAGCTAAAGATCTGAGATTTACCCAATATAAGCACGAAATACACATAAAAAATCAGAGTCAAATGCATAAATATGTAAGGGAAAACTATAAAAAGAAAAAGAAGCTAATTTGCACCATTTAAGCTCATGAGAATTGCTTCTTTATTCAAAATTAGGGCAAAGAAAGAAGAATCCAATTTGAAATCGAAGAGGAAACACTCACGAGATGGATCAAACAGAGGGTCGAGCGATTGATCGGAAAGGAAAATTGGGGAAAAATATGTGAAAAATAGAGGAATGGGAAAAAGGGGAACGAGCACGAGGGGCCGAAGAAACCCTAGGCGAGATGGATCACTTAAAGTGCGGGTTCGATTTAAAGTCGGTGGCGAAACTCCTTTAGTTGCAGACTACATATGAAAGATCGGATTAGCATGAAATCGTCGGTGATATATGTGACTATGCCGAATTTAAATATGAAGTCGGTGACGAAACAATCTATTTTGCCGAACATGGCCCATTCTGAAACAGATTCCTCAATTATTATTTTTTTTTAATAAAAAATTCCTTAATTATTATTATTATTTTTTTTATTTGAGTTATTTTTCATCAATTATAGTGAAAATTTTGTTAATGGTATGCTTTCTTAGCTAATAAAGTTGTAGATTCTAATCAACTCCCCAATTCAATCTATAAAGATAATTGAAATTTCGGGTGGCAATTAATTTTTTTTTTTTTTTTGAGATCTAATTCAAAATGGCCTATGATTTACGGCGTTCTCCATATATATATTTTTTAACTGTCGTAATTAAGTGAATAGTCAGGACAGCGGGTATGTATAAGTGTACACCTCCTTGGAGGTGTACATCTTACACCCCACCCAATTCTGGGGTGGGGTGAATTCCACTCGTTACTCAATGTGACGAGTGGAGGTATACCCACCCCAGGATGAGGTGGGGTGTAGGATGTACACCCCTTTTGGGGTGTACACCTAGCAAAATTCTTATTTTCTAAATTTCCACTCCACAAAACATGGTAAAATCACTCCAATTGAACAAGTACTAGATCTAAGCAAATTATACTTAACAGGGCCCGAGTTTTGCGGATCTGAAAATAAGAGTTTCGAGAAAATCAAGACCAATTAAGCCTAGCTAGATTTGTAGTTCATACTCATATTAACTGTTATGATATCACTTGATTTTTGTTATGACAAAAGTGATTTGTATCAGTTCATACTCATATTAACTGTTACAATTAAATAAAAATATTAAGGTTATAAAAGGGGAAACAGATGAAAAAGAATCCACAAACTTAATGTGAGTAGGTTGGTAATGGAAAAAAAAGAAGCATGCATTAATGTGAGTAGGTTGGTAATGGATTTTTTTAGCCAAGTTGAAGCACTTGTATTAATGTGAGTAGGTTGGTAATGGAATTTTTTAGCCAATTAAGTTGAAGCACTTTTAATTTAAGGTACTCGATCAATTAAAGTTGTTAGAAAAAGCATTAACATATTAATTATTCATTAAAATCTCTTTAATAACTCATTTCGACAGTTGATCATTACTTGCTAAATTTTCTTTTTAACAAACATTATTCCAAAAGCTAAGGCTATAATAATAAGCATATAACTTAGAGCTCATAATTTTATGGCACAAAAGTATCATTTTTTAACAGCACTATCCAAAACATTACTTAACTAAACAACTCTACAATAATAATGTACTAGTACTAGTATATATATATATATATATATATATATATATATATATATATATATATATATATATATATATATATATATATATATATATATATATATATATATATATATATATATATATATATATATATATATATATATATATATATATATATATGTAGGGCACGCTGTACGGCAGATAGATAGTATTTTATACAATTAAAATATATAGTTATTAAAATTTTAAGATTGAAAATTTTTTAATTAAAGAAATATAAGAAAACCTATATATATAGTAGTCTTATATATATTATAAAAAATAATTTTTTAACTTTTAGTATTTATAAAATTAAATTATACTAATAATTTTATTTAAAAATTCAATCAAATTTTTGGTTTTGATAGATATTCTATAAATAAATTTTTTAACTAAAAAGTTGAAGATGGAAGACTTATTTCAAATTGAAGAATAGGTGAGGATATTTTTACCTTGTTAAAATTAATTGGAAAAAAAAAAATTATTACATACACCTAGTGTATATTAATATTCCATATAGCTCAAAATATATCAGATGATTAATATTCTAATATTAAAATTTAATTAAATACATATGATCTACAAAATTTGATAATTTAAATTATATTTAATAAATTAATTTTAAAATATATATTAAAGGGTTTTAGGTGCATGTATGTAGAAATATACACTTGGTGTAGAGAATATTTAATAGGATTCACTCATAATTTCAAGAGAGGGGAGAAATTTTTGCTTACACATATAGTGCATGCCAATACTCCATAATTAATTAAATATTAAATAATTAATATTATAAAATATAATATAATATAATTTAATATATATAATATATAATAATAAATAAATAATTTATTATGCTATAAAAATTTATGCTTAATATATTTTAGACTTGATTTAACATGTCAGGTACGCATGTTTTCTTCTAACCCTACAACTCGATCGATCTAAATCCTAAAACCTAAACCAAATTACGTTGGATCATATGCATCTACCAAATTGAATTCATCAACGTGCATGATGGGACGTATATATATATATATATATATATATATATATATATATATATATATATATATATATATATCTCACGCTCGTTCCTGCAGGTTCGATCTCCACGTACAGTTGTTTTTGACCTTCTTTCTATAATTCGTCGGCAGTGCTCTAGAACTTACCAAAACCCCACATTCCCAACGTGAATTATTAGTTTCCGCCGCATGTTTACCGCGTTGTTGGTATTTCGAATATGATCATGGTTACGCGTTATTGATACATTAATTAACAAATTTATATAACATTAATTTTAGATATTGCATGTGAATATATAAGATGCGTACGTGGAATACCTGCCAGTATCATGGGAAATTACTTTATTCATATATATATATATATATATATATATATATATATATATATATATATATATAAGGGCATACACTCAAATAAAAAAAAGTAAACAATTAATTAATGATCTATCAAGAAAAATTAATTGTTTATAATTAATGTTATTTGATGAGTGACCGCTAAAGATAAATCATTTTCGATTTGTACATGTTAGACCTTCTGAATGACTTGAAATTGAGTGCATTAAATTTCAACAGAGAAAGTTGTAAGTTATAAATTGTCATAGATCAAGGAGAAGTTATTAATTATTATTTACTTTTAATTTATCTCGGAAAAATTGGAACAAAACAATAAATAAGAGTTAAAATGACTGATGAAAACTCATGGCCCGGCCTAGATCATGAATTTTGATAAGATTGGAGGATCGAGTTCAAAATAAATTAAATTGGATGATTCATAATTTCACGTCGAATTTAAGCTTTTCAGTTAGATGAATTATAATAAATATATCACATTTTTGGCTTTTGCAGGTCTGGATTATTAAATCTGGAAGCTGTAGTAATATTTTATTTTCAAAAACAATTTAATTTTTGTCTTTTCTGTAATATGACTTAAGTTGTGGCATTAATTAATTAATTTGTAGATGTTTTCCTCAACCTTTATCTTCTTTTGTTTTCAAACATTTGTGGCTGCAATAAATTTTTAAAAATTAACTTATGAAAAAAAAAATTACTAATAATGGGCTACTGACTCCTACTCGTTTAAGGAAATTGTTTCAGTTTTCTTTCTTTTTAGCTCTAGAGGCGTGATTAATTTTTTTTCTATAAAAAAAATTTATATAAATTTTTATGTTATATATACCCTTTTTATACTGCTTTATGATTTATTTACTTAATAATCATCATTTTTATTTATATATGTATATTCGTCGTAATAAATATAATCAGTGACTTGGAGTACTCTTCTTTGTTCGTACTATAGCCTATAGGTCATCTTTGTAATTAATTACCTCTATATGCATGAAGTAGCTGGCACTTTAATGTCAAAACTAGTATAGTAACGCACGTGTTGCCGCGATAGAATTTATTTTATTAATTATAAAATAAAATTTATAAAATTATATTCTTTTATTTTCAAAAATTAATATTTTATCTTCTTATAATTATAAATTTTTTTTAGGAAACAACACGGTTAACAAAACAAGTCAATTGACGATAATGCCTTTACTATATCCCTGCACACACACACTCCCTCTCTCTCCTCTGGTTCTTTCTCTCTCTCTAATGCGGTAGCCCGAGACCCCGAACTCCTCCGTCCACAGTATCAACGCCGGAGAAGACGACTACTCTGGCGGCAGCGCCGGTTTGCGGTTCGGCATCTTGAGGAACGCCGAGGCGTGGGCCGATGGGGCGGAGGAGGAGGTGGAAGAGGAGTTCGAAGAGGAGGATGGGGTCGGGAAGGAGCGGGGAGTGATCACGCGGTAGGTCTTCCCTTCCGCGGCTGCGATGGAGGCGGCGCTGCCCCCGGCGAATGGTGAAGGCGCAAGAAAGAGAATGAATTTTGAAGGGTATTTTTGGTATATCCACTAAGACGGATCATTCACGGAATGCTGACGACAGAGGGGTAAATGCATAATTTCGTAATTAGGAGGGGAAAAATGTAGGTTTTTAAAAGTAGGAAAAAAAGTGAAAAACTAAAATTTTACATGGGGGGTTTTATGTAATATATATATATATATATATATATATATATATATATATATATATATATATATATATATATATATATATATATATATATATATATATAGTTAGGCTGGAATACTATTAATAGTACCAAATTATTTGTGCTCTTAAGTTTTTAACCCTTGGATTAAAAAAATATGTGGTTAAAATAATAGTGGGCCCCTTGGGTTTAATAGGTGGTTGGGAAATAGTAAAATCTAACGGGTGAAAATGATCAAAGGGATTGATCTAAGAGTAGAAAACTTGATAGCACCAATAAGTTGGTACTATTAATAGTATAGTAGCCGGACTATATATATATATATATATATATATATATATATATATATATATATATATATATATATATATATATATATATATATATATATATATATATATATATATAGAGAGAGAGAGAGAGAGAGAGAGAGAGAGAGAGAGAAAGAGTCCGACTACTATACAGTTAATAGTACCAATCACTTGTATTATTAACTTTTTTACCCTTAGATGAAGGGATGTGCAGTTAGGATTATAGTCGTCCCATAGGGTTTAGTGGGTTTCTGGTGAAATAATATAAATCCTAGGAGACCACTATATTCTTAACCGCACATCCCTTCATCCAAGGATTAAAAAGTCAATAGTACCAAGTGTTTGGTACTTAGCCGAACTCTCTCTCTCTCTCTCTCTCTCTCTCTTTCTATATATATAAAAATAGCTAGACTACTTTACTATTAATAGCACTAAGTCATTGGTGCTGTTAAGTTTTCGACTCTTTGATGAAAAAATATGTAGTTAGGATGATAGTGGTCTCCTATAATTTAATGAGTGATTGGAATAATAGTATGATATAATGGATGAAAATAATCAAAAAAATAAATGTAACGGTAGGAAACTTGATAGCACCAAGTGTTTGGTGCTATCAATAGCATAGTAATAAGATTATATATATATATATATATATATATATATATATATATATATATAGAGTTCGACTACTATGCTTGTACAAATACCAAGCAATTGGTTCTTGTAAGTTTTCTACCGTTAGATCTACCCCTTTGATAAATTTTATCACTGTGATCATTCTATTCCACCAACCATTCACTTAACCTAAGGGGCCCACTATTATCCTAATCACACATCTTTTCATCTAAGTGATAAAAACCTAAAAGCACCAATAACTTAGTACTTTTAAAAATATAGGAGCTCAATTATATATATATATATATATATATATATATATATATATATATAATATGGCTACTATATTCTTATGAGTATAGATCCCTTCTTACTCATAAGTTATTTTCGATGATAGGGCTTTCAAATTGATGATCCATACCGTTAAATGTGATTTATAAATTTCGTAATTTTTAAAAATTATAATAAAATCAATCAAGTGAGCATAAAATGAACTGTCAAAATTGAACGATCTCCGAAAAATAGAGAATCGAATTTTTCAATTAAGATCGAAACTATAAATCTCTATCTAGGTAATTAATAAAAATTTCTATAAAAAATTCAACCTATTCTGATTCTCTTAAACAGTTAAACTAGCAAGTATCCTGTGCCGGCCGTTAAAAATTGATAATTTTGAGATCTTTTGATTGTAAAGTAAATGATATCGAAACATTATAAAATTTAGTTTCTAAAAATTTCAAATACTCTAAATCAATTTTAACGGTATAAATCGTCGATTTGGAAACTCTATCATAAAAAATAACAACTTATGAATACGAAGTCGATTGTACTTATAAGAGTATAGTAGTCTGACTATATATATATATATATATATATATATATATATATATATATATATATATATATATATATATATATATATATATATATATATATATATATATATATATATATATATATATATAGTGTGTGTGTGTGTGTGTGTGTGTGTGTGTGTGTGTGTGTCATGCCCTGGCGTCGAAACTGCGACCCGGGCCCGCCAACAGATCCGCCGCCCATACGGGAAGCCCCGTATAGACGAAGCGACTAACATGCAAAAGATCATACTACACTATACAGATATCAGAGCGAAAAAGTAAACTACTAAATAAATACATATAACTCCAATATAAGTACATGCCAGGTCCTCACAATACATAAGTCTCTCCAAAATAAAACTCTCAAAAGTAAAAAAAAATATATAAGATACATCCCAAAATCACTAACAGTACTAGTATATCACCAAAAGAGGCACATCTACTCTCTCGCAGAAGACTGGTAGGGATCTAGCTCGCGACTCCCTTACCTAGGTCAGAAAGATCAGCAACAGGAGCAGCAGGAACTAGAGTAGAGGTCCCAGGAGATGTCACCAACCATGGGTGTGAGAACTACACCGTCACGTAGTTCTCAGTGGGTACCGCCACCAAGCCCGACGGTCTGCCCACTAAGTCTACTAGAGGCATAAAGTAATAAATATAGTACTGAAAAGAAAAGGGCTGGAAATAACGCTACAGCTACAATGCCTCTATCTAAATGCTCAAAGGGTGATACAGATGGAAACATGATGCATCTACTATCTCTCAAAAATACGATCACCCAATCTATACTGACTGCCACATAGGGTCCAGTCAAACCTGCGCCCACCTACTGCCATTACATCCACTGAGGGCTGGACTTACGTAGGGCGTCCGTGACTGCCCAAAAAGGGCCCAGCCAGAAGGACTGCGTCGACAAGTCGTGATACAAAAGTAACAGGTTCTACTCCGGAGTGGCAATAGTAAAGTATCAGGCTCTGCTCTGGAGTGGCACTCGAGGGGCGCGACCCCACAGAGGAAAGTATCTGCGCATCTCTGTCGAGCTCAATGCGGCTCATGCAGGCTATAGTCCAAATCCACGATCAACAAGATCGACAGTAACCAACATCACATCTCTCACTCACTGGCTGGAAATCCACACAGCCGGAACCCACCATCGACTCAGACGGCTCCCAAGACAAGCACTGATCTAAACACAGCTACCAGACTCCACTCGCCCCCCAGGCACGAGTGTAACATGCATCCCACAACAACCCGACTACTCGCCCCACTACCTGGGCGAGAAAACTTTAAGTCCAGGTGACAAGAATAAAAATAGGTGGGATCTAAAGCATAAATAAAGTAGCCCAAGTTGGAGTTTTCTACTAGCCTGGTTGGCATGCATCATATGACAGGGTGCTAGGTCAAGTTTCAATAATAGCATTATTAACACAACAAGGAAGCATTAGCTGATATGATCTCAATAACAATACAAGAAAAATATCATATCTCTCTCTCTCTCTCTCTCTCTCTCTCTCTCTCTCTCTCTAATATGCTTCCTAGCTTCTCTCGCAATCATGCATGCATTCTATTGAATAGAATTAGAGAACCGTCCACTGGTTCTGGAGACGAAGCAACCCACCTAAAAATGCGCGTCGATCCAAGGTCCAAATGGGCTGAAACTGAACGGGGACAATCCTCGGATTCCCACGATTCCAACTGGCCCAAAACACCCAACAACTCCTCCTGGGTACAAAGATAAGGTCCAAACATTGCAATAAGCAAAAATTCTCACAAACACATGTTGTTGTAAAATTCAGTCCAGAAAATGCTTAAATACTACCTACGAGATAATCTTCAAAAATTCCAATAAAAATACCACGGCGATCCTCGCGAAGAGTAGATGTCGATCGAGTCCTCACATGTCGAAATCCGATACCCGAGCACAGAGATAAAAATCGAACAATGCTCCGCTGTCCAAGAAAATCACCGGCAAGAAAAGGGTTCAAAGATGTTCCAGAAATCCCAATAAAAACCCAAAACTAAGAGGAGAGGAAAACACGAAAAACGAAGATCTACCTCTCGTGAAACCGACGCCGTGAAAATCGGCCAAAAATTCCCTTCCGTCAGCCTTGGGTAGCTCGCGGAAGAAGCGTCGACAGAAAAAGCACAGTATCCAAGGCGCGTCGAAGCTCGCGATGTCGAGAAGAACGCAGACGGCACGCCTCCCAAAAATCTCTAGGATCCTAAAAGTCGAAGAAGATTCATAGAGGAGCGTCCCTGTCGAAAATGGGTTGAGAAATCGCAAGGGAAAAGCTCAAGAATGAAGCCCAAAGGGGCAATTTATAGTCCAAGTCCACCAAAATGGGGGCCTCGGATTCGTGCGCAAGAGTCGGGCGCCCGAATTCGGCCCGGCCCACGCACTGTGCGCGCTCGAAACTCCCACAAAGCGACACGTGTCCATTCCGCGCCCCGCGCGCCCTGCGCACAAGCGCCCGCCAATCGCGGCGCGCAGCGTGGCAGCGCGGTCCAAGGCGGGGACCGTGGGCCGCGGTTCACGGCGGCCCAGCCAAGTCGCTGCGCCCGCCAATGGGCGGGCGACACCTGGCTCGGCGGGGTCGACCGTGCGACGCGCCCGGCGCGAGATGCGCGCTGTCGCGCGTGCGTTGACCCGCCAATCCGCGCGCGCCATGTGGCACCTCGCTCTGTTGGCTGCTCCCGGTGCACGCTAAGTGGGCCGTGGACCGGCCCACCCGAGAAATCGGCCGGTTTCGCCCGAAAATAGCCGATTTCCAACGTTTTCGAACGCTGAGCCCGTTTTTGGCATCCGTTTGACGCACAACGGGCTCGATACATCAATAATAGGTGTTTTCTCACCACCGACCACCCAAACAGGTCGTACGGAAAGACCGGGACACCACAGAGGGAGAGACTACTATGCTATGGATAGCACCATGCACTTGGTGTTACCAAGTTTTCCACCGTTAAATATACCCTTTTGATCATTTCCACATCTTAGATTATACTATTTCTCCAACCACCCACTAAACCCTAGGGTTCCACTATTATCCTAACCACACATTATTTCATCCAATGATAAAAAATCTAGTAGCACTAATGACTTAATGCTATTCATAGCATAGTAGCCTAGTTATATATATATATATATATATATATATATATATATATATATATATAGAGAGAGAGAGAGAGAGAGAGAGAGAGAGTCCGGCTATTATGCTATCGATAGCACCAAATATTTGGTGCTATCAAGTTTTCTACCGTTAGATCAACTCCTTTGATTATTTTCACTCGTTAAATCATACTATTTTTTCAACCATCCATTAAACTCAAGATGCCTACTATCATCACAACCACACATATTTTAATCTAAGGATTAAAAACTTAATAGCACAAATGACTTGGTTCTATTAATAGTATATTAGCATATATATATATATATATATATATATATATATATATATATATATATATATATATATATATATATATATATATATATATATTCTGATTATTAGCTCAAAAACTTTTGGCCACATATATGCATAGGTTTATTATTGCACATTCATAAATCCTACATATATGAAAGAAAAATATTTTTTGTACATCCAAAATAAGGTGTACATCTTATACTTTAGTCATTCCGGTATAGAATAAATTTTACTGAATATTTCAAAATAATCAGTAAAAAAATTTTATCTCAGATTGAATAAAATATATATTATACATCTGATTTTGAATATACGAATAATATTGCTCTATTATAGAGCAATAAATTTTACTGAATATTAATATACATTCAAAATAAGGTGTACATCTTATACTTTAGTCATTCCGGAATAGAATAAATTTTACTGAATATTTTAAAATAATCAGTAAAAAAAATTCTATCTCATACAATGTATATTATACATATGATTTTGTGTATACGAATAATATTCCTCTATTATAGAGTGTTTGTTTGCACGCACAATATCCTACGACCTAAGAAGTACTGTTTGGGTTTATCTTGTCCTCCTCCAACTCATGCCCACGTACAAGTTGTATTAAAGTCGGTGCCGCATCCAAACGACAAACGTCTTGACAGGTCTCATCGGCACCAAAAGAAAGTTCATGACCGTGGCTTCTTTGTACAGCTTTAGAGGTTGTACGTACGAGAGAGAGAGTACGAGAGAGAGGACGTTACATAGAACACGCCTTTTTTTAAATAAAAAAATTTTCTATTTAATTTTTGCTTTTGCAACTTTAAGCATATATATAATTGATTAATTATATATATCTTGTTGTTTCAATGAAAAATCCAGTGTTGCATTTGCTTTTTGTGTATACGTAAGTAGGCAATTTTACCTACGAGAAAAACGAAGCTTTTGTGGTGAAGCTTTAGATTGTGTGCGCATGGTTCTTATCTTTTGTATATAATTTTTGAATAAATGCAACTGTTATTTATGTTAAATATTTGTGTTTTGAGTAAAATTGCATGATCAATCTCTTTTTATATATTTTTTGCGTCGAAAGTTTTCGAAAGCTTGCATCCATGCATGCATATATGGTAGGTGCCGCTGACGTAATTAAGAGCATATTGCACTAATCAAAGTTAACCTCTTAGATTAATTGTGAGAACTTAGGATCAACTCAGTAACCATATATATTACCTACCAATTGTGTTAATTTGATAGAGAATAGGAATAGTCATAAAAAGACAAAATCTCTTCCTTCCTAAATCCTTGTGACAATTTGATTTGGACATTTCAACTTCTCTGCTTGGTGTCTTATTAAGATTGGGGCCATGGGCCAATGTAGCTAGTCCTCTTTTGTGATTTATAATTCCTATGGGCTTGCTGTGAAGTATCCCCTAAACTGATCTTTTGAGACTGAAAAATTTCATGGACAGCAAGCTCTATTGATTTCCTATGTAGACAAATTTGCTATGAATTTTATTGGCTTGAAGGGATCAACATCTTATCCTATGGCGGGAGTATAGATTACATTGTGTCACGTTCGAAATAACAGAAGGTCAAGTTGAATCGAGCTATGTTCGAAGTGGCGAGAGACTGGATAGATTGAGTCACAATCAAAACCCAGTGTAAACTAGCTATATTTTTTAAATAATTCGAGCTTTTAGAATTAGCGCTAACGATTCAACAAATTTGTCTAATTTCCTTGTATTTTCCTGTGTAACAAATTTAAAAGAGTTCTATATGGCCTCCATTAATTGAACTCTCAATTTAAGAGTACTTTTACGATTTTACTATATATATTAACACAAAGAATCAGCATTTAGTCGGCAACGTACGTACCATTTATTTGATTTATAATTAATGAAATCTCATTTTGCATACTGACCCCTAACAAATTGGTCGTTTATACCTGTTAATTACTTTATTTTTTCCAAAAAAAAAAAGAAATGAAAAAGAAGATGATATATATATGCTCCTATAAAATCATCTTTTGACTTTTCTACAAATCCTTCAAATTAAACTCATTTTGTTACGTGATCGATCTACTGCAAATTAGTTATAAGAGTTAATATTTCATGTTATGTTCGTATATATATGCCCTCTGAAAAATCGGTTTTTGATCGATAAATCTCTAATTTAAACCAAAATTTCCGCTTGAGTTGAATGACACTCCTAAAGATTTTAATGGGCATGCGTAAATATTGTAATTTTAATTTTCCCAAAGGTATTAACATGATGAACTTTTTGTAAAGGAATTTTAAAAAAGATAAAAAAAAAAATTGAAAACTCTATATATAATTAAGTGGCAGAGAGGTAGCATTAATTATTTGGTTTACTTACTATTTGGCTCTACTTTGTGTAGGGTATATATAGCATGATTGATAACGTATTATTTTTGTACACTTTCAATTCATTTCTAAAAAAAAAAATATTGTCCGAATAATTTTATTTGAAGAAGCATATACTCTTTTTTTTTTTCTTCTTTTTTTTAAAAAAATTTAGCACCAGAATTAAAAGCACCAAAGTATAACTTCTACTTTTGAGATCTAAAATATAAAAAAAGGAAAAAAAAATCAACTAATGTAACAGAAAAAAAAAAAAAAATCTAACACATGCACTACATATATAGGATATATCTCAAACCAATTTTATATATTGTGCAATGTAGGATGACAAAGAGTCTAATATTCAAGTATATTGTATGATAATATTAAAATAAAATATTCTTTCAAAGAGAAAATTTATTATACTTATGTGCGGTGTAAATAATTTTTATTAAATATTACACATTCTACATAAGGTAAAATAACTGTGACAGAAAAAAAAAAAAAAAAAAAAAAAAAAAAAAAAAAAATCTTAACAGAGGCTGCTGTTGAAAAGCCCTTAACGATAGACATGAACCAATCATTTGCAGAGTCAATCATATGCAGGCCATCAGATGGGGAACCTGTATTTTTTGAAAAATGCTATGTGTACACCCGTAAGGGGTGTACATCTCACACCCCCACCCATCTAAGGATGGGGGTGTGATGATGGATCACTTGATGTGATCCGTAAAAAATATCGCCATTATTAAAATGATAGAGATGTATGATGTACACCCCTTCGGGGTGTACATGTAGCATTGCTCGTATTTTTTAACCAGCTGCATTTATTGCTTCTTTGGTGTACGTACTAATCTCTGCAGTGGTATCTACACCCTAAGCTATAACAACTACTCCTTTTTATTATTATTTTTCATAGTGTTTAATTTAGATGCTTCTATATATATATATCACCTGAATGGTTAATTTAAACCGTAAAATTAATTAAAGCCTACTTAATTATAATAGGCCGTTGATTTAAAAGTGGCTTCTATTATTCAGTGATTCCTCGAGACATGTCAAAAATGAAAATGGGTTCTTCTGTAGCATTTGCATACATACAAATTAAGTCGGGTTGCCTCTTTAATAGCTACCTTTAATTCGTAACACTGCAGCATGTAATCCAATAACAGGCAAGGCGATGATCTCTATAGAGAGAGAGAGAGAGAGAGAGAGAGAGAGATGATAAGACCAGTCAAAATGTGCTAAGCTCGAGATATAGTCTCTCTCTCTCTCTCTCTCTCTCTCTTTCTCTCTAGATCTCTCTCTCATAGGAAACTATCTAGCTCCTACCCCAGCTTTCTTTATATAAGCCAAATAAAGGCTAGGTCTAGTGCCATGGGAGAAGCATTGCGCATGATAATTAGTCTCTCACTGAGCCCTCTCCCATCTCTTTGAACATTGTACATCTCTCTCTCTCTCTCTCTCTCTCTCTCTCTCTCTCTCTTAGAAACAATGGGATCCTTTTCATTCCAACACCAAAACCCTTTCCTACTAGACTCTCCTAATTATGACTACCCAAGTCATGATGATCCCTTCAAGATGCAGTTCCTAGCAGCAGAACAAGTAGAAGACATGGGGAACAATGCCTCCTCCTCAATTGAGTGTGGCAGCTCCAATATTGGTACATCTACTCCGTTGATCCCTTCCGCTTCTTCTTCTATGGTTGCTGCAGTTCCCCATCCTTGTGAGAGAGCAGCTGCTAAACCAGAAGATAAGAAGAGAAAGAGCAGATGTGGACGCAGCTTTAGCTCTTCTCAGTCCAAGGTACACTAGTGTGAGATTAATTAGCTAGGTATCAACCTACTCGTTTCACTTCATGATTTTTAATTTGTTCCTGTAGGAATCCAAGGAAACTGGTAAGGCCAGAAAAGTGAAGAAACCCAGCATTGAAATTAAGGAGAAAGAGGAAAATAAGGCCAAGAATGAGGTAAACAGTGAGGCCAAGTCAAATGATCAGGAGCCTCCAAAAGGGTACATTCATGTCAGAGCAAGGAGAGGCCAAGCAACAGATAGCCACAGCCTTGCTGAGAGGGTAGGTGTACTACTCCACTTTGATTAAAGAGTCTTTTCTTTAGTAATTTTTTTAAAAAATAAAAATCTCATGCACATATATATATCAGGCTAATAATGAATTAAGTACTAATTCATTGCTCTTTGTAATTAATTATTAACCTGTTGTCTCTTCTACATGACACTGTAGGTGAGGAGAGAGAGAATAAGTGACAGGATGAGGATGTTGCAAGGCCTTGTCCCTGGCTGTGACAAGGTATATATTATATATATATTAATGTAGACTCTTCTTTATCCCATCTCTCCCATAATGGTAAAAAAACACACACATCAACAAGTCCCTTGCTATTATTATTAGCTTGGAACTATTTCTTGCTCATTATATATATATATTCACTGTTTTTGATGTTAGGTCACAGGAAAGGCCCTCATGTTGGATGAGATCATCAACTATGTGCAGTCCCTCCAAAACCAAGTTGAGGTACAATTAAGTCTATTATTATAATATATATATATAATTAACTCTATATAGGGTTAATTGCATACGGTTCCCTGTAAACATATCGAATAGTAAATATATCCCTATAAAGTTCAACTTTTCATATTTATTCTTTCAAAAGTTCAACATTATTCATATATATCCCTCCGGTTTATTATCGTTAGTTTACTGTTTATTTTTTAACAGATTATATGTGAAATGACAGTTTTGCCGTTTCAAAAATTTTCCTCTAAAAAATAATACAAAAATATCTGTAAGGGTAAAAAGATAAATTTACCTAACTAACTAACTAACCAAGATTAGATATTTAATCTATGGTTAACTAAATTTTTCTAACAGAGATAGACGGTAGGGATTTATATGAATAACGTTGGATTTTTGAAGGGATAAATATGAAAAGTTAAACTTTGTAGGGATATATCTGCTATTCGATATGTTTACAGGGAGCCGTATGCAATTAACCCTATATATATATATATACCAATTACATTAAATGCTTTGGAGACCCATTACAATAAAATTATGTTATAATGATATTTTTAAGTATTTTTAAAAACTGAAAAAAGTGTCGCTGGCAAAAATACCTACACTTATTATTAGTGTCGCTGTGCAGCCACTAGGGTATATAGCGACACATTATTATAATGTGTCCCAAAAATATATCCCTATAATCTAATTTTGGATATAGTTGAAATATAGATAGGACATTTGCACAAAAATGTCACAAAAATATGTTCCTATAATCTAATTTTATTGTAGTGTTCTTATCTAATATTATTTTGACCAATTAATTAAAATTATCCTTTGATCAATAATTAATGGAAATTGATTCTGTTCTTCTTTATATGAGATAGTTCCTCTCCATGAAGCTTGCTTCCATGAACCCCATATTATATGGCTTTGGCTCGGACTTTGATGGCCTTGTTGATCAAGCACAAGTATGACATATATAGGACCCAACTCTATTATTTATTTATTTATTTATTTATTTATATTTCTATATAATTAATTATTCCTACAGTTTACTAAAAGAAGTTCATATTTTGAATAGGTTTGCAGCTTTAATTTTGAGAAATATTCAGAAAGCATGTCAGTGACAATCCCATGTGTACTCCCAGAAGCAAGTCCTCTTCAACCTGTTGCTTTTGAACGGGCACTTGGAGACTACCCCATGATAAGCCATTCAACATCCCTTTCACTACAAAACCAAGGGCCCATTTCCTTCTCCCAGGTACTATATATATGTATAACTTCATCTAAAAATAAAACAAACTAGGTTTAATTTTTTCGCTTAAGATCAAACAATTATTAAATATTTCAAGAGCTTTAGGTGTAATAGTAATTGTAATATTGTTATTTGGGTAAATTGCCCGTTTTGTCCTTAAAACTGTGAGGCTAGTGATACTATAGTTTTCTAACTTTAATTTGTTGTAATTTTTTACTCGAACTTTCAAATCGGTTGCAATCAAGTATCGCAACCAAATTTAGTTAACTCCTTGTAGGCGCATCGCTGACGTAAAAGTAATTGTGGCAATTTAATTCTCGGTGTATTATCAATCACAACATTGCTACATTACTTCTAATGTTTAGTCGACAAAATTTGATTATAAGACTTGATTACAATAATTTCAAAATTTTAAATAAAAAATTATAATAAATTAAAATTTAAGAACCTAAATATCATCAAGTTTATAGTTTAAGAACCAAATGTGCAATTTATCCTTATCATTTGGACACCGTGAGTACCATGCTCATCCTAAAAAGTTGTCATAAAAAAAAAACGTCCTTTTAGACTGTTGATGTAACCAGTTATTATGTACTAATATCATGTCACGTACAAACTAGCGTGTGTACATTATTTATGTAAGGGTATCAAAGTACATTATTTATGTAAGGGTATCAAAGTATTTCTCTTATAATAAATATGTGAAGCACGTACATTTCCTAATTCTCTCACGTGGCACGCTTATAAATTTACGCAACAATTAAGATTAAACAAGTAACAATATTTCGATTGCTTTTATTAATGCGTATGTATAAGATGACATTATATCATATTAATATCCAGATATTATTTTCAGGACGGTGGAAATTTTCTCATGCAAGTGGGTGAACAAAGACAGGGCCTTCTCAACCAAGTGGTGTTCAATGACACGTGCTCGTTTCAGTAGAGAGAGAAAGAAAATGACCTCTTTTAACATGCAAGAGGTAAATTCACAGAGGATATATATATATAGCTTTAATGAAATTAACTTCACCAAATTCTTACCAAGATCATCTTCTTTTTCTCTATTTATTTTTTGATGTACAGGCACACTCCATATATATAAGAACAGGAGCTGAGACAGTATATATATAAGTAGTGGACTCACTGCTCAGATCACAAGATTAAGAAGTTGGGTTCTACTTGCCTCTACTTTGGTGCAGTACCAATATTCATGTGAAGCAAAACCTTGGAGTAGCTAGATGAGGGAGAGGGAGATAATGGAATTGAAGAGGAGAGGGAATATGCATAGAACATATATATACCTCTAATGGATAATTCATTGCTGTTTTCTTAGATTTGTCTCATGCACAGATGTAGGGATCCTATATATTCAGGATGATGTTATTAATTGTTGGCCAGTGTCATGATGATGTTAGACCTTTCTTGATGAAGTTACATATGTTAAAATGATTAATTACTTATTGTTTTCATAGACCTTCCTGTTTCAATCATTTATTACAGTATGAGAGAGAGAGAGAGAGAGAGAGAGAGAGAGAGAGAGAGAGAGAGAGAGAGAGAGAGATGATATGACTAGCCAATGAAGATATATATGCTTTCTAGTATATATATCTTTTTTTTCTCTTTCCAAATTCAAGGTTTAAGTAATCTTTAATGTCTTGCACCCTGAGGTAGGTTTCTATCCAGGTCTTTTGCAGCAGCTATATGGCCATGGCATGTAGCTCAGTTTGAGAATATATATATATATATATATATATATATATATATATATATATATATATATATATATATATATATGTTTTCTTTTGTTTTCACTCTTTCTAAGGATTCAGCTATATATTTGGCTAATATAGAATTTCAGTTTGAGAAGATCATGTATTTCCTTCACTCTTCTAAGCCTTACATACTTGATCCAAGTGCCTCATTTGTAAAAATCAGCGCAATCTAAATTTCTATGTTTGTTTGAATACATGATTATCAGATAAAGTTGAATGGATAAGGTGCATTTGTTGGTTTGGCGGAACATGAAAGTCAATATATAAATGAGCACAATATGCTTGTCATGATTTTGGTTTAGCTAAGAGTTATTCCTAAATATACAGCCAATTTCATGAATTTTTTATTTTTATCTATTTTGACGCCCACAAAAATGGGGGAAAAAAAAAAAAAAATCATTCAATTGATTCCACACACACATTTTGTGTTAAATAATATGAAACTACAGTTGTTCTATTTTTCGTGTTTTTATATTTAAAACCCGTGTTTTATATTTAAATATTTACCATCCTCTTTTATATCTGGACTGAAAATTTTTTCATAGATATATGACGTGGATGTGAATTAAATAGAAAAATATTAAAATTCTGTTAGATGCTTGACGTGATTTGAACTCAGGACGTGACCATATTAAATTAAATAAAATAATTATCGTTGTTATCTAAAAACTTAACATACATTGTAAAAAGGGGCAATTTTTTATATATTTCTAAAAATTTTTCTGTTTTCATATTTACCCCTCTTAGAAGGTTAATATTAAAACTAACCTTCTTACGTTCCAACTTCTTTCCAAAATATTTCTGAAGTTAAACTCTGTTAGTGTACCGTTTGGAGCTGCCGTTATTTGTGTGAAATTACCATTTTGCCCTTTTAAATAAACCCTAAACCCTAAACCCTAAATCCTAAACTCTAAAACCCTAAAAAATCCTAAACCCTAAACCCTAAAACCCTAAAAAACTTTAAACCCGGACAAAATAGGTATATCTGATAGTTTTCAACTCCGATTATTATTTAACTCCAGTTTAACCCTAGTTAACTTAACAAAAGGAAATGGTAGGGGTATTTTTAATAACGGTGGAACGTATGAGGGGTATATTGAAAAGAAAAAAATAAAATGGATAAATCAGATTTTTTTTCAGATTTCAGGGGTACACAGGTAATTATTCATAGTAAAAAACAATGTTTTTTGTATTTTTAGACATAACATTTTGCTTATTTATGAACTGCACAAGGATATATAACTGAGAACATAGTCAATTTTGCATCTATTTCCAAATAGCTATGGTACATTTGGGGATATTGTATTGGTCAATGTTCGTTTTGGCCTTGTTTGGCCAAGAGCTTAATTGCGGGCCGCACCGCTCGTCTACTTGGATCCGTGCAGTTGTGCTTGGCACCGCAGCCACAATCGCACCATCCAAACTCCCGCAGCTGCACAGCCAAGCAACTACTATGAGGATTGTGGGGGAGGAATCCTTCAAGAGTTCAAACCAAAAATCAGGTACAAGTTCATGGGAAATTACTATTTGTTTGATGTTTTTTTCTTCTTTTTTTTTCTGTTTTTTTTTTTAAAAGATAGAATGCTATCTATTTCGTTCAGTTTCTATAAATGAACTTAACACAGAATGTAAAACAACCATACTTTGAGCTTGAAATGCCAGGTACCGATCACAATCATGCTTCGAGCTTGAAATGCCAAGTATACCAACCATCGAGTCCTCAATCAACTGTGCTAGGCACGGTCAGTAATGTTTATTTGATGTCGTTGGCTAAAAGGTAATTATTAGTTAGTGTGCAGACTCATCAATTTGCAGAAGAAGACAAGGAGCCAATTTTATTTATGTATTTTCACTTTTCAGAAGTTGAGTTTGCAAACAAAATTGCCCATTTCCTGATCCATATTCAATTAATTGTACATATAAAACTGGAGAAAAGAAACTAGATCATTGAAAAAAGTGTGGGTCCTGATCTACTTGTTTAGTCAGTCGATCGATCGAGATTTTAGGGATTAGCACTATAATAAAATTAAATTATAGGGACACATATTTGTGATATTTTTGTATAAGTGTCATATCTATATTCCACCTATATCCAAAATTAGGTTATAGGGACATATTTTTGGGACACATTACAAAAATGTCTCACTATACACCCTAGCGACGCGGCACATATAGCAACACTTACAATAAGTGTCGGTATTTTTGTCAGCGACACTACTTTTTTTAGATTTTAGAAACACTTAAAAGCGTCGCTATAGCCTAATTTTATTATAGTGTAGAACGATCCAATACCCACTTGTTTGGTCTTGGATGAGAAATATTGATAGAATACAATTTGCACAAAAGAAATGTAAAATTGAGAGAGTTAAACCGCACGAAGAATCAATTCAATAGGTGGCCCAGGTCTAAATGGCGTAGAGAGGGGAGAAGCACAAGTACAAAAATGAGATACACGAAGAACACAATTATTTGATAATTGGTTAATACTATTAATCAATTCTAAAAACTATTTACATTTATAGACATATATATAGACTACCACCAAAAGAAAGTTAATATTTAAAAACATTTGTTTGTATGCTTAAAGTTGTTTAAAAACGTCTCAATATAGTCTAGCGTCGTATTTGAAAGCGTCGGTAAAAACGTCGGCAAATGAAGAGTCGTCACGTATATACCGACACTTATGCCCAGCGTCGGTAAAATATATTCTGACACTTTAAAACGTCAGAATTTTTTAAAATCATAACGTTTTAGAGCGTTAAAAAATTAAAAATAATAATAAAGTTCATCATTTAATAAATTAGTTTAGTATAATAAAAGATTTATATGACGACACTTTTTGAAACGTCGGCATTCCCTATATTGTAGGGATACTTGGAGACATTTATTCTAAGCGTCGTCTAAAAAACGTCATTATATTAAAAAAAAATTGTAGTGTACTATACTATTAATAGCATCAAGTCATTGATGTTATTAAGTTTTTGACTCTTGAATGAAGAGACGTGCAAATAGATTAATAATGGGGCCCTAGATTTTATTTTAGTGGGTGGTTGGAATGATCAAAATAGTAGATTTAACGGTGGAAAAGTTGGTAGCACTACCTGCTTGGTGCCATCGATAGCATAGTAGTCGGACTCTCTCTCTCTTTATATATATATATAGTGTAGGGCTACTATACTCTTACGAGTATAAGCCTCTTTGTACTCATAACTTTTTCGCCCTTAGATGAAAGAATGTGCGGTTAGGATGATAGTGGTCCCCCTAAGGTTTACTAGGTTGTTGGTGAAATAATATAAATCCTAGGAACTATTATAATCCTAACTGCACATTCATTCATCCAAAGAAAAAAAATTTATGAGTACGAAAAGATTTTACTCATAAGAGTATAGTAGCCGGACTATATATATATATATATATATATATATATATATATATATATATATATATATATATATATATATATATATATATATATATAGAGAGAGAGAGAGAGAGAGAGAGAGAGAGAGAGAGAGTCCGACTACTATGCTATTCATCCAAAGAAAAAAATTTATGAGTACGAAAAGATTTTACTCATAAGAGTATAGTAGCCGGACTATATATATATATATATATATATATATATATATATATATATATATATATATATATATATATATATATATATATATATATATATATAGAGAGAGAGAGAGAGAGAGAGAGAGAGAGTCCGACTACTATGCTATATATCGATAACACCACACAGCTAGTACTACCAAGTTTTCCACCGTTAGATCAACTCCTTTGATCATTTTCAACCATTAGATCATACTATTCAACCAACCACCCACTAAACCGTAGGGGACCACTGTCATCATAACCACATATTTTTTTATCTAAGAGTTGAAAAATTAATAGCACCAATGACTTAGTACCACCCACTAAATCGTAGGGAACCACTGTCATCCTAACCACATATTTTTTTATCTAAGAGTTGAAAACTTAATAGCACCAATAAATTGGTGCTATTAATACTCTCTCTCTCTCTCTCTCTCTCTCTCTATATATATATATATATATATATATATATATATATATATATATATATATATATATATATGGTCGATATCTAAATCCAACTATATATAGTTGAAGATAATAAATTTTAATATATTTTTAAATCTAAACCGATTAGAAATAACCTAATAATGAAACTTAAAATAGAAAAAACATGAAATTTTGTAAAGTGATCTCCAAAAATAATCCAGCTATATATAGTTGAAGATAATAAATTTTAATATATTTTTAAATCTAAACCGATTAGAAATAACCTACTAAGGAAACTTAAAATAGAAAAAACATGAAATTTTGTAAAGTAATCTCCAAAAATAAAAAAATAGAGGCATAAATAGTTGAATTTGAGCATCAAACCCGGCTGGCATGGCTTCGTACGTCGGTCAACACGTAAATTTCAAAAAGTATTTTTTGAATTGGGATTGCATGCATGCCACAAATTTATGGACACTCGAGTAGAAAATTATAGTAGTTAATTAAAAAAAAAATATTGTGCCAATTATAAGAATTACCTAACTCAATAAAATTTTCGGATATGCTTAGTTAAGTCACCCTTTTCCAGAATCTCTAATACTAGATTCGCGGCATTAATTATGATCTAAAGCACTTAGCTTTAGCATTTGCGTCACTCTATCAATTTGGCACCTTATGTGTCGTATAGAGCACTATATACAAAACATGTCCATATCATGCAAGTATTTTGAAAGCAGCTTGTATGATCAATATTATTCTTATATGAACCTGATAATTCTTACATGAACCTCTTTAATAAATTAAGCATGATATTTAATGAAGAGTATTGTTGATAAGATATCCGACACCGAGAAATTTAAATGACTTGTCGTTCGAGCACCAATTTTTTTTGTTTTTTATTAATTTCTCTTCTATCTACATGTTTTTTTTTTCATGATTTGTAACTTTCGTTGTTTTTTCTTCAAGGCATGAACTAAAACATGCGTGTTCGCGTCAAAGCCACGAAGAAGGAGTTCAATTCTACAACAAAGACCATGCAGATCATGCAGATGAGGCCATGTGAAATTTTATATCTAAGAACAAGAAGTTTGATAGATCACGTATAGGCAGGAGCCTAATTGATCTGGACAAAAAAACTAGTACTCCTCGATATTTCACAATAATCGATCATCGACCACCAGATAATTAATTAGTTTTTTTGTCGTATATATTTATTGTTGTGCTTAATTCATCTATATATATCTTAAGAACAAAAGAAGTTCAATATATAGGAGAGATATATATATCTATGCATTAATTTCCCTGTTAAAGTTTCATTTTAGTAATGTACGTTTTACGTGGTCAACAATAGAGTGCTCAAGGTCATAACAACATTGTTGACAATGATTCTAGTAATTTTTGATGTGGAAATAAACCAACCAACTATCCAAAAAGTATATGTATTTATATTAAACGGGCAATCATTATACTTAGATCTGACTCAATCATTATAAAAAATATTTATATATATTTACTAATATTTAAAAATACTCTAATATAAACTTAAAGTGTCGTTTAAAATTTTTATAAATAAAAAATCATCACGTATATACCGACGCTTATTTCAAGTGTTAGTAAAATATATTCTAACGTTTTAAAGTGTCAAAATTTTTTAAAATCCTAACATTTTAAAATATTAAAAAATTAAAAATAATAATAATAATTATCATTTAATAAACTAGTTTGATACTATAGAGAATTCATATGACGACACTTTTTGTAGCGTCAATATTTACTCTATTGAAAGGATACTTTTTCTAGACGTCGTCTAAAAAATATTTTTATATTAAAAAAAAAAATTATAGTGAATTTATTTGAACATGCATTACGTCTATTGTTGAGTTTCTCGCTTTAAGTTTATTACAAATCTCAGTCTTACTTAACTTATTAATCTTCTGATCTTATTATGACGAAGTAGCAAGTTAGACTTATTTTAATTAACCAAAAATAAATTGTCAATAATTCTCCTGCGCCATTGATTTTAATACTACTTGGCCCCGTTTGGTTCGGGGATTAATTTCTGAGGTATAAATTTTTTTATACCTGGGATAGCTTGCTATTCCGGGATAAAGAAGTATAAAAGTTAAATTGCGTTTGGTTGAAAAGTTGGTATTCTCTGGAATAGCTAAAATAGTGTTTGGTTGAAATTATGGAATAGTGGAGGATAGTGAAAAAAGAAGATATAATTTTTTTCAAAATGCCAACTTTGCCCTTATCTTTTTTTGTAGGAAAATTAATTTAAAAATTATATTTAATTTGAAGCAATTTAATTATAAGTAATAAATTATATCTTACCTAAAAAAATAATAATTTTTATTTTATAGTATATTTTACTGCAAATTTTAAAAATGAAAGTGCAAATGAATTTTAAAAATTATAAATTTTAAATTATAAATTTTAATTTTAATTATAAATTATAAATTATAAATTTTAATTTTAATTTAAAACTTTAATTTTAAATTTTAATTTTAAATTTTAAATTTTAATTTTAAACTTTAATTTTAAATTTTAATTTTCAAATTTTATTTTAAATTTTGAATTTTAAAAATTTAATTGTAAATTATAATTTTAAATTTTAAAATTTAAAATTTATATTTGAAATTTTTTAATTTGAAATTTTAAATTTTAAATTTCACATTCAAATTTTAAAATTTTAAAATTCAAATTCAAATTTGAAATTTAAAATTTATAATTTAAAATTTCACATTAAAATTTTAAAATTTTAAAATTGAAAATTTAAAATTTTATAATTCAAATTCAATTTTAAAATTTTAAAATTTGAAAATTAAATCGTAATTTTAAAATTTTAAAATTGAAAATTTAAATATTATATTTTTAAATTTAATTTTTTGTATTGAAAGTTTTTGTATTGAAAATTAAAGTGAAAAAATTTAATCCCTACCCCCCTTATTCCACTATTCCGGCTCCCCTATGGGATAAATCTTAACGGGTTATCCTAGGATAACCCGTTAAGAAGGGGATAAAAAAAAAATTTATCCCCTGTCTTTTTTGTATGGTGTTTGGCAAGAATAGGGGATAAAGGGGGTTATTCCCCCTTTATCCCCCAACCAAACGCTGCCCTTGTGTATCGTAAATATTAACTAATTAATTATCCCAAAAACATTTATTTGCTGTATTGTTGTGCTTCATGTATTTTTTAAGAACAAGAGATCGACCTTCAGTATATATATATAGGAGAAATATATATGCATTAATTTCCAAGTTGAAGTTTCATTTTAGTACTGTTTTGTCTGGCCAACAATAAAGTGCTAGCTCGATGTCAAAACAACATTGTTAGCAACGATTCTATTCATTATTACTACTTTGAAATAAACCTTTCCATCTATATATATATATATATATATATATATATATATATATATATATATATATATATATATATATAGAGAGAGAGAGAGAGAGAGAGAGAGAGAGTCAGTCCGGCTATTATATTTTTATGAAAAAAAAAAATTTCGTACTCATAAATTTTTTTACTTTCGATGAACGAATGTACGGTTACAATTATAGTAGTTCCTAAGATTTATACTATTTCACCAACAAGCTAGTAAACCTCAGGGGACCATTATCATTCTAACCGCACATTTTTTTATCCAATGACTAAAAAATTATAAATATAAAGAAATTTATATTCATAAAAACATAATAACCTAAGCTATATATATATATATATATATATATATATATATATATATATAGTGTTACTATACTCTTCTGAGTTTATGTGTAAATATGCAGCTTGTCTAGTCATGCATTATATTAATTCCTCAGTTGATCAATATATACATAGCCTTCAAATATTTATTAGAAGAAATTTGTAAAAAATATACAAAATTTATCTATGAATCACTTTGAGTTAATTAACAAATCTTTCGAACTTTTGATTTAACTATCTTATATTTCAATTTATTTGATTTGGATAAGTCAATAATACTTTGACTTCAAAAATTTAAGCTAATTATTTATTTTAAAAAAATTATAGTTTACGTGTGCTGGCTTAAAGGGGTCAGCATTCTGCACGGCCTGTGGCGAAAAATTAGGTTGGCCGAGTCACATTCGAAATGGCGGGAGGTCGAATTGAGCCAAGTCATGTTCGAAGTGGCGTGAGGATACTTGAACCAATTTATAAACGAGATATGTGGGTGTTGTATCTGTAAGCTTAAATGAATTTGTTGAATATTTCTAACAACTTGAGCTTTTGTAATTAATAATTAGAACAATGATCAGACCGAGAGAGAGAAAGAGTGAGAGAGAAAAAATAATATACAAGTCATTGGTACTATTAGATTTTTGACCATTGGATGAAGGGATATGCGGTTAGGATGATAGTGAGTCCCTAAGATTTAGTGGCTGGTTGAAAAAATAATATAATCTAACGGGTGAAAATGATCAAATGAGTAGATTTAAAGGCAGAAAATTTGGTAGCACTAAGTTCTTAGTGCTATCGATAGTATATATAGTGGTCGGACTTTATATATATATATATATATATATATATATATATATATAGAGAGAGAGAGAGAGAGAGAGAGAGAGAGAACAAACAAGGCTTGTGTGCTTTTAAAAGCACGGAGGCTCCCGTACTTTCAAATTATTTTCGATGTTGAGACTTCCGAATGGACGATCGGTTCCGTTAAACTTGATTTAGAGTATCTGAAAGCCTAGAAATTAAATTTCATAAATTTTCGATATCATTTGCCTAGTTATCAAAGTTGTTCAAAATCAATAATTTAATGGTCGTGGTGAGCTGTTTGTAAGTTTAACAGTGTAGAAATATTTAAATCACGTAAAATTTTGATAGAAATTTTTTTATACTATATAGAATAAGATCAATATTTTTGATTTAAAATTTTATTATTGTATGAACTCATTCCGTAAGATTATTATTTTCAGCCGTTGATTTTGAGCCATTTCGATTATCAGATAAATAATATTAAAAAGTCATAAAATTTATTTTTTAGATACTTTAAATATTCTAAATCAAGTCTAACGGAGCCGATCGTCCATTCGAAAGTCTCAACATTAAAAACAAGTTGAAAGCACGGAGTATTTCGTGCTTCCAAAAGAACACAAGTCTTACTCTATATAAATTCTCTAGATCAAATTTAACGGAGTCGATTGCTCATTCGAAAATGCCAACATAAAAAACAACTTCGAAATACGAAAACCCCCATACTTCTAAAATCAAATAAGTCTAGTTCTCTCTCTCTCTCTCTATATATATATATATATATATACAGAGACCAGGGAGACTTTTGGAAGTTTTCGGGTCCTACGTACGTATACGTAGGAAGATCGAGCCGGAACTCGATCGGGAGGGGCCACGTAGGCCTGGATCAGTCTGGACCAAGTGGTGGGGTCCAAGAAAGCCCACCCGACCGAGGAGGAAGCATGGCTGCTTGGGGTAGGGTGTGGCATTGTCTAATAATGTCGAGGTGGGAGAAAGCTAATTTACAAGAGAGGGTGGGGAGGGAGGGGAGGGAAGGTTAACACAATATTGATGTATGGTACGTATATGTAGGAGGAAGAGGTTGGGGGATCAGGATCTCCACACTCTCTATAGTGTGTTAAATGATGTCTTTATCCCTCCTGGGCATGCATGTGCTGTCCATATGATACTTGTGGCCTACACTTCCCCACATGTTTTCTTCTCTCTCATGATCTCTCTCTCTCTCTCTCATGATCTCTCTCTCTCTTAAAAGAGATAAAAACAACACAGGTGATCAATTAAGGTCAAGTTACAATTTCGTTAAACACTGAGAAGTGATCGAGTCTGGTGAAATATATATATATATGAATTAATTAATCTAGAGTGCCTAGCTCGTTTCGATACTATGCGCGCGATTAATAACTGGCTAGAGAATGCATGATGGATGTTTTACTATTCTGCACTTGACTCCCTTTGTCTCATTCTCTCAACAAATTAAGAAACTAAAGAAAACAATGAGAGAAATAAACTAATTAATTAAGAAAAAGAAAAGGTCATATATATTTTGTAAACTTGAATATGCATGGTAAGCAAGACAAAGGAGTCACTTAGAAAAGAAGAAAACAAACAGTTGACATTCAAAAGTCATGCATATATACCACTCAATATATGGACTTTTGATCAGGAAAACTTTTATCTTTGCTTTGGATAAGGACTCTTTAATCTTTCTCCAAATATCCAGACAGATGATGGATACAGTTCTCAACAGGTACATTACACATAAGCTTGTCATTATGCATGTATTCTTGCTCATTTATTGTACTAATAGCAGAGCCAAATGATTGTTTAAAGAGCTGTAAAGCACTTCCTTGAACCTCTGGGTTACTTAAAAGTCCAAAATAGCAATTTAATGTGAGAGAGATGTTTGTGGACCAAAAAGATGAAAATGGCTTTGGCAAGTTGCAGCAGCAGCAGCAGCAGTATGATCAATATACTAAAAAATAAAATGAAGAAGTAGAACAGTATAATTACTGTGGGAGTTGTATAAGCAGTTAAAGGGGGTCTTCCTATCACTATTGTATACAGTAGTGTGAGAGCTAGTTTTGCTTCTGTAGATGGCCTCATCTTACACTGCACTTGGCACATAAACACACATAATGGCCCATAATATACATGAAGCCTTTTTTTTTGTGGGGTTATGTTGCTCAAAGCTGCTCCCTCTGACGCTCCACCCAATTGTGGGGTAATGTTTTTTGTTTCCGATAAGGAGTTGGTTGGTCTAGTTAGAGCTTCTGTAAAAATATTACTACAGCAAATTTTGTATTGAAAAATATACTTAAAATGAAGATAACTTTTGCGAATAAAGAAGTCTAGAAAAGATAAAAAGCATAGATTTATTTGGTTGAGTCATTGGCTTATTAAGGACATTAAACAAAAACTTCTTGTTTTGCATGCTTGCTACTGTTTTTATGTTTCTCTACTTCTTTTTCTGTTTATATAAATAAATAAATAAATAAATAAATAAATAAATATATATATATATATATATATATATATATATATATATATATATATATATATATATATATATCTAGTAGAGTTACTATACTCTTAGGCTGCGTTTGGTTCGGGTATAAGCGAAAATTGGTTATTCCGAGGATAGGTATAACTTCAGGTACAAGCAAGAATTATAGTAATTTTGTGTTTGGCTGAGTATAAGGGTTATACCGGGATAAAAAAAATTGTGTTTAATTGGTAAGTTAAAGAAGAATAAGAATAATAAAGGGGATTAAAATTTATAATATAAAATAAAAAAATTTAAAATTTTATAAATTTAAATATCTTATAATTTAAAAAATTTTAATTAAAAAAAAAAAATAATAAGCAACAGGTGGAACAGCTGTTCCACCTGTGGGGTGGAACAGCTGTTCTACCCTTATACCGGAATAACCTGGTATGGGGGGAACAGCTGTTCCCCCCACACTTAAATGTTATTTGGGTATAAAGGGGGGATAACCCCCTTATCCCCTTATACCGGTTGCCAAACAGGACCTTATGAGTATTGACCCTTTTGTACTCATAACTTTTCCGCCCTTGGATGAAGAAATGTACGGTTAGGATGATAGTGGCCCTCTAAGGTTTAGTGGGTTGTTGGCGAAATAGTATAAATCCTAGGAGACAACTATAATCCTAACCGCACATTCCTTCATCCAAAAATTAAAAATTTATAAGTACAAAAGAGTCTATACTCATAAGAATATAGTAGCCGGACTCTCTATATATATAGAGAGAGAAAGAGTCCGGCTACTATACTACTAATAATACCAAGTTTGTTATCAAGTTTTCTACTCTTAAATCAATCTTTTGATCATTTTCACCCGTTAGATTTTACTATTTTTCCAACCACCTATTAAACCCAAGAAATCCATTATTATTTCAACCACACATATTTTAATTTAAAAATTAAAAATTTTATAGCACAAATAATTTAGTACTATTAATAGTATGTCACCTCTCTCTCTCTCTCTCTCTCTCTCTCTCTCTATATATATATATATATATATATATATATATATATATATATATATATATTTCTTGGTGTACTTTTGCACCATTTGAGAGGCCCAGTTGCCTTAACTTTTTATCCCAATTTATTATTTTAATGAATGAAGCATATAACTCACTATCTTTCTTTCTCTCACAAAAAAAAAAAGAAAAAAAAAAAAGAAAAAGGAAAACAAAAACTTGACCGATAGAGAAAAAAAAGTCAACAATAGGAAATACCCAAACACCAAGCATATATAAAGATCTCCCAGGTTTCCCAGATGGAAAAGATCGCTTTTGCTTCGGACCGCCAATCAAAACCGAAAGCACAAACCATACATATTTATCATCAAAACGTTTGACTACTACTTCTGGAGTTTAAAAAAAAGACAAATTAATAGCTTAGTGATGATAAGCTTAGCTCATCCAGGGTTAACTCTTCCTGTGGCATTTATATTTTTATATATACTGTTCTAGTTAGGAGCAGCTGAAGGATGGAATTGGCCATTCATAGAAATGTTTTTAGATGAGGAAACAACACTACAGCTTTTGTATCGCAGTGGTCTTCGCTTTGGACTGCATGAATTCATGTCCCTGCTCATTTGCATTTGGGTTCATTGTTCTCAGAGAAGGGCTTGGCCCGTTAATGGTCCAAAATTGGCTAAAGTTAAGTTAGTAGAAACAAGCAAGTCATGTGCTGAGGTTTAACATCTGAGGAACATTTAGGTGAGGAAGGGTATCACTCCTGGGACCTCTTCTGATAACTACAACATCGCCTGTTTTAAAAATAAGGCTAAATTACAGAAAATTCCTCTGTCATATTCCGCTTTTCCACTTTACCCTCCTGTCATTTAAAAGTCGACAACCTGTCCCCTCGTAATTACCGAATTGTGCAATAACCCCCCCGCCGTCAGTTGACCGTCAGTTTTTTTGAAAATATATTTTCATATACCCAAAATACCCTTGGGAAATATTTCCTAAAAAAAAAAAAAAAAGACTTCGAAAAAAAAAAAAAAACTTCGAAAAGAAAAAAGGGAGGGCATTTTCGTTATTTTACCATTTCTGTCAACGTCGTTGCCCCCTGAAAACAATTCGGTAATTACGAGGGGGCAGGTTGTCGACTTTTAAATAACAGGAGGGTAAAGTAGAAAAGCGGGATATGACAGAGGAGTTTTCTGTAATTTAGCCTAAAAATAATAAAATTTTCAAATATATGAGAGAGAGAGAGAGAGAGAGAGTAAATTAATGGACAAGGAAGTATGGACAAAGTTAAAGTACATTTTGAAATAAGTGTTGTCGGCAAAAAAAATTAAAATATAAAAAATCTGTGAAAAGTATCTCACTAGGATACCCTAAAATGAAATGCCATCTGATCGCTCAGATCACGGTTATTAAGAGAAATAAACTTAGCTACATGAGAGATGCAATTGAGGCCCTCCATATATATTACGCTGAATGCTGGTGTTATGGGTCGCGAGCACGAAAGATACGAACGAGTCGGGCGCCTAGACTAAGGATCGCATGAAATTTTCTACGATGATACAAGGAACAGCGACCAGCTCAAATCATAAAGCAATAGAGACACAAGTAATTCTCATCTCACCGCGACGGGCGTATAAATTGAGCTCAGCCCGATTGACGAACAAACTATTTTTGGCCCAACATATTACCTAGCTCCTCGTAGGGAATTGTAATTAGAGCTTCTGGACTTTCTGCGAAAGTGCTAACTTGAATAGGGTTTTAAAAGTAAGGCATATGCATATTTTCTTTTTAATTCATTCTTTATCCTCTCGCCGAAAATTTGAGCTCAAATCTTTTATGGGCTCTTCTGGGTTAAAAACAGCTCCATGATTTCTTGTAGTTAACTGAAAGAAATGTAAATTTTTGTATGCATTACTTTCGACGTACTAGTCGAGGAACCATTTACCCAAAACGCACCGAGCTCACACAAATCTTAAAGTAACGCGTTCATTAAGTGCAACACATAAATCTTAAAGTAATTAGGTTTGTTGGATCATTGACGCTAATCATTAATTCTAAAAGTTTAAGCTGTTAGAAATATACAACCAATTTACTTAAAGCGTATAGACACAGACCGCATTCCCATTCAACTTATTGGGCTCACCCAACTCAATTTATTAAATTGGACCTATATTTTACCTATAAAAAGGAATTAGATCAACCTTAATCTGGTCGGCAATTTAGTGTCTGGGCCATGATAGGCATGGCCCAAATTAGGCCCAAATTAGGCCCAATTGGGACTTACAAAGCCCAAAAACTTCTGATGTTTTGGGCCCACTCAAGCCGTACTAGGCTGTAATTTTTTTTTATTTTTAGTTTTTACTCTAATACACACACACACACACACACACACACACACACACACACGCATGTTAATTGTGAATACACGGAGAGAGGATACACGGAGAGAGGATTTTTGCCCCTGATTAAAACAATTTCTTTCGAATATATACCAAAATTTATACACGTACAATTTTTTCAAATAGAATATATGTTTTCTGTGTATTTAATATTTATTATTATCTAAGAGGATGTTAGTTTGGTTTCTGTAAAATATCTAAAAAAGTAATTTTTTAGTTAAAAAGTATTTTCCATCGATTTATAAAAAATTAGTTTTTCACTAAAACCTAGATTTGGCCTAGAACGTGTAGATTTATTTTTTTTATTTTTTTCTAGATTTCATGAAAAAGGCTTTCCCACATAAGAAAAAAAAATCTTGAAAATCAAATTTTCATACTTTTGGCTATCTTGTGTAGTGTAGAATTTTATTTTTTTCCAGATTTCATGAAAAAGGTTTTAGAAAGAAAGGTAACATACTATCTCCTTATTTTTAAAATAAATTTAGCTGTAATTATTAGATTTCGAACTCAGGATCTCAGGTATCAACCATCAAATCTCTTGCCACTTGCGCTAGGGACCTCAAATATCTACTATCTCTAGCGCAAGTGGCAAAAGGCTTGATGGTTGATACCCGAAGTTTCGAATTCAAAACTTAATTGCTTCATATTTTCAGCTAAATTTATTTCAAAATAAACGAATCAGATAGTATGTTACATTTTTTTTTTTTTTTTTTAAAAACAAAAAAAAAAAAAAAAAAAAAAATTGACAATAGTTTTCTACACTTCTCAGCCAAACCAAACAGAATTCCCATACAACAAATCTACCCTTTTCTCAAAATGAAAATAAAAATAAAAAAAAAATAAAAAAAAAAAAAAAAAAAAAAAATGACAATAGTTTTCTACACTTCCCAGCCAAACCAAACAGAATTTCCATACAAAAAATCTATTAAACATAGAGATGGCGTCGCCCGGGTTCGAACCGGAGACCTTCAGTGTGTTAGACTGACGTGATAACCAACTACACCACGACACCAACTGATATACATTTCGAATTATATAATAATATATCTAGTCAGTCAAATTGCTAACTAGGTCCAAAGAGAATGAATTGGTGGTGCTGATCAGTAAATTCAATTCAATTATGATTTGTCTGCAGTAATTCTGAAAATTCGCCTATTTATACTGCCGCACATTCATTGCAGGATGCCTCACATCTGTCGACATCCAACTGATGGAATGCGACGAGATTGTCCTATGCGACGCTTCCTTAACATTAGGCAAATGCATAGCAGATGGTCCCGCGAGCAAAATTTTTCTATACGTAAGTTGTTCATATCGTATCCATCACGATGTCTCCAACAAAAAAACTTGATGTTTCAAATAACAACTTGCTATTTGACGAGACTTCGGGAAATTGCGATAGTGCAGAGCATCAAGTTCGGAATGATTTTCGCCACCGCAGTGCTACACGTCGGGGTGGAGCCAAACAAACCCTAAAAAAGACATGTATGAAGCCATTTACGATCCCTCCCTTACTAATCGATAGCATTTCAAGTAACTTGAGCGTGCAAACGCAAAATATATCGTACTCAAGAACCCCCACACAGTAAACATGAGGCAAATTTAAAAACTGTGTGATAAGATAAAGAAGTATAAAAATAAAATAGAGATATAAACATAAAGGAAAATGCTATTTGTACATCCCACCCATCCAATAGGTGGGGTGTGGTGAGGGGTCACTTCACAATTTGTGAAGTGACCCCCCCACCCTTAGATGGGTGGGTGTAAGATGTACACCCCCTTTGGGGGTGTACATGTAGCGTTGCTCATACATAAAAAACTTAATTCTTCAAGAAAAGAAAAATATTATTAAATATCAATTTTAAAAATAACTAATTATATTAAAGGAATGTTACGTTACTATATGGTTCATACCTGAATCTTATTCTAATTAAAAATAATAAATTATAATATATTTTTAAATCTACACTGATTAAAAGTAATCAAATAACTGTACTCAAAATAAAAACTTATTAAAAATAATCTGAAAAAGAAAAAAACAAAAGGCTAAATAAATATTAAATTTAGATCCAAACTCAGCGGAAACAATTTTGTGGTTTGACACATTGACCTAAAAAATGATATTTTTTAAATTAAAATTGCACGCAAAAATTGAACACTCGAATGAAAAATTATAACTGTTCAAAATAATTTCACACTTAAAGTAAAAGTTATTTAATTCAATAAAATTTTCGGCCGAGCTTCAATGAGCTAGTCACATTTTTTTTTTTTTTTTTTTTAGTCTCCAGCGTTAAATTAACCGAATCTACTGTACATCAACAAGAATTGTGGTAAAATACTATTTAATTCATATAATGTCACTGTAACAAAACTATACTATAACGATACTTTTAAATATCTCTAAAATTTAAAAAAAATACTGCTGAAAAAAATACCGACACTTATTATTAATATCGCTATATTTGCAATCGCTAGGATGTATAGCGACACATTACTGTAATGCGTCCCAAAAATATATTTCAATAACCTAATTTTAAGTATAGATAAAATATAAATAGAACACTTACAAATAAATATCATAAAAATATGTCGTTATAATTTTGTAGTAGCGTGTTCAAAAAAAAAAAAAAAAAAAAAGATACATCACATCTAATGAACTATTCAGAAATCATGACCAAAACATGAGTGACCCGTTGGATATAGTTTTACACAAATGAAAAACAAAGTAAAGAAATATTAATTACATATTAGCTTAGAGTGAATTAAACTAATTAGCATCCTTTGTAGTATGATCCTAAAATAGGGTAGGGGCACTCAACATGGATTTCTGATCAGTGACACATATACTTGTTTAGGTGGTCAACCTGCACATAAGAAACAATGATTAAGCATTTCGTAAATATATATATATATATATATATATATATATATATATATATATATATATATATATATATATATAAAATAGAATTAGGCTAAAATACTATCGATAGTACCAAGTTTTTACTCATTGGATTAAAAAATATGCGGTAAGGAAGATAGTGATCCCCTAGAGTTTAGTGGATGGTTGGTTGAATAGTAAAAATTTTAGAGAACCACTATAATCCCAACCACACATACTTTCATCCAAAGGGTAAAAACTTGATAGCAGAAATTGCTTGGTGTTAATAATAATATTCCGGCCAAATATATATATATATATATATATATATATATATATATATATATATATATATATATATATATATATAGAGAGAGAGAGAGAGAGAGAGAGAGAGAGAGCTAGACTGCAATATTATTAGTAAAAAAACCGACTTTACTGTCATTCATTTATTTTACATGATGAAAATTTTAAAATAACGATCGGCATAGTAAAATATAATCTAAAATAATTTAAATTATTTTAAAATTAAATTTTATATTTTTTTAATATTTTTTTTATTCATCAAGTGGATAAAAAAATGAACAAGTGAAAATAATTATTCCTCAAAAAATAATGATAGAAGTCTTATAGTCAAAATCTAGGATATAGATCTTATTTTAAATCACTTTAAAAAATTTATAACCAAAATTTAATTAATTTAAATTTTTTTATACAGTTAAACTAGTAAAAAATTTATATCTACCATCAAAATTATAAATTTTACAATTCTTTAATCATTAGATTAATGATATCGAAAAAGTTAAAATTTGATTTTTATATACTTCTAGCGCAGTAGATCACGTTCAATGACGTCGATCGACGAATTGAAAATTTCATCATCGAAAATAAATATATGACAATATATATATATATATATATATATATAGAGAGAGAGAGAGAGAGAAAAAAGGGGAGTTTATATGCTTTTAAAAGTAAAAAACATTCTATACTTGTGAATTTTTTATTATTAGATTTGTATTGAGATTAGTATTTTGTAAAGTCAACTAAAGAGAGAGTAAGATAAAGTAAAAAGTACAAATTACAATACAAATCTAATGATAAAAAATTCACAAGAATAAATTGTTTTGTGCTTTTGAAAGCATATAAGCTCTACTCTCTCTCTCTCTCTCTCTCTCTCTCTCTCTCTCTCTCTCTCTCTCTCTCTCTCTCTCTATATATATATATATATATATATATATATATATATAGTTCGGCTACTATGCTATAGATAATACAAAGTACTTGGCGCTACCAAGATTTCTCCCGTTAGATTTATTGTTTCGATCATTTCCACCCGTTAGATTAGTTTCATAACCATCCACTAAATTCTAGAAATCTACTATCTTTCTAACTCCACATCTCTTAATCCAAGATCAAAAACCTAATAGCACCAATAACTTAGTGTTATTAATAATATAATAACAACCTAAGTCCTATATATATATATATATAGTGAGATAATTATATTATTAATAGTACCAAACATTTGATTTTATTGAGTTTCTGATTCTTAAATGAAGAGAAGTGTAATTATACTTGTGAAAAGTCTAACTATACTTGTGATTTTTTTATCATTGAATTTGAATTGAATTGACCGTCCCTAGAACAAGTGGTAAAGGGCTTAGTGATGGATACCCCAAATCCCGAGCATACTACATTTATAAGTTTATTTCAAAAATAAACGAAGCCGGTAGCATACTACATTTCTCTCTCAACAAAAATAAAAAATTGAATTGAGATCTATACTATTGTACCTTCTATTCTATTTTTTTAGTTGACTTTATAATAGCACGAATCCTAATACAAATTTAATAGTAAAAAAAATTATAAGTATAATTGTACTTATATTTTTCAAAGTATATAAACCCTATCATATATATATATATATATAATAAAAATTATTGTTATTTATATAGCAAGTATATTAAATATAACTCTTTTCTCCTACCTGCAGTCCCTCTGTTACACATAGACTTCGCTTGGTTGAGATATAAAAGAGAATTAGTTGTACCAGGGATTAGTATAAATTTTGGAACAAGTTAGAACTAATGTAAATCTGTGTTTGGTTGAATTTTAGGTTAGTATCAGGTATAAAAAAAATAGTGTTTGAAAATAATTAAAAAATAAGAATAATAGAGAATTAACTTTTGTGTTAAAAGACTAAAATATTCTTTCCTTTTTAATTTTTTTTTTCAAAATTTAAATTTTAAAATTTATTCAAATTTTAATATTTATTCATTTTAATTTTTATAAAAATTTTAAGTGGGAGCAAAAAAAAAGTTAATTTTTAAATTTTACGTGGGAGTAAAAATTTTAATTTTTAAATTTATATAAATTTTAAAAAAATTATAAAAAAATTATATAAATTTTAAAATTTTAAAATTTTAAAATTAATATTATTTTTTTTAAAAAAATAAAATTTTTAGATTTATTAAAATTTAAAATTTAAAATTTAAATATCTTTTAAAATTTAAAAATTCTAATTTAAAAAAAAAATTAAAAAAGCATAAATAAATAAATAAATAAATAAAAGCAAAGCCCCTTCCCTTCCCAAGGCACTCTGCCTTGGGAAGGAGAGGGGGGAACCCAAATCCCCTCTAATACCGGGTTGTTCCGGTTTTTAAGGCAACTCGGTAAGAAGGGGAATAGGTATATCCCCACCTATCCCCCCATCCCATTCCCATTCACATTTTGTTTGAGTACAAAAAAAAATATCCCCTTTATACCCAAACCAACACCACCATAGAGAAGTGTTTGGTAATAAATAGTAAATATTACTAATAAGTGATTTTATAATATAAACTGCTATTAATTAAAGAAACTTAGAATCAAAAAAGAAAAAAGAAAAAAAAAAGATTAACACAACTAGAAATTAACACAACTAGAAAAAAAAAAAAAAAAAAAAAAAAAAAACATTAGTTAAAACATTGTCGGCAGATGAGAAGCAAAGCTTTTTAAAAAAAATTGAAATATTCATCACGTGCCAAATTCTTTATCTTATTACCAAAGAAACAATTGGTTAATTAATTAATTAATTAATTTGTGCATGTTTTCAACACAAAAGCCATATATATTTTTTTTTTCTCCAACGTGAAGTTGTGTAGCTATCATCGAGAATAAAGTAATTATAAATAACAATTTTCAAAAGGCCATGTGTTTACAAAAGCAATTGGCCTAATTAATTACACACATTTTTTTTTTTGGTTTCTTTACGTCGTTTTCAACTTTTTTTTTCAACTGTGAATAATCCAAAAGCATTCAAAAATGTTTACGTATATAAAAAATGTTTAATCGAAGATTTATCTCTCCTTATCATCATCACCTACCCCACTAAACATAAATTAGCAACCAAACAAAAGAGATTAATTAATTAATTAATACTCTGCATGTATTTTTCCCTAATTAAAGTGCATCTTCTTTTTAAAGAAGAGCATTGCTACACGGCACCATATATGACTTCATTTGTTTTAGATTATGAAAAAATCTAAAGAATTAATTTTGATTTGAAAAATTAATTTTTGTTAAAAATTGTAAAACATTTAGCTGAGTTTAGAAGAAAAGTAATTTTTTTGAATTGATTTTGTAAAATAATTTGATAACATTTTTTTACGGATTACAAATAATAATTTTTTTTACTAAATTTAATTTTAAAATAATTTAAATTTTATTTTAAATATTAAATTAGCACAATAATTAAAATTTTGATATTTTAATTTAAAATATAAATTTGAAGCTTGAAAATTAAAACTTTATAATTTTAAATTTTAAATCTAAATTTAAATTTTTAATTTCGAATTTAAAATCTTAATTGGAAATTTAAAATTAAAAATTTAACATTTAAAATTTGAAATTTTGAAAATCAAAATTTAAAACTAAAATATTTAAAATTTAAAACTTGAATTTAAAATTTCATTTTAAAATTTTGTTATTTAAAATTTAAAAATTAAAACTTATAATTTAAAATTTAAAATTTTAAAATTTTAAATTTTAAATTTTGAATTCCAAAGTTTTAATCTTACCTTAATTTTGAAAATTGAAATTAAAAACTTGATATTTGAAATTTTATAATTTGAAATTTTAAAATTTAGATATTAAAATATAAAATATAAAATATAAAATTTAATATCTAATTATTAAATTTAAAAGTCAAAATTTAAAAATTAAATTGTAAATTTACGTAAAAAATTAGAATCACATTTCAAAAGGATAAATTTTAACTGGTTTTAATTTTGAATATCTACGTGGTGCAATAGTTATTTCGTACCGTCTACATCCGTTAAGACATCTTATAAAAAAAAAAATAATATATTTTGCCTAGACTTATTGGTTGCCCAACCTTTATGTTGAAATAATTAATACCTTGTGCTAAAATATAGTTGTGAATTTTCAATTTTAAATATTTTTAGAGGTCGTTTTGTTGGATACAATTAGAAACATAATACAGTTAAAAATACAATAGCTTTAACTATATTTATCTTGTATGATTAGATATATTAAAAAACACTACTAATTATATATACTTTTTTTGGTTAAATATAGTTGAGAAATACATTTTAAAATTTTGATCATTTTGTTTATATAGTGGTGAGATTATCTATTTAAAAAGTGTTTTAGGAGATGAACTTATCTTTTTATTCAAAGTTACTCTCACTAATTATTACAGCTGAAACTACGCTCAATTTAAACGTAATTTCAATTGTTATATTTGAACCAAACCGAGCAGTTTCAATTATAATAGTTGAATTCAAAAACATACATTAATTAAACTCTAAGCCTCCGTTTGGGGATAAGGGAAGGATAAGGGGATTATTCCCCATCTTATCCCCAAACGAAAATTATAGGGATGGACTTAGATAATCCGTTAGGATTGGGAATAGTCTATTCACACCCCCAGATGGACTTAGATAATCCGTTATATATATATATATATATATATTTTAAGATAAGATGTTTAATAAATTTATAAAATTTAAAATTTATTTTTTTATTTTATAAATTTTAAAATTTTTAACTTACTTTTTAATAAATCTAAAAATATAATTTTTTCTAATTTTTTTTTTAAAATTTATTAATTTTAAAATTTTTAAATTTATGCAAATTTTTTATAATTTTTTTAAAATTTATACTAATTTTAAAAATAAAATTTTTACTTCTATTTTTGTAATTTTTTAAGACAATTAAAATTAAAAATTTTAACATTTATAAATTTTTAAATTTTAAATTTTAAATTTTATAGCTTTTAAAATATTTAACTTTAATTTTTAATAAATTTATCATATAATTTTAATAAATTATATGATAAATTTAAATAATTTTTTTTATATATAAGTACAATATAAATTTTAATAATTTTTTTAATAAATATTTTAAATTAAATATTTAAAATTATATCAGTAAAATTTTAATCATAAATTAAAATTTTAGTCCTCTTTATTCTTGTTATTCCTCTTTAACTTACCAAACACAATTTTCTTCATACTCAGTATAATTTTTATACCTACCCAAATATAAATTAACATTAGTTCCTGCTAATACCATAACTTATACCTATTTCCGATATAACCAAATTTTTTTTATATCTGAACCAAACGCAGCCTAAATATCAAATCCAAATGTGTAGAAATACAAGTATAACTAATGTGCATCTCCAACTATAAGCAACCAACCAAATAACCACTTATTAAGCTTCATTAGGTGATTTTCAATCCAACAGCCTATTTTTCAACCAATTAATGCCAAGTGTGCGGATGCACCAACATATATATAGAGGCAAGGCAGAGTAAATTAAAGACATTAAATATGAAAGTCCTTGCATATTTGACCAAAAAAACATCATATTTTTGAGCCTGTAGATCTGCTTGGTTCGGGTATAGGCGGAGAGGGAGGGGATGGAGGGGACTGAGGGACCCAAAACCAACCAAATTAAAAATGTTTGGAGGTGCCGTGGGACTCAGGGAGGCGGGGGGGAAGGACCAAAGAGAAAATAATGGAAGGTGGGGGACCGGGAAACTGCTATTTTGATATTATTATAGAAATTAAAATTTAAGATTTAAAAATTAAAATTTTGAATTTTAAAAATATGTAATTTATAATTTTTAAATTAAAACTTATAATTTTTTATTTTTTATTTTTTTATTTATAATTTTTTTAAAAGTTAAATTTGATCTTAAGTTTGAAATTTTGAAAATTTTAGTTTGATATTTGGAATTTGAGATTTAAAAATTTAAAAATTTAAATTTAAATTTTAAAAGATAAATTTTAAATTCAAATAATTAATAACTATTCTTTTTATTCTATCTTATATATTTAATAACAATTTTTCTTATATTCAATACCAATCAAGTTCTCATCCAAAAATAAATTTATTTTAGTTCTAATTTATATTTAAATATATATTTATCTTTAAAATAAGTAATTTTTATTTATACCCGAACCAAAGGATAACAATAGTTAAGTTGATCACTTAAATGTAGCTATTCAACATACATATGAAAAATTTGTGTATATTTAGTGCACTTTATATATATATATATATATATATATAATATATATAATCCCGATATTATGCGGGTAAAAATATAAATTAATTGGTGATTGTAAATTTATTACTGTTAGATTAATTTCACCTTTTAGATCATACTATTTCACCCATCACTCAATAAATTCAAAAGATTCATTATCATCACAACTGTATATTTTTTAATCTAAGAGCTAAAAACCTATAAGCACTAATAAATCTATATTTTTAAAAATATAGAAACTAATATATATATATATATATATATATATAATTGAGTTGAAATGTTGTTAGTAATAAACAAGTTCATTACCACCAATTTATTTTTAATGATGAAGTTTTTAAATCAACAATCGACACCGTTGAATATAATTTATTAAAAATATTTAAAAATTAATTTTTAAATATTTTTAATATTATTTATCTAATGATTAAATAGTTGCAAAATTTATAATTTTAATAGTATATATATAAATATTTTACTCACTTAACGGTGTAAATAAATTTAAATTAATTAAATTTTAATTATAAATTTTTTAAAATTTATTTTAAATAAAATTTTTATCATCATTTTTCAAAAAAATATTTATTTTTAGTCATTTATTTTTATGTCCATTCGATGAACACAAAAATACAATAGTTTTAATTTTTTTTATTTTTAAAAAAAAAAAGAAAAAAAAAAAAAAGAAAAGGGGGAGAAGATAGAAACGCTTGAAGGAAGAATTAGTACCAACCTTTCCTTGCGCCTCTCGAGGAATCGCTGCAGCGACTTCTTCCTGGCGATGGGTAGCTCTCCTAAGCAACCAATTTTCAGATACAACTATATGTATAATCAAAACCAGTAAAATTAATTAAAACATATAAAATTAACTCCAATTTCGAATCATTTGAAAATAAATATCAAATCTTTAAAAGATTATAGTCTTACTATCCATCTCGATTTATAATATAATTAATTACATCCTAAAAAACTATTGCCTACGTTTATTATTAATAGCCGGAGCAATCTCATGTCTTCTTTATTCTAATCAGTTACAAAAAAAAAAAAAAAAATCAGATTAAATAAATTTTAAAAATATTTTATGATGAGCAATTTCCATACTAAGCATTCCATAGGTCAACATTTATCACAAAATTAAAAAATTATTATTATTATATTTTGTTTGTTGTTAGCTGTTACGTTAATTACCTCCGTTCAGACATTCGTTGTCCTCCGATGCTTCTGAAATGCCTCCAGATCTGGCATCAGCTGCCATTCTCAGAATATTTTTCGCCTGTCAATTAATTTTTATATATATATATATAACGATATTAGAGCCAGATTATTATTATTATTATTATTATTATTATATACATATTGGCACGTGCGAAACTGAAACAAAACCTTTTCGTGGGTAAGCTCGAAGACGCTTACGGTGCCATTGTAGAAGATCGTTAATGGCGAAGCCGCGGTATCATCCCCTGCTTCCGCTCTATATATATATAATTATATATATACACACACGCGCCAAGTGTTGTTAATTAGTATTCGAAGATCCCGACGCATCGATCGCGGCGAGAAAGGAGAAGACGCATCGAATCTCACCTCGCGCCGGAGCGCGCCGCCGCCGCCGACGATCCCGGCGATCCGGACGCGATCACGCTCTTCACCACGGCCGGATCCATCCTCGCGATGGCGCACTGGATCTCTGCGACGATCGAGGAGTGCAGGAATGATCTGGAGTGTTCTAGAAGGTTCTAGAGAGATGTAGATATGTAGAGGGGGATCGAGAGAGAGATTAGACCTCGGATGGAGCTACTTCGGCGGAAAGAGGAGGGTTTATCAGCAGCGGCGGCGGCGACGGGGCGATGGTGGAGGCCGAGGAGGTCGAGCTCGACGACGTCGTCGGTGGCCTTCGACATCGCGTATATATATATATATACACAAGTACGTATTCTCACTCTCTTCCCCTTCTTCTTCTTCGATCGATCGAATCAAAAATTCGACTACTAATTTTGAGCACCTTAATTTTCCTTATATTATATCATTATTTGGGAGAGAGAGAGAGAGAGAGCGACCGAGCGAGAGAGAGAGAGAACGATGGAGGGGAATCCAAAGAGGAGGATTCATTTTACGAACATATAAAAAAAAAAAAAAAAAAAAAAAAAGATGATGCGAATTAAAAATTGAGAAATTTGAATAGCACGAGGAAAACGGGGATGGAAGGGGACAAGCACTCAAAAAGAGAGAGAGAGAGAGAGAGAGAGAGAGAGAGAGAGGATTATAACTTTATAATAAATGAATAATTTAAATAAGCAATTAATTAAATGAAAACAAAATGGGGGAGCACGTGGTACTTGAATTTGGCGAGCGGGGTAGTGAATTTCCGCGCGCGCGCCTTCGTCGAAGCTGAGTAGTTTGAGTTTCCAGTTGACGATATTTACGTGAAGATGCCGCTTCACAGATTGGTGGTGCCGGTTTTGTTTCCCTCCCAAGTCAATTTTTCAGGCTTCTTTTGCTAGGGACATAAAGTATAATTATTTATTTTAAAAATAAATTTAAATTTAAATTTAAATTTAAATAAAAAATTAAATTAAATTATTTTTTTTAAAACAAAAATTAATGTTTGAAAAATTAGACTATAATAGTAAAAATAAAAATAATTATAATTTTTAAATAATAATATTTTATCTAATTAATATAATTAATATAGACAAATTAATAAAATAATAATTTAATTTATTTAAATAATTATTACTAGATAATTTTAAATATTATTTAATAAAATAATTAATAATAATGAGTATGGTTAATAAAAAAATTTAATTAACTACAAAAAAAATTTAATAAATTAATTAGTTAATTATATAATAATTAGATTAGTTAAAATATTAAATTAATTAATAAGTTAATCCAATAATTAAAATTATATTTACTTTTGTTAAATTTATTATTAAATGAAAACAAGCCCGAAAAAATATTGGGACAATAGCTCCAATCTTCTACCAATTTATTCCAGAAAAACGTAAACTACTATTTTCATTCAAACCAAATATAAGAGCAAGCTTAGTTGTCTTTAATTATACGTAAATTTATAAAAAATATATTTATTTTAAAAAATGCCTTATATTTTAATAGTGTTTGATTTGTAAAAAAAATTATAGTTTTTATCAATATTTGTTCTGTTAAAAAATATATATTTATTTGGTTAGAAGAAAATCGGCCGAAAACAAAAATACTAAACTTTTTTCAAATTAGTTAAAATACTTTTATGCAAAAAATAAATGCATAAAAAATAAAATTTCAAATCGAAAAGTAACTTTTAGTATATTTTATAACCTATCGAATAACATTTGTTTGGAATTTCTAATATAACCTATGTTGAAATTTTAGACATTATTGCTTAAAATCTGACACAAAAATATGCCGAATAGCCTAACATGCATGCAGAATAAATATATAAAATATAATAGTATAATATTAAAAAAAATATTTATAAATTGATTTATTAAATTTTGCAATAAATATTTATTTTAAATTTTTTTGTATTTTTATCCTAATTTTGTGTTACTTTTTTTTCGCCTCAACACAACAAAATTATGCTATAGCCACATTTTTAAATATTTTTAAAATTTTAAAAAAATATCGCTAACAAAAATAGCGACACTTATAATTAGTGTCGCTATATGTGCAGTCGCTAGGTTGTACAAAAATATATTTCTATAACCTAATTTTGAATATAGATAAAATATAGATAGAACATTTTTATAAAAATATCATCAAGATGTGTTCCTATAACTTAATTTTATTGTAATGATCGTATTACGTGAATTACTGTACTAATCATTAAATATGAAGGGTATATATAAGTGTACACCTCATAAGGGGTGTATATCATACACCCCACCCCATTCTGAGGTGGGTGAATTCCATCCGCCACTCGATGTGACAGGTGGAGTGAATACCCACTCCAGAATGAGATAGGGTGTAGAATATACACCCCTTATGGGGTGTATACCTAGCATTACCCAAATATAAATATGGTGCTACAAGGAGAGAGTGTGTGCGCGCGCGAGGGGGAAGAGATATTTTTTTTTTTTTCTCCTAACTAATACATAAATGTTATTAGTTTAAAATTTTATTTAAATAAAATTAAATTACAAATTAAATAAAATTATATATATATATATATATATATATATATATATATATATATATATATATAGTAGAGCTTATATATTTTTAAAAATATATAAATTTATAAAATCAACTAAAAAGAGAGAAAGATAAAGTAAAAAATATAAAATTTAATACAAATTTAATAATAAAAAATTCACAAATATAAATAAATTTATATTTTTAAAAATATATAAACTCTATTATATATATATATATTTAATGGAAATGTATAAGTGTACATCCCAAGGAGTGTACATCTCACACTCCCACCCATCTAAGAGTGGGGGTGTGATGAGGGGTCACTTGAGGTGACCCCTAAAAGCCACCCCCACCCCACCCTTAAATGGGTGGGGGTGTAGGATGTACACCCCGTTGGGGGTGTACACCTAGTGTTCCTCATATTTAATATGGTTTGGCATGGTATTTAACAACATTAGCGTGGAGATCGGCACGGATATATATAAGTGTACACCTCATAAAAAGTGTACATCTTACATCCCACCTCATTCTGAATAGAATAAATTTCATCCGTCACTTGATGTGACGGATAAAATGAATACTCATTTCAAAATAAAATGTACACTTCTTATAAGGTGTGTACACCTAGCATCACCCGATGGGCACACATATCAATGTATCAGCACCACAAAGCAAAAAAAACGTTTATGCAGCCGTTGCATCGATCGAGCCGCATATCTTTTCAGCAGAAGATCACTGTCGAACTGGGATTTGATTGGACGGAGCTTCATCGGTCCCACTGCATTTTCCATTACGTAGCGTGTGGAATGAATGCGACCGTAATAATATAGAACGCAGTGAAATGAACCAATTATTTTTAAATAATATTATTCATACATTCAAAATATATATATATATATATATATATATATATATATATATATATATATATATATATATATATAGGAAAATGCTATGTGTACACCCCTTTCGGGGTGTACATCATACACTCCACCTATCCAAGGGTGGGGGTGTGATGATGGGTCACTTGATGTGACCCGTAAAAAATATCGCCACCATTAAAATGGTGGAGGTGTATGATGTACACCCCTTCGGGGTGTACATGTAGCATTGCTCATATATATATATATATATATATATATATATAGAGGATTGCTACGTGTACACCCCGAAGGGGTGTACATTTTATATCTCCACCTTTTTAATAGTGGCGCTTTAATGGTGGCGATATTTTTTACGCGTCACATTAAGTGATCCCTCATCACACCCCCATCCTTAGATGGGTGGGGGTGTGAGATCTACACCCCTTACGAGTGTACAAGTAGCATTTTCTATATATATATATATCTATATGGAAAATGCTATATGTACACCCCAAATGGGGTGTACATCTTACACCCATCCCATCCTAGGGGTGAGTGAATTCCACTCGTCACATGATGTGACGAGTGGATGAATACCCACCTCAAGATGGGGTGGGTGTAGGATGTACACCCCATTTGGGGTGTACACCTAGCACTTCTCATATATATTTAACAATTTAATATATTTTATTATTAATTTCGAAATAATTAGTAAAGTTTATTGAGTCACTAAAATTTTTTTATACAACAAAAATTATTATTAATTTAAAAAATAAATTATTTTTATTTATTTTAAAAATAAATATAATTTTTGAGATAAAAAAATAAATTAATTTTATATTTAAATAAAAATTAAAATATTTTAAAAATAACGTTTGTATAGGAAATAAAGGGGATAAGGGATAATATCCCATATTATCCCCAAATACTACCGGAAACAGGTGGGAACAACTGTCGAAACTAATTTCCCTGCTCGTTCTCTCTTTCTTCTCTCCCTTTCTCGCAGATTTGGTTGATTGAATTAGAATAATAAAAATAAAATTAATTATAATTAAGAATAAAAATAATTTATTTAAATAAGAAATACTTAAATATTAATAAAATAATATTTTAATATGTTAATAAATTAAGATGATGAAAAATATTATTAATTAATAAATAATTATAAAAAAAATAAGATAATTTATTAATATTAATTAATTATTTAATTATTTATATTTTAAATTAATAAATTAAAATTTTAAATATTTAAATAATATAAATATATTAGTTAATTATTAAATAAACATAGCAAATAATTAATTATTTAATTAGATAATTAATTATAAATAATAAATTAATTGTTATTTAAATATTTATTAATTTAATAAACTAAATGAATAGTTAGATAATTATTAAAAAAAATATTGTATTGATTAATTATATTTCATAATTATTTATAACTCTAAGATAGAGAATAACTTATTCCACCTAATGAATAGAACTACTATTTTTCTCTCTTAACCGATTAATAGTAATTTCTAATAACTTTTAATAGCGTTTGAAAAAGAATAAGAATAAATCTCTTATTCTCTTTTTATCCTTTCAATCAAACGATATCTTAGAAAAAATTATACTTATACATTCTAAAAGAGATATACATTTCACACCCCATCCATCTTAGAACAATGCTATATGTACATTGTATCCTATCCATCTAATTAAATGTGGGGTGTCTTTTAAGTGACCCCTCACCACACCCCTACCCAATAAATGAGTGAGATGTGAGATGTATACTCCAAAATAAATGAGTGGGATGTGAAATGTATACTCCAAAATTAATATACAAGTAGAATTTTTCAAGATTTAAATTTCTCTCAACTTTTTTTTTTTTTTTTGAATAATAGAATATTTAATTAGAGAAAGAAAAACAAAACAAAAATGCTATCAAATTTATTAATAATTTTATCATTTAGTTACTTTAATTAACTTCTAATAAATATAGCTAAACTAGTCAACAGTTCATACCCAAACACTTATTAAAATTAATAAAATTTGTAACTTAATTAAATACAAAAATTAGAAATTGCGTAGGTCTTAATAAAAAAAATTAAAATTTAGATACCTATTTCAAGCTTTTCTATAGTTGAAGGGTTCTCAAAACATTTTTATCTTAAAAAAATATATATATTATTAATACATTTTAAAGTTTATATATCTCGTATTCAATTTATTTAAGAGGTATTAAATTTTTATTTGTCACATCATTTTTAAAAAATTTATTAAATTCTAAAATACGGTATATAATCTGCATTTTTTTTAAAATGTATAATTAATTTTTTTTAAAAAAAATATAAATTGTACAAATAATTTTTATTTTTTAAATAAAATAAAAATGTGCCGAGACCCCTCACCTATCAGCCATTTTTGAAATGATCTCCTCGAAGTGACTTTATTTTTAAAAAATTAAATAAAAATTACTGGTAAATTCAATAGTCTTATTAATCATTTTCAAGTACCAACAAAAAAAAATCTAGCTGATGTGACCATTGGATTCAGCAAATTAGTTTAACTAATTAAATAAAAAAAAAGGAAAATGCTATGTGTACACTCCTTTCGGGGTGTACATCATACACCCCACCCATCTAAGGGTGGGGGTGTGATGATGGGTCACTTGATGTGACCCGTAAAAAGTATCGCCACAATTAAAATGGTGGAGGTGTATGATGTACACCCGTTCGGAGTGTACAGGTAGCATTGCTCAAAAAAAAAAGTTACAAATTGATGATGAATTGCCAACAAAGTAATGCAATAAATTAGTTCCAATAATGACAATATGCTTTAAATTTATTATTTAAATAATAAAATCAATTTTAAAAATATTAAGATAAAAAAATATAAAATTTATTTAAATTATGAATTATTTTAAATTAAATATTTAATATTTTAAAATTTTAATTTTAAACTAATTATTTATTTTAATAATTTTATAATTACAAAAAAAAATAAAAATAAACAATAAATTTAAAATTTAAAGTTAAAATTGAATAATAAAATTATAATTAAAAAAAAATATAGTAAACTCAAAATACTATTCATAATAATAAAAAAAAAAATTGTACGTTTTAATAAAATATTAAATGATGGTACCTGCAACGGGGACAATACAAACGGACGCACATGACCACCAGCCAAGGAGCGAATGGTAGGTCGCTCACTTGGCCGTTCGATGCGCAATGGACGGGTATGATGGGGATGCATCACGTGAACTTTTTTGAATGAATGCTATATGTGTACTGCATGCACATGATGATCTCGTGTATAATCATGCATGGAATATTACTTTTGCACCACAATGTTAAATTAAGAATGTGAATATATAAAAACGCAGTAACCACGTGAGCTTAGTTACTAAGCGCCTTTGTGATGGGAAGTGATGCGATCTACAGAGAAATAAAGGCCAAGTTTAATTAAGTTTAATGCGCCAATAGTCAGGGATATAGTATAATGGAGAGAGAGAGATAATAATAATTAAAGTTGGTAGATATCTTATTATTTATAAAAGAAAAATACTTTTTGTACACTTAAAATCGAATGTATATTTTACACCCCACTTATTATGAGGTAGAATAAATTTTACTGTTCATTTTGAAATGACCAGTAAACAAATTTCTATCACAGAATGAATGAAATATGTGCCGTACATTCGAAATTGGATGTACAGACAGCATTACTCTTTATGAAAAGATAGTAAGTTTGGTTTTTGCATGCGTGTTTAATATCGAATTGAACAATTAATCATGCTCTATGCATTTTCCAGAAATAATATCTGCACAATAATGTAGGAGTTTTGGAAGCCAGACTTAAATAGTATCAGTAATATATTGATTCTGTTCGTACCGATTTATTTTCAGTAATAAAATTTTTAAAACAACGATCGGCATCGTTAACATAATTTAAATTATTTAAACTATATAAAAATTAAATTTCATATTTTTTCGATATTATTTTTTTTTTCATGAAGAGAACAAAAAAAATAAACAGCTGAAAATAAATATTCTTAAAAAAATGATGATAGAAGAGTTTAGAGTTTAGGGTTTTATAATCAAGATCAAGAGTATATATCTTATTTTAAATAGTGTAAAAAAATTTCTAATTAAAATTTAATTGATTTAGATTTTTTTACACCGTTAAACGAGAAAACATCTCGTATCGACCATTAACATAATAAATTTTATAATTCTTTGAACATTAGATTAATGATATCAAAAATATTTAAAATTTAATTTTAAAATATTTCAAATCATATATAGTTCATATTCAACGATGTCAATCTTTGATTCGAAAGCTTCATCATCAGAAATAAATTAGTAGCAATGAACCTGTTTGCTAGCGGAAGTATTCCAGCACAACTATATATATAGTGCGGCTACTATGCTATTGATAGCACCAAGCATTTGGTACTTGGTGCTATCAAGTTTTTCACCGTTAGATCAACTCTTTGGTTATTTTCATCCATAGATCATATTATTTTTCTAACCACCCATTAAATCCTATGGCTCACTATCAACCCAACCACACAACTCTTAATCCAAAGATTAAAAATTTATCAATAAGGTAGTGTATAATAAGTTCTCTCTCTCTCTCTCTCCATATATATATATATATATATATATATATATATATATATATATATATATATATATATATATATATATATATATATATATATATATATATATATATATATATATATATGGAGAGAGAGAGTAGAGCTTATATACTTGTAAAAATATAAATCAGTTTATACTTGTAAATTTTTATCATTAGATTTATATTGGGATTTGTGATATTATAAAATAAACTAAAGAGAGAGAAATAAAAAAATAAAACCACAAATCTCAAAACAAATCTAATAATAAAAAATTTATAATCATGGTTAAACTTATGCTTTTAAAAGTTTATAAACTCAACTATATATAGAATTAGGCTAGAATACTATCGATAGCACCAAGTCATTGATACTATCAAGTTTTTAGTATTTGAATTAAAAAATTTATGGTTAAGATGATAGTGGTCCCCTAGGGTTTACTAGGTGGTTGGGTGAATAGTAAAAATCTTAGGGGACCACTATAATTCCAACCACATATCTTTTCATCTAACGGTAGAAAACTTGATAGCACAAATTGCTTGGTGCTATCGATAATATTCTAGCCGGACTCACTATATATATATATATATATATATATATATATATATATATATATATATATATATATATATATATATATATATATATATATATATATATATATATATATAGCGTAGGTTACTATACTCTTATGAGTATAAACCTCTTTGTACTCATAATTTTTTCACCATTGGATGAAGAAATGTACGGTTAGGATGATAATGGTCCCCCTAGGGTTTACTAAGTTGTTGGGAAAATAATAAAAATCTTAGGAACTACTATAATCCTGACCGCACATTCCTTCATCCAAGGGATAAAAACTTATGAGTACAAAAACTTTTATTCATATATTCATCCAAGGGATAAAAACTTATGAGTACAAAAAAATTTTATTCATAAGAGTATAGTAGTCGAACCACATATATATATATATATATATATATATATATATATATATATATATATATATATATATATATATATATATCATGCACCAAAAAAAAATAAATTATGAAATAGACAAAATTGAATTGCACAGATGATTAACTTTGAATATAAGAAGTTATGATCTAGCGTTTTGTTATTAAAAAATTACTGATTTACCCCCCACCCCCAAAAAAAAAAAAAAAAAAAAAAAAAAAAAAAAAAAATCTTAGCACAGATCAGAGGCGACAATGAAGTCAAGACAGTTTCTAAGATGGGTAATTACACCTAGGACCAAAGTTGGATGTTATTTTCAAGAGCTTATAATAATACGAAACACTAGCTATATATCATCCATATCATGTGTGTCCTTATTCGTATATACAGTTGCACTATCCAATAATGTGGAAATCTTTTCTGGAAATCTTTCTTCTTTTATTAGAGTTGCCAAAGAGACCGCCCATAAAATTCACGTGGAGTTTTAGAGACAGTCTAAACCTTGAGAAACAGACCGTACCGCCGACAAATCATCCTTTGCTGTCTAAGATATGTATAAGACTTCTATGCCGGCGTCAAACTTAATTTTCTTCGTTTTCTCCCTCCTAGGCCTATCTTGAATTGCCTGTCTCAACATATATATATATATATATATATATATATATATATATATATATATATATATATATATATATATATATATATATATATATATATATATATGGGAAATGATACTTGTACACCCCATTTGGGGTGTATATCACACACCCCACCCATCCAATGGGTGGGGTGTGATGATGGGTTAATTGATGTGACCCGTAAAAGATATCGTCACCATTAAAATGGTGGAGGTGTATGATATACACCCCTTCGGGGTGTACACGTAGCATTGCTATATATATATATATATATATATATATATATATATATATATATATATATATATATTTTGTACTATTTGAAAGATGATATAAATTTCTTTTACATACAAATTTTTGAATTTAAATAGTATCAACTATTAATTTATAATATTAATTATCGAATTTAACTTGAAACGATAAATACCTCTATCCTCTTAAGAGGATTTGTAGATCGTCTCTCTTACTACGACCGTTTGATTACAGAAATTTTTTAGCTCCTTTCTTTATTTATCCGATCTGGCCCGAAAGGGAAGAGATAAGAAAAGAAGGAATAGGTGGTATAGCTCAAAGAAATAGGTATAGCTCACATCTATAGTGATTTATGTAATCAAAAGTCTATATTTTGTCCCATCGTAATTACGGAATTATGCATTTATTTCTCGTCGTCAGCATTTCGTAAGTGAACCGTCAATTTCTTAAGTGATATACCGAAAATACCCTTCAAATTCCATCCCCTTCCCTGCCCCTTCACCGCCGGGTAGCGCCGGAAGGGCACGCCCACCCGGGCGTTGTCGGGTCGCTCCCGGCTCCGCCGCCGCCGCCGTAGTCCTTGGCGTCCGTGTAGTCCTCGGCGGCGGCGGCGGCGTAGGGGTCGCCGGGTAGACCTCCTGGACGAGGTCGAAGAGGGCAGCGGGGTCAGCCGGAGAGGGTGCGAGGGAGAGGGAGCGGTGGATGGGGAAAGAGAGGAGGACGCCGTAGGAGGCGGAGTGGGCGGGTACGGCGGAGAGAGCTGCATGCTATGTGGACAGGGATAAGGGTATTATTATCATTTCGTCTGTTCTGTTAATTCCGTTGCCCCTAAAAATAATTTCGTAATTACGAAGGAGCAAAATGTAGATTTTTGAAGGACAGAGGTCAAAATGAAAAAACGGTATATTACAGAAGTTTTCTATAATTTAGCCCTTTATATATAGAGAGAGAGAGAGAGAGAGAGTTGCGCTGGAATGCTATTAGTAGCAAAGCAATCCGGTTGCCCTTCATTTATTTTCGATAATGGGGTTTTCAAATCGACGATCGGTATTATTGAATATGATCTAGACCACTAAAAATATTTAGAAATTAAATTTTAAATTTTTTCGACATCATTGATCTTATGATTAAAAAAATACAAAATTTATAATTTTAAAAGTTGATATATGCCTTTTATTCGTTTAACGATGTAAAAAGATCTAAATTAATTAAATTTTTATTAGAAAATATTTTAAACTATTTAAAATAAGATCTATACTCTTGATCTTGATCACAATACTCCTATCATCGCTTTTTAAAAGATATCTATTTAGAGCTCTTTATTTTTTGTTCACCGGATAGACTAGAAAAAAAATATCAAAAAAATATGAAATTTTATTTCTAAATAGTTTAAATAGTCTAGATCATGTTCAACGATACCGATCGCCGATTTGAAAATTCTATCATCAAAAATAAATGGGTGAGAAACGAGCCGATTTGCTATTGATAGCATTCCAGTCTAGCTCTATATATATATATATATATATATATATATATATATATATATATATATATATATATATATATATATATATATATATATATATATATATATATATATATATATATATATATATATATATATATATATATATATATATATATGAGCTAGACTAGAATACAATTAGTAGGAAACGGTTTTATTGCCACCCATTTGTTTTCGATGGAGCTTCATTGCCATCTATTTATTTTCGATGGAGCTTCATTGTCATCCATTTATTTTAGATGATGGAACTTTTAAAACGACGATTGACACAATTAAATATGGTTTAGATTATTTAAACTATCTGAAAATTAAATTTTATATTTTTTCGATATTTTTTTTTGTCCATTAAGTAGACACAAAAACAAATGGCTCAAAATGAATATTCTTCAAAAAATGATGATAGAAATTTTGTAATCAACATCGATAGTATAAATCTTATTTTAAATAAATTTAAAAAAATTCTAATCAAAATTTAATTAATTTAAATTTTTTTACACGGTTAAACGAATAAAAAATTTATATTTATTATTAAAATTATAAATTTTACAACTATTTAATCATTAGATCAATAATATTAAAAAAAATTAAATTTTTTTAAAAATATTTTTAATAATCTAAATTATATTTAACCATACCGATCGTTGATTCAAAAGTTTCATAATTAAAAACAACTGAATGGTAAGCGACAACTACTACTAATAGCGTCTCAACCCATCTCTGTTTATATATGACTTTCACTGATTATAGAGCTACTTTTCTATAGGAGAAAAAGGGAACCGCACAAAGTTTGTTGTTCATATCTTTATATTGCTACTCATTTAGATTTAGATTGTTTCATTACCTCCTTCATGAAAGCAAGAGAGAAAACTTCATTGTATGATTGTGTCTTTCCCATAATTTTCCTTTTTTTAATCATGAATCATCTATCAAATCAAATACTTAATTGGCTCACCATGATTTTGTAATGCGAGAGGATTACATTATTTCTTATAATTAGTGTAATATATGTTGGAAAATATTTATTTATTTTTTTTTAGTAAAATATTTGAAATAATTTATATATATATATAGAATTATTTCAAATATATATTTGTATTTAAATTACTAGCATATTATAAATAAGTAAACAATAGAGATCAAATCGATAAAGCCTGTGGCTCAATACTTGTGATGCACTATACTAAAAGTAAGATTGTTCATCCACGTGTGAGGCTCCGACAATCACTCTTAGCGATACAATGACCACCGTCCACTCCGTCGACACTACTTCGGAATAACACAGAACGAATCCGTCGACTTTCAAAGATTCAACAAAGAATAAAAGTAAAACCCAGTGTATAAAGCTATATATTGTATATGTATATCAAAAATATCTGTAACTTAACCAAATTATACTCTCATATATATAGAGCCCTCTTGCAGAGCTTTCTTGCAGCCCACCTTCAAGTAGGGTTCAACGACTAAATCTCGCGTTAGTCGTTAGACCTTACCGAGGAGACTCTTGGGTAACCCATCAGACACTTCTCAAGATTAGATTTTTAGGTACCTCGATAAGTCTCTTTTCAAAAAAGGATTAAGAACAAAAAAATAAAATAGGTAATAAAAAGTGAACCGGGTCAAGACGAGCTTGTGCTCGTGTCGTGTGCACGTGCATGCCTTTAGGAGAACACATTGCTCTCTTTTTTTCCTAACTGATATATTCAAGGAAGAAGAATATAAATATAGTTATCATATATGATGAGTTTTTAATGTTGGACTAAATATCGCATGTGGTAAATAAGATATTAGATTTTTAGGTAAAACCTATTAATATAGAACCTCTCAAAAATTTTATAGGCCAAAATTAAATTTTAAATTAATAAAACATAAATAAAATCTAACAATATATTGGCCATATCTTAAAGCAAGATTTTGCATTGGATGGATTCGAATAAAAGCGTAAAATTCATGGGGCATCTTAGTTTGGTTGAATTGAAACTTCCTAACATTAAAAATTTCGATCTAGTTGTCTAAGCAATATTGCGTGAGAAACTTAATAATACAAATACAACATGAACACAGCAAACAAAATATATAAAATACTAATTTTAATAAAATATTATTATATGTTTTATATAAATAAAAATTAATAAATTTTTTATTAATAATTTATTTTTTTTCATCATAATTCATTTATATTGTTTAAAAATTTATATATATATTCATCAAAATATTAAAATATTTATTTTATATATATATATATATATATATATATATATATATATATATATATATATATATATATATATATATATATATATATATATATATATATATATATATTGTCACGCCCCGGGGTCGATACTGCGCCCCGGGCTCGTCAACAGATCCGCCGCCCATATGGGAAGCCCCGTATAGGCGTAGCGACTAACCTGCAAAGAAACATCTACACTAGCAGATATCAGAGCTGAAATAGTAAAAGCTGAAATAAAAGACATAAAATATAACTACAACTCACCAAAATACAGACCAACCTCACCAGAAAACAAGAGTCTCTCAGAAAAGCAGAAAAGAAAGGTACAACTCGATATCTCACTACAAAAGTCACTCGACATAACACACTCCAAAATAGTACAGGGGTACATCTACTCTCACTCTGATGATGACAGGAAGGGAACTATCTCGCGACTCCCTTACCTCGGTCAGAAGGAGCTGGATCAGCAACTGGAGCTGCAGGAACCGGAGCAGAAGTCCCTGGGGAGAAGACACCACGACGGGTGTGAGAACTACATCCCACAGTAGTTCTCAGTGGGTGCCGCCAACAAGCCCGACGGTCTGCCCACTAAGTCTACTAGAGGCATAAAGTAACATATGCAGTGCTGTAAGGAAAGCTGAGAAATGTAACTCTACAGCTACTATGCCTCTATCTAGATGCTCAACAGTGGGAACAGAAAGAACATGATGCCACAACTAACCCTCATCTCTGATCACCCAATCTAAACTGACTGCCTCATCGGGTCCAGTCAAACCTGCGCCAACCTACTGCCGTTACGTCCCGGAGGAGCGGACTTACGTAGGGCGTCCATGACTGCCAACACAAGCACAGCCAGAGGGACAAATGCAACAACCAGTCGCGGTAGAAAAGCTCAAACTCACCGGTACAACAACCCGGTCTCGCCTACTCCGGAGTGGCACTCGAGGGGAGCGACCCGCTCGAGTCAAAGTAACCCATAACAAGTATCTCTGTAAAGTATCTCTGTAAAGCTCAAATGTGGCTCATGCAGGCTATGATCCAAATCCTCGATCAACAAGATCGGCTAACAAACAAATCACTAACTCACTCACTAGCTGGAATCTACACAGCTGAGACTCACTGTCACTCTGACAGTTTCCAAGAACCCAGATCTACCATCACTATCACTCTCCCAAGCAAATCGGATCTACAGACTGCTATCAACTCCACTCGGTCCCCAGACACGAGTGCAAATGCATCCCACAACCACCCGACCTCTCGGCCCTCAACTCGGGCGAGGAAAAGCTAAGTCCATAGTGAAATGAAGTATCGTGATGTGGAATGTCTAGAGCAGTAAAAACCTAGCCCAAGTTGGAGTTTTCTACAGACTGGCTGAACATGATACATATGACAGGGGTGCTAGGTCAAGTTCCAAGATTTCACTACTTAACATAAAGTAAGAATCAAAAGATTCAACAACTGATATACAAGATACAACATACAGTTTTACACATGCTATTATTCCAATTTCTAACATGCATGATCCTACACACATAGAATTAGTACACAGTCCGGAGTTCTTGGAAGCAAGGTCACCCACCTGAAAGTGCTAACTGCCCGGAATCGTACAGCTGAGAAAGCCCAAAACAGTCAAATCACAAATCCCACCAAGCCAACAACACGGTAGAAGTGCTCACAACCTCCTGGGTACAAACATACACCAAAATTACACTTTAATCCACAAAAATTCCACATTCCCAAAATCTGTGGTGAACAGTCCCATTAACACGAAATTTTCACCTGAAAAACCTCCTCCAAAAATTCCAATAAAAATATGACGGCGATCCTCGCGAAGAGTAGATATCGATAGAGTCCTGAAACGTCGAATTCCGATGTCCGGATGAGGAGATAAAAATCCGACAAGAAGGTGCTGTCCAATTTAACCAACAGTCGCAAAGGGGGTTAAAAATGTACCCAGAACCCCAAGAAAAGCTCAGTTCCAGAAAAAGTGTCCAACACGGGAGTTGTAGATTTACCTCTTACGAAACCGTCGCCGCAGAAATCGTCCAAAAATACCGTCGGGGCAGTTCTGTAGACCTCCCAGACTAAACTGCGACGAAAATGGGCCTCCAATAATAAATCGTCGCTCCGCACCCCGATGCAGAAGTCGCCGTCGTCGCGGCCTCCAAAAATTCCGGGCCTCTGCCAGAAGATGCGCGACTCGAAGATCTACAACTTTCCTAAAGGGTGCAAGGGCTGGGGAGCTCGGGAAGGTGGAGAAAATGGCAGAGGAAAGGGGCTCGGGCTCAAGAAATAGGCCAACCAAAAAAAACAATTGGAGAAATGCCATCTATGTCCCGGAATTTTCTCGGTGCGCCTGGAGCACGAACACCAGCCACTCCTAAGGCGACACGTGGCGCCCCCAAAATGCGCGGGAGCCGCGGGTCAGCGCGCCCACGCGCGCCCACGCCCACCTGTCGGGCACGCATCCCGAGGCAACAACTCCGCGCCCCGTGAACCGCGTGCAAACACCCATCCAATCACGAGTCGCCACGCGTCCACCCTCGGTCCACCGTACACCCGCGGCACTGCGTGGACCGCGCGCACCAAGACCGGCCAATGCCAGCACGCCACGTGGCATGACCACGGTCCACCGTGCACCCCGCCAAGGTCCATGGACCGCGCCTGCTGCGCCGGCCAACCGGAGCGCGCCACGTGGCCCGCGCCCGGTGCACGACTCCCGCGGTGGACCGCGCGCCTGTGCCGCCGCCAGCCGCCGCGCTCCGCCGCCGCCGGCACTGCTCCGGCCACCGGAACAGTAACCCCTGCCTCGAAAAACGTGTTTTCGCATCCGGGCTCCGAAAAATTCAAGTAAATAGTCCAATTCGATCGTTTTCGCGCGCTGAATCCAAATCCGATGTCCGATTGGCCAAATTCCAACTCTAAAATTTCTCAAAAATTCCCGGAAAAGTAAACTCGATCCGTTTTTCATGCCGGGTCAAATCCTTGGTTCCAATAAGCGCGCAAAACCCTCGATCACCCTAATGGGCTTCCAGAAAAGCAAACAAGCTCCAATTTCACCCGAAATTCAATTCTTGGGCCCGACACGCGCACACACACTTCCAGAAGCCACTAATCCATCAATAAATCCTTAAGTGGGGATTCGGGTCCTCACATCCTCCCCCACTAAAAGAAAGTTTCGTCCTCGAAACAAACACGGCTCAAAAGGGAGTCACCAAGCCCAAAGATAAGCATCCATCAACACATCTCCAACTCCCCAGTCGCTACTCACACTCCACAAAGCGAGTCCACAGCTGGATAAACCTTAGGAGTTCCAAAAACTGGGAACAAGGAAGAACCACCAACTCTACTCGTCCCAACTACACGAATCACGTCACACAATTAACAAGAAAGGGTAAGGGCCCACCAGCAGGAAAGTCATCAACCCCCAACTCTCCAACTTAGAAAACAACCGAAATTAGCGAAAAGTTCGAAAGTTTCGAAAGACCAGTGCCCTCGCCCCAATCAAACAAGAACAGGTTCGGGCACCGTCTCCATTTCTGGAGTAGCCTTCCGAATCTTTCGTCATGTTCGCAAATTTCAGCACAAAGGTGAGAAAAAGGGAGAGAAGTGTTGATGCCGTTCCTGCTGTGGCAACAGAAACGATAGCTACGGTCTATCCGTGCCCCTAAAAAGAAATACACAACCCTATCCGAGACCCCTAGAGACATAACCTCTAGTCCTAGGCGTCACCTACGCTCAACAAGTAGCACCTAACCCGAAACCGCTGAAGCCACTGCTGCAGGAAGGATGCCTCGGTGACCTGTGGAACTGATCTCCCATTGTCCAACTCGTGGAAAGGTCACTGTTCTCAATCCACAATCAATCATTGCATGAAACCGCACCAGCTGGTCCATTTCGTGTGCTCAATCTGAGTCGTGGAACTGTAACTGAACCGCTAATGCATGCGATAAAGAAACTACCTCCATACCATGTAGGGATGCAAATGCTCTACTGATAAATAAATGCGATGCACCGATATCAAAAAGAGTACGAGAACGAACTGCAGAAATCGAAATAATACCTGTAACGACACGCTCTGCTGCTGTAGCATCCTCTACCTGAGCGGCATAAACTCGACCGCTCGGCGCCGGGGGATGTCGCTCTGGCTGTCGCGAGGACGATGAAGCAAAATCTGGCCTACCGGAGGCCGCCGAAGGTCCTGCTGACTGACGAGGAACAAAGGATGCAGAAGCTGAGGAAGGAGCCGGATAACCTGCCCTGGGGCACGCCCTCGCGAAGTGACCGGTCTGCCCGCAACGGAAGCAGCGGCCTTGACTCTGCGGGCACAGGGTCGGTGGGTGCGGTCCCCCACAAATGATACATCGGTCAGGGCGTGGCTGCCGTGAAGTCTGCTGCTGCTGCGAAGACTGCTGCGGCCGAGGTGGTCGACGCTGCTGCTGCTGAGGCTGACGAGACGCCTCTGATCTCTGCCTACTTGACTGCTCCTCCTCCAACGGTGCCGGGCGCTTCGCCCCAGAAATCACTACGGGGGCTGGAGCCACCTCTGCCATCACTGCCTCTCCACTCTCCACATAAAGCGCCTGCTCCATTGAGGCCTCCAAAGTCTGTAATCTGCGGGAACGGACCAACTGATAAATGTCTCGACGCAACCCTCTCTCGAACATGTAGATCCGGTGGGTCTCATCTCTGGCCACATGGGGCATACAAGCTAACAGCCGATTGAAATCGGCTATGTACATGTGTACGGGCCTATCTCCCTGGCGGAGATTCCTCAGCTGCTCCTCCAGACTCTGTCGAACACTCTCAGGAAAGAAGGCCCCAAGAAGCATACCGCGAAACTCTGCCCATGAGATAAACAGGGTCCCAGGCGGACCTGCGGGTCGTACACGCCGCCACCATGCCTCGGCGTTGCTCTCCAAAAAATGAGTAGCCAACAAAACTCGAAACCTCTCATCAATAAAAAGGCTCTCGAAATGGCGCTCCATGGCCGTAACCCAAGACTCAGCCGCCCACGGCTCAGCACTCATACCCGAAAAGCGGGGAGGATCAAACTTGCGAAACCTCATCAAAAGATCCACCATCTCCCGCTGCTCTGCCAAAGTCAAAGATCCCGTCGTCCCAGACGGTGGCCTACTGGAAACTGGCTCAGCCGGAACTGCTGGTGCAGGCTGCACAACAGAGGGTGCCACAACAGGGGAAGAAGGCACCGGTAAACTCTCAGGGGGTGCTACCGCCGGCTGCGCTCTCTGCTCCAACAAGAGCGTCAACCGACTCACAGCCTCCTCCTGGCGTCGAGACGCCTCAGCCAACTGTGCCATCTGGGCACGGAGCTCCAGAACCTCGCTCTGCTGTCCCTGCCCCGAGTCCTCCTGCTCGGGCTCAGAGGACGAAGGCTGCGAACGCGTCACCATCGAGCGTCGAGGAGGCATCCCCACCTGAGGGACAAGGCAAACAGTCAAAACCCAAATCATCACTCGACCCAATCTAGCGAAAGTCAGAAGGCATGTCCCCCTTCCCGAAGTACTATGTTGTCTGCAGCCAACATAGTTGCCACCGAAGGAAGACATGTCAATCACTCACCCCGAACCGCTCGGGAGAGTTAGAATCCAAATCAGGACTCTCGCTAAAATCACGGCTCTCACGCGAGTCATCCTAGGGTCCAACCACAAGCCTAGGGTTCCTAAGTCCTCCAAGACCTACATCCTAGGCTCTGATACCACTCTAATCTGTCACGCCCCGGGGTCGATACTGCGCCCCGGGCTCGTCAACAGATCCGCCGCCCATATGGGAAGCCCCGTATAGGCGTAGCGACTAACCTGCAAAGAAACATCTACACTAGCAGATATCAGAGCTGAAATAGTAAAAGCTGAAATAAAAGACATAAAATATAACTACAACTCACCAAAATACAGACCAACCTCACCAGAAAACAAGAGTCTCTCAGAAAAGCAGAAAAGAAAGGTACAACTCGATATCTCACTACAAAAGTCACTCGACATAACACACTCCAAAATAGTACAGGGGTACATCTACTCTCACTCTGATGATGACAGGAAGGGAACTATCTCGCGACTCCCTTACCTCGGTCAGAAGGAGCTGGATCAGCAACTGGAGCTGCAGGAACCGGAGCAGAAGTCCCTGGGGAGAAGACACCACGACGGGTGTGAGAACTACATCCCACAGTAGTTCTCAGTGGGTGCCGCCAACAAGCCCGACGGTCTGCCCACTAAGTCTACTAGAGGCATAAAGTAACATATGCAGTGCTGTAAGGAAAGCTGAGAAATGTAACTCTACAGCTACTATGCCTCTATCTAGATGCTCAACAGTGGGAACAGAAAGAACATGATGCCACAACTAACCCTCATCTCTGATCACCCAATCTAAACTGACTGCCTCATCGGGTCCAGTCAAACCTGCGCCAACCTACTGCCGTTACGTCCCGGAGGAGCGGACTTACGTAGGGCGTCCATGACTGCCAACACAAGCACAGCCAGAGGGACAAATGCAACAACCAGTCGCGGTAGAAAAGCTCAAACTCACCGGTACAACAACCCGGTCTCGCCTACTCCGGAGTGGCACTCGAGGGGAGCGACCCGCTCGAGTCAAAGTAACCCATAACAAGTATCTCTGTAAAGTATCTCTGTAAAGCTCAAATGTGGCTCATGCAGGCTATGATCCAAATCCTCGATCAACAAGATCGGCTAACAAACAAATCACTAACTCACTCACTAGCTGGAATCTACACAGCTGAGACTCACTGTCACTCTGACAGTTTCCAAGAACCCAGATCTACCATCACTATCACTCTCCCAAGCAAATCGGATCTACAGACTGCTATCAACTCCACTCGGTCCCCAGACACGAGTGCAAATGCATCCCACAACCACCCGACCTCTCGGCCCTCAACTCGGGCGAGGAAAAGCTAAGTCCATAGTGAAATGAAGTATCGTGATGTGGAATGTCTAGAGCAGTAAAAACCTAGCCCAAGTTGGAGTTTTCTACAGACTGGCTGAACATGATACATATGACAGGGGTGCTAGGTCAAGTTCCAAGATTTCACTACTTAACATAAAGTAGGAATCAAAAGATTCAACAACTGATATACAAGATACAACATACAGTTTTACACATGCTATTATTCCAATTTCTAACATGCATGATCCTACACACATAGAATTAGTACACAGTCCGGAGTTCTTGGAAGCAAGGTCACCCACCTGAAAGTGCTAACTGCCCGGAATCGTACAGCTGAGAAAGCCCAAAACAGTCAAATCACAAATCCCACCAAGCCAACAACACGGTAGAAGTGCTCACAACCTCCTGGGTACAAACATACACCAAAATTACACTTTAATCCACAAAAATTCCACATTCCCAAAATCTGTGGTGAACAGTCCCATTAACACGAAATTTTCACCTGAAAAACCTCCTCCAAAAATTCCAATAAAAATATGACGGCGATCCTCGCGAAGAGTAGATATCGATAGAGTCCTGAAACGTCGAATTCCGATGTCCGGATGAGGAGATAAAAATCCGACAAGAAGGTGCTGTCCAATTTAACCAACAGTCGCAAAGGGGGTTAAAAATGTACCCAGAACCCCAAGAAAAGCTCAGTTCCAGAAAAAGTGTCCAACACGGGAGTTGTAGATTTACCTCTTACGAAACCGTCGCCGCAGAAATCGTCCAAAAATACCGTCGGGGCAGTTCTGTAGACCTCCCAGACTAAACTGCGACGAAAATGGGCCTCCAATAATAAATCGTCGCTCCGCACCCCGATGCAGAAGTCGCCGTCGTCGCGGCCTCCAAAAATTCTGGGCCTCTGCCAGAAGATGCGCGACTCGAAGATCTACAACTTTCCTAAAGGGTGCAAGGGCTGGGGAGCTCGGGAAGGTGGAGAAAATGGCAGAGGAAAGGGGCTCGGGCTCAAGAAATAGGCCAACCAAAAAAAACAATTGGAGAAATGCCATCCATGTCCCGGAATTTTCTCGGTGCGCCTGGAGCACGAACACCAGCCACTCCTAAGGCGACACGTGGCGCCCCCAAAATGCGCGGGAGCCGCGGGTCAGCGCGCCCACGCGCGCCCACGCCCACCTGTCGGGCACGCATCCCGAGGCAACAACTCCGCGCCCCGTGAACCGCGTGCAAACACCCATCCAATCACGAGTCGCCACGCGTCCACCCTCGGTCCACCGTACACCCGCGGCACTGCGTGGACCGCGCGCACCAAGACCGGCCAATGCCAGCACGCCACGTGGCATGACCACGGTCCACCGTGCACCCCGCCAAGGTCCATGGACCGCGCCTGCTGCGCCGGCCAACCGGAGCGCGCCACGTGGCCCGCGCCCGGTGCACGACTCCCGCGGTGGACCGCGCGCCTGTGCCGCCGCCAGCCGCCGCGCTCCGCCGCCGCCGGCACTGCTCCGGCCACCGGAACAGTAACCCCTGCCTCGAAAAACGTGTTTTCGCATCCGGGCTCCGAAAAATTCAAGTAAATAGTCCAATTCGATCGTTTTCGCGCGCTGAATCCAAATCCGATGTCCGATTGGCCAAATTCCAACTCTAAAATTTCTCAAAAATTCCCGGAAAAGTAAACTCGATCCGTTTTTCATGCCGGGTCAAATCCTTGGTTCCAATAAGCGCGCAAAACCCTCGATCACCCTAATGGGCTTCCAGAAAAGCAAACAAGCTCCAATTTCACCCGAAATTCAATTCTTGGGCCCGACACGCGCACACACACTTCCAGAAGCCACTAATCCATCAATAAATCCTTAAGTGGGGATTCGGGTCCTCACATATATATATATATATATATATATATATATATATATATATATATATATATATATGTATATATATATATCTATATATATATATATAGATTCAACACTACACAAATATGCAAAAGTCATAAAAATATTCGTGATGCATACATTGAAAGTTTAAGGCTGCGTTTGGTTTACTAAAATTATTTATTTCAAAAATAAGCATAAATTCATAAATTAATAAAAATAAAATTAATTTTTCGTTTAGATAAACATTTGGTTGTTCATGGGAATAAAAATAATAGCGTTTGGTTAGTTATATTAAAATAGTAAGAATAAGGATAATTATAATTTTACAATAATAATATTTTATTTAATTAATTAATATAAAAATATTAATTAAAGAATAATTTAATTTATTTAATTAATTATTACTAGATAATTTTAAATATTAATTAATAAAATAATTAATAATAATGAGTATTATTAATAAATAATTTAATTAACTATAATAATTTAATAAATAAATAAATAAATAATAAATTATATAATAATAAAATAATTAGTTAATAAAATAATAAATTAGTCAAAATATTAAATTAATTTAAAAATTAATATAATAATTAAAATTATATTTATTTTAAAGTAAAAAAAAATTAAAATTATTTTATAGCAATTTATTTTAAAAAAATAAAAATTAATATTTTTATTTATAACGAAACGTGTTTCAACAATAAAATTATAATAATAATATCTTGTTTCAGGTCTTTTTGGTCAACCGAATGGGTGCTAGGGTGAAAAAAAAAAAAAAAAATGGTGGAGGTGTGATGATGGGTCACTTGATGTGACCCGTAAAAAGTATCGCCACCATTAAAATGGTGGAGGTGTATGATGTACACCCCTTCGGGGTGTACAGATAGCATTGCTCATATGTATAGGAAAATGCTATGTGTACACCCCTTTCGGGGTGTACATCATACACCCCACCCATCTAAGGGTGGGGGTGTGATGATGGGTCACTTGATGTGACCCGTAAAAAGTATCGCCACCATTAAAATGGTGGAGGTGTATGATGTACACCCCTTCGGGGTGTACAGATAGCATTGCTCATATGTATAGGAAAATGCTATGTGTACACCCCTTTCGGGGTGTACATCATACACCCCACCCATCTAAGGGTGGGGGTGTGATGATGGGTCACTTGATGTGACCCGTAAAAAGTATCGCCACCATTAAAATGGTGGAGGTGTATGATGTACACCCCTTCGGGGTGTACAGATAGCATTGCTCATATGTATAGGAAAATGCTATGTGTACACCCCTTTCGGGGTGTACATCATACACCCCACCCATCTAAGGGTGGGGGTGTGATGATGGGTCACTTGATGTGACCCGTAAAAAGTATCGCCACCATTAAAATGGTGGAGGTGTATGATGTACACCCCTTCGGGGTGTACAGATAGCATTGCTCATATGTATATATATATATATATATATATATATATATATATATATATATATATATATATATATATATATATATATATATATATACACACACACACACACAAAAAGGGAAAAAGAAAGAAAGAAAGAAAAAAAAAGAAAAAAGAAAAAAAAGTGAAGGATCTGTGATCGGCATTGATCGCTTAATTGGTCCAATCCAGCAGGAGCGATCAGCATCAGAATCTCACTAATCTCTCTCTTTATGAGCTCGTAAGATCTCTAACTCTGTTTCCTCATGTTGTAATCTCCATGCTAGATAACAAGATACATTGATAGATGTTTTAGCCATGAATCTCAGATTATACTCGAAAGGAGAAAGAATCAGGAGAAAATTTACCTTTGTAAATAGTAAACAAAGATAGTGCTCAACATCTCACCATGTCCAATTTGGGATTTTTAGGGTTTAGGGTTTAGGGTTTAAGGGTTTACTGTGTCACCTTATTATAATATTTTGATTTATTACTCGAGTTTGTCACTCAAATTGTTTACTTTAGGAGAGAAGAGGTGAAATGATGAAATTGCGGAGTGTTCGAAAGTTCAGGGATGCAAATGTTTGCATTATATACTGATATAGGGATAGTGCAGTTACCTTTCAGATCTTAAAGAACTTTTGAAGCATCATGAAGAATCTTGTTTGATGATAAAAGAAGAGATCAATCTAGTCTAGCATGGGAGGATGGATTAAGAGCCACAGAGACTAGCCAAGGAGACTGCTTGTGAATTGAAACTGTAATGAGCTTTTTAAGAATATTCGATTGTCGAGAAACCTCCGACGAGGTTACAGGCAAGTCATCCTTGGCTGTCAAAGATAGACTCTCGTCGCCATGCAAGACTTCTCTTCTGCAGCTCTGCTCGACTTGCTCCCCTCGGGTGGTTCGTAATGCTTGCTTCGGCGTCTATTTATAGTGTTTCCGAGACAATAGATCGATATATGTCTTTTCGTTAGATCCAGAGAGACAAAACACATCTCCTTGTCTGTAACTTTTTGTAAGCTCAAGTTGCTGCCACCACTTTAGAATATATCCCTCTTATTATGGCCTTTTTTTAAACTACAAACACTAGAAATGCGGTGGTTATTTAATTTTTAGAGGATGGTAATCTATTCCTCGGCTTTTGGTATCAGAATCTTTCTTGACCATTTGTAGAGTGAGGTGCTGCGATCTTGATAGAATATAAGAACCTTCAGTGCAAGATGGCTAGAAAAAGATTGCAGTTGCTTTTAAGGTTCGCTTTTAGTCTTTGTGAATTCCACACTATGCATCAACATCAATATGTAGTATGAGTCACCTTGACAACGTTCTGGTTATTTCCCTTGTGGGTTAGCAAGTTTGACTTCGCAGCAAATTTATCAAGAATTTTACATGATATTAAAAAGGGGCAATTTCCTATATACCTCTAAAAATTTTCCTGTTTTTAGATTTACCCCTCTTAGAAGGCTAATATTAAAACTACCCTTCTTACGTTCCAACTTCTTTCTAAAATACCTCTGAAGTTAAACTCTGTTAGTGTACCGTTTGGAGCTGCCGTTATCTATGTGAAATTACTATTTTGCCCTTTCAAATATACCCTTCTACCATAACCAACTTTTCTTATGTACTCTTAAAATTTTCAATAGTTTTGATAGATAGGGACAAAATAGGTATATCTGATAGTTTTCAACTCCGATTATTATTTAACTCTAGTTTAACCGTAGTTAACTTAACAAAGGGAAACGGTAGGGATATTTTTAATAACGGTGGAACGTATGAAGGGTATATTGGAAAGAAAAAAATAAGAAGGGTAAATCAGATATTTCTTCAGATTTCAGGGGTACACAGGCAATTATCTCTATTAAAAAAGTATAGGATGGGCCATTTGGGAGAATATCAAAGTGAGTGGGAGAATAGAATCTTAATTGAAAACTTGAAAAAAGAATGTCTGATTGTGTTTCAAGGTGTAGATATGCTAATGCATGATTTGAAGAGAACAAGTTGTAAACTTTTTTCTTGAAGATTCCAAATTTTCCTTTTGTTGTGAATTATTTGTTGTTTTTTGTTATCTAATTTGTCAAATAGTATATAATCTGATCTGGTGCTCTTTGGATGGACAACTCTGTACTACAATTTGAATTTTGATCAGCTTGTGTTGTTCATGCCCTTAATCAATCAACTTCCTCATTATTAATCTATATTTTCTAATCTTTTTACTGAATCACAATTTTGGTAAATAATTTAGTATGAAAGGCACTAGGAAGTCTTTTCAGGTTATAATGTGTACTACTTCTTGATCGTTGCTTTCAATTGTTAAGTGTTTAGCTTTTCTGATTGTTTGTGCGGCAAATATTTTAAGGTTGCTTCTACCGTATATGTTCATGGTTTTGTTTTGTGTGATCGGTTCTATTATCTTTTTATTAGTTCTACTATCCATCTGAGTTAGATAATGTTCTTTGTTCATTTTCCATCAAAGAATAGATGAACAATTTGGTTCTTTGGTTTAAATTTTATTATGTAATAAACTCCGCAGAGTAGGCTTATTACATAGAATTGAAGCAACAAATATAATGGAAGGTGATGCAGATGTCTGGTGTATGCTTCTCTTCTGAACCGAATTCAATGTGTGTTCTATTCAAGATTTTTCATCTCCTTTGATGTGTTCAGAGCTCCACCACCCATAACCCTACATAGCCATAGTAATTTGTATCCTCTGTTTAGATATGAGCACATAAAGAGGCATGTTTCACGCAATTTGCCCTTTATCATTTGTTTCTATTATTTTTTCTATCGGTAAAATCTCTCAAGAATCCTTGTTTTATGTTCAAGATGAAGGCTATGCAGACCTGGTCCTTTTGTTTATTGAAAAGAGAATATGTTAAATATAAAAATATAAAAATATCGTTCTCTATTAACTTAAGCTTTTAGGCAGTTTTTGGTTGTAGAATTAATAGGTATTAATATAAATTATACTGCTAATTCCTCCAAACAGGATCCTAATTAGTTTACAAAATTAATACCGGTCAAACCGGGTTATTCCTCTTTTGAAGAGAATAACCCGTTAATTTAATTCCTCCTCACCCTTAGAATTAGGGTTATCCCTATGCCCAAGGGCAAATTAAAATTTTTCCTTCTTTGTTTTCTCTTTTCCCAAATGCCTCATTAATCCCGCCTTCATTTACACCTTCACCCCATCCCGCCTACCCTCGCCCCGTTGCTGTGAGAAGCCATCGTCTTCATCCCTCAAACCCTCTTTACTCCTCTTCTCTCTTTAATCTAGCTTATCCTCTCCTACCAGATCTCTTTCTCTCTCCGATCTCTTTATTCCTCTCCTCTCTTTAAATTTAAATTTTTAAAATTTAAAATTAAAATTTTTTAATTTTAAATTGAAAATTTAAAATTTTAAAATTAAAATTTAAAGTAAAAATTTTAATTTTAAATTTTAAAAATTTAAATTTAATATTTTAAATTTAATATTTTAAATTTTAAATTTAAATTTTAAAATTTTAAAATTTTAAATTTTAAAATTTTAAATTTTTAAAATTTAAAATTTAAAATTTAAAATTTTAAAATTTCAAATTTTGAATTTCAAATTTTAAATTTTAGATTTTAAATTTTTAAATTTAAATTAAATTATAAAATTTTAATGTGAAAATCTGATTTTGAAATTAGATTTCTTTAAATTTGAAATTTAAAATTTAAAATATTTAAAATTAATATTTAAAGCATAGTTGTATATAGATTATAAATGTTAAAAAATACAGTTTTTACTTATGTTTTACATCATTGTATATTGATTATACAATAATGTAAAATGCACTCATATATAAGGGTAAATTTGGTATTTTGGATTACAAAAAACTACTTTTTCTATTATTCTTCTCGAATTCCAAAAAACTTACCAAACAATATTTGGTTTATTCAAGGGAATAGGATAGAATATTATCAAACACAATATTCATTTTATTCCTTTCTATCCTAGAATATAATGGTATTATGGGGATAAAATAATTAATTCAAGATGAAATTATCTTATTTCCAAACACAGCCTTAAAGAGTACAAAAAGTTGTTTCATATTATTTAATAGAATAACATGATGAGTTACATTATGCCCCATCCTCTTTAAAGCTGAGAGTACTAAGAATATTGTTCGAAACTATACATTGCTATCTTGAGATGTCTATTCTTTCTTTTAAGAAAGAGTTACTTAATTGACAATGGCTTATATTGATAATCTTTTTTGTGTTGAATATTTGACATTCTCTTGAATATATTAACAAGCTAACATCAGTATATGTAATATTCTTTTGATAAACTTAGTGCAAAAGGTTACAGAAGCTTGTATTAATTTGCGTTTTACAAAAGTTCAAAACAATCACTGATATGCTGTCTAAAACTCTGACTTTCAAGGCCTGATAGAAAAATAAAGGTGTGGATAGTTTGAGTAACTCCTTATTTTGTAGAATCTGGCAAGTGATTGTCCATTTAGTGAGAAATTGCTAGGCATAGCTCCACTTCAAAATGGGAATGCCTGAGGATGAAGGCGAGGACCCTTTTTCATGGATAATTACCATTAGAAGCAATTTATGTTATCGTCCTTCGAATTATAGTTACTATTACTGCTGTACTTTGCTTTCCTTGTGTTTGATTAATATGCAAAAACCATCTTACAGGTAAAACCTGATTGGCCGCCATAGCTTTGAACTATCAAAAAAATGATGAGTCATATATACAATACCATCCATAAAATACTTTTTCTTTTGCTCCGCCAAGCACGAGAAACCTGAGAATGTCACAGAATAAACTAAAAAAGGCGATCATTTTATGCAGGCCTATTTAAAATTGTTGGCATCAATCTTGAGGTACTTTGCAAAATCTATTTTTTAATAAATTCTTTGAAAATTTTGATATAATAAGTGTTCTTACTTGAAAAAGATCTTTTTGGCCTATTTATTTGGTACTTACCAATTTTGACTACATAGAAGAGATTACAGTCTATCATGAGGGGATAAGAGCCACTTAGGCTAGCCAAGGAGATTGCCTATGAAACCACATGTAGCCTTTAAGTTGGCAAAAGCTTCAAAGAGGTTGCAGGCAAGTCATCCTTGGCTATCAAAGATAAACTCTTATCACCATGTAAGACTTCTCTTCTGCTATTTTAGGCTATTTGATTGGCTTGTACTGCTTCAATATCGCTTCACTGTGTATTTATAGTGAGGAAGGATGGAAACCAAAGAACGATCAGATTCAGTTTTGCAATTCCTCTAAAACTATGCTAGTTTGTGTTGTTTAGTTTTGTTGCCTTTAAATGGTATAGTGACCTCAATTTATTTAGAATGTATTCTCGACTCATATTGCTAAAATTGTTGTCCATACTGTGGTCAACTGACTCATAAAAATTATGCGGTTGAAACATTTACTTTCAGAGAGCGCTTTGCTGTATCACCAATAATTTTTCCAGTTGTTCTACCATTGCTGACAAGATTCTTGATATTTTACATATCTGAGGGCCTTGTGTATTTCATGATTAAAAAATGAACGGAATATGAGAACCTCTTGCGTCTCATTGTTACCGCCACTTTCCTCTTTTGGTAGTAGTCGCGAATATTGACCAGTTCTGAGTAGGGCTGGATGCTGATCAAATTTTCAAAGAACAAAACATTTCTTCGTGAGATGTATTTGGAGAGATTTGGCGAACAATTTATTCCCCTTTTTGAAATCAGTGACCTGTACCACTAAGCGAAGATTTCGTTCTTCGATTTGCATCTGACTTTTACTTGAGTATAGTCTAGGTGTCATACTGCCGACTAATCAATAGTAACATTTGTAATTGGCACATCTAAAACAACCAATAAGAGATCCGGCAGGGAGAGCAATTCAGGAACCAGCACAAAAATTAAAGAAATTTGAACTTAGAAAAAATGAGCAGAAAGTTGTGAGCAGAAGATATCTAGGCAAGGTCTTCAGAAAATTGTGCCGTGTCATACATGGATTTGATGTTGTTCAATTTTAACGAGGTTATTTTGCAATTTGGTGTCAATGTCTAAAATCTAAATAGTGACAAGAAACAGGAAATGCACCGCAATTGTATGTTAATCCGCTGGCAAGAAGAGATTTGGGCAAAAAATGCAGCTTTGTGCATTCTTTCTTGTTCATTGATTTATTGGAGAAGATCTGCCATTCAGTTGCCTATTGATTAACTTAATTATTTTCAACCAAACTCTCTATCATGTTCTCCGTTCTTCTTCTTTTTTGTAGAATTAAGGCTAGATTTGTCAATACAAATTTTCAATAATTTACAAGCTAAAGGAGTTGGGATAAATGCAAAATTTTGTTCCCTTTTTGTTTTGCTCATAGAATTGAATGTGTGAGTTAGAATAGTGTTTTTCATTCCGAGGGCAACAGAAAGAATACAGGCAAGGGCTACGAGCCTAGAAATGAGGGTTAGTCAAGGATTATTAAGTGAAAAAAATGATTAAGGTTAAGGTTCATCACCAAGTCAACTACTTGGGGATAGTTCGGTGTTATGTCTGTTTTGATTTGGCATGCCTTACGATTTTGGGATGCTGCTTTTTTTATAACTACGAAGCAAAACAAACTCATCTCATCCATATATTCTATGAAATGTGGAGAGTAGAAATGAACGCCAAATTAAGGGCACGGACGAATCTTCCCAGCAGTCCACGCATCTTCAGGCCAAGTTATTGCATGTTTTTTTTCCTTCAACATATAGTGTATAGCGTTGTTAAGCTCTTGATCTGCTGCTTCTGTTTGTTCTACTATTGCTTCTTGCATTGTGGGTGAATTGCTTCAAGATTCTTAGGTGACATTTTTATGGCTCATTAGTAGCTAGCAACTTTTCATGCTTATTGATATTTTATGCAAAATAGACACTTGCTAAGCATATAATTTCAATTTTGCCTCTTTTTTTTTTACTAGATGCCATATAAAACTCAGAAATTAAAAACCATCCTGAACCTCACATAATTACATGAACTATGTGAATTTTGTTTTCAGATTTAGCCTGATTGGAAGAAACAAAGAGGAAGAGAGAGTAACATTGAAAGGGAGAGAAATTGATAGGGAAAGTATACTACTATTTATCAAAGTGAGATTAATGGAAAATATTCTGCTCCTAATGGTAGTTTAAGAAGCCTTAATTAGTATTTATCCATTCAGAATTTCTCAAATAATGTGTGTTATTATCTTGTGTGATCAGCGTCAATCACATCGATTTCCGTTTGAATGGTTATTAACTTTATTTTGCATGAATCTGACTAGCCTAACCTGTATACTAGTGGTAATTTTTTACTCTATGCTTGTCATAATATTGGCAGGAAGTTGCTGCAATAGATTATACCAACTATTTTACTCGAATAAACAAGTAATTTGTACATATAAAGATTTGGTAAGAGATAAAGGCTGCCCGTTGAATCCCTTCTAGAAGGTAAATTGAAGATTGTATATACGAAAAAATTCTTGCATTAGTTCCAATGACATAAAATATTTCAGAATCAAATTACTTGTTTTATGCAATTATTCTGTCATAGTAATGTAACGTGCTACAAACTTACATTAGTCGTTCAAGCTAATGAATTATGGCATATCGGAACGTATTGTGCTTTTTTGTATCACTGTTTCAGCATTTTTGTCATTCAGCAATCACCATCATGCAAGTTCTACTATTATTTTTTTGTTATTACTTTATTATAGATTTTAGTCCTTCTAAACCCCGGCACATGGATTTGTAGTTCCTTACAAGGATGTTTGAAATTAACCATGGAAAATTTGTCACACCCCACGTAGTCCCACACTAGAAGATGTTTGAAATGTGTTTAAGTAGTTTTTAGTATATTGTTTTGAACTTTCGTGTAATTAAGTAGCTAGGGTATGTAAATATTAGTAAGAATGAATATTTTAATTTTTCAATGTTACATGAGCAAACAATCTTGTAGATAATAGCAAATCGTTTGGTTGCGAAAGTTCGTCTTAAAAAAGTTCCGTGTAATCAGGTTCTGAGCGATGAAACTGTAATAATATATGTTATTAGATGTGACCAAGGTTGTTTCTTCTCCTATCTGTCTACCGCTATCCAACGATTGTCATCGCACTTGATGTGCAGGTTCATTTAAGAAAATATAAAAGAGTACACAAGAGCACAGTAGAAACTACAAGATGAAACATATACAAGGTTATCTCTATTTTGCAGACATTTTAACAGTTTAGGCCAATTGAAATGTGGCATGGAAGGTTATCTCTTTGACATTTTCCTGTAACCAGTGAAGTTTATTTCAACTTTTCTACTCCATGGATGTGATTATATAGAAGGTTGCTGTCTGGCATGGGAAGATAAGAGCCACTTAGTCTAGCCAAGGAGACTGCCTACGAGACCACACGCAGCTTTCAAAGTTAGCAAAGGCTTCGAAGAGGTCGCAGCAGGCAAATCATCCTTGGCTATCAAAGATTAGCTCTCATCACCATGTAAGACTTCTCTTCTTCTCTTCCGCGTGCTAACTTGTTTGCTGGCTTCAACATGAATATATAGAAAGGGGGGATAGAAAAGGTTGGCTTTTTTCTACATCCTCTAGAGTCATTTTCGTTTTCCTTATCCATTATCTTTTATGCAACATAACTAGTGCCTTTATTCCACATCCTACTTGAAATTGTCGTGCGGAATATATTCTTAATTCATATCCTTAGGATTGTTTACTTTATCATTGTCAACCTTTTAGTGGTGTAGAAATTTTGAAATTTCTTTTCGATCTTATCAAAGAGAGAATCATCTTCATGGGGCAATTTGGATTTATATGTGACCCTTGTTTCCCTGTGCTTCTTCTCTGACATTGCAGGAGATATATCAACCTTGTTACAAATGTGTCAGAAGCTTGATCAGGTCGCGCGGGAATTGACGATTTCCTCCGAGAATATATATGTAGAAGATATAAATGTTATCAAGCTTCGTCGGGGGGTCGATGTTTTCTTCATTTTCTTGAAGAATCTTGATAAAAAGAGGATGATAAAAGTAATTAAAATGTAGGCATCATGTGGAAAGATCACACTCCGAATTTGATGAACGGATAAAATTCGTGTTCAAATTTTTGTTCTTTTTTCTTTTATTTTGTAGCTCAATGCTGTAACTGTTGTTTAATATTTTCACTAAACCACACAAGTGTAAGCCCATTCAAGTTGATGAATCATGATATTTATGAACAGGGTGATTTCTTAGTTTGTACTCGATTGTGCTTTCATAATATTTTAGTTAACATAGTTATCATCTTTTCAACCTTTTTTAAATCCTTGCTGTTTTTCTCTCAAGTTATTATTTTTCCCTTCATTTTTTTTTTTTTTTTTTTTTTGAGAGGAAGTTAATATACTACCACTTCATTCATTTGGAAGGTGAACTAAGCTACAGATACTGAGACAATGAGAACTAGAAAAATAAAATAAAAATAAAAATTACGAGAAGCAGAAACGAGCCCAAATAGATTGAAGAGAGCGAAATTCTAATATCGGACATTCAATAAAAAGATGGTCCACGGTTTCAGCCTCGTCTTGACAGAATACGCAGTTTTCATTACCGTTTCATTCTTTTTCAGAAGGTTATTCATTATGTGCATTCTTTTTTTGTATTATTGAGACTTATTCTGATATTATATGGAGAGTCTAATTGTTTGCTGTCACAGAAAACGGTAAGAAACTTTTAAGTCTAAAATGTAAAAAAAGAAAAAAAAAAAAAAAAAAAAAAACAAGAGGAGCAATGCTTTTGCTTCTACTCCGATAAGGGCTCATTTTGTATTGAGGCTGATCTACTATAATAGAGAAGATGAAAAGATATTCATGCAAAATATATTATTACATAAAAAAAAACCATAATATTTTTTTTCCGTGATTTTTCACTGCAGTAATATAATTTTTTCGCAATTCCAAACAAAACCGAAAAATCTATTGTCAAAGATTTTAGTGGAATAACTACTCTAATAATGTTTTTTTCATATATTAACGGGTTATACTTATATATTATCCTCCTCAGGGCCCATTTTATTGGGCTTTTAAGTTCTACAGTAGGGCCCATTTTATTGGGCTTAGCCCAATAAAAGTAACTGCATGCCAAGTGACTAAAAAAAAAAAAGAAAAAAGAAAAGTTGTTTGATTTCATAAAATTTAGAAAAAAAAAGATCGAAAAGGAGGTTTCTCACATCAAACTCTTTTTTTTCTCTTTTTTTTTTTTTTTGAAACATATTTTTTGTATTTTTCTAAAAAAATTAAACAATTCCTAACAAACGGTAAAATTAGGAGAGTCAAAATTCTTACAAAACAATCTGCGATTAATTCAATCATATTAACTCAAAGGCTGATCCACCAACTTAATATTTTGGCCTATGTTCAATGAATCGACTAGCTACAACAAATAAAAATTAAAAATTAAAAAATAAAAAATAAACCCTCATATGCATGCACAGTGCTTTGGGGATAAAGCGTAGGAATAACTTATTCAGATTAATTAGAATAAGCTTCATCAGTGAGGCACATTTATGAATAATTAAGCTCAACAACGAGCCCCATGCAGTATGAAATGTGTATTATTTTTAAATTTTTAATTTTTATATAATAATAATTTATCCCTCCTCATGCATGTACTTTATCCTTAATAAATGAATTCTGTACATAAATAAATAATCTAATTGAACAAGCCTCGCTATAGGGGAACACGAGCGAGCTGGGGTCGGCTCGTGTTCGTTTATCCTTAATAAACGAGCCGAACATGAGCTGGTTCGTTTAAATATCGAGCTGAAAAATTCGGCTCGTGTTCGATTTGTTTATTAACGAGATGAACACGAGCTGGCTCACGAACAACAAATTTAATTTTCATTCCTAATATTAGGTATAAAATTTAAAAAAAATTAAAAAAATTAAAATTTGAATCTAATAATTAAAATTCATAAAAAATTGATGGTCTAAAATCTAAATAGTAATATATATATATATATATATATATATATATATATATATATATATATATATATATATATATATATATATATATATATATATATATATATATATATATTCGAGTGGTTATCGAGCCGAACTCGAGCGAGCTGATCCCAGCTCGTGTTCGTCTCGTTTATTAAACGAGCTGAAAAATTCGGCTCGTGTTCGGCTCGTTTACTAAACGAGCGATTCGATCTCGAGCTCATTTCGAGCCGAACACGAGCTGGCTCGCGAACAGCGAGCTGGATTGCCATCCCTACCTCAGTACTCTATCTTTTTTTCTTTTTTTTTTTAAAAAAAAGAAAAAAATCTGCTAGTGAGAAGAATCAAACTTCTGAACTCTAAGATCAAAATTAGAATAAAAGAATAAATTTTATTTGCATGATTTATTAGTGTTACAATGTGAAAATTGTTACTTTAGATAACACAAATTGGCTATCAATTATCCATCCTATTTGTGCTTCAACTTCTACAAGCAACCATATTTAATAATTTATTTTTAAAAATGAAGTTTTATTGCATTGGCAATTTAAACTTGAATTTTAAATTCTAAAGATGAAAACTTTAAATTTGGTGCTTGTTGTGTATTTGTGTCTACAAAATAATAAAAATATCTCAGACATTTTACTTGAACAGTGTTTTTTTTTTTTTTTTTTTTTTTTTTTTGATTATTTTATATTTTATATTTTATATTTTATATTTTACATTTTTTTATGGAAAATGCTATGTGTACACTCCTTTCGGGGTGTACATCATACACCCCACCCATCTAAGGGTGGGGGTGTGATGATGGGTCACTCGATGTGACCCGTAAAAAATATCGGTACCATTAAAATGGTGGAGGTGTATGATGTACACCCCTTCGGGGTGTACATGTAGCATTGCTCTTTTTTTATTGTGTGGGTTTAGGGTTTTGAGTCTCCGGTGCGGGGAACCCGATCCAACTCGAGCGGCGATGGCCCTCCTCCTCCCACCACCCCCGCTCTCCCCTCACCCCCCAAACCCTAACCCTAACCCTAACCCTAACCCTTACCCTACGCGTCGCCCCTCTCTCCACCGCACCTTCCCCATACTCCGACCTCGGGGGCGCCGCGCCACCGCCCCGCGCTCCGCGCTCCTCCCCGCCCCGTCCCCGTCCCCGTCCCCGTCCCTCGATGGCGATGTCCTCCGACGGGGCGCGGCGGCGCTGGTGCTTCACTTGGCCGTGTCCACCTTCGTCCTCCTCGGCTTCGGAGCGCGCGCTCGTGCACTCGCCTCGGCGACCCCTACACTCCCCTCCCCGACCCCCCTCGCCGCCGCCGCCGCCGCCGCCGAAACAGGTTTCTACAAATTGGCCCTCGAGGGTTTCATTAGGGTAACCATTTTCCCATTTGTTTGGTTCTACAATTGTGAATTGATGGCAAAGCCCGTAACTTTCCTCAGATCATGCTGTCGAGAACTCCGATTCGGCTCCGCAAGCGGCGGAGGACGAAGAGTGGAGGGCCGCATTCGAGACCTGGAAGGCGAAGACCTATGCATTGACAGTGCCCCTTAGAATTGTCGCCCTTCGAGGCTCGATACCGCCCTCGTGGATCAAGGTCGGCGGCGCATTATACATATTCTACATGAACTAGTAATCCTATTCCTTTGATTATTTCAGCGGTTTATGTAGTGCAAAGCTTATAATTTATCGGTATGTCGCCCACGGATACACTAACAACTCAACAATAATTTGTATTTAGATTTAGATATATTGGTATTGGAAGGAACTATAGAATTTTAGATAGTTAGCATAGAATGTGTGGTATTGAGGTTTACAGGTTTACGATAATTTGTGCTGATGTAAATTATGATTTGAGATTTATGGTGATTGATATTAATTTGGCTTGTAGGAGTTCATTCAAGTACAGGGGAGCAGGTTGAAGCTGATTCTGGAATACCGAGGAAGTCTCGATTCTATTTTCTCCGAGTTGTGCTTGGCCTCTGAGAAAGGTTGTGTGCAGCCGAAATCTGCAATGGCATCTGATATCGTTTCGATTGGTGATTCCTGGCTTAGCTATGCCGTTCGCAGGGGATTAATCGAGCCTATAAAAGATGCTGAGGAGCAAGACTGGTTTAGAAACTTAAGCGAAAAATGGAAGGTGAAAACTCAGATGCTTCTTATTTCTCCTCTCCTTCTCCTCTCTTCATGTTTTCATTCGCGAGAGACAATACCATTAACGACAAATTGCAGATTGCTACGAGTCTAGTTGATTGTTTCAGCATTGACTATAGTGAAAATATTTATACATTGCTGTGATCGATAGTGTTTACTGTTTGACATGTTAATGCTGTAGTTTCTACTTTCATCGAATTTCCTCAGGTTTATCTGTGCAGGAACAGTAAGGGCGAACTAGATTCCAGTGGCGACATATGGGGCGCTCCTTACAGGTGGGGAACCATGGTCATAGCTTACAAGAAAAGCAAATTCAGAAAGCATAACCTGAAACCAATTGAGGTAACTTTTATTGCGATAAAAACATTCATTATATATTTTTAAATCTGTCAATGGAGTCCATCCTGTAACAGCGTAATTATAGTATGCAATTTGAACTCGTACTGCTTTGATTCATGGGTAATTTTCTTATGAACGTTTGCATCTCTTCTCTTTTAAGCTTTGGGCATTTCTCATGTATCATGTACAAGCTCGTTTTACGTGTAATTGTTCTCTTAAGCAATATGCTCAGAACTGTGATCATTGCAGGACTGGGAGGACTTATGGCGGCCCGAACTTGCTGGAAAAATCGCGATGGTCGATTCTCCTAGAGAGGTTGTTGGTGCGGTTTTGAAACGTCTGGGGGCATCATACAACACAAAGGACATCGAATCGCAAGTTAATGGAGGAAGGGAAGAAGTTTTAAAAAGTTTCAGAGTGCTTCAGAGTCAGGTATATAGCAAGCAAGATTATTCTCTGAGCCCCCAGAATTATCGCACTTTTAAAGTGCATACGACCAGCTCAATTTACAAAGTTAATATAAAGTTACCAATGAATTTGCCCATCTTAATCGGCTATCTGCCCCCTGATTCCGTTAAATACATTTATCCTTTTCTTTTCAACAAGAACTCAGCATCACATTAGATATTGTATTATGCAAATTATACTAGCAAAGGTTCCAGTTTATGATCATTTTTGTTCTCCTTGTTTCGGTAGGTTCGGCTATTCGACAATGTGCACTACCTAAAATCATTCGGTATAGGAGATGTGTGGGTCGCTGTAGGATGGAGCAGCGATGTGATCCCTGCAGCCAAACGCATGTCAAATGTTGCTGTAATTGTTCCCAAATCCGGCGCTAGTCTATGGGCCGACCTTTGGGTATGATCCCTTGCACCTCGACATATATATGCATAATAATCATACTACTTACTGCATGTTCACCAAGTAATGCTGATGAAACATTTTAACTTTACTCGCTTAGGGTGTGTATAGTTTGCGGACATATTCTGCAAGGGTAATCCTACTTTGCGCATAATCAAGATCAAAAACATTTTTGAATTTCGCATTCGATTGCAGGCATATTTATAATTGTCACAAGATAATAACTAAGAATGAAGCGAGAGTTTGCTTTGGATGAAATGTTAATTTGCCGTTAGTTCTAGAATAACCCAGTTGGACTACATTAGTTGTCTTCAAGCTCTATTCCTTCTGTTCGACAGAATCAGGGGAAAAACTTTGCTCGCGGTGCTCAGCGCAGTAAAGTTTTAACTTCTACTTGAGTATTATTACTTTTGGTTATTTTATCCCCTCCCTTTCTTTATCGTAAATTCAGGCAATACCTTATGCTACGAAGTTCAACACCGACCAGATCGGCGGCAGAGTTCGTAGCCCGTCTCCGCTAATCCACCAGTGGTTCGAGTTCTGCTTGCAAACTGCGAGGGCTTTACCTTTTCGTCAAGGGGTCGTTCCAGGGTCGTCGCCCTTGACCGGCGAGCATCCTCAGCTCGAAGTTCCTAGAGAGCTGGATAAAGGGGAACCCAAGCTCGACACAAATCTCGTCGTCGGCGGAGTTCCGCCGACCGAAATATTGGCAAAGTGTGAATTTCTGGAGCCCTTGTCTGATAAGGCCTTGGAAGACCACCAGTGGCTGATATCAAATACTGTAAAGAGGAATGTGATTTGAGAACAAATATCTTAAGCAGAGATTTTTGGTTGTATTTAAGACAAAATGGAGATCTACATTCTGTTCAGATATAAAAGGAGATGGGTAGTGTGTGATTTTATTTTATTTTATTTTATTTTATTTTTGGAGAAGCCAAATTCAAAATGCTTTTGGAGTTTGCAATTTCAAACTGGGCTTAAATTAAAAAATTTTAATTTAAATGTTTAAAGTATAATAACTGAATTATTATATTGTGAAAATTTAGGCTTGGGTATTTTTTTTTTTCTACATTGAATATACAAAATTTTATTTTAAAAATTTTAATTTTTTTTTTTTGTATATAAATATTTTACGTGATTTAAATTGCATCTATTGAATTACGTAATTGATTAATAAAATAAATTAATTATGTGAGAAGTGGATTCCGGATGTTGGGAGTTGGAGCGATAATAAGAGCGATAATAAATTGGAAAATATTTTTGATATATTTAAAATTAAGTATATGAGATATATCTTATTTATTTTAAAACGATATAAATTTTACTAATCATTTTGAAATGATTAGTTAATAATTTTTTACTCGGGATGGAATGCCTAATAATATTTTTCAATTTGAAGGAATATTTATAAAATTAGAAAAAAAAATTTATTTGAATAAATAAAATTTATATCATATATCATACATTCAATCGGAAATGTATGGGAAAAAATTAACTCTATATAGTGAAAAAAAAAGAGCTATTTTTATATATAAATTTTATATTTCATCCCAAAAAAATAAATAATTTTTTTTTGCTAATCATGATCTCTAGCAAAGCAATCTTATTTATGGAATGATACTTACAGAATAAATAGAATATACGATAATTATTTAAAAATATAATATTTTAAAAATACGCCAGTTGCATATCTTACGTGGCATGTCTTAATCAATCACAATTGTCATTTGTACATAATTTATATAAAAAAAAATTAAATTTATATTATAATTATATTTTATAAAAAAAATATATAATTGACTGAACAGTAGCAATGTGGTGGGTGATTGAAGACTTGGGCCTCCTTTTCGGGTTGAAACTTGAAACTTGAAAGTGCGCATTGCTAATTAATAATATAAGATTGCATCGCAATGTGATAAGCATTTTATTTTATTTATTTATTTATTTATAGATATTTTATTTTAGGGAATATTTTCTCGCCCTTTTGGCTCCAACTTTTTGCCAACTCAGCAAAAAGCGTTGATATTCTTTCTCCCTCCCGCCTCCACCGGGCGTGGGTCCCACTTCTCGTTTTGACAAAAGCAAGCGCCGTACTTTTACCGCGCTGGCCAATCAGACAACGAAGACGTGCTGACCTCGTAAATAGTAACCAATGGACGTACGACGCGTGTCGAGTGGAAGTGTTTGGTGTTTTGTTGGTCGCAGCGGATCATCCACCGTACACTTACCTCCCCCACAATCAACTACCCCTCGTGCTCCTCATGTGCCGTTGCGTTGGAGCCTTGGAGGTGTTAATTTTACGGGAAAGTCACTGAACTATATTTGTTCTTATTATAAAATAATTGTTACCCTATTTATATCGAAAAATAAATTCATATTTATATATGAAAGAAATGAGGTTGATGTTTAGTACAATACGGTGATCAAGTTGCAATATCGGAACAGTATAGGGACTGCCCATAATTTTTATCGGTCTCCTCACTCCTGGTTCCGAGAGAGAGAGAGAGAGAGAGAGAGAGAGAGAGAGTAGTCCTGCAACTATAACTATAAAGGCGTCGTCTTCCTCAGCTGTTTCGCTCCCTCTCTCCACATCTCTCTTAGGGTTAGGGTTAGGGTTCCCCGTTCTGCAACCTCGACGAGCGATGAAGGCAGCGGGCGAGGCGGCGGCTGGGGGGTGGGGGCGCCGCCCCTGCGACTACTGCGGCGAGGCGGCGGCGGCGCTCCACTGCCGAGCCGACGCCGCGCGCTTATGCGTGGCCTGCGACCGCCACGTCCACGCGGCCAACGGCCTCTCCCGCAAGCACGTGCGCTCCCCGCTCTGCGACTCCTGTGGCTCCCTACCCGCCGCGTCCCGCCTCTCCTCCGCCGCAATCTTCCTTTGCCCTGGCTGCGACAGCGACCCCTCCGCCGCGAAGGTCCCCGTCGAGGGCTTCTCCGGGTGCCCCGCGGCGCTCAACCTCGCCGCCGCGTGGGGACTCGATCTCGCGGGCGGCGCCGGCCCCCGCCATCCGCTCTTCCCCGAGCTCGATTACTCCGTCCTCGCCGTCTATCCCGAGTTCCACGACCTCTACGTCCCCTGCGCCGCACCCCCCGAGATCGCCCCTCCGCCTTCTAAGAAGCATCTTCTGCAGCGGCAGCGGCAGCAGAAGGGGGAGGTGGCGCTGCTCCAGCAGCTGGTGGAGATGGCGAATAGGGAGGCGGCCTCTTCGCCGGCCACGGATTGCTCCGTGCCGTCGGATCTGAGCCCTCGGACGCCGCACCGGACCAGCGGAGGCGGAGGCTACTTTGCGGAGGAGCAGGAGCAGGAGCAGTTGCCGTACACCTCCTTGCTCATGCTCCCACCATCGGAGTGCACGGAGCTCAGAGGGAGCGATCGGCTCATCGAGGATGAGGATGAGGATGATGGTGATCTCTTGTGGGATTGTGTCCCCCCGACTGATCATTCCACTCAGGTATCCAATTCATTGCCATTTGGTCCTTTTCTCTCTGTTTGTATAAGATCTGCTTCATTCTATGTTCTTCCTTTAGGACAATTTTGAGACTAAAAATCTGATTTCTGAGGCTGCGAATTTGGAATTAGAGAGAAAGCTAGGAATAATTTTGCAGTTTAATGCTTCTTCAGGGAAAATATTATCTTGTTCTTGTCTCATAATGCATTGTGGAGAATAAATGGATCAACCAAAAGTTTACTAGTTTGAAACGTTGAAGCAATCACAATTTAACCCCCTTCCACAGGTCAACAACTTCCGCACAGGTTGCTGTGTACGTAGTAGGTTGACTATTTGTACAATTTTGACCATGAAGCATAGTTTTCCATGGGTTTTTCCAAGGTTGTATACCAGGTTCTCACCTCTCCCTTTTCCTAAATATTTGATCCTTCAAGTCAATAGCTGCCAATCCCAAAATGGTTCTGCATGGATTCGGAACGAGTCTGAAGTAGCTGAATAGTTTCTTTTATTTAAAAAAAGGTAATTGTCATAATCTTCTCGAAGATCCTTACCGTGACACGGGATTATGAATTACTTGATGTTTTTCTTATCTCGCGGAGGCTCCAAAATCTTATTCTAATGGTGAAAAGTAATGCTATTTTAATGTTAACTACCTCGCTTCCATTCTGGGATGAAACTCACTTGGAGAATGATGCCACTCATGTCTCCTTTTTTCCATTTTCTATTTTTTTTTTTTTTTTTTAAATAGTGATTAGTTACTATTCATGCTATTTTAGTGCATACCTCCTGCTCAAAATGATAGATGAAAACTTTCTGGCCCAAGATCGAATTATGATCTGATGCGCTCCTTGAATTCTTATGGAAATTACATCAAATGTTTCATCGCTTTCATTTGCCCATTCAGGAGTAAAAGCAGCATTGATGCCCGTGATATGACCTACCATATTATCCCTAGAAAAGTTTCTGTCTTGAATTATGGTTGTATATTGTGTGTCTCTCTTTCCTTCATTTTAATTATTCGAATATTGGATCTGGCACGCCCATTAAGAGTGTAATTCCTTATTATGCATTTGGAGAGGAAAATCTCGTAAAAAGAAATACGCAAGTGTATTATTGGCAGTGTATCAACTAATGGTAGTTAAAACATGATTTCTCCTTTCATTTTCCGTTTTGTTTTTGGATATTGATTCTTCCGTGTCCTGAGTTTGCTAAACGAGAGAAACAGTTTTTGTTATATCTTTGTGCCAAAGGGCCAAAGCTTCCGAAACCTGTCTGTTAGATGTGACTCAAAATCAGAATCGCTGCAAAGAGTTTTTCTGTGGTTTTTTCCCTGCAAAGAGTTTTTCCACGTAAATCTGTGTGTTAATACTCTGTCGTGCAATTTTGGTTTTACCTTTCTGTCGTGATCGCCAATTGATTTTGTTTAGTTTGTGCGCTCGTTGTTAACACTGTCTTTATAGCAACACGAAAACATTAAATGCATCAGTTTGCTTGAATAGTGTACCATGCATGTTCGGTGTGTATGAATGCATTGTCATGATAATCAGTTGATATTAAGTGGCACCTAAAAGTTGTAGCTGGTCTGTCTCTTTCATAGGGGTCTAATACTGTTGGCAGTTTGCCATTTCAATATTATCAAATGTTTTGCTTTTATCCTCCCTCGACTAATTTATATTCCATATTATCTCGTCTGATTGTCTTTAATGATCTGTTAATAACCTGACAGATATGGAATTTTAATTTGGGAAGATCGAGGGATCATAATGAATCTTCTGCTCTTGAAATCGAACATGGCGCCAGCAGCGGAGGTTTCATGATAAAAAATTATAATGATGTCCTCAAGGAAAATTCTTTTGCAACTACAAAATTCTTAGAAGACATCTATGATACAACAAGGTGTCCAGCAAATGAGGATATCTCGTCATCTAACATCTGTCGCATATCATCCCAAAATGTAAGCTATCGTGATTCTTTTTCCTCGTTTATCATCTTTCTTCAGTATGTAATTCGTAGTAATGCATTGTGTTAACTGAGTGCCTGTTTAGTCTGTATTATGGAACCGCTTCTCTACCAAGAAGTAGAAGGCAAAACATTTGGCAAACGAGAAGTGTGAACATTCCAAAATGATCTTCTAAGCAATAAACGCAAAAACCAACCCTAGTTCGAAACTTCAGTTTCTACATACAATTGGAAGCTACTGTATATTTCTATTAAATAGTTCTACTCCGACATCACTTTCACTGAAGCTCTGGCCAGGGATAATAGGCCCTGATATGATTGCAAATGACTCTGCTGTGTTCTTTTTTTTCATTTAATTGGATCTGGAGTCACATATGTTTCTATGTTTTCCTTTTTTTTAAAAAAAGAATTTTCTCCAGCTCACAGTAAAACCCTCAAGCAATAAATCAAAGACCAGTTCAAGCAATTCCATGATTGACGGACCGACGACCTCCGGAAACCCCATTTCAGCTATAGTCAGACCATTAGCTCCTGAAACTGGTGGTGGTGTGAGACAAATTTCTTTTGGCGTACAGCCACTTATTGCAGGTACGCCAATACAGCCTGCTAAGAAGATCGACAGTGAGCTGCTGGCCCAGAACAGGGGCAATGCCATGTTACGATACAGAGAGAAAAGGAAAACTCGCAGGTAAATTCTCGTGTTTCATATTTTCCCGACTAGTTTTGCATTAATTTACATGCCAGTCAGTATGCGGAGTTCATTCCCAATTTCAATTACACAATGCAATCGCCGAAGTTCGTCTTGCAAAACAATCTAGTTCCTGATTTCAAATAGACCATCCCTGAAGTTCTGTCTTTTTTTTTTTTTTTTTTAAAAAAAAAAAAAAAAAAAAAAATCTCAATTTGAATTCTTCTGCAGGTATGAGAAGCACATTCGGTACGAGTCGAGGAAGTTGAGGGCCGACACGAGGAAGCGAGTGAAGGGCCGGTTCGTGAAGTCTGCGGAAGTTATCGATGCCGGAAGTGGAGGTTGAAACTTGAAAGAGTCCCTCAATGAAGTGAATTTGCTTATTTTGACCACACCACTGAAATTATGTGATGAGTAGTTTTTGGCTTTGTTTGTTGTAATATGGTTGTTGTTTTCCAGGAAGAAATAACCAGATTATATACAGTGAACATGAATATAATGTGTGTTTAATTTTTATTGCTTTACCTTCTTGTTCAACCAAATATCAATATCAGAATCTATTCATCATAAAAAGGTTTCTTTTGGCCAACTTACATAACTTAACATAACATCATCTAAACTATTTCTCTCCTCTCCTTCACAACAAACATAAATGTATTTCTTTTCAGAGAAAAACTGGATCAATCCACTACCAAGAATGAAAATTGCAACACTGTAAAATAAAACTAGTTAATTAATATCACTGCATCAATTTTATCCAAAAGCAAATTCTAACAAATACCAATAATACTAGGCCCCCCCCCCCCCCCCAAAAAAGAGGAGGAGAGTTTCTGAACTTAAAAAAAGCTGTACAAATTTCCTTCCCAAGATCATATTTGAATCATCATATTATGAAGCATGGCTGTTCCTTGAGGTGCTGTGAACTACAGAGAGGACAGTGATGGTGAGGAAGAGTAGAAACCCCAGATAGGACATTACCAGGGATACACTGACCCTGAGACAAAAATTCTGATAGTAAGGACACACTTTGCTCCACCCAATTGAGTCATCCCCATTTAGCCCCAGATACCCTATTGCTGTTGCTGCTGCTGCTGAGGCCATAACCAAGCTCATCACAACCTACCCATTATTTACAAAAAAAAAAAAAAAAAAAAAAAAAAAAAGGAGAAAATAAACAGTTAAATAAATGTACAGACACTACAAGAAAATTAATATTTAAGAATACTTAATGATACTTAAAAGCATCTTAATATAGTTTAGAGTGGCATTTGAAAACGTGGCAAATGAAGAACCATCATGTATATACACGTACCGACGCTTATGTTGAACTTCTGTAAAATATATATATTCTGACGTTTTAAAGTATTAAAATTAAAAATAGTAGCAAAGTTTATTGTTTAATAAATTAGTTTAATCCAATAAATTATATTGAAATTTTTTTATGTGAGAGAACTCCTCTACTAATAAAGGTTTACAATCCAAATAAATAATGCAAACATGCATGCATGCATACCTTATCCAGAATTTGTAATGCGCAGCCATCTATCAGATTATGAACAAAGCGCATGGATATCAATGAATACGTGCATGCAATGGCGTTCCCGATCAAAAGGAACCTATATATACAAAAAATAAAAATAAAAAAAAGAAATCACACATTAATGATCGAACTTCATATTGGTAGCAAATTAAGTTATAGAACTTCTTTTTCTAAACAATACGTACTCGAATGCAGGAGAGGATTTGTAACTCGCGGTGATCACGAAACCGGAGATGATGGCTGTTTTCTCCTTGCTGAGCCCTATGATCAAAGCAGATGCAAAAGTTGAAGCAAATGCTAAAAATCTAAGTACCATTTGAATCGACATGAAGTTCTCAGGAGACATTTTTTTTTTTTTTTTTTTTTCTTCAAATCTTAATTTCAAGAAGAGAGAAAGAATAAATTAGTCAAAAAAAACTAAATAATGTATAAAGAAATTGAAGTAAAAAAATAATAAATAAAGATCATTAAAATGATCAGAATGATAGATCTAACTACTAAAAACTAGGGAACTCTCTCTCTCTCTCTCTCTCTCTATATATATATATATATTGAAAAAATATAATATATTATCTAGTAAATAGATCATCTTGGATGTATATATATATATATATATATATATATTTTATATTGTTACATCGGTACAATTTGATATATTGAATATATTTTTAAGATAATTAAGTTACAGATGAACGGTTGAGATTAAAGACAACTGATTCAATCTTATTATAATTTTTTAAGAATATTCAATTTTTACAATTTATTTTATAGAAAATAAATTTAAAAATATCTAATATTTAGTTCCTAAAAACTTCAACTGCTTTATATATTTTACCGGGTAAGTCGTCGATTATTGAAAATAACGTGATAGTATCGAGCCTGAATATTATCGATCATACTACATCTAAATTCAAATTCAAATTCAAATTCAAATTCAAATTCAATATATCTAAATTTCTAATGGGTCATCAGGTCTGTAGTGGTCTCTCTGATGGTCAAGTATCCAAGTTGATTTTTTTATTATTATCTCTCTGATGGTCAAGTATCCAAGTTGATTTTTTTATTATTATTTTAACCTTTTAAAAATTTATAATTAGATAAATAATTTTATAAAAAAATTATTTGGCAAAATAATTTTATTTTATCTAATTTGGAAAAAAAAAATTAAATGATGATTAATATATAATCATATACCATCTTTAATAAAATTGAAAAAAAATAATAAATAATGATTTATTATTTCCTTCTATTTCTCATATATATAATCTTAACAATTGTATAAAATTTTAACAAATTATATATAATTTTAATAATTTAAATATATAAATAAATATAATTTTAACTATCAAATAAAAATTTTAATAATTTTCATGCAATCTTAACAACCTCATTAAAAATTCTGACAACTTATAAAAAAAATAATAATAATATAAAAACGGTAAATTATTTATCACTTTTTATTCACCATATTTCTAAAGTATAATTTTAAAATTATTATTTGCCAAATTATAAATTTTTATAGAATTATTGTAAAATAAAGTCCAATCCAAGATTAGAAACTTGAGTTTTAATGTAAACTTAAATTTAAAACTTGTGGCTCAGATTTTGAGTTAATGTATTTAAGTGTTGGGAGAAATTTATAGGAAGCTGAGTTCCAAGTTGTTGGTGAAGAACGTGCAGTTAAATCATACTAGGGCACCTATGATTTAGTAGGTCGTTGGAAAAATAATATAATCTTGTTGGGAGAAAAAAAAAAGTTATATAAAAAAAAAACAAGAGAAAGAATATGGTTGCTCCGTATATTTTTAAGCTCAAAATTTTTAACATATTAATAGGTTATTTGTGAACACAAGCTTATGGGTATCATCAAAGTCCTGTAAATTGTTTTTGTCTACCAAATCAGTCAGATCCTATTTCCTATTTTTCTGCCCAGCGGGTCTTACATTATAGTCAATTTCTTATTCAAAGATTCAATTTCAAAAATTATGTTCAAATTGAATTTTGAATTTTGAATTTTAAATTTTCAACCAAATTTCAAAACATCTCTCAACAGGTTTATCCAAACTCATATTTCATTCGAAATTCAAATTTTCAACTAAATTTTAAAATATCTCTCAAACGCCACCTGTACCCAAATTTAAATTTCGAATCCAACCGAAATTCCTCATGCGTCAATTATCTCAAACGCACTTATCCAAATCTTCAACCATATTTTAAAATATCTCTCAATTCACTTACCCAAACTTGCCTATATCCTGTTTTGAACTTTTGAATCCGAGCAAATTTCCTCGTTCGTTAACCGTTCAATTTTAAAATTTGAACATATTCAATTTCGAAATTTGAAAATTAAAATTTAAATACAACCATACTTCCTCAAATTTGAACATATTCAATTTTGAAATTTGAAATTTGAAATTTAAATACAACCATACTTTCTCAAATTTAAACATAACCGTTCAATTTTGAAATTTAAACATATTCAATTTTAAAATTTAAAATTTAAAATTTAAATACAACCATACTTCCTCAAATTTGAGCATAACCGTTCAATTTTGAAATTTGAACACATATTGAAATTTGAACACATATTGAAATTTGAACATAATCGGTCAATTTTAAAATTCGAACATATTCAATTTTGAATTTTGAAATTTAAAATTTAAAATTTGTTTGAACCATACTTCCTCAACATATTGAAATTTGAACATATTCAATTTTGAAATTTGAAATTTAAATATAACCACATTCCCGCAATATTGAAATTTGAACATAACCTTTCAATTTTAAAATTCGAATATATTCAATTTAAAATTTGAAATTTAAAATTTGAATATAATAATTTTTTCAACATATTCAAATTTTAACCACGTATTTTCCTCAACGAACCCATATTCCCACAAACGTTTTTCCCTCAACGAATCCATATTTTTAGGCACGTTTTCCCTCAACAAACCCTCAGCACACACGCTTTTCCCTTAGCTAACCCCAACAAATCCCACACGAACTCTCTCACATTCTATATACCAACCCACTCCCACTATAAATAAGAAAAAAAGAAAGAAGAAAAGGGGATTTTATTATTTTTTTTTTTTGTCTGAAGGAGAACAACGCAATCTCACCAAAAATCTCTCAGATTCCACCACATATACCACAATGCAATATCCCACAAAAAAAAAAAAAAAAAAAAAAACCTCCCCAATTCTCTCGCACACCATCTCCGACCGTATCGTGTCTTCTCATGCGTACTCTCACAGATAATATATATATATATATATATATATATATATATATATATATATATATATATATATATATATATATATATATATATATATATATATATGAGTTTGGCTGGAATGCTATTGATAGCACCAGCCCAACTTTGCCACCTATTTTGTAGCTATTGGATCGCATTGAGATTCGTGCAAGCCTTTTAATGAAAAAAAAGAGAAAGAGAAAAAAAAAAGTAAAAAGAAAAAGTAAAAAGTAAAAAACTTTTCTTTTTAATTAAAGAGCTTGCACGAATCTCAATGCAATCCAATGGCTACAAAATGGGTGGCAAAGTTGGGCTGGTGCTATCAATAGCATTCCAGCACAACTCTCTCTCTCTCTCTCTATATATATATATATATATATATATATATATATATATATATATATATATATATATATATATAAAATTAGGCTAGAATACTATCGATAGCACCAAGTCATTGGTGCTATCAAGTTTTTAGCCGTTGGATGAAAAAATATGCGGTTGGAATTATAGTGGGCCCCTAGGGTTTGCTAGGTGGTTAGTTGAATAGTAAAAATCTCAGGGGACTACTATAATCCCAACCGCATATCTTTTCATCCAACGGCTGAAAACTTGATAGCACCAATTGTTTGGTGCTATCGATAATATTCTAGCCGGACAATATATATATATATATATATATATATATATATATATATATATATATATATATATATATATATATATATATATATATATATATATATATATATATATATATATTACCAAAAACCTTCTCGTTTTTTTTTAAAAAAAAAAAATTTAATAAAACCGGTGCGGGTGATTTCTTCGGACACCTTAACTTTAGACTCATTCCAAACCGGTTCGGATGATTTCTTCGGACATCCGGACTTAGGTTCCAAATAAAAAAAAAAAAAAAAATTAATAAAGCCGGTTCTGGTGATTTCTTCGGACACCCTAACTTTAGGCTGATTCCAAACCGGTTCGGGTGATTTCTTCGGACATCCGAATTTAGGTTCAATAAAAGAAAAGAAGTTTAAAGCCGGTTCGGGTGATTTCTTCGGACATCCGAACTTTAGGCTCGTTCCAAACCGGCTCAGATAATTTCTTCGGACATCCGAATTTAGGTTCAATAAAAAAAGATAAAAGAAAAATAAAGCCGGTTCGGGTGATTTCTTCGGACACCTTAACTTTAGGCTCATTCAAACCGGTTCGGGTGATTTCTTCGGACATCCGGACTTAGGTTCAATAAAAAAAAAGAGAAAAGAAAAATAAAGCCGGTTCGGGTGATTTCTTCGGACACCTTAACTTTAGGCTCATTCAAACCGGTTCGGGTGATTTCTTCGGACATCCAGACTTAGGTTCAATGAAAAAAGAGATAAGAAAAATAAAGCCGGTTCGGGTGATTTCTTCGGACATCTTAACCTTAGGCTCATTCAAACCGGTTCGGGTGATTTCTTCGGACATCCGGACTTAGATTTAATAAAAAATAAAAAAAAAGAAAAATAAAACCGGTTCGGGTGATTTCTTCGGACATCCGGACTTAGGTTTAATAAAAATAAAAAAATAAAAATAAAACCGATTCGAGTGATTTCTTCGGGCACATTAACTTTAGGCTCGTTTCAAGCCGGTTCGGGCGATTTCTTCAGAAATCCGGATTTAGGCTCAGTCAAAAGGGGATTTCTTCAGACCCCAAATTATTTTAAAAATGGGATTTCTTCGAACCCCACATCAAAATAAAATAATGAAAATTTCTTCTGACCCCAAATAAAAATAAAATAACGGAGATTTTTTCGGACACCAAATTATTTTAAAAAATAATTTCTTCGGACCCCAAATTATTTTAAAAAATAATTTCTTCGGAACCCAAATTATTTTAAAAAAGGAATTTCTTTGGTCCCGAATCAAAAATAAAATAACGGAAATTTCTTCGGACCGCAAGATAAAATACAAATTTTTCTTCTGACCCCAAATCAAATAAAAATAAAAGGGGATATCGAAATAAATGAATATTTCTTTTGAATCCAGACAAAATTCAAATAGGCCATAATCAACTTGGAGCCTAAGTCCGATTCAAAAAGGATTAATAAATGAATTCAATCATTTATTAAATAAGGCTCACCCCATATGCAGGCCTCAAATTTATCCATATGAAAATAAGGTCCAGTCCACATACGGGTCCCAAATCCAGTCCACATATGGGTCCCAAATTCAATCCATATATAACATAGGCCCAGTCCATATACTAACCTGAATCCAGTCAACTTGCAAATAAAACCCAAAATCTATTCGATCCACAAATAAAACTGATAATCCATTCCAACCCGCAAATAAAACCCAAAACACATTCGATCCACAAATAAAACCCAAAACTCAATCCAATCCACAAATAAAGCCCAAGACCTATTCAATCCCATCGCCTTAACGCATATAATTAAGGCAAAACTACATTCAAACCGACTAGATTCTAAATCATATACTTAGAATTTAGCCAAATCCAATTCGATCGAGTTCTAACACATATACTTAGAGTTCATTCAAATCAACCCGACAAACCCTAATACATATATTTAGGGTCTAGTCAACCTTTTACTCTAGCACATATATCTAGAGTGGAAACCAAATCAACTCAACTGATCCTAATACATATACTTAGGGTTAATCGACCTCTTGCTCTAGCACATATAACTAGAGTGAAAGATATATCAAATTCGGTCAATCCTGATACATACAGGACTTAGCCGCTTTCTACTTTCGAGTAGCATCAAATTTGACCCACCTTAATACATGTCCTTGGGGTTTGGTCATATCTTCACTTTGGTCATATGCCAAATGTGGAATCAAATATAATTGGACTCTAAAACATATACTTAGAGCCAATTAAACCCAAATAAACTCTAACACATATACTTAGAGTTTAATATCGACTAGTTCTCAACACATATACTCGAGATCTCGTCAATTGCAAACCCAGCTGAATCCTAACGCATATATTTAGGATTTGGTCAATCATTAGAATACGATTTATTCAATCCTTCTCATAAAGGTCTCTTAATCGAATGTGCCCCAATCTCACGGGGGTAATTAACAATAGATACTTGTGTCTATTGAAAGTCATGGATTCGCAATACCTGATATCCACATATACCCATCCACATATAAATATTCATCTGAATCGTGAATACCATCCCACGGGAATCCCGAAAAAGATGAACCACGCGAGATGAATCATTCAAGATCGCAGACAAATCTAAAGGGTGTAATGATTAAAGGGGTAGATCTAACGATGAAAAACTTGATAGCACCAAGTGGTTGGTGCTATCAACGGCACAGTAGCCGGACTCTCTCTCTATATAATCTCTTTGATCATTTTCAATCATGATCTAACACTATCATCTTGACCACATATTTCTTAATTCAATGGTTGAAAACTTAATAGCACCAATGACGCTATTAATAGCATAGTAGCATATATATATATATATATATATATATATATATATATATATATATATATATATATATATATAGAGAGAGAGAGAGAGAGAGAGAGAGAGAGAGAGAGAGAGAGAGAGTCCGACTAGAATATTATCGATAGCACCAAGCAATTGGTGCTATCAAGTTTCCAGCCCTTGAATAAAAGTACATGTGGTTGGGATTATAGTGGTCCCCTAAAATTTTTACTATTCAACTAACCACCCACTAAACCCTTGGAAATCAGTATCATCCTAAGCGCATGTCTCTTACTCCAAGTGCTAAAAAATTGGTAGCACCAATAACTTATGCTATCGATAGTATTCCAGCATATATATATGTATATATATATGCTGGAATACTATCGATAGCACAAAGCAATTGGTGCTATTAAGTTTTAAGCCGTTTGATGAAAAGATATACAGTTGGGATTATAGTGGTCCCCTAAGATCTTTACTATTCAACCAACCACCTAGTAAACCCTAGGGGACCACTATCATATATATATAATTAAGCTGGAATACTATCGATAGTACCAAGTCATTGGTGCTATCAAGTTTTTAGACTTTGGATTAAATGATGTGTGGTTAAGATGATAGTGGTCCCCTAGGGTTTACTAGGTGGTTGGTTGAATAGTAAAGATCTTAGGGGACCACTATAATCCCAATATATATATATATATATATATATATATATATATATATATATATATATATATATATATATATATATATATAGAGTCCGGCTAGAATACTATCGATAGCACCAAATAATTGGTACTATCAAGTTTTTAGCCGTTGGATGAAAAGATATGCGGTTGGGATTATAGTGGTCCCCTAAGATTTTTACTATTCAACCAACCACCTAGTAAACCCTAGGGGACCACTATAATTCCAACCGTATATTTTTTCATCCAACGGCTAAAAACTTGATAGCACCAATGGCTTGGTGCTATCGATAGTATTCTAGCCTAATTATATATATATATATATATATATATATATATATATATATATATATATATATATATATATATATATATAATTAAGCTGGAATACTATCGATAGCACCAAGTCATTGGTGCTATCAAGTTTTTAGACTTTGAATTAAATGATGTGTGGTTAAGATGATAATGGTCCCCTAGGGTTTACTAGGTGGTTGGTTGATAGGTGGTTGGTTGAATAGTAAAGATCTTAGGGGACCGTTATAATCCCAACCGCATATTTTTTCATCCAACGGTAGAAAACTTGATAGCACCAATTGCTTGATGCTATCGATAGTATTCTAGCCGGACTATATATATATATATATATATATATATATATATATATATATATATATGTTCGACTACTATACTTTTAAAAATGCCAATCAATTGGTGCTTGTAAATTTTTTACCATTAGATCTATCTTTTTTATTAATTTCACCCCTTAGATTATGCTATTCCACCAACCACCACTAAACCCAATGGGTCCTACTATCATTCTAATCGCTCATCCTTTAATCCAAGAGCTAAAACCTATATGCACAAATGACTTGGTACTTTTAAAAGCATAGAAGCTCAATTTTATATATATATATATATATATATATATATATATATATATATATATATATATATATATAGTATAAGTTGTTGTATACTTTCAAAAATACAAACCCAACTATACTTATGAATTATTTATCATTGAATTTGCATTAAAATTTATGTTATTGTACTTTCTCTTTCTCTCTCTTTAGTTGACTTTACTATAGTACAAATCTCAATGCAAATTCAATGACAAAAAATTCAAAGTATAGTTGTGCTTGTATTTTTAGAAGTATATAAACTCTGCTATATTCACAAGTATTATTACAAGTGCAGTGTAGTTTAAAAGTACCAAGTATAAATTTTTTTTTCTATTACTACAACCATTAAAATTATTAATTTTGAACCCTTTCGATCACTAGATAAATAATATTAAAAATTATAAAATTTATTTTTTGATTACTTTCAATACTCTATATTAAATTTAACTGAATCGATCGTCGATTTGAAAGTCCTTACATCCAAATCGACTTGATATATAGTACGGATGCCTCCGTATTTCTAAAAACATACAAGTAGTCTAGCTCAATATATATATATATATATATATATATATATATATATATATATATATATATATATATATATATATATATATAGAGCAATGCTACATGTACACCCCGAAGGGGTGTACATCATACACCTCCACCATTTTAATGATGCCGATATTTTTTACGGGTCACATCGAGTGACCCATCATCACACCCCCACCCTTAGATGGGTGGGGTGTATGATGTACACCCCGAAAGGGGTGTACACATAGCATTTTCCATATATATATATATATATATATATATATATATATATATATATATATATATATATATATATATATATATATATTATACTATTATATTATTAATAGTACCAAGTTATTGGTGCTATCAAATTTTCTACCCTTAGATCAACCCCTTTGATTATTTTCATCCTTTAGATTTTATTATTTTCTAACCACCTATTAAACCCAAGGGGCCCACTATCATCTCAATCACATATTTTTTAATTCAATGGTTAAAAACTTAATAACACAAATGATTTGATACTATTAATAATATTTCAGCCTAACTCTATATATATATATAAAGATTGAGAGAGAAAAAAAGAGTGAAAGTTGAGCTACTATCATTTTTAAGAGGACGGATATCTTCGTCCTCCTAAATTACTTGTGATGATATAAAATTCGAAAACGCAAATATTTTGGAAATAATGTTGCATCTTAAGAGTTTTCAAATATTAATTGAAGAAAAAGACAACTAGTTGGATTTATTGTAGTTGCATTTATGCATTGATGATCCATGTGAAAGCAAATATTTTAGGAATATTGTTGATGATGCAACTTATATCCTAACTCACATGACATTAGTTTTCTAATACAAATTAAAACTCATTATATATAGTTTAAATAATTAAAATTTTAATCATTAGTATAAATTTAAATAAGCATATCTTAAAACGATTTAATTAGTTAATTACTTAAATTAGATAATTGCAATTTACAATGCGTTAGTAGTTTGTACACACGTGGTCTTATTTGATAGAATATATCAAATTAGATTAAATAGATTAGAGTAGATTAAATTATATTAATTTTATCATATTAGGTTAAAACATTAGCTTAAACAATTTAATTTGATATTACTTTTTTTTGTTAGAGTATATTCACTATCCCGGATTCAATTAGATATAAATATGTTAGGTAGATTTGATATGATTAGGTGAGATTATATAAATTTATTTATTTTAATAATATTTACAAATTGAGAAATATTAAAGAAAATGTTTGGCCTATATTATTCAAATTTATGTGAGTAAATTTTACGATAATTTTTTTAATTATATGGTTCTTATAATATTATCTATATGTAAACTATACGGGAATATAATAAAAATTTTTTAAAAAAATTGTATTAGATTTTAGTTTAGGTTGTTGGTGTGCTCAATTTCGTGTGCCCCATATTTCTACTATATTTCCATCAAGGCTACGATTGATTCAGATATAAGTAAAAACTGCTTATGTTAAAAGTAAATATAAATTTAGAAATAAATAAAAATAAAATTAATTTTATTTTTGGATGAAAATTGAGTTGTTCGTGAGAATAAAAAAAATAATATTTGAATAGTTAGATTAGGATAGTAAGAATAAAAGTAATTATAATTTTAAAATAATAATATTTTATCTAAATAATTAATATAAAATATTAATAAAATAATAATTAATATAAATTATAATATAATATAATATAATTAATTAGTTAATTATCTAATAATTAAATAAATAATTAATTAAATAAATATATTAATTAAAATATTAGATTAATTAAAGAGTTAATATAATAATTAAAATTATATTTATTTTAATTAAGTTTATTCTCAAGTAAGAATAAATTTATTTCAAAAAAAAAGACTAAAAATTTTATACCAATTTATTTTTAAAAAATAAAAATTATTATTTTTATTTATAATGAAACGTGTTTGAAAAATCAGACTGAAATAAATTTGATTATGTGTCTTGTTTTTAAAACAAACTGAGCCCAAATGATTGGCCATGAGACTCTTAAACTTAGTGGGTCCACGTGTACAATCTCTCGACCGTGCTTAAAAAAATTGCATATTAAGAATATGGGTAATACTATATGTACACCCCGAAAGGCGTGTACATCCTACATCCCACTCATTCAATGGGTGGGATGTTTTTGGGGTCACTTGATGTGAATAGAGTGTGGTAAGAGTGTTTTTATAAGTACGAAACTATTTTTATTTATAAGTTATTATTTATGTGGAAATTTTAATATTTAAAATATTTTAAAAATAAATTTTATAATTTTTAAATTTAATTTTATTAGTAATCGGAAGGATTTAAAATCAACGATTAATAATAAAAATATTATAAAATATGATAAAATAATACTAAAATTTTAGATCAAAAATATTAATTTTATTTTAATTAGTATAAAAAATTTTTTATCAGAATTTTACATGATTTAAATATTTCTACACCGTTAAATTTGTAAATGATTCACCGTGATTATTAAAATTATTAATTTTGAACTCTTTTTATCATTATGAAGACTTAATTTAGTGCTTATAAAATTATAGGAGTCTACTATATCTATAAAATTCTCTTGCAAAATCAAGTGTTTTAAATTTAAAACTTCTATTTTAAAATTTAAAATTATAATTTTACTTTACACAATGGCACAACGTTCTAGCTACTTGTCATTCAACATGTCATGATTTATAGTCACCCATCAATAATATACAGCCAACAAAAAAATTTAAAATAATATATATATATGGAAAATGCTATGTGTACACCCGTAAGGGGTGTACATCTCACACCCCCATCCATCTAAGGATGGGGATGTGATGATGGGTCATTTGATGTGACGCGTAAAAAATATCGTCACCATTAAAACGGTGGAGATGTATGATGTACACCCCTTCGGGGTGTACATGTAGCATTGCTCTATATATATATATATATATATATATATATATATATATATATATATATATATATATATATATATATATATATATATATATATATATATATCATTTTAAATTATTATTATTATTATTTAATTTTTAAAAATTTTAAGTTTACTTTCTAATACTAAATTTTATTTAATTTAAATTAGTTAATAATATTTTGACTTTAAAATTTGAAATAATTACTTTAAATAAAATTATAGTCACAAAAATTACATAAAGTATATTAATTAAATATGTAAAGATAAATGATGTATTTTAAATTTTGAAATATTATATAGCCGACTCAAAATGATATATAATGTGATGATCCGGACTCCCGCAGGAACTGTACAACATTAAACAGTGACTGTAGGGAGCTTATTCGGTGAAGCAGAGCTTGTAGAATCGAAATTGGACAGCGGATTTGGACTCAGCGCGCGAAAACGATCGAAATGGTATATTTACTTTATTTTTTCGGCGCAAAATTACTGTTCACGCCGGAACAGTAACTCCGGCCGCCGGAATTACTGTTCCGGCGACCGGCAAGCGGCGGCGGGCGGCGGCGGGCGGCGGCGCAGCGGCGGCACAGCGGCAGAGGGCGGCGGCGCAGGCGCGGGCGGGGGGCTCGGGTGCGCGGTCCATGGGCCTGGCGTGCACCGGGAGCACCGAACCCTGCATCTGCCACGTGGCAGCTTCCCATTGGCTGGCCGGCTTCTAGAAGCCCACGGGGACTGTGACACGTGGCAAGATCCTATTGGCTGACATCTTCCGGAAGACCCGGCGCGGGGACCGGGCCCGTGCACCACGTGGACACGTGGCAGCTTCTGAGTGGCCCTTGCACCGGCTGTTCCCTGTTTTGTGGACACGTGGCGCGTTTTGGTTGGCCCGTTTCGGTGTTCCCTGTTCGGATCCGATCCTGTGTGGAGCCCCAGCCCATTATAAATAGCAATCCCCACCCCCTCTCATTCCCACCTCGATTTGCGGGCCTTAGAGTGAGAATCAGGGCATGTGCCCTCTACGAAATTTCTTCCTCTCTCTCTCTTCTCTCTCTCCTCCAAATCTCAGAATTTTTGGAGTTACAGTTAGTGAGTTATCTGCGACGCGGCGCACTGCCACGGTTTTCTTTTTCGGCCTATTTCCCGTCGCAGTTCCGTCGAAAATTCCCTGTGGGCTAACCAGGAGGAATTTTTGGATGATTTTTGCGACAGCGCGTTCCTAAGAGGTAAGGCTTCGATTTCCGTGTTGATCACTTTGCTCCATTTCGTACTTTTGGCACGATTCCCGAGGCCTTTTTGACCCCCCTTTTTGCTGTGGAAATTTCTGGACAGTGTCAACTTCTCCGATTTTTATCTTGGCGTAGGAGCATCAGATCGAGGCGTTTAAAGAGTCGATTTTGATCTACTCTTCGCGAGGAACGCAACCGTAATTTTTCTGGATTTTTCTGAACACTATACAGAGGTGAAAAACTCCTCTCTTTTCGTGCTATTTGAAAAACAGCAAAAGCTGTATTTTTATGAATAATATAGTTACACCCTGTGCAATGTGTGTTGCTGTAGGGCACCGTTCTCGGCAGACAGCAGTTCTAGGGGACTGTGGACAGCCAGGAGACTATCTGGGTGTGATTTGAGCTGTTCGAGGTGGGCGGTTGTTGCTTACCTCATTTTTGACAAGCTCACTGGGATTACTGGAACTCCCTTAAAATTTAATTGATGAGAACAATTGGGACAAACTAATATGACAATTGATAAGAACAATTGGGACAAACTAATATGACAATTGATGAGAACAATTGGGACAAACTAAATTGATGAGAACTATTGGGACTACTAACAGGACTACTAACAGGACTATTAACAGGACTACTAACAGGACAATTGATGAGAACCGCTGGGACGAACTCTCCTAAAATTTAATATAACCCCACAGATGATATGATGACTTATATTGGGACACTGTGTTTAAGACAAAGGCTATAATCTCGCATGCAAATGACTTTTATTCAGTAAATCAATCTTTTTAAATCTTTGACACTATTTTACAACTTTTAAAATAAAGACAGTTGCATGCATGCCCGGACATCAGGTAGGGCCACTATTTATTGCTACACTATCATATTAAGGCTTGACATGTTTTATTGCTCTCTTTTGCTTTCAGTTGCTTGTCGCTCGAGTATGAGCAGGGGTTTGGAATAGTATAGCCAAGGTTATGTTAGATTATAAACTTGTGGGGTGTTGCGGTGACCGCGGACTGTAGGCGGTCGGCCGGATGTTTATCCTTGCATCAGAATGGGGTTGAGTCTGGTCTATTTTTGGCATCAGCAGGGGATCGGGCTTTTCTTTAGTGGATGGTTTTTCCTACTTATTGAGTACTATGGCATCATATCAGAGTTTCTTAGTGGATGGCTTTTCCCACTTTGATCATAGTCATGATCCAGTCCTGCTGTTTACGACACTTATGATACTTATTACTGAGGTACTTTTACTCGTGTGGGTCGCTCCCCTCGAGTGCCACTCCGGAGTGTGTTACAGACAGATTTTGAGTCCTTGAGACTCCTATCCCCTATCGGTGTTATGCGTTGACCAGCATACCCAATTTGGCAAACACTATTCCCTATCGGTGTCATGCGTTGGCCAGCATACCCGATTTGGCAAACACTATCCCCTATCGGTGTTATGCATTGGCCAGCATACCCGATTTGGCAAGGCACAGCAGGCAGTACCAGTGACACAAGACTGAGTTATTTCAGGCAGGCATGTTTGGTATTGTTGCATACAGTCATTTCATGCTACATGACATTTAGAGGCATACTAGTGGTGGTTTCCCTTTATTCAGCAGTTCTGTTTACAGCTTTACCACTTATTCCTTTCTGGCCTCTAGTAGTCCTAGTGGGTGCGTCAGAGTTGAGGTTTTGCCCACTAGGGGAGGCTACTAGTTTATCTGGTAGTTCTCACCCCCATTGTTCTTTTCTGTTTCTTTCTTCTCCTTTATTTTTGCAGAGTCGTCTGCGGGAGCTGCTAGGCCATCGGCAGCTGATCGAGGTAAGGGGATCGCTGAATAGATAGATCTCCTGGGAGACTGAGAGCTGTTAGATAGATGCTGCACCCTTTACTCAGACTGTGGTATTCTTCTTTTATTCTAGGTCTGGCTTTCGCCAGCTGGATGTACTATTTTGGTGAGCTGGGAGATTATTGTACATATTACAGCTTCATTAGTAGTTCCAGTCTGAGATACTATGTGGTTCTTCCACTTCAGCTCTGTATTATGCTCTTTTATTGTTTATATTATATCGGAGCAGGTTACCAGCGCTTCGTGTACTCGGGAAATCCCATGTGCACGGCGGATCTGTTGGCGAGCCCGGGTTCCGGGGCGTGACAGATTAAGTTGGTATCAGAGCTTAGGGATAGGTCAGTTGGGACTTAGGAAACCCTAGGCTTTTGACATACCCTAGGATGATAGGGTGCGAGAGACGTGGCAATTTTGCGGAAGTCGTTGTGTTACTTATTTAACTCTTCCAATAAAGGAAGAGGGGTCGACATAGCCTACTTCTGGTAGACTGTTATGTTGGCTGCAGACAACATAAAGTCACAGAAATAGGAGAATGTCTTTGACTTTCGCTAGAATGGGTCGTGTGGGGTTTGGATACTAAGGGTGGTTTCTTGTGGTAGGATGCCTCCGCAACGTAGAATGTTGACGCGTTCGCAGCCTTCCTCCCCTGAGCCCGAGCCGGAAGAGTCCGAGCAGGGCCAGCAGAGTGAGGTACAGGAGCTGCAGGCTCAGATGGCCCAGATGTCAGAGGCCGTGCGGCGTCAGGAGGAGGCCATGGGTCGGCTGACGCAAATGTTAGAACAGAGGGCGCAGCCTGTTGTTGCACCCCCGGAGAGTTCTCCCGTACCACCCTCCCCTGCTGTGGCTTCCCCAGTTGGACCGGTGACCTCGGCATCCCCTGTTGCTCAGGGGACAATCCGGCCATTGACTCCTGCGGAGGAGCAGGAGATTGCTGACAAACTTACTCAGTTCTGTAAGCGGGGACCGCCCAGATTTTCAGGGCGGAATATTAAGCCTTGGGAGATTGGGACTTGGCTTTCGTCAATGGAGAAGTTATTCCGGGACTTCTTCATTGACCAGAAGTACAGGGTACATATGGCTGTACACTGTTTAGACGGGGATGCTGATGCATGGTGGCGTCGGGTGGAGCCACTGGAATTTCAAATCACTCGACAGCTACCCTGGTCTGAGTTCAAGAAGATGATTCTGGATACGTACTTTTCCACGAGTATGAAGAAAAAGCTGGAAGATGATTTGAAGAATCTTCAGCAAGGCGACCGGACGGCATTAGACTATTTTCAGGAGTTCACGCGGTTACTCAACTGCGTACCCTATGTCGCCAGGGATGGACCGCACCAGGTGGAGCTCTTTGAGTCGGGCCTGCGCCCTGAAATCTATACTCTGGTGCATGCTCAGAGACTACAGACCTTGGAGGAGGCAAGCAGAGCATGCCCAGGTGGGTTGAGAGGGGAGACCACGTCGTCGCCAGACGTGGGGGCCTGGTCGCTCAAGGCGCAGACAGGAAGCGACCAGCGCAGGACGACGGGGGACAGGCCAGTTCTTGGAGGCCGCCACGACCGCCACGGCCTCAGTTTTCCGGCCGTGGGCGCTCTGAGCGGCGAGGGCCTGGGGGATCCCAGAGGCCACCGCAGCATCAGCAGCAACAGCATTCGCAGAGATCGCAGTCGCGGCAGCAAGGGCCTCCGCGACAGAGGCAACAGGCGAGGCAGCCCCAGGCTACGGTTAGGTGCATTTTCTGCCAGGGACAGCATAACTCTGATGCTTGTGATCTGAGATTTGGCCGTTGTTTCGGTGTGGGACAGTCTGGCCACCTCCGAGCTGCCTGCCCATATGCACCATCGACGGCTCCTTCTTCAGCATCTGCTCCTTCTTTCGTCTCAGCAACGGTCGACGGCTCAGCGGCCATATGCTCCAGCAAGCTGGCCATCTTCTTCCCATCCACGGAGTATCGCCCTCCAGCTCAGAGTGGGCGAGTGTATGCTGCACAGGTAGAGGACTCTTCGGCAGCAGATCACGTGGTGGCAGGTATCACCTTACTTTCTGGCATTAGGACTCGTACATTATTTGATACTGGAGCATCGCATTCTTTTATTACTAATCATTTGCATCATTACATGGGATAGAGGTAGGACTTTTGCCACGTGCACGAGAGGTTCAGATTCCCGATCACACCTTGCACGTGGAGGAGTGTTGTTGGTCCTGCCCGATGCAAATCGAGTCCTGGATTATGCCAGCTGACCTGTTGGTCCTGAGAAAATTGATGGACTTCGATGTGGTCCTCGGGATGGACTGCTGGCTCGGTATTTCGCAAACTATTGACTGTGCCGCAAGGACGGTCACTTTTAGAGAACCAGGCCAGGAGATGATGGTATACCGGGGATGTCAGAGTGCTTTCTTTGCCTCTATGGTTTCGACTTCCCGAGCAAGGCAGATGATCCATCGAGGATGTGTAGCCTTTTTGGCTAGTGTTGTTGAGGGGCCTACGGCGGCACCGGAACTCGGGGATATCCCTATTGCCCGCGAGTTCCCGGATGTTTTCCCACCTGAGCTGACTCGCATGCCGCCAGATAGGGAGATTGAGTTTGTGATTGACGTAGTTCCGGGAACTGCGCCAATCTCAAAGGCTCCTTACCGGATGGCACCGGCTGAGTTGCGAGAGCTTAAGGCGCAACTTCAGGATTTAATGGATAAGGGCTTTATTAGGCCGAGTGTGTCGCCTTGGGGAGCGCCGGTGCTATTCGTGAAAAAGAAGGATGGGTCACTTCGATTATGTGTGGACTATAGAGAATTAAATAAAGTGACCATCAAGAACAAGTACCCTTTGCCGCGCATCGATGATCTTTTTGATCAGCTGCAAGGGTCTTGTGTCTTCTCTAAGATAGATTTGCAGTCTGGTTACCACCAGTTGAAGGTGAAGGCCGAGGATATTCCGAAAACGGCATTTAGATCATGGTACGGGCATTATGAATTTACAGTTATGCCTTTTGGGCTAACTAATGCCCCTGCCGCATTCATGGATTTAATGAACCGGATCTTCCGACTATACTTGGATCGATTCGTAGTAGTATTCATTGATGATATCTTGATTTACTCCCGAAGTGATATTGAGCATGAGGAGCACTTAAGGATCGTGCTGCAACTTCTGCAAGAGAAGAAGTTGTATGCCAAGCTGGCAAAGTGCGAGTTTTGGCTTCGGGAGGTAGTCTTCTTGGGCCATGTGATTTCCGCTGCAGGTGTGGCGGTGGACCCAGCGAAGATTGAGGCAGTCCGTGATTGGCCCCGACCGACGACGGTTCTGAGGTACGTAGCTTTATGGGTTAGCTGGGTATTACCGTCGGTTTGTGGAAGGCTTTGCGAAGCTCTCCACACCCCTCACTCGCTTGACGCGTAAGGGAGTGAAGTTTATCTGGAGTGAGGTCCTGTCAAAAGAGCTTTGAGGAGCTGAAAAATAGACTGATGACCGCTCCTATCCTTTCCCTTCCTGTTATGGGAAAAGGATATGTGAATCTATAGTGACGCATCACACAGCGGACTTGGTTGTGTGCTGATGCAGGAAGGGAGGGTAATTGCTTATGCATCAAGGCAACTCAAGGATTATGAGAAAAATTACCCTACCCATGACTTGGAGCTTGCAGCTGTAGTGTTTGCGCTAAAGCTCTGGCGCCATTATCTGTATGGGGAACATTGTGAAATCTACACCGACCACAAGAGCCTAAAGTACCTGTTCACGCAAAAGGAGCTGAATTTGAGGCAACGTAGGTGGTTAGAGCTATTAAAGGATTTGATTGTAGATATTCTCTACCACCCAGGCAAGGCTAATGTGGTCGCTGACGCCTTGAGTAGGAGAGCGGTGCAAAGTTTGTCTATGATGATCACAGACCAGCGCCGCTATTAGAGGAGATGAGACGGCTCGACATAGAGGTTGTGTCCCCTGGGGTCTCTGCTAGACTGACATCTTTAGTCGTGCAGCCCACTCTGCTGGACAGGATCAAAGAGAAACAGAGTGAGGGACCCCCACTTGGCCAGGATTAGAGATCATATTCCGAGTGATCAGTCGGGGACTTTTCGGTAGATGCCTCGGGAATACTGAGGTACAGAAACCGAGCAGTGTGCCAATAGATGTGGAGATTAGAGAGCAGATATTGCGAGAGGCCCATTATACACCTTATACCTACATCCTGGTGGGACTAAGATGTATAAAGACCTCAAGGCACACTTCTGGTGGAAAGGCATGAAGAGGGATATTGGGAGATTTGTGGCTCAGTGTTTAACTTGTCAGCAGGTGAAAGCTGAGCATCGAGTGCCAGCTGGCAAGTTACAAAGTCTCCCAATTCCCGAGTGGAAATGGGACCACATTACGATGGATTTCGTGGTCGGATTGCCAAAGGCACAGGGAGGAGCAGACGCTATCTGGGTAGTTGTAGATCGACTTACCAAGTCGGCGCACTTCTGCCCATGCAGACTACGTGGCCACTTGAGCGACTAGCCCAGTATATCTAGATGAGATAGTAAGATACATGGAGTACCAGCCTCCATAGTATCAGATAGAGAGACCCAGGTTTGTTTCGCATTTCTGGAAGAGTTTGCAAACAGCCTTGGGGACTGAACTCAGGTTCAGTACAGCTTTTCATCCGCAGACTGATGGGCAATCAGAGCGGACGATACAAATCCTGGAGGACATGTTGAGGCTTGCGTCCTGGATTTCGGCGGAGGAGGGTGGATTCGGCATCTATCTTTGGCTGAAATTCGCGTACAACAATAGCTTTCAAGCGAGCATTCAGATGGCTCCGTTTGAAGCATTGTATGGACGCAAGTGTCGATCACCACTTTATTGGAGTGACGTAGGCGAGAGGCGGACCTTGGGACCAGATGTCTTGATAGAGGCAGAGAAAGAAGGTCCGGGTGATTCGAAAGCATCTTCAGACCGCCCAAAGCCGACAGAGGAGCTATGCCGATGTTCGGCGACGAGACTTAGAATTTCAAGTTGGAGATCATGTATTCCTGAAAGTCTCGCCGTCCAAAGGAATCAGGAGATTCGGCATCGTGGAAAACTTAGCCCCCCGATATATTGGACCCTTGAGGTATTGGGGCGTATCGGGCCAGTTGCCTACCGACTCGCACTTCCTCCAAGGCTTGCTGGTGTCCATGATGTATTTCATGTTTCTACTTTGAGGAAGTATATCTTCGACCCATCGCACGTCATCGATTCACACTCGCTTGAGATCAGCGAGGATTTGAGGTATGAAGAGCGCCACTGCGAGTTCTGGATCGAGAGTGGAAAGAATTGCGCAGTCGGGCCATTCCCTATGTGAAGATCCAATGGGGCAATCATGACGAGCGCGAGGCTACATGGGAGCTCGAGTCGGAGTGAGGGATGCTCACCCCTACTTATTCGAGACATCGGACTGAGGATTATTGTTTAGTCTCGTTTCGAGGACGAAACTCTTTTTTGGGGGTGGGGGAGGATGTGATGATCCGGACTCCCGCAGGAACTGTGCAACATTAAACAGTGACTGTAGGGAGCTTATTCGGTGAAAGCAGAGCTTGTAGAATCGAAAATTGGACATTAATATATACTCATTGCGCGCAAGCGGGGAAAAACGATCGAATGGTATATTTACTTATTTTTTCGGCGC
>CM055074.1:5304038-5327982 GCA_029204045.2 Tillandsia leiboldiana | reverse complement strand
ATAAAAAAAAAGTAATACTAAATATATATTTAAAAAATGTATATTCTACGCCTACTCCTATATAAAGATGAAAAGTTCATTTCACAAATAATTGTACGGTGAAAAGGACGGAAAACTGGCTTTATAAATTGTGAAGTGACTTTTTACCACAAAATATTCTATTCTAGTATGCAGTGCTCCTCCCAGTAAGAGCGAACTTTGCTCCTTCTCTAGTCTTTTAAAAGCTCTCTCCCTCTCCCTCCCCATGGCCGCTCCACCAAATCCACCGCGCCACACCCCACTCCTCCCATGCCCACCTCCGTCGTCGCCGCCGCCGCCGCCGCCGCCGCTCCGGCGCTGCTCCTCCGCCTCCCCGCGCCTCCTCACCGCCGCCTCCGCCCAGGCGCCGCCGCCCACAACCCTCCGGCGCGGGTGGCGGCCTTGGGATCTGAGCCCTCGACGGTGGACCGAATCCGGAGTGGGGGGAGGAGGAAGGGGGCGGATCTTGGCGCGGGGAAGCGCAGCCTCCGCGGCGGCGACGAGGAGGGTGGCGCGGAGGTGGCGCCGCGCGGCGTGAGGGACTACATCGAGCGGTCCAGGGACCTCGTCTGCCCGGACGGCTCGCCCCCGCGCTGGTTCTCCCCGCTCGAGTGCGGCGCCCCCATGGACGCCTCGCCGCTGCTCCTCTTCTTACCCGGTTCCCCTCCTCTCTTTCTAAATTCCTTTCTAGAAAACATTACAGAATCGTCATATGCTAATTTTAAGTGTTTAGATGGAACAATACGCCAGTAGCTTAAGCTTCTGGAGAAGTATAATCATTTCACGATTCTAAAATGCTATATAATTCTATGAGCTCCACATCTGCTGTTTAAGTACACTCCTGGGCCCTATTTCCAGATAACGGATTACGTATATCGTACTTGTTCTACTTAAAAATAGTCATTATTTTCATTTTCGTTTGTTATTTTAGGGATTGATGGAGTTGGGGTTGGTCTAATCCGGCATTACAATAGATTGGGGAAGTAAGTGAATAGGGTGTGATCTCAGTTTTTTTTTTTTTTTTTTTTCCTTTTTTTTTGTGTTTGAATTATGTTGTTATTTAATTTAATTAAGTAATATATTCCTCTCTACAGGATATTTGACGTTTGGTGCCTCCATATACCAGTAATGGATCGTACACCATTTGAAGGTCTCTCTCTCTCTTATCTGATGATTTGTTAAAGTCCTATAAAAATTTGGGGTGTTAGGATCTAGTATGGTTTACTGTGAGCTGGATTTATGTGTATATATTGGGTTTTTTTTTTTTGTGATATATTTTGGCGGTTAGATCCCTTTTTTATTCATAAAATGGAGATTTTGTTTTGGAACTTCACTTTTGGCCGTTGTAAATGAATTTCCTCGTAAACGCCTGTTGGGTCTGGCTTCTAAAACAACTTCTCTATTTGAGAAGCAAAAGTCGGTTGTTTGGCAATCAGAGGCCTAAAGCTTTCTGCCCATGATTGGAAGGTGGAAGGAGAGCTTCTTGGTTCTGAAAAAATTGAAGCTTTAATTCAAAACTTTTGCTTTTTATTGCAGTAGGAAGCTAGAACAAGTTTTATGTTTATGCGTTTTATTAAAGAGCTATACTCAAATAACACTTTTATAGAATCTCGTGCCGGGCTATTCAAGAATCTTTTCATGAATTTCCACTTAGCCTCGCCTTTTCTTTTTTTTTTCCTTTTTTATTTTGGGGTGGATTACAGGTCTTATTGAATATGTAGAGAGAACAGTGAAATCAGAAAAATCTAAGTCACCAGAAAAGCCAATTTATCTTGTTGGTGAATCTATCGGTGCATGCCTTGCTCTTGCTGTAGCAGCACGCAACCCGGATATTGATTTGATACTCATCTTAGCTAATCCAGGTTTAATTACAAATTCTTTTACTTGTTCTTTGGCTATTCTTTTGATCGATCAAGTACTCTATGCAGTTAACTCCATGATTGATCTCACCTTGCAGCGACTTCCTTCCCAAATTCCCAATTGCAATCTCTCTCAGCTTTCTTAGATGCCGTGCCGGAACCACTCCATGTAACCATTCCATATTTCTTTAGTTTTCTTGGAGGTTTGTGTGCGAAATATGCTTTAATATTGTCTAAGTAGCCGTTTCTTCTGTTTCAATTCACCAGTGGAAATAAACGATTGTTTATACTTGTTATTTTATGACTCACAAGTAAAATGAAACAATTACTAATAAATAAAAAACCATTTATTTCATCTTCCGTCGCATAGTGGATCGGCAAGTTGTTCAGTAATCTCGTGATCTTGAATAACATTTTTTTCCTCTTATGTTAGTACTGCTACTAAAATGTTCTTGTTTTGTTTTAGGTAATTCGATGAGGATGACATCAGCTTATGTAGGAGGTGATCTCTCACTTGAAGAAGCTATCGGAACATTTTCAGAGAGCCTTAATGATGCACTCCCTTTCCTTTCGGTGAGTTTTAGATAAGTGAAGAAATTTGATTTCGGTTCTCACTGTGGATGAGTTTGCATTAATATCCTATTCATGTAAGTGCTATCTAATACAGGTTAGTTTGCTCAGTTTCAACTGATATTCTGTTCTTTCGAATCAAATTTTGTGCTTCCTTTATATTTGCCTTTTCTACTAGTGTTACATGCTATCTTCAGGATGTATGTTGTGTACTACAGGAGCCAGAGTTTTATTTGAATATATCCCAAATTGTAACGAGAAAAATGTTAGCATAATGCTGTGAATTTACTATCTTGCAATATTTAACTTTTTTTCTTTCATATCCCCCGTATATTTCTTGCTATGATATGGGAAATTTATGCACCTGCTTTGTGTTACAGTTTTTGGTTGAGATTTTACCAAAAGAATCTCTTCTCTGGAAGTTAAGGATGTTAAGATCGGCATCATCTTTTGTTAATTCGCGTCTACATGCAGTGAAAGCCGAAACATTGATACTTGCCAGGTTATTGATACTTTTAAATGTTTTCTTTGACACTGTTTTGGCATATTATTGAAGCACTATCATTCCTGCTTTTACTTATCAAAATTTTCCTTCCCTTTTCTGTTAGTTAAAAAAGCACTATAATGAAAGCAGAACAAGCAAATCCAAGTTTGCATACACATTTATAAGTTTTCACTTATGTCATTTCAATCAATGTTGTTGATTCTGTTCAGAGAGAGGAAAATCCGAAAGTTATCTTAGAATAAGTAGGTCTAAGAATTGATAATTTATCATCACCATGTGGCGCTCTAATTATTTTCGGAATTGCAAGAAAAAGGTGGTGCGAATGAGTATTTATGGTTTTGAAGTTTATGAATTCATGTTAGAATGAATGGCTTGATATTGCTATCCTTCTTTTAGTGGGCGGGATGAATTGCTACCTAGCAGAGAAGAAGCTGAAAGGCTTTCTAGTACATTGTCAAATTGCAGAATCCGTCATTTCAAGGATAATGGTCATACAATTTTCTTGGTATGCTTGTTACTTCTATATATCGCACTACAACTTTGATATGTTTTATAATCTCTATAAAGTTTGAGGCTCTCATTGATGTGACATATTGGGTTGGTACATTGCTTGCTAGCAGCTCCCTATGATCTCTTTTTACAGCTAGCTACCCGGTTTTTTCCCATCATTTCTTGAATGTTGATTTAGGTCTAAGTTATAAAGCAACACATGTAATGTGATCGGTCAATATATGTAGAACGTGAAATAGATAGTTTTGAGGGCTTTCCTTTTTCCTTCTTATACCATGTTCAATTTTGAAATTGAATGAAGAAATTTAATAGACATGGTTATATTCATCTTCATATCTCGCAAAATGCAGTTTGAGTTTAACAAAAATAAAAATATGAATTCCTGGTTTTATATTTGCATGTTAAGCGCTTATATGAAATATATACCTTCTTATACAGGAAGGTGGGATTGATTTGGTGACAATTATAAAGGGAGCTGGTTATTATCGCCGATCAAAGCAGATAAATTATGTATCAGACTATCTATTGCCAACTCCTTATGAATTCCAGAAGGTTATGGAAGGGTATAGGTACACTTGTATTACTCATCCTCGCTCTTCTAGTTAAGTTATTGGATACTTCTCTCAAAATCGCAAATTTCTTAAATTATTTTGAATTTCAGGTTGATCAATTTTGCCTCCAGCCCTGTGATGCTTTCGACTTTGGAAGATGGGAAAATAATCAAAGGCCTAGAAGGTATTCCTAACAAAGGGCCCGCTATTCTTGTTGGATACCACATGTTATTGGGCCTAGAGATCGGCCCGTTAGTTTCATCCTTTAGCAAGAGAGGGATCTTTCTTCGAGGCATCGCTCATCCTTTTATGTTCAATAGGACTTCAGAACAGCTTATGCCCGATTCAGCTTCGTTTGATGGATATAGAATTTTGGGTGCTGTTCCTGTCTCGGCCACCAATCTCTTTAGGCTGTTTTCGCAAAAGTGCTTTGTTCTGCTGTATCCAGGAGGTGCGCGTGAAGCTCTTCACAGAAAGGTAATTTCTAATCTTTGTAATTACTTCTTAAGGTCACTCTACAATTGATTATTTTGAAGTAAAATTTTGTTCATTTGCATTCAATTATGGTTAGTTATGAGTAAAGAGAAACTGAAATTTTACTATATAACATTAGAGCAATTTTCTCTATATAAAAGTGAGAGTTACACGGTGCATTTTCTAAAAGTCTATGATTTGTCTATTTGCTTACATTGTATTAGACTACTCCAAACCTCCAAAATTATATATCCGACTGTAGTGTTTTATTACATTATTTAATCAAGAAACAAAATTTGGAATATATCAATTACATTAATACTGTAGAGACATAGTATGGTATCCAAAAGGGGTATTTAAATTATGTGGCCTTAAAAGCTGGCGTATGCGTAAATGTCATTGCCATGCAATTTTTTGGTGGTGTCTCCATGGGTTGTAGTAGTGCCATTGATAGGTACTCGAGCTATACTATTGTCGTCTTTTTAAAAAAATCATTGAAATTATTGTCATTGTAAAGACTGTAGTATTTTCTACCAAGTTTCGTCAGTAAAACTGCGTAAGTAGGTAATCTCCAAGTATTTTTTTGATTGATAATCCTATTGAGTAAACTGTGTACAGCCCAATTCACGTAAAATATAGCACATCTGCTGTGAAGTTTGATTTAGTTTATTGCTGAGTTTCCATTGCTTTCAGGGTGAGCAATATAAATTATTTTGGCCCGAGCAATCCGAGTTTGTCAGAATGGCATCGAGGTTTGGAGCCACAATAATTCCATTTGGCGTCGTTGGAGAAGATGATATATGTGAAGTAAGTGTGTGCTTTAATTTTTTAACAACTTCTACGCCCCGGGGTCCTTTTTGTAAATTTATTTCAGAAAAATCAGCAGAAAACATGTATATATATATTTTTTAAACACCTTAGAATATACTCCGAACGCATACAGACCTGCCACATGAACAAGGGTTTTCCTATACAAGCGAACAGAGTCTCTTCTATACATGCACGGTATAGCACCTGAATACAACACAACCACATATGAACCATTCGACTCACACCCCGAGAACCATTCGGGCCATCGGTATCTTATACCGATTCCCGGAATCCGCCGGAGATTCCCGACAAACTCACCGGAACACAGCCGAAACCCACGCAGTGTCCCGGAGAGTTCCAACACTCACCAAACACCACCCGTTGCCCCGAGACACCCCGATTTTGTGGCACCCCAATAGTCCCACATCGGATAGGAATGGAGTTGTGATTGGTTATATAAGAGACATGGACACTAATAATAATAACTGGGTTTAAACATTTTGGGTTGTAGTTTGGGCCCAACGAGTTATTATTGCTAGTGCGCCGGGTCGTTACATTTGGTATCAGAGCCAATTACTAGCTGGAAGTGTGTGACGAGTCTCGGCTGAGCCAGCGTCGGAAAGACAAGATGACGAACTATATCAGGAGTCTGAATGACAAGACTAGCGAGACAAGTCTCACATCGCCTGGTGATCTTGGACTGTGTGTGTTTGAGCTGACCAATAGTTTCACATCGGATGGGAATGAAATTATGATTGGGTATATAAGGGACATGGATACTAATAATAATAACTGGGTTTAAGCATTTTGGACTCTGGTTTGGACCCAATAAGTTATTATTGTTAGTGGGCCGTGTCTTTGCAGTATTATACTAATAAAATCTCAGTTACATGTTTACCTTTTTGTTGGGCTTAAGTAGGTCAATGTTATAATTTAAAAAATGATTAAATGATGGAGAGAGCCTTTAAAACTTCTTTTTCCAGCTGCTGTTCGATTATGATGATCTTGTCAAAGTTCCCTTTTATGACATTCTAGACAAGAGGATAAATGAAGCAGCTGTAAGGGTGAGGTATGATGTATTCCATGCTGAATACCATAGACTATTTTGTTGCATTCTTTGTTACTTGAAGTTATTTCAAACTAAAACAAAAATTGCAGTAACACCTTTGTGTTTCCTTCAGTTTGGACTGGTACTTAAATTTTATTCAATTTCTCTCTCTCTCTCTAAAATAGGGCTGATTTTAATGGAGAGGTTGGTAACCAAGAGCTTTACCCTCCTGGGTTGTTGCCGAAGATCCCGGGCCGATTTTATTTCCTGTTCGGCAAGCCAATCGAAACAAGAGGTATTTCAACCCCCTTCTCCCCAACAAGAGTTTTAAAAAAAAGAAGAAAAAAGGATCAGGGTGAAACATTTGGATAGTTCTGTAGCATCTTGATATCGCATATTCGTCCATATACCTTTCTCTTAAACAATTTAGTGCTCCCTTGACATTGCCATATATTGGCACTTTTGTCCTGCACTATTCCACCAATTATACTCCATGGAATTGCTATCTCCAGGAGTAATAAGACGTGGAGAATATTTTCCTGACGGTAGCTATTTGTTTGGGAAGATAGTAGGAATATCTATTACTCTCCCCTCTGTATTCTTTGACCAAACACTGACAATTTGCGTATTACCGAGTCGAACAATCGGGAACAATCTCGAATGCAAACAATTTGATTGGGTTTGACCCGGATGAGATTGAACAAACATTTATACAAACAATTTGATCCTAATCACAACTATTACCCTGCTTGTTGAATGAAGGGAGAGAACAGGAGCTGAGAGATAAAGCAAAAGCCCAGGAGCTGTACATGGATGTGAAGTGTGAGGTGGAGAGGTGTATTGCCTATCTAATGGAGAAGAGAGAGAAAGACCCCTACAGGAACATATTCCCAAGGACTCTTTTTCAGCTCATTAATGGTTTCAATGTAGAAGTGCCCACATTTGACCTCTAATCACACCCCTTTTTCATTTGCTACTACTATGAGGTGATGTTCATCCTGATTCATTATTTGTACACTGCTTCATAAATATCATTGTTATGTTTTTTTCTAATATATATATATATATATATATATATTTGGCGTTTTTAACAAAACGTTAGTTGGTGATTGTACTACAAATTCAATTTATGATAATTGATTCATATTTGTGACTATGCTAGACATTCAATGAGTTTTGCGAGGCTTGTAGATTCAGAGCAGCACAAAATGGTATGTGATTAATTTATCTTGATATCAATTTTCCCCATTTTGTTTTAATTTGGTTTTATTTTCCTCCAAATCATCAAACTATGGCTATGCAGTTTCTTACAAAACACTCTATATTCTTGCAACCACTTTTGGTTGAATATACGAATATTAAATACATCATTGTTTTTTATAGCGTAAATTTTTGAAGAAAAACAGTTTTTCTATATTTTCTAATATGACATCTGAACAGAAAGTCTCTGAGTTTAATTTATGAAAAAAAAATTTAAGTTCGAATGTGAGAAAAAATATTGAATATAATTATAAAAAATATTGTTCTTTAGTAGTTTAAAAATTTGAAGATAATTTGTTGTTTTATATTCACCGACAACTTAGAGGAGAGATGAAAAGAACGGTTTTGTATTTAGAAAGATATAAAGTATGCATGCACGAAAATGACTTTGTGAAAGATATTCCAATTTATAGCCCAACAAAAGTAATAACAATAAGAATAATTTATTTTAATCAAATCAAATTATTCTATAGTTACTCGTTAAGGTTGTTCTGGTAAAATCAATTGAACATAAAAACACACACACAATAAATAGATAATTTTGCAGGTAAAGATTTCTACATGAAGAAACTAAATAATAAGGAAAATGCTATTTGCACATCTTAAATAGAATGTATATTTTATATTTATCTATTTTGGAATAAAATAAATTTTATTAATTATTTTAATATGATCAGTAGAAAAGCTCTTATTTTTGGATGAATGAAATGTGTATCAATGTATTATAAACACAATTTGGAATGGATGAATAGCATTGTTCAAATTATAACTAATTAATATTCAACACTCAAAAAGAAAAGAGAGAAAGCAGAAGTGTTTCAACCAGGGACGCTAATAGATACAGATATCTAAAATTTTGTTTGAATTCAAATCCTAATGAAGCAGATTTATTTAATGTTAAACGAATATGATTTCGCATATAGATATAAAAAATAAAAATTCGGCGGATTTGAATTCGGGTTTGAATTTTAAAAATACCCAACCTTATCTGAATCTAATCCGAATCACCCGAATTAATTTTACATTATATATATATATATATATATATATATGAGTCCAGCTGGAATACTATTGATAGCACCAAGCAATTGGTGCTGCCAAATTTTCAGTTGAACAAACTATTCCCCCCAAAAGGTGGAACAACCTGTTCCACCGGATTGTTCCATTTTTTTTTTTTTAATTAAAAAATTTTAAATTATAAGATATTTAAATTTATAAAATTTAAAATTTAATTTTTTTATTTTAAAATTTTAAAAACTTTTAATTTTATTTTTTAATAAATTTAAAAAATTAAAAATTTAATTTTTTAATAAATTTAAAAATTTATATTTTTTAGTTTTTTTATAATTTATTAATCTATACAAATTTATACCAAATGTTTAAAATTTTTAAATTTATACCTATTTTTATATACAATTTTTTGAATTTTTAAAAAATTATAAATTTTCAAAAACCAATTTTTTTTAATAATTTTTTTTTTATATAAGTAAAATATAAATTTTAAAAAATTTTATAATAAATATTTTAAATTAAATATTTAAAATCATATCAGTAAATTTTTTATCTTAAATTAAAATTTTAATCTCTCTATTTTTTTTATTTCTATATAATTTACCAAACACAATTTTCTTTATACCCGGTATAACTCTTAAACCCAACCAAACAGAAATTTAGGTTAGTTCCTCCTAATACCATAACTTATACCTATTCCCGATATAACTAAAATTTTTTTATACCCGAACCAAACGCAGCCTAGGAGACCACTATCATTCTAACCACACATCTCTTAATCCAAGAGCTAGAAAATTGATAGCACAAATGACTTGGTGTTATCGATAGTATTCCAGCCTAATATATATATATATATATATATATATATATATATATATATATATATATATATATATATATATATATATATATATATATATATATATATATATATATATAATATTGTATTTAAATTTATATTTTAAAATTTTAAATATAATACAATATATTTTAAAATATTATAAAAAAAATAATTATTTCAGATTTAAATTTTTGAATTTAAATTTAAATTTAAATTTTAAAATTTTAATCAAATTTAAAATTCAAATATAAATTTTAAAAATTAGTCACATTCGAATTTTTAAAACTTTGTCTGGAATCCGACCATTAACATTCCTAGTTTCAACTTAAAAGTACGTGATATGTTATGCAGAGCATTGCTATGTGAGTCTTTGTCCCTTTTAGCACGCAAGAGCCCCAAAGTGGCAAAGCAGAGGAAGGGGCGCAGGGGCATTTCCGTACCTCAAATTATTCCCACTCTTAGCCCCATAGTCTTTACTAATTATACCATACACCCGGTGTATCCGTAAATTCTATGTACCGTATTATTATTTTTTTTTATATATATATATATATATTATAAGTTTAAAAAAATATTAAGCTGAAAATAATTCTCTCTCGTAGATATCGTAAATCACATTTAATTTTGGATTAAAATTAAAGGTTTTTAGAATACTAATTACGAGAGAGAGGTTGTGGTGCATGGGATGTACGGATACACCCGGTGCAGCGTATGGTTGAGGTGAATCGTCCGCGTCCTACGCACTCCGAGGCGGCGTCGCGTCACGGCCTCTCCGATGCCTCCCTCTCCGCCGTCCGATCCGGAGCGTACGGCGGATCCGATCCCTCGCCGGTGATTGGCCCCGCCTCGGCCAGTGGGCCCCACTCGCCCGTCGGAGGGGGGGAAGGGCATCTCGAGGGCAAAATCGTCATTTCGCCCGACACCGTCCGACGCGTGTCGTGTCGTCGCGCCTGTCGCCCCTTCTCCGTACGCCTTTTTTTCCTCCGGACGAAACTGCCCCTGAGGAAATGGATGTGTAGTGCTCCAACCCACTCTTCCATTTTATTTTATTTTTTAAAAAAATAATAATAATTAATTAATTAATTACTTCGAGAATTATACGTTTTTGAGCCATTTTTGAGTTCTTATTAACTCATCCCTCTTATTACAGTGCAATTTTTTTCCCTTTTAGAGGTTGATTTAATTTTTGGACCAACATCATTAAAACATATTTTGTTCCATCCATTTCAAACAACTTTTGACGCTAAAGCCTTAACTAAGGGGCTTGCATGTCTCTGCTTTCGCCGTCACTTTTGATGATTATTTATTTTGGACATCAATTTATTTTGTTTATTTTTTAAAAATTAATTTATTTAAAAATATAAATTAATTAAATTTTGAATTTAAAATTTAAGATATTAGAAACGATAAATTATTTTTAGTTAAAGTCATCATTGATAAAGACCGAAGCGAGCAAAATTAAAAATTTTATGTTTCGTTTGATATTTATATATCACGAACACTTCTATAAGTCTCACGTGTTCGTATCTGACACTTTCATGTCCGATATTAACACTTTTTGAACGCGCGTTTAATATCGATCCATAATATATACTGACATTTCTATAAGTCTTACGTGTCCGTATCGTATCCGGTGTCAGTATCATAACGCCGTAACGCTTAGTTTGATATCGTATTTATAATTTATTTTTTATCCAAAATACTCCTTTAGCAACAAAATATAGAATTTTTTTAAAAAAACTTCTATTTTTAAAAAAATTTGTAATATTTTGAAAATTATAAGATATTATATATGAATGGTTATATATTTTTTTGGGACTAATAAATAATTTGTGAAATAGAGAAGGTGCAAAAAGAGGAGTGGAGTAGGGAGGAGGAGACAAAACACTTTTATTGATAAAACGGTTCAATCAATACAGTTTAGCTTTAGTTCAAAATGGCCCCCACATTAAGAAGTGTCTGTGATCGTACGGTGCGTGTGGTCCAGGTCGAACGATCTCGACGGTCTAACCGTAACGGAACGGGACAAAACAAACACCTTCTGTGTAACGCTAACATTTTAACAATGTGTTGTGTTTTAATAAAGCCAGGTGGGGCATTTTCGTCATTCCGCATGCAACCAATCATAAAAAGCACGTATATTTAGCAGCTGTAGTTGTAGTAGTAGTAATAACCTCATCCGAAGCCTCTTCTCGCATAACACAAAAATCACAATATCCCTCTCCCTCTCTCTCTCTCTCTCTCTCTCTCTCTCTCTCTCTCTCTCTCTCTCTCTCTCTCTTCTCAGAGAGAAACCCTAACCCTAGCGCGTGCTCGATCTTCCTCTCCAATGGCGGAGGCGCCGCCGAGCAGCTACTTCTTCGAGTTCCTGAAGCCCGCGGCGGAGGAGGCGTCGGCCGCATCGGCGGCGGCGGCGGCGGCGGCGGAGGCGAGGTCGTTCGCCTGCGCCTACTGCTCGCGGCGCTTCTTCACGTCGCAGGCCCTCGGCGGCCACCAGAACGCGCATAAGCGGGAGCGCGCCGCGGGATCCCGTCGCGGCCTCCCGTCGCCGTCCTCCTCCGCCACCGCTCAACCGCCGCCGCCGCCGCCGCCGCTGCCCTACGGTGGCTACGTCTTCGTGCACGGCGTCCCCGGCGGAGCTCCGCCACCTCCGCCCGTCACCAATGCCACGGAGCTCGGCCTCGACCTCGACCTCGACCTCGACCTCTCCCTTCATCTATAAGCTTCCTCTTCCTCTCCTCCTCCTCCTCCTTCGTTCCGATTAGTAGCTCAAAGATAAGCAATGAGATCTAGGTCGGTATATATATATATCTCTCTCTTTCTCTCTCTATATAATATATATATGCATACAGTAGCGAAGCAGTTGATCGTGATATTCAGGGTTAGGGTTAGGGTTAGGGTTTGAGTGGCGTTTCGACTCGTCCTCTTCGTTCTTTCCACTTCTTTGTTTTTTTTCTTTTCTTTTCTTTTTCTCGTCCTTAAAAAAGGAAAAAAATAGATATATAAATTAAAAAAGAAAAATTCGTGGATGTTTGTTTTATGGAAGAGATGACAAATTAATGCATTAGCTACTATTTTTTTATTTATTTATTTATAGTAAAGATATTTTTTCTATATAATACTTTCTTTTACATCTTTTGTTTTATTTTTTTTTTTATTGTATTATTTAACGTTAACGTTTTTCATTTTGTTGTCGGAATTTTTATTTCAAAAAAAACACTTCTGTTTCGAAATTTTAAAAATTAAAATATTGACGCATCGAGTGGGATTTATTAGCGTGGGGGGCAAGTTTGAATGAACGGTCCAGATTAATCCTTGCATATATATATATATATATATATATATATATATATATATATATATATATATATATATATATATATATATATATATATTGTTATTTTGCAAAAACATTAGGCCTAATAATAATTTAAATTTATAAAATATATTTCTTAATATCAGTTGAATAATTATTTAGAGATAAATTCAAATCTTATTAAGAGCTTGTTATTAAAATATTTTTTTATATTAAAAATTATATATTTATCATAGAATTTAGATAAAAAATAATTAATAATTTTTTTTTTGCTTCGTCACTTTATCTCTTTGTAGTATATACTCCTCTCCAATAGACATGTGTTTCACTTTTGTGGCACATTTGTGCAAAGCACCAAATCAGTGCTCTCAGCCCCGCAGCCTTAAATTCCTGCTTTTTGGGAAATCTGCCACTTCTAGTTTCCCAAATTATTTTTAATAATAAATTAATTTCGCTCTATATAAATATATCGAATAGTAAATATATTTTTACAGAGTTTAATTTTTTATATATTTATTTTTTAAAAATTTTAAGTTGTTCATATATATATCTCTTTAATTTGTTATCGTTAGTTTACTGTTTATTTTTTAACAGAATATAAATAAAATATCAATTTTATCTCTATAAATATATTCTTTTAATAATTTCTACCTCTAATAAAAGTATACATATAGTTAAAAAATAAAAAAAATAAATTTATCCCACTCATTATTGAGGAAAGAATAAATAAATATATATATAAACAATTTAATATTTTTAAATAAATAAATATAAAAAATTAAATTTTATAAAAATATATTTACTATTCGATATGCGTGAAATTAATTTAATAATAATTTGTGGACTATATGCATAACAACTTCCCATCAAATCCTAAACCCAAATCCAAATCCAAACCCAAAAGGGCCTTAAATTTAAAGATTGGACTCAGACTAAAATGCCCCCAAATTAGTAATGCAATTGATTTCCATGATTATAAATGTTATGTAAGAAATTGGAATAGTTATATGTGACTTGCTAGAAAAATATCAAATAATAAAATTATTTTTACAAAACTTAAACAATCAGATTTATTCATCCAAAAATTCTTCCGTCCAGAATATATGCTTTTGTCATCAAAATTTAAATTACTATGAGTAAGAGAGAGAGAGAGAAAAATCAACCACAATTAGCTAGGGGGTAAATTACTTTTTTTATCCCTTGTATATAATATATATATATATTAATATTAAATTTCCGTCGTGACAAAAATAAGATACGCCAGACGTGCCATGGCAAAGGCGAGAAGAGATAGAAAGATAACTTTTTGCAGAGGCAAATTTATAAAAATAAACTAGTCATTTTATATACCTATCGTTAAAAAATTATCGGCGAATCAAACTGTAGAAATATATATATGAACGAATCAGAACCTTTAGAGAGATATATTTAAAAATTAGAGAATTTTTGAATGAATAAATTTAATCATTTAAATTTTATAGAAATTTATCTGTTATTTGATACTTTTATAGAAACCTATATAAAATTAACCTTAAGAAAAAAATTTTGTGTCGTTGCTCCGTGCCCCGACATTTAAATCTCGTAGCAATGGATGTATGAGTATAAAAGATTATAGCAATACTAAGCCTTGTAGATGGGCCGCAATAATTGGGATTGGCCCATTATGTGTAATTAATTGGGCTTCTGTAAGCCCAAAATGTTCAACATGTTAGAGGATACGGGGAATGAAAATGCCTACAGGTTTCATCTCAAAAAAGAGGGAACCAAAAAACCAAAAAATATATATATTCCTTTTGTGGTTCGATGGGAACGATGACATGTTTAAATGCAAATTATTGACATGCAAGATGCATTGCACGCATTATCTACTATTGAGCACTACATAGATTTAATGTACCTACTCTGTAAATAACAATTTTTGTTTTATTAAAATCACCGTCCATCACTTATTAAAGAGTTAACATGGGAAAAAAAACTAGAGTACTTTTAGATGTAAACGGGGCATTTGAATCGACGATAAACATCTCAACTGTTTGAACTTTATAATATCCAAATTTTACGGCTTTTTAACAACATTTGTCTACTATTCAAGTTATCTCAACGTTAGAGAGTGTTATGAAGTTCAAATAGCTTAGATTATATTTAACAATACCGATCGATTCAGATGATCTCTTCTCCGTTTACTTCCAGAAGTATTAATTCTAGCTTTCGCTCATTAACATTTTCACTTTTGTTGAAACATTCTTATAAAAATTTAAACATCTGATGAGGCATTTCCATCCCCTTCAATCACATTGCGAGATTTTTTTTGTTCTTTGTTCTTCCCATGATGCTCCAATTGGTGAACAACAACCAGAAAGAGAGAATTTTCAACCATGCATAGAGGACAATGAAGTGAGGAGGATTTCATTCTAAAAATGAAAAGTGAATTCTATACAAGTTGGCTGAGAGATCATCAGCGAAGAAAACAACTTCGATGTTATTAGAAATATATGTACAATTCAGCGACATCTCTCGCTGCGACGAGGTGAGCACAATGATCAGTTGCCTATGTCGAAGTACTTTGGATCGGCGGGGAAGTGGTGCTCTACACGCAACTGCAGAAATTCACCACAAAAGAAGAAGAAGAAAAAAAAAATCTTCAAAACAGAAGGTCGGAAATCAAGAAGCATTTGAAAAAGGACTAAAAAGTAATATAGTTCAACTAGATTAAGCACACTAATTGCAACACAAGAAAAAGAAGAGAAAACAAAGCACTAGAACGCAAAATGTCGCAAGCATACGCCGAAACAAAAATGCATCTTGTTGAGCCATGGATTTAGCTGAGTGTTTGTTGCCGAGTATAAATCACCTATCAACAACATGGGAAACTCATGAATTTAGTCAAGTGTTTGTTGCCAAGTATAAATCGCCTATCAACAACACAAACAAGCCCCCATTTTCCTAGCAAGTTCACAGAGGCACTACAATAATCCAAAATATTCTCAAGTCAAAATTTGCTCTATATACCTTAATTTACGAGCTCGAGTTACTTACTAGCTGGTGGGAATGCACTTTATTTTCTTATCTAAAACTGTTCAACATTGATAATAATGATAATAATAATAAAAAGGAAAAAGAGTTTAACAAGAAAACAAACAGCAAAAATCGTATGAATGACCGACGAACAGGAAATCAAAATTAGCAAACATGCTTTTCTTTCAAGTGATGACATACATACCTTGCCTTCATCTGCATCCGAATGGCGCTGAGGAAACACTACTCTCAGATCATTATACAAATAGAAGCGCCTCTCCTCCGCTGCTTCCGTCGTGCTACCATGGGGCACCGACGAAAGGTTGGATTTGCATCTCTGCACCGATCTCGAAGCTTTCTTAGAAAAAGGACTCAAGAATCGCAGATGAAGAGCATAGCGAAGAACACCGCCCCGTTCGGCCGAAGTATCATTGACCTTTGATGAGCTATGACTACACCTCCTAGTAGTAGTAGTATCAGCTCTTTCGCTTACACTGTGGATACTATTACTGTTAGCACTATCTTTTACATTCATGGTAGTACTACATTGTTCTGGATTTCCATGGCCATCGTGTGGCGTCTTATGCGCACAACCTGTCAAAGCAAAGGATTTAATTAAGTAGCTTCATTTTTTGCTAAGGTAAAGAAAAAAAAAGAAGAAAAAGAATGGTTGCAAGGTCAACATCTTCATTACATTCAGCAGATTCACCGTTGCGATCTCCATGTTCACTTTGAGCTTTAGGCTGAATATTTGTGCCGCGATCTTCGCTTGCGTCTTTCATTGGACTAGGTGGAGATGCAGAAGAAGCTAGAGCGACCTTCTGCCGCATGAAAGTCTGCCACAAAATTAATATTAAAAAGTATATAACCAGCATTCAATCTAAGCCTTAACCCCTCTACATCCTCTTCACTATCTCCTCATCATCCGATGTATCCAAGTCTCTTGCTGATCAATCTTTTGTAAGACCTCGTCGTTAATCACCCTATTAAACCTACGGTGATTTAGGAGGAGATCACTGTAGAGCTAAAATTCGCTAATTATATTTCAGCAAGTTTCTTAGAAGGTTGATCTCCTCCTAAATCCTAGTAAGTATCCACAACCAAATTGATAAAAAGATTAAAATTCCTCTCTAGCTCGAGTAAATGAGTATCAAGTACAAATTCTCATGCAGGGATGAGGCCAATTTCCTGAGAAAATCAAATACACGAAAATGATGGTACTCAGAAATTAGCCCAAAACTATTCTATCAAGCATTCTTGTGTTCGAGTCATGTTCTACGTGAACTCATCTTTAGTAGGGAGAACCATTGAGCCTTCTCAAATCCCTGCTATTCGAGCTGATGTCAATTTTACGCATTCTATCACTTTGGAGTCGACAACATACCTTATCCCTTATAGCTAGTAAAAGGTCAATTATACTTCAAATCTAATTACAAAGCTCCTTGGAAAATAATGCATAATATGTATAGGTAACTTTACAAGTATTTGTACCTTAGTTCCTGCAGGCATGTCGCTCAAATCGTAGTTGCAAAAGAAAGTGTGAACAGGAGTCATCTCTGGGTTGCTAAGAACCTGTTAAAACCTACATTTCAGGAGACGCAAAACTGGACTAACAAGAAAACATCCACTGAACTAAATTTACAAAATAATTGAAAATAAATTTATATTTAGCTCTAAAAGTACACGAACGAAAACAATCAAAATGCCCACAACGTGTGAATTCATCAAACTCTACAAACTCCCTATGATTTAGATCATTGAGACCAAGACATACAAAATGCAATCTCTTTTACAAAGTTATTCTTCATCTAGAGGATATAATTAAGCATGGAAGATCAACAAATAGTAGCAAGGCGAAATTTATTTTCTCCTTAGATGGAATCAACATTTGTCTTATGTACCATGAGCAACTAATTGCAACAAGTTTATAGGCCTAACTTACTTGATCATGAATCAGTTTTTGAGGGCTAAGAAACCAAGTACCAGTTGAATGCGCCCTTTTACAGGGACCCGTAATCGACTCCTCGCAGCTCGTGAATCATCATTGTGGCTGAGGCTTCTTCTCAATTTTGGGCTTTTACTCTTATTATTTGGAGGCAATCTCCCTGCAAGATCGATCGATGCATAGTACAGCAGGGGACTATCATCATCAATGCTGGTTACCACAAAAGGAAGCTTCTGAGTTGAAGGTGAAAAGGTACCACCAGTCACATTTAGCACAGCTAGAAAGCCATCAATTCTCTGCAATTATACAAAGCCAAAGGAAGATAAAATGTTGTTAATATATGGATCCTATGCTTCTAAGTAACAAAAGTGCGGGCTTGTTTTGCCTTGCTGGGGCTGATGCAGAAGTGCTATTTGATTAGAGTTATTCAAAAAGCACTAGTAAGATTTTCATTAAAACCTACTCAGCATTTCGCGCAATAGAAGCATATGATTCTAATCAAAGTTTCCACTTTTTGATAGCAAGAGCTCATTTTGGTTAGCAAATTATCTAGCAATGGAAGCTTCTACTTTTTGAAGTAGCTAAGCAGTTTCGCCAAGCTTAACATGCACAAAGTGGCCATTTTGGACTTTAGCTTATGCTTCTACTTCAGTTTTAGCAACCTTGAGTAGAACACAGAGAGAAGCAATTGGGGGCATTTTGATTAATAAGCTGTTTGTTGCTTCTCTAAACAACACTTCATTGAACAACACCACACCCTTCAGCCAGGCCAAATAGGTCCTGCAAGAAATGGTTAATTTATAATGACAATAGCAGGGGTTCATAAACAAACCTGGCAATCTTTCCCAGATGAGAACCGACCAGATAAAAGAGACTCTTCAAACGAACCGACGAGTGACCTCCTAACAGGGAGAAGACTCAAACTTCTTACATAGTTCATGCAGTGAGGAGTGGGGGAAGACCCCATACCACAATTTCGACTACTAATACAAGTTCTCTGCGGGGCAAATGAATCTAATTCATCATGCAACATATTATCCTCGCCTAACAAATCCTTCGTAGTATTAAAATCATCTCCTTCCAAAGGAAATAAGATCCCAATTTCACTTTCAGCATTTAATCCCTCTCCATACTTCAAAACCGAAACATCATTTTTAATATATTTCATAATATCTCTTTGAATTCCAGATATTTTGAATCTTTCATGCCATTTAGGACCAAGAGGAGACAAGGATGGTGGCGGCGAGTGAAGCTGTTTCGGAGATATAGCTATTTCTTTACCAAGATTGCTGCTTATTTTACATGTTCCTATGTCGGTATGATAAAAGGGCTCTTTGTTCTCAAGCAATGGACCATCAGTAAACAAATTGCACGGCATACTACCCCAATTTGAGCTCCCAGAGAGAGACCAAACTGGAGAATCGAAGGAATTAGAACCTCCCATATTGGCTTTCTTAGTCTCTTGGGAGCTAAAACCACTTTCTTTGCGACCCAAATCAGAAGAAGAATCAATTCGAGAATCGCCACAAGCAATGTCTAAAAAATCACCATGGAATTGCCTACGAAGAGTGCAATTCAAAGGAGAATGTAATCGCTTCCTCACGTGAGGGCCATTCAGATCAACCAACGTATCATTCTTGCCATTGGCTATAGATGAAATGATTTCACCTGATTCAAAACCGACAACTCTCATTAAAGGCCTTTGAACAGTTTGGCCCATTCTGGGAAGGAATCTACCATTTGTATCCTTCGAATCAATCCTTAGCCCTTGAAGGCTCGTAGCTCCATCGATCGCATTTTTGTAATTCATAGACCCATCTGTCGCTTTTGGTACTTCCAATGTTGTTTTCCTCTGAAAATCACAAGGAAATTCTCCCGAAATCCTATTACTTGAGCTTCCTCCATGAAGGCCATCCAAATCACAGGTGCCAATACCACTAAAGCGGGGAGGAGTCGGCACGAAAGTGCTTCGCGCCGTGGTCACCTCATCGGCTAAATTAGGAGAGAATTGAGGCAAGCCCATTGGACTGAACTAATACTATCAAAGTTTAAGATCACCAAAACCCTGCTTTTCCTTCTTTTAATTCCAATTGATCTTTGCTCTCATCATTTTTCGGTAAAAACTCGTCATCTTCTTTCCAATCTCAAGTAAACTTTTTCTTGAGGCGGTAAAAAGGAAGTAGCCCCGCGCTTTTTGTCAAACAATTGCAATCCACAATATCCAATGAATCAAAGCTAAGGTATAAGAATAAATAGTTCAATGCAACTGAATTTAGCCTACGTAGCTCAACAAAAACAAATTAGCAAATCATCACTACTATGAGCAAGCATTTCACTTCACCGATCGTCGAAACCCAGCGAGATTGACTGCAACATTCGGTGATGAGGCGCGGAATCGAAAGGGATTAGATGAACTTTTCGTTCGACACCGTCCGAGCACGGGAAGATGGATTGGTGAATCATCCTACCAAGAAACAAATTACAACCCTGAAATAGAAAGGTCTAGATCAGAGAACAGTTAAAGAAAGATAAACTACAAACAATTTAAGAAGAACAAAATTTAAGGAAAAATCCCTTTTACAAATCCTGTTGCCCAAAGAACAATGATTTCAAACTAATAAATTTTACCATTTAAGTGAAGGAACTGAACTTGAAGAGCAGCTAAAAATGATGATTTTCCTTTACAAACAACAACAACAACAACAAAAAAAAGCATCAAATGGTTGAGTAGCAAATGATGCTTCTGTAGATGAACAACTATTATTCTCAAATTTACAGTAAAAAAGATATAATAAAATAAAGATGATGTTAAAAATAGCAAAAAATCCACCTAATCTGGATCAAAGCATAATCCTTGAACAGGTATTGAAGAACAACATTATCTAAAGAGGATTAAACATGCCCAACCATCTCAGAATAGCTCAGAGACAAAGCATTGAGGTCAATAATTTCACAGGGCAAGCCAAAATGCATTAAGTGACTACTCATCTATCATCATCCATGATCAAACCAAACCAAACCAAACCCCAAAAGGGTAACAAAATTAAAATTTGAAAAAAAAAATGGAATAAAAACAAAACAACCTGAATATTACCCAGATCAGAAATTTCACTAAAAATAAAAATAAATCAAAAGATTCAAAACCCAACCCCATCTCATTCTCATACATACATATATATACACAAACAAATCCCAAGAGGTTCCTTCTACGGAAAACATTCCCAAAACCAAGTACCCACCTTTCTCCACTTTTAGACATCAAAGCCATGAAATTAACATAGAATTGTTCCCAAAAAAAAGAAACAAAAAAAAAAAGATCGATCAATGGGTTCCACCAAATTATAGAGGAACCAAAAAAAGGCAGATTTTTCAACGTTGATTACCAAATAAAAATCAGAAAAAAGGGGAACCCATTTGACCTCGAACCACAAAGAGAGCTCCTCCTCCTCTTCTCTTCCTCCTCCCCTTTCTCCAAAACCAATATATATGTGTTCTCTCTCTTCTCTCTCTCTCTCTATCTCGTATTCATGGTTTTGTGCGTCATCGGTTAACTCAAATATTTTTTTTTTTTTTTTTTTTTTTTTTTTTTTTTTTTTTTTTTTACTTTCTTTTCCTTTTTCTTTTCCTTTTTTTTTTGAGGTCGAAATGTGTGCGTAGTCCCTGTACTATGCCCCTATTGTAACGTGGTCTCTGTACTCACTTATTTTCTGCGCAAACAAATCAAATAGTAAATATATTTATTTATATACAGTTTAATTTTTATATTTATTTTTTCGTAAATTTTAAATTATTTATGTATATTTTTATTTTTAATGTCCGTTAAAAAAATATAATTAATTATAAATTAAATATTTAAGCTTGATTAATAAATAAGATAAATTTATTTTTTTATTCTTTCAGGTATTATACTTAATTATATGTATATTTATTAAAAAAAAGAAAAAAAAGAAAGAATAAATTTATAAAGATAAAATTGATATTTTATTTATATTTTATTAAAAAATAAATAATAAATTAACGATACCAAACCAGATATATATATATATATATATATATATATATATATATATATATATATAAATTTAGAATTTTTGAAAAAATAAATATAAAAAATTAAATTTTATAGAACTATATATATTTACAAAAAACGGTATAAAATTAACACAAAGTTTTATTATTATTATTATATAAATTATAAGGAGAAAAATCTATTATCACTTGAATTTTATCCCAAACTTAAAATTTTATATATATATATATATAAAATCTATGAATATTAAATATTGAATTTATACAAAAAATTCTCTATTTTATTAATTTTTTCAAACAGCTATCATTAAAATTAATAAAACAATAATTACAACGATACAATAAATTATAATTATTTCACTTTGCTCTTAATAATATAATGAAACAGAGATGAAGATAAGGCATAAATTACAATGATTGAATATTTAAACATGAGTTTTTTTAATATTCGAGTATCAATTACAAATCAAAAATAAATAATATTTTTGTATAAATTAAATTCTAATCTTTAACTATTTAAAATATATTCTAAAATGACTAGTTAATAATCCTACTTAGCAAAGAAACGAAAAAAAAAATGGGGGGGGGGCTAAAATAATAAATTTCAGGTTTTTTCAATAAAATTAATGTAATTTAATGTGCCAAAAAACCAAGTGAAGGACCGAATCGCAATATCAGAATAATACTGGGACTATCTACACATTTTAATCTGCTCTTTCCTTTCTCTCTCTTTTGGGACAATGTGGTCGGCTTTCGGTGCACTGCACTGTCCGTACTTTAATTAATTAACTTTTGAGTGTATAATAATCGAAATTTAGAAAGTTGAACCGGGTTTCGCAATTGAACCGGACCGGACTTGAGATGGTTCGAACCGGACCAAGCCGGTTTAAACCTTAAACTGGATTTGGTGGAATTGCGGAGGCTTCAACTAATATTGACTACTACTTTGGAGAATTTAGGTGGAATTATTAGACTTTTCCATAGAGGATTTGGCTATAAATATGTTAAACCATCGTTCTTTGGACGTCTTAAACTTGTAAAGAGAACAGCTCGGGATAGTAATCCAGCTCGTTGTTCGTGAGCCATCTCGTATTCGGTTCAGACCGAGCTCGAGATCAATCAACTTGTTTGATAAACAAGTCGAACATTAGCTGACTTTTTTAGCTCGAAATCTTAATAAATCGAACACGAGTTAAAATTTTCAGCTTAATATTTTAACGAGTTAGCTCGTATTTGACTCATTGACAGCCTTAAGAATAATAATTATATTATATTTTTTTTTATGATTTCAGAATACGAGATTTAGAGTTCAACTGATCAAAAAGACTTAATCTAAATGTAAGAATGATAATAATAAATATTCTAAAAAGTTGCAGGCAGAAAAATAATTATTTTATATTTTTTTAATATAATATCAAAGACAATATTTTTTAATAATTTAGATTTATAGAGAATAATAATGATTTGATATATAATTGAGAATAATTTTTTTGGCTTACAAAATTACTATATATTTCCAATTAAAGTTAGAGTTGATGGATAGCCTAAGTTCATGTTTTTTTTATGTCCCAACGATAAAATTAAGATAATGAGCTGGAATGCTTCTAACAGCATATGATCAGACATCCAACGGTTATAATATGCACTATCATAAACTATTAATAATATTTAAGTTTGTAACGATTCAACCAACTAGCAATAATAATTCGTTGGGTCCAAATCACATTTCAAAATACTTAAATCCGATTATTATTACTAATGTCCATATCTCATATAAACTCAATCATAATTCCACTAGCAATAATAACTTGTTGGATCCAAATCACATTTCAAAATATTTAAGTTCAGTTATTATTATTATTGTCCATGTCTCATATAAACCCAAGATGTGAGTCTTGTTTCGCTAGTTCTGTCATCTAGACCCAGACTCAGTCGAAACTCGTCACACACTTTCGACTGGTGACTGGCTCTAATATCATTAGCTGGTCTCTAATATCAAATATAACTCGTTGGATTCAAACTACAACCCAAAATATTTAAGCTCAGTTATTATTACTAGTGTCTATGTCTCATATAAATCCAATCATAATTCCATCCACATTCGATGTGGGACTATTAGGTGCGTCACAAAGTTGTACTCTATTTAATTTTTTGTTCATGTTATATTTAAAAAAATCTTTGT
>CM055074.1:4994038-5299038 GCA_029204045.2 Tillandsia leiboldiana | reverse complement strand
AGTTCTAGGATGTTCCACTGACACTGGTTGGCTTGTCAATGGACCAGAAAAAGTTTCTTTCTTCATCTTCTTGGTACTATCTGAATCACTTTGTAGGTTTTTATGAATTGGTAATGCTATTCCCTCACTCAACGGAGGAGGTTTTATCCTCGTCGGCCAACTATTAATGTTGCTCTCTTTGAGAACCGACTGTTCTTTGGGTGTTCTTGTGTGAGTTGGGGTTTCATTTTCTCTTGAATCCTTTGTGTACACACTTGGGTCGAGAGGAGAAGTGTGCCATAGTTGCATCGGCTGAGATCGACCGGTTGGATTGATTGGTCCTGATAAAGATGAGCTGTGGGTGTCACCTGGAGTGGGAAGGGCATAAGTGTGAAACTTCTTTGTCAAGGAAGGACGCAGCTCTTTTACTCTCTCTGAGGATTCGAGCTTCTTTTCAGTTAAAATTGGAGCTGATTGGCTACCAGCCATTGGCCCTCTGTTAAAAGAGAAAAAATCAGCTTGGCTTTTGTCGTGATGTTCCTGCAAAAAAAGAAGTGGATGTAAGTGTTGCATTTGAAAGGTTTAGATTTAACGAAAGCTTTTCGAATTGGAGAGAGTAGGTTTGGACAATAACAGGTTGACCTGTAAAGACCTAGAACCAATACCCGAATGGGTATGCCCCTTACTCTTACCCTATACAAAAGATTTTCCTGTAGAAATTATTTACCCGTACCCTATCCGAAAGCCTTTTTGTGTAAGGTATAAAACTATTACCCTACCCAAATCAGGTCGGGTACTGTCAGGTTCTTGGGTTGGGGCCAAAAATTCCACCCTTAGTAAAAAGAAAATGAACTTCCTACAAGCAATTTGGAGAGCAGACAGAATTAGAATTAGAGGTTTTCTTCCAAGCAAACTTTTCCCAGTCTTCTCAATTTTTTCCTTTGGATTGCACAAATTAAACATGATAAAGATGATAACATTATGCTCATCTCTCAACCTTCTAGAACATCAACATCCTTTAAGTAGACAAATTACACAAAGGGAATAGCTATTCCTGTTGATTACCTACTAATTGTAAATTGGCCAAAAGATTCGAATGGAAAAGAATTGCAAAGAGGAGATCAATCCATAAGGGAAAATATAAATTATCTAATCAGCAACCAATTGAAAAACCGTAGTAGGTTCTGGTATGCATTGTAAGACCTATTAGAATGCAGTATATACACCAAATAGCTAAGGTTAATTTGACAGCCACTTGAAGAGGTCATAACCACTCAACTATTAGTTTTCATTATGCGGGCCCAACACGGATCTAACTGAATGTGATCAAGAACCTCTTAAAATATGATGATTGCAGATGAGGTCTTTCAGATTTTACAGTAAATAATCACCAATAGACATATAACAATATAACACTGTGCCTAATCTATGACAAAGTAAAACCTCACCAGTACAATTCCAGAAGGTGATGTCGGCACATTTGGTTAATAAGCTTGATCCAAGTATATTTAAAGAAAAGAGAAAATTAGGTAGGTGCAGTTGTTTAATTAGTGGTGAGTTACGTAATGCATATACTAAGCAGAAGCTTATTGCAAAATCAATCCCTGAAGATCAACCTTCATTTCAAATTGTCCTCATAGTGTCAATCGTAACAATTTTGCACATAAAGTTTGCTTTGCATTACAATTAAGTCTTTCCATTAGTCGACCTTCTTAAAAGGTGATAAATCAGCACCGATATGAAGTTCTTCTTCGTTAAAGCTAAAAATCCGAGAATGATATCATAATCAAGGTCAATCTTTGGGGAAGAAATTGCAATCTCTATCAAATTTTGGGGAATAAATCGAAACTACGAAGATGAAACACAAATTGGGCTCAAATTTTAGGGACTAAATAGTTGCATTTGAAACCCTAAGGACGAAGTTGAAATACAGGAGTAAATGTGTTATTACCCATGAATTATTTACGAAAACCGCTCTGAGGAAGAAGGAAGAACCAACATTATGAACTTGAAAACTGCATTACAAGGATTTTACCTAGGATGGTGAATATAAGTTTTAGCATGAAATTTAAAGAGGAGATAAAGAAAAATATTCTTACATCCATTGAATTTCTAGAGATCGAACCAACATCAGGGACCTGGTCATTCCGTCCATAATCAAAACTCAATTCCCCATCATGACTTCCATCATAACTATCATTATCATCATCCTCACTATCTTCCTCATCGTCGCCTGAGTTCTCATCCTCAAGTCCGCTGAAGTGATAATCAATATGCTGCTGTTCAGCAACTACTTTAACATGGGGCTCCACCACCTCAAGAGACTTAGCTCCTTTCCTGAAAAAACTCAACTGGTCCAAAGCACAAAATAAGTGAGGTATCCCATATAATTTCCTCCTACTAAACAAAATATTTCTTTGTGTAAGGATTAAAAGAAAGGGGCCAAAAAATAGTACCCAAGACACCCCACCTGAGCTGCATGGTGTCGAACAGCCTGCGTCAAAAGACTCCGAAGCTGTCCTTGTTTTAATGATTTCAACCGAAATGCAAAGAGAGTTGCCTCCTCCTGGTAATCTTCCTGAGCTTGTCGCAATTGTTCTGTAGTAAAATTTTCACCTTTGGAGTGCCTTGACCTTCCTTTATCTCTGTTTGCGGCTAACATGAACTTACACAAATCCCTGAAGATAACATACCAAACTTGAGGGGAACATAATGGCAATATAGGGAAATATCAAATGTCATTCCATACCTTTTGTCGTCACACTGTCGCTTCATGTCCTGCATGGGTCAAATATTACTAATTAATGTGCTTTCTAGGACTAAACAGTAAACTAATAATATGCTCTACCAGATATATTCAAAGGAAAGGAAGATGGCATACTAACTAAAAATAAAAATAAGCTAACTATTCTCGACGAAAAATCATATCCTGAAATTATTTCTCATGCAATTTTAGGGATGAAAACAGGTCAGATATGGATCGGGTAGTGCTCAATCGATATCCATATCCATATTTTTATGTCAGATCCAGATACGAATTCGGTTATTGATCGGATACTAAAATTTAAATCCATATCCAGTAGAAAAGCATTCGGATATGAATAGAATATTTAAAATATATATTGAACTAAAAGTAAAGAAATTATATATATATATATATATATATATATATATATATATATATATATATATATATATATATATATATATAGTACTCTTATGAGTAGAGACCCCTTCGTACTCATAAATTGTTTTCGATGATAGAACTTGCAAATCGACGATCCATACCGTTAAATATGATCTAGAGCACTTTAAACTTCTAGAAAATAAATTTCGTAATTTTTCGAAATTATAATAAAGTCCATTAAGTGAACATAAAATGAACGGTCAAAATCGAATCACCTCTTTAAAAGTAGAGGATCAGATTCTTTAATTTAAGATCAGAGTTATAGATCTCTATCTAGATAGTGAATAGAATTTTCCATCAAAAATCCAACCTATTTCGATTCTTTTACACCGTTAAACTAGCGAGCATCCCATACCGGCTGTTAAAAATTATCAATTTTGAGATCTTTCGATTGTAAGGTAAATGATGTCGAAAAATTATAAAAGTTAGTTTCTAGTATTTTCAAATGCTCGAAATCATATTTAACGGTATGGATCATCGATTCGAAAACTCTATCACCGAAAACAACTTATGAGTACGAAGTCGATCATACTCATAAGAGTATAGTAGCCGGATTACATATATATATATATATGTATATATATATGTATATATATATATGTATATATATATATATAGCGTAGGGCTACTATACTCTTATGAGTATAAACCCCTTTATACTCATAACTTTTTCACCCTTGGATGAAGGAATGTGCGGTTAGGATGATAGTGGTCCCCCTAGGGTTTACTAGGTTGTTGGGGAAATAGTATAAATCCTAGGGACTACTATAATCCTAACCGCACATTGCTTCATCCAAGGGATGAAAACTTATGAGTACAAAAGGATTTTACTCATAAGAGTATAGTAGCCGGACCCTATATATATATATGTATATATATATATATGTATATACACATATGTATATACATATATATATATACATATGTATGTATATATAAGCTTCTTAAACTTTATAAAAAGGTTAGAAAAATATTTAAAAAAACTTACGAATTCTAAAAAATAATATTAAAAATGGATTTAAAGAGGATGTGCCATGTTGAAAATATGTAAAAACCAGTTTTGGATTTGGATAATCCGAATCCAAATCTGAAGAACTACAGTGAATCTGAATTCGAATCCAAATCCAAAAAACATTCTAGTTCGAGATCTAAATCCGAATCCAAATCTAAGTCGGATAGTAAAATTCGAACTCATATCCGAAAAAATTCAGATTAACACTACAACGGGTTAGCAACTCGGTTTTCTCAATGTGCATGTTTGTCATGGCTCTTCGTACTGGCTCTATTCTTAAAAAGTAGAAGTTCTAAGCATTTGGCAACCAAAATATCTAGAACTTTTGGCAGAGCCAACAGCAGAAAAGCACTTAATAGACATTTAAAGTAAACACTCCAAATTAACTTTTTTGGTGTTGGAAAGATCTTACTACCAAAGTTGATAGGCCTACTCAAATAGTTCTACTCAAATAACACTTTTGAAAACCCAACTAGCCCAAGGAGGCCATAAATCTTATCTCAACTTACATAGGTACTTCATACGGAGATTAGGAGGCCCATATATACAACTACAACTGAAGAAGACAAAAAAAACTGAATATGCATAAAATCTGCATATAACAAAAGAAAATGGCAAACTAGAGTTTTCCAAGTGACAGGTAAATTGGATTAGTATATAATCTACAGCAATTATTGACTACTTCAATGTCAGCATGCACCAATAACACTACAATGTGCAAAAGGGACTGTAAACTCTGGCAAAAGAGAAGATATAAATTCAGAAGTGCAAACCTCTACATTCTGAAGCTCCTTGAGAAGAGATTCTGATGGAGTCGTAATGGTCTGAGTGACATGGATTCGCTGAAAATGGAAGAAAAAAAAACAAAACGATTTCAGCGGCTAATGCAAAACATGGTTTAAAACATGGTTTAAAACTCAACAAGGAACATACATAGCTATCAACAAGCTTCTGAAGTTCAAATTGTGCTTTCCCGAGCATCAACAAAACCCTACCTGCATGCAAAAGTGAAATAAGAATTGAAACATAAATATTAAGGTTATTCGATTAGCCGAAGGTACGAAAACCAGTCCAAATTATTATATACATACATGAATATGCCGAGGGCAAAGCACAGGAAAAGATTAATAAAGATAGATACAACCAAGTAAAAGGCAACACAAGGGACGGAACAAGACAAGGAAAATTTGGATAAATAACCATAAACTATGAAAAATGACTTGAACGAGGCATTTTTCAAAGTAGAGCTCAAAGAACAAAAGAATTCACATCACCAGCCACAATAATTTGGGAAAAAGTAAAGATATAGAGCATAATACTTATGTATATCCATGTACCAAGGGAGTAATCAAAACATTTACATCTGCTACTGGCATACTAAATCAGAGATGCTCAGATGAGATGCAACAGAATAAACAAGAAAACAAAAAATTGAACCATTACCACTTTCTTCATCATCATTTATTGCAATTTTTTCTAGTAGACAAGTACCCATTTCCCTTAAGGCTTCAGAGAATTCTGCAAAATGGATACATTTGATGTTTAATATCTTGAGAAGTAGCAGCATAAATAGCGAATTGCATTCATTAAACAATAAAAAATGACTAAAAATGCCACAAAAGCATCTTAGCTCAAAATGCCTTCTATCAGATTAATAGCAGATAAATGCATGCATGTTTGCATGTGCGCGCATGCGGGCGTGTAGGCACGCGTATGGTGTGCATGTGCGTGTATGCATGAGAGAGAAAGAGAGAGAGAGAGAGAGAGAGAGAGAGAGAGAGAGAGAGAGAGAGAGAGAGAGAGAGAGAGAGAGAGAGAGTAACAAACCATATGCACTGTTTGCAGTTGCAGCTGCAGCAGAAAGTAAACTATCATAAGAGTTCCTCATATCTACCATGTCCTGTCAAAGCAAATCACCCATTTTGAATGCTCAGTGTAACTTCTAAGTTATTAAACATGATGTAAAATATATAATAACTTCAGCAAAATTGTGAAGAATCATCAATAACCAACAAAACAACACAAACACTAGAGCCTTGAACTTGAACTGTTTACAATTCCTGTTGTATAGATGAATCTTTCTCAAATGTTAATGGAAAACGACAAAGGCTACATGTAATACCTTGTAAACTCTACCAGTCACTACTACCTTTTCTACGTTTATTCCAGAAATATACCAAAAAAAGTGATGAGCTGTTGTTCTAATATATTTGCATATATAGCTCATTTCTGATACTAGCAAGTTGCAATCCTCCAAGCTTAACCACTCTTAGACTAATGCCTAAATAAGTTAGCATTTCAAAAAACAATAATTTGGGCCAGTTTGCAACAGGGGTAAAAGTGGAATAGACCAGTTTAACACTACTTACAGCACAAGTCACTTTCCCTTGGCTTGGTAGAAATGTGAATCTATATCCCTTCACAAAAAGGAAAGGTAAAGTTGGTGACAGAAATCCTTACATCACCTTATAGTCACAGTCTATTGTAAGGGTAGGATTAATCATCTGAAAGACAACAGTCAGAATTTGCACCCCTATGTGGATATGCAAATCAGTCTGACTAAAAGGTTTACATCACCTTTGTTCACGCATGATTATGAAGCTGCAAATACCACAGATCTCTTACTTAATGTACACTAAAATCAGAATAGACAATTCAAACCCAATTTATACTTCCTACATAAACTAAACAGCACTTCGCTTTCTAGCTAAAATAAAATTGAAGTTAAAACATGTAACAAAACCTGTATTTGCACTAATAGAGACTTGCTTTTTCCTACAATGAAGAGGTTATAGAAGAAAACCTAAACATCAAAATGAGCACCAAACACAACTTAGTTAAGGCCAATTTGGAACACATATAACTACAACGAAGTTAGATCAAAGGCAAAAACCTAAGAAGAACAATTATTCGAAGAAAATAAAAAAAAAGAAAAAAAAGAGCACATATACTAAGCTCCGCACTTCCAACTCTCTCTCTCTCTCTCTCTCTCCCCCCCCCAATCCTCTACTCATCACATGCCTCATACATACTTTTTTATAAACCGACTTAAAAATTCAAAATTTTGGAAAACAAAGTTGAGTTCAAGGGGATTAGGAAACAAAATTGAAACCATAAAAAGCAAACATTTCTGAAACTAAAACCATGGAATCGGGCTCAAAACCCCTCCTTTATTGCCACGAAGAGGGGCATCTCATTCTCGAAGAGCAAAAAGTGATCGCGAGAGAGAGAGAGAGAGAGAGAGAGAGAGAGAGAGAGAGAGAGAGCGCCGGGGGGGTGGGGATTCGGACCTGGGCGGCTTGGGGGAGCTCGTCGTGGTGCGCCGGAGGGTTCTTGGGCTCCCTCCTCTCCTTGTGGCGGTCGTGCCTATGCAGCGCCAACCCGCGCAGCTTCCTCAGCGACGATTTCATCTCCTTCCCAACCCCAACGCTCCCAAATCGACGATCACAAATCCAAAACCCTAATTTCGAGATCAAATCGCCAAATCGAAGAAGAAGAAGAAGGGGAGATCGAATCGGAGAGAAGAGGAGGAGAAAGTGTTCGCAAACCCTAATAAGAGAGAGAGAGAGAGAGAGAAGGGGAGGTCGATGAGATCGCTCTCGCTCGCTGTCTCTCTCTCTCTCTCCCCCCTCCTCTCTCGCTCTTCTGAAACTGTTCGGAAACTTTTCCCTTTTTTTAGTAATTTCTTAAATTCTCTGGTCAAAGAGTTCGGATGTTGTGGGGCCCATTTGACTTGTCACCGAAGAGAGAGAGAGAGAGAGAGAGAGGGAGAGGAGAGGGAAATTGTTGCCTACACCGGGCCGGTGTCCAAGTTCAATCAACCCGGCCCACTTATCTAAATCCGAACCGGAAAAAAATGGTTAGCTAGTGGGACAGCAAATTAAACTTTTTTCATCACAATGTTTTTTGATCTCTAAAAATTAATTATCTCTACAAATTAATGATCCAGTGTTTTAGCTACAGTGGAAGTAGCATGTGATGAGTAATTTAAAATATAACATTCAGAAAACAATATGAATGTTACATGAAATTACGATTTGATACCCAAATGTCAAAGAAACTACATAAGTAAATCGGCAACAAAATCCTCTCTCATTAACTTCAGAGTTTCATTTATTAAAAAATGAAATAAATTTACCCAAATAAAATGTTTATGAACTTTGAAGAATCTGCACAGGAAATAGCTCAGAAAGAGCGAAAAAAATAGGCGGAAAAATTAAAACAAGGTTGAATGAACAATTTTTTGCGGCGTATTCTCTCGACGAGTGTTAATCCAAATCACGAACAAAAAAAGTGCCTTCGAAAAAAATGGGCTGCAGAAAATTTAAGCAGTTGCTGCCATTGGAACTGATCTGTAGCATGACCGCTCTGCGGCTCGGCCAATATCATCAACCTGCATACAATTTGAGTGAGGAAAATATTGTATAAGAAAAGCAAATCTCTAAAAATCCATGAATACATCATAAGCTCTATATGGTCTTTTTTTGTTTTCGTAAATATTTATACAATAGCTCCGAAACAAATGAAAAAAAAGAAAGGAAAGAACCTGTGGAACAGCCATTCTCTCCAGGTTCGCGGCATAAAGCACGGGGACATCGGCCGCGGAAATCCTCTCAACCGGCGCGTCCAGATACTCGAAGCTTTGCTCGACAACAGACGTGCTGTGAAAAAATAAAGACACATTCTTTTTGAACATAAATGAAGACATTTTCTTTTCTTTTCTTTTTTTCCTTTTTCGAGAGATTGAGAGAGAGAGAGAGAACACACTTTTTCAGCAATAGGACCAATCTACTTTTACAATGGAGACCTCAGCTATATTCAGCTTCAGCCATGCAAATCTTTCTATTGTTTACGCATCAGGAGAGGAGAATTTGTATTATATTGGTCGAACGAAACAGAAAAAGAATAACAGTTGTTCGCGCAGGCGTGTGTGTGTGTGTGTGTGTGTGTGTGAGAGAGAGAGAGAGAGAGAGAGAGAGAGAGAGAGAGAGAGAGAGAGAGAGAGCCAACCATATTTCAGCACCAATGCCATGTTGAGGGAAACCTTCTTCAACAGTTATGAGTCTGTTGGTTTTCCTAACAGATGCGTTAATAGTAGCTCTGTCCGACGGCCTAAGGGATCGGAGGTTTATAACCTGTGTAACACGTTTTGCAGCAAGATAAAGACATACAGCAGGAGAAATTGAAAAACACATATATTTAGACACTAAATATGAGAACATAGAGGTGGATTCAATCATAAGAAAAGAAGATTTGATTGAGTATCGAGGAGGCAAAAGAATTTAGTCCGAAATACCAAATGAAAGTAGACCAGTTTTTTTTCATTCTTGAAGAAGTGCATATCTTACCTCAGCGCTGATCCCTTCTTTGGATAATATCTCCGCAGCCTGAACATAATTCATTAGGAATAAGATGAATTGGAAGAAGCCGAAGCAACGGCAAAACGAAAATAAAATCGTATATGCATTTAAAACAATCCTAATTATGTTCAAAACATGACTCTCCAGAAAAAACAAAGTTCACTGGTATCTGAGGTCATAGGTTCTATAAGGATTTTTAGAGAATACCACTTAAATTTATTCACTCAAAGATTCCGTCCCTCCTTGAGGAGCATTGTTTCCCTCTTATACATCCTGTATAATATGAACTGTTTAATTCTCATGTGTTTAGTAATGAGAAGCAATGGTTGATGATAACACAAAAACACAAATAACAGCAGTTTAATCCTCATGTATTTAAGGACGGTAACAAATCAAATATCATCCTCAAATGTCCTTATTAGACCTCATTGAAATAAATTAAGAAGCATCAAAATGAAATACTAATCAATAAGCAGGCTTAGGCTAGAAAAACAAATAAACTGCTACAGTATAGCACACCTGAAGTGCATATCCAACCATCTTGGAGAACGCTGTTATTGTGACGTCATTCCCTCCTCTCTCTATCTGCAAATCAATAAAAATTTATATAGGGACTTCAAATAGGTTCATAGCTATGCAAGTATGCATATATGTACGTACAAGATGGGTACACATGATAGGTACTTTCACATATAAATCCCTACAAAATCATGTAGTCACTATTACGCCTATACCACTTAATGAATGCAGATTTTCATTTAAAAAAGAGAAACCTCATCTTACATTCAGGAGATATCCAGTTCATGCGGGTTAAGTTGGTTACATAATAGAAATTATTTTCCTGAAGGCAAGCACCGTTTGTAAGTACGAGGGTATACATTAAGCAAATTAAGTTTTCAAGGGGCATACTCCTTGAATCCAGGGACGACTATGCAAATAGATAATTCTGTCGGAAGATAATTTACATGATATATTATCCAAAATCACATACCTTGGCTTTTCCAATTGGAAGGCAGAAGCTTGAATCAAGCGCTTCAGCCGAAACAGGAAATGTCTCTCCGTATCTGGAAAGTTATTTACATTAAAAATCCATTAGAAATGTAATCAACTCAACCACTCATAAACAACTAAGGGGAAGAAGATAAAAGCATCACATACAAGAGCTCATTTTCAAGGAAAACAACAGGATCTGGATCTCTTATTGCTGCTTTGAGCAAGCCTCGAGCATCTTCAGCTGAATATGGGATTAGAACCATCAATCCTGGAACGTGAGCATACCAAGCTGCATAGCACTGCATAAGAACTATAATGAGAAATTCCTCAAGTAGAATTCTAGTTATTAGAATAGCGTCTCTACTCTGAGAAGCAGTTGAAATAAGCTTTTGGGCAAGAAACTTCCACTTCTGCTACAGCAGAAAGCTATTGGGCACTAAACAAAAAAAGTTGTTAGTGCTGCATTAAATGACACCGCTCAAACAGCAATTCTACAGAAGCTCACGGTGGGTTAAACTACTCTATTCTTGCTATGCCCATACGGCACACAAAGCTTATAAATTGGTATGGCCAACTATAGAAAAACAGAAGAAATTCTCCTATCGTAATTCGAGTTGGCATGTCTCATCATAATCTCTAGCGTCAGCTAACATAACCCTTCACCTCTATAAATTAGAGAATCAGATTAATTCATCATATTTCAATCTATATTTTCTTGAATGTGTTAGCAAGACGCTCTATCTCTAAAGGGAAATAAAGGATATATGTTATACCAGGACGGTCAGTCATTGCATCTACTGTAAATCCCCTTGACCTGACTTTCTACTCCTTCTACAGAGCCTTATAAATGCCACAATTATATGTTCTACTAGGGCATCAGAAGTAGGACTATCATAATGGTTCCAATTGTCTGTGTATCATTTACCATACCATATAACACGCATATGAAAGCCTACTCGAAAGAGTATTAAAAGACAAGGAAAAATTTACGAATCTACTCTGCAGTGTTCACAGACCTGTGAATGTTGAGCACCAACTCCAGCAGCAGCACCATTAGGTCCTCTGAAAACAATAGGAACAGATAGTTGACCAGCCGACATGTAGTTTGACTTTGCAGCTGAATTGATTATGTGGTCTATGGCCTGCGACAAATCGTATGTTTATATAAAATATTCAATATTAACTAGTTAAAAATAAGGGCAGTACTTTTTCATTAGTCTACTGTCTAAGACTCTACGAACAAGCAAAATTAGGTATCTGCGACCATTTCTTTGTCAAAAATTCGGGTTCAAATAGAAATCCTCATGTTCAATTAAATATAATTAAACAATTTATGCAATCAATCTTTAAGAGAATACTGGTTAATGCTGACAATATGGAAATCGCGGAGTTACCTAACTCCAAGCAAAAACATAATCGCAAAGTTTGCATGTATCTAACAGGTCAGATATCTACATTCAGGAGAGTCTACAACATATGTAAACATGACCACCCTTAAGAAGTTTAGTAACTTAACAATTCAACTTAATGGGCTTTATACTGCATAAACATGAGGAAACAACATACCTGCATGGAGAAGTTAAACGTCATAAATTCGATGACCGGACGAAGGCCATGATAAGCAGCCCCAACACCAATTCCAGCAAATCCAGCCTGGCAAGAGTAGGATCAAAGACGGATCACTATTAGCAATCAGTTCAAGTTTTGTTCTCATTCAAGTATGAATGGAAGAATTAAATCGATTAGATGTTCAATTACAAAGTTTTAAGAGTACGCTGGAAAATTTCTATGTTTAATTAGCTATATAACTACATGAGAATACCTCGGTTATAGGTGTATCAAGAACTCTACCAGGGCCATACTTCTGAAGCAAATCCTTGGAGATCTACAATGATATGACCAAATACGAGCTTAATATAAGAAGAAGAGAAAAGCCATCACCTAAAAAGAATATGAAACAAGACGACATTTTTTCACAAGCATTTGTTACCTTGTATGCTCCTTGATACTATCCAACCTGCAACACAAATAATAAATTAGGCTTAACAAAAATTAAATGGAAAAATACATGAATGAAAGGCAAACAAACTCTTCTTTTTTTTAAAAAAAATACTACCTCTTCACCCATCAAGAAAACTTTAGGGTCAGCAGACATCTCCTCATCTAATGCAGAGTTCAGGGCTTCTCTAACAGTCATCTGCAGGTAACATGAAATTCAAGTTTTAGAAAAGAAAGAGAGAAATTAAACGACACAAAACATCGTCCGATATTGTGACACCCCCGGAATTTGAATTAGTCCTATATATAAATGATATAATAGGACTAAATCTCTTAATCCGGCTATAGCATTTTGGATGGTAGCAAGATCCAAGAGGTTATGAGAGTTAAGCGTGCTAGAGCTAGAGTAGTTCTAGGATGGGTGACCCCCTGGGAAGTGGGGCGTCACAGTTGGTATCAGAGATATTCGCCAGCCGGAAATGTGAGATGAGTCTCGGCTGAGTCAGGATTATATAGCGGGTAGAGCGAGGCTCCACGGCTAATGACCGTTGTGGGTGGAGTGCAGCTCCCCACAAGGTCGGCTAAGGCTAGCGAGACGAGTCTCACATCGCCTGGTGCTTGTGAGTGTGCTTGAGCCTGACGTGGACATCAGGACTTAAAGGGGAAAAGAATGTGACATCTCCGGAATTTGGATTAGTCCTATATATAAATGATATAATAGGACTAAATCTCTTAACCCGGCTATAGCATTTTGGATAGTAGCAAGATCCAAGAAATTATGAGAGTTAAGCGTGCTAGAGCTAGAGTAGTTCTAGGATGGGTGACCCCCTGGGAAGTGGGGCGTCACAGATATAGTTGATTTGATTTTTTACCACTAACAATCACCCTGTTCGATCTCCGTATGACAAATCAAAAGCATTGAAATTTGACTAGTAGATTATTCTCATTGTATAGGATGGAAAATTAATTAATAAATAAAACTAAAATGACAAGACTCGTATGGTCAGAAATTTAAAAACAAAAGTAACTTTTGTATGAGATTCAAGTAACTAAAAAAAAAAGAAAGAGAGAAATTAAACATCAGGAAACTGCTCTATTCAATCTTCGCAATTTTTGGATCTTAAAAAATTCGTTTAATCTATAATACCAACAATGTAGTGTCTCTACTGAGCTATAAACCCTGATCAAATCTCATACAATGATAAAAAAAAAAAAAGCATGAACTTGATTAGTAGATTATTATCATTGTATATGAATATGCTAAGAGTTCTAAATCCAAAATTTGTCAAAAAAAGGATTTTTCAGACAAATTATAAACATTTCACTCAGCATAAAATTCAAAAAAAAAAGAAAAAAGAAAAAAGGTACATTTTTCACTGCAGTGGAGTAACTCGTCGATTGAATGGACGCGATAGGCCGAATCCGCCCCAACATTTGCCCTAAAATCTGCAACGATCAAAAGCGTAGTATTAATATAAACCCAAAAAACAACATAATATTAAAACTAAGGCATTTAGACTCAAAAATCACAGATCGAAATGAAAAACAAATAAGCAAATAAAAGAAAAATTACTAAAAATATCAAAAATCCGACCTTTCTCCTCGCAGCTCCCAACATTGTCCTGTTAAAAGAAAATTTCTAAAAAAAAAAAAGGATCGAGAGGTTGAAAAAAAGTAGATCGGAAACTCGATCTATACGATTTGAAATGGAAATTGGTAATTATTAAAAGATCAAAAATTGGAGTAAGTGTACGCTAAAATGGGGAGGCGATTTAGAGAGAGAGAGAGAGAGCGACGCTCGGGTTGGTAGGAGAAGAGTAAATTGCCAAGTAGAAGATCACGGCCCTACGGGGGTGTTTTTTATTTTCTTGAAATAACCCATAAACTTTTAAATTTTGCAAAAATACCCTGTAAAAAAATTCTTTGTAAAAATAACTCTACTTTTACCAACAGTGTACTACGAAGGTTGAACTATCTAAAGGCACTAAATGATTCAGCGTCTTCAGTATTTTTACTGAAAACGCCGAATGATTCGGTGCCTTTACAGGGACCGGATGATTCAGCGCCTTCACAGGATTGTAAAGGTGCTGAATCATTCGACATTTTCAGCAAAAATACTGAAGACGCTGAATCATTCGGCGCCTTCACCGAAAACACTGAAGGTGCTGAATCATCATTCAGCGCCTTCAGAAGAAAATACCTCCGTGGCGCCCTGCTAGTAAAAACAATGTTAGTTTTACAAAAAAAAAAAAAAATTACAGGATCATTTTGCAAATTTTAAAAATTTGGAAAGTTTTTTCAAAAAAAAGGCCCTTTTTTCACAGCACCCCTTAGAAAGAATGAAATTTATTTCTTATTATGTTTCTAAAGGGAGTTTTTTTTTTTTTTTTTTTTTTTTTTGCAGGAAACTCCCTAAGATAAGGGAATTTAAGTTTTGATTTAAGATATAAATTTACATTTGAAAATATAAACAAAACTTAAAATTTAAAGCCAATTTTATGGAGTATTAATTAAAAAGTTATTAACTTAGTCCCTTTTGAGGTTTCTCTTTCAAAATAATGTATAGTTGAGAGGATAGCAATATATTTACAACTTTTCAAAAATATTGTTCTTTTGAAAATTTCAATCCGTTTCTGGCTCATTTTAAATTTATTATAAATACTTCAGCAGAAATTTATGATAAATATTATAATTTTGTTATAAATTTTATTTTTAAGTAAAATTTAGATTTTTTAAAAAATTTGTACGTAAATTTTAAAATTTTGAATTAATTCAAAATTTTAATTAATGAATTTATATTTAAATTTATAAACAAAACTTAAATTTGAAGTTTTTTTGAATTTATATTTAGAATATAAATAGTTATAAGAGGCGTAAATTTATTTACCAACTAATCTATCTTCCAAACTTGATTTATTTTCAAGTTAATTAATTATTTTTAATTCGAAACAATATGTTGATAGACTCAAAATTTAAATTTTAAATTAAAATTTAGATTTATTTTAAAAATTATGAATCAATCTCAAAATTTAAAGTTGATTTGGTAGAGTAAATCAGAAAGTTATTGACTTAGAGAGTTTTTTTAAGAGTTTTTTTTCAAAATATTTTATAGTTGAGTTATTGACTTAGAGAGTTTTTTTGAGAGTTTTTTTTTTCAAAATATTTTATAGTTGAGAGGGGCAGTACCATATCTATAACTTTATAAAAAAAAAAAGTTTTTTTTTTGATAATTTCAAACCAAAAAAAGTACAAAAAGATATATATATATATATATATATATATATATATATATATATATATATATATATATATATATATATATAAACCAAATCTAAGGCTTGATATTATAGTTAGAATTTTAAAATAAGGACCGTTTTATTAAATCGTTGACTACACTGTCCAAACCAAAAAAAGTACAAAAAGATATATATATATATATATATATATATATATATATATATATATATATATATATATATATATAAACCAAATCTAAGGCTTGATATTATAGTTAGAATTTTAAAATAAGGACCGTTTTATTAAATCGTTGACTACACTGTCTACTTGAAGAGAAATAGAGAAGATGGATAATATAAATCGTGTAAAAATAATAATAATAATTTTACTATTAATCCAGCCCTATTTGAACGCAATATTGAATGATATATACATATTTAATAAATAAATAAATAATGATCTATTAGAGAAAAGAGTAATGCTACATGTACACCCCGAAAGGGTGTACATCCTACACCTCCACCCCTTTAATGGTGTCGATATTTTTTACGGGTCACATCAAGTGACCACTCATCACACCCCCACCCTTAGATGGGTGAGGGTGTGAGATGTACATTCCTTACGGGTGTACAAGTAGCATTTTCCTAGAGAAAAACCAGGATGTAAAATTTGTTTTGTTATATTGTTTTTTTTGCGTAAAAAAAATGGGAACCAATAAATTTCTTTTGCAGCCAAATAAAATAAAATAAAAATCTTTTTTTCTGCCAAAAAAAAAGGCAATAAATTTTTTTATCGCCAAAAAATAAAAAATTTAAAAATAATCATTTATAAAAAAAATATTTTGAAATTAAATTCAAAATTAATTGTTTGATTTATTTTATAAATTTGATTGATTTGTTTTGATTTTTTAAATATTCTTTTAAAAGGAAAAATATTTTTTGAAACTTAATTCAAATTTGAGTGTTTATCAAATCCTATCCGGTCTTTTTCTGTCAAAAAATAAAAACTATTTAAAATATTTATTTAAAAAGAAAAAAAAAGATTTTAATATTAAATTCAAATTTGATTGTTGGTTTATATAGTTATTAGCGGCATGATCGAGTCTATCTTTTAATTAATATATTTTCTAAATTTAATTCTCGTCGATTTTTTTTTGATTTATAATTTAGTTTTAAAATTTGATTTGTTTCAATTTATTTACAGTTTGAGATTATCTTAAAAATATAGAAAAAATTCAGAATAATATATAAATATTTAATAAAAAAAAAATAAAAAAAAAAATAGCTTAATAGATTCTATCTATTATTTTCTCTCTCTATATATAACAATGTATGGAGACAAGTAGAGGCTACATGCATGTACCCTTGCTCCGTGCTGCTCCTAAAAAGAAAAAAAAGAAAAGAAAAAGATATCGATCGCATGAGCAACAACATGCAACGTCGATACTCTCACAAAGTTTTTGCGGACTACGGCGAGGTGCCGACCTACGACGAGTTGAACCCACGGCCGTTCCCGGCGTGGTCGTCGATGTCGATCTGCGTGAAGCTGCGCGTGGTGAGAGCCGTGCAGTACGACGAGGACGAGGCCGTGGCAGTCGACCCCACGGTCGAGCGCTCCTTCCGCCTGCCCTGCGTCGACCTGAGCCCCGATTCCAGCAGCCTCGTTTGGGAGACGGTCGAGGCCACGGCCAGCAGGTTCGCGTCCGACATCGTCCTCGCCGCCGCGCCTGGGGGGCTCCCGGCGTCCGAGCGGGCCGCCATCGCGAAGGAGTTTGGCTATCTCGCAACCTTGCTCGTGTACGTCGGCCGCTTCGTGCTATCCTCCGTGCTGCCCGTGATCGTCGAGATCGCCGTCACCTTCGTATTCCCCCAGTGGAGGCTGCCGCCGCCCACGCCCACGCCCACGCCCACGCCCACGCCCACGCGCACGCCCGCCCTCGAGTCGGCGATCGACGAGCTGAAGGATTCTGATCCGCAGCTCATCCCCCTCGGGGAGGGGGACGTCTGCGTGGTGTGCTTGGCAGAGCTCACCGCTGAGCCCGCCGCCCGCCTGCCCTGCAAACACGTCTTCCACCGGCAGTGCATCGTCCGGTGGCTGCGCAGCAGCTGTGTCTGTCCCGTCTGCCGCTTCATCATGCCCCATTGATCCATCCAAAGGAACTGAGTCAGATTTATTTCTTTCTGAATTAGTTTTTTTTTTTTGTATTTTTTTTTGGTAAAATATTTTTGGTCGTGTGTGCACTTTCTTTCTAGCAACCATAGCATTTTTCCTATAAGCAATTACCAGCTATACTTATACCTCATTATTATCCAGTCAAGTTTGAGAGTAAAAAAATTATTTATTCTAATTAAAAATTTTTATTTTTTTTATTTCTTATTTTCATATCAAACACAAAATTTTTTATTTCTGAAACTATCCCAAATATTTTTTTACGCTAGTTCCATACTTTATACTTATTTCTGAAATTCCTATAAGCAATTACCGGCTATACTTATCTGGGTATAAACTTATCTGGGTATATTTACCAAATTTGTAGTTAGAATTATGATGGAATTAATATAACTATTTAAATTTATTGATGATAAATTTATTATAATTTAAATAAATATGTTAGTTTTTTGAATCAGATTTTGGGTTCGGGATAACAACACTCGGACAAGCGACCACAAAAAAAAAAAAAATATTTTAATATAATAATATATATTTATTATATATAATTTATTAATTTTATAAAAAAAATATTATATTTTGATCTTTAAATATTATCTACCAAACATAATTTATTAAGATCATAAAAAAACAAAAACTAAATTAGAGAGAAACTTAAGATAAAAAAAAATTATTTAAATTTAGGACTATATTTTTTAATTTTAAAATTAATTTTATAATATAATAAATTAAATTATAATATTATATGAAAAGATATGAACCAACTAATTAAGTTAAAATTTTAACCGAATCCAACTTAAAATATATATAAATAAATTACACACCAACTAATTAAAATACTATTTTTAAAATTATATGGAATACAAATTCAAAATTCCAACTTTTCATATAATTTTCCATAATATATAGAATAATATATAAAATTATCTGACGCGGTCTCGTGCCTCCATGCCAGGTCCGCGGCCTCTCGCCTCCGTGCCAAGTCTTTGTCGAACGTGCGTCCATGCCACGTTCGTGTCGAACGCGCATTCGACACAGACGCGCGCGGCAAAATCCAGCGTCCGTGACGCCTTGGATTTTGCACTTGATTCGTTAGAGCGAATGGTACAACCAGCGACTGTGTGATTTTCATTTTCGAGCAATGCTACATGTACACCCCGAAGGGGTGTATATCTTACATCTCCACCTCTTTAATGGTGGCGATATTTTTTACGGGTCACATCAAGTGACCCCTCATCACACCCCCATCCTTAGATGGGTGGGGGTGTGAGATGTACACCCCTTACGGGTGTACAAGTAGTATTTTCCTTCATTTTTTGGCTCTTGGGATTTTTCTGCGACCTTTAATTATTTCGAGTTGATTGTTCTTGACTTTTTAGTTACTTATCGTGAGAATGAAAAAAATTAATGGTAATTTTGTAAATATTTGATGGGTAATTTTACAACCTACATCCTATAAATACTCAATGGAGAGTAAAACATGAGAATAATAATAAAATAAAAAAAATTATAAGAATATAATGATTTTATGCGATTTGGCTATACCTATATCTACGTATCAGAGCTTGATTTGTGGTTACCTAAGTATTCATTTGTATTCATTCACTCATTTTTCTAATGGAGAGGACAATAAAATTTGAGAAGTTGAATAAGAGCAATTGACCTATGTGAAAAATTATAATAGAAAATTATTTGGTTGCAAAAGAGTTTGATTTACTAATATTGAAAAAAGGTGCAAAACCCACTACTATGAAAATCATGAATGGGACATACTTAACCGAAAATATTTGGCGGCGATTAGACCATGCATTTCACCATCGATTTTGTTTGATGTCTATCAATGCAAGACCATATCCGAGTTATGAAAAAATTTGGAGCAATCATTTGAGTAACTTTCTGGTATGAACAAAATACATGCAATGAAGAGGCTCTTTCCCTTGAAGATGCAAAAATGTTCGACTATTCGCAAGTATATGAGTAAATTTAACTCTATTGCGGCACAAATGAAGTATCTCAAAATCAATCTAGATGAAAAAGTCCTTTATTTACTCCTTTTTGAGTTCTTTACCTTTAAGTTGGGATACTTTTGTTATTATGGTGGCGAACGCAATGGGGAACAAATTCAAGTTGAATGATATTGTTGCTTCGTTGTTGAATGAGGAAACTCGTAAAGCCACAAATCAATTGTCCAGTGATATAAGTCAAGCACTAACTATTAATGAAAGAGTAAAGTCATCAAAACGAGGCCAATCTTCTAACACAAAGGAAAGATCTCAAAGTAAACGAAGGTCAAAATCACAAGGTAAAAGGCTTGTTGGTATTGCAAGAAAGTGGGCCACGTGAGGAATGATTGTTATATTTTGAAAAACAAGCAAAAAGGTAAAGGCAAGGACGTCAAAAATAAAATTAAAAACGCTTTCGATTGTGAAGGCGGAGTGACATTAAGTGTTGCATGCACGGTCTTTTATTGTGCAAACACTTGGATTTAGATTCCGGTGTTTCTTTTCATAGATATCCAGATCGATCATATTTTTCTACATATAAAAAAGTATATGGTAAATATGTTTATCTCGGTAATGATCGGGCATGTAAAATTGTGGACATTTGAAATATTGTTATAAAACAAACAAATGACAAAGAGCATACATTGACGAATGTGTATCATGTTCTGAAGATCACAAAGAATTAAATATCGGCGGGACAATTAGATGATTCTGGTTTTGTTATCACTTTCGGAAAGGGCTCTTGGAAGATATCAAATGGTAGTCATCTTTTTTTTTTTTAGAGAAAGGTAGCATGCTACCCGCTTCGTTTATTTTTGAAATAAACTTGGTTAGAAATGTGAAGCAACTAGGCTTCAAACTCGGGTCTCGGGTATCAACCACCAAGCCCTTTGCCACTTGCACTAGGGACGGTTGATGTAGTATGACTATTTTGAAAAGGTAAAAGGATGGAAGTCTCTATACCCTGCATGAAATTGCTCAAAAGGCTGATGATTCAAATTTGGTGGTTGCTACCACAAGTAATGGCGAAGATATGCAAGTTTGGCATAATCGGCTTAATCATCTAAGTGAGCATGGTATGAATGTATTATAAGAACATAATCTTATTCCTTCCTTTGAACATTCATTTTTTGATTTTTGTAAGCATTGTATTATTGGAAAACAACATAAAGTTAACTTCAAAAGAAATAAGAAGCATAGAAAAGTCAAGCTATTAGAATTGGTCTATTTCGATGTTTGTGGTCCTTCTAATGTTAAGTCACTTGGAGGTGCATACTATTTTGTTACTTTCTTAAATGATTATTTTAGAAAGTGTCGGATTTATCTTTTGGCTTCAAAAGATAAAGTTTTTTGAGACTTTTAAGAAATTTAAAACCCGTGTTGAAAAGAAAAGTGAATATTTTATTAAGTGCTTGCAAACCGACAATAGTCGTGAATTTTGCTCTAGTGCCTTTGATAATTTTTGCTTAGAAAATGACATCAAAAGAGTGAAGACGGTTCTTTATACTTCTCAATAAAATATAATTATTGAAAGAATGAACCGAACCATTGTGGAGTAGATTAGAAGTATGTTGTCTTACTCCGACCTACCAAAGCTTTTTTGGGCCGAAGCGGCAAATACAACCGTTTACTTGATTAATAGATCACCCAGTGTTGCATTGGATGGAGACATTCAGAACTTATATGGAGTGGCACAGGCATTTCCTATGGACACTTGAGAATATTTGGGTGTGAAGTTTATATTCATATTCTGAAAGAGAGCAGAACAAAGCTTGATGTGAAATCAAGAAAATGTGTATTTCTTGGCTATGGAGGTGATGAGTTGGGCTATAGGCTTTGGGAACCCGTTGTTAGAAAAATTATTCGGAGTCGAGATGTTGTGTTTATAGAGGATGTAATGTTTAAAAAATGTACGGAAGAAGAACAAAAGAATAATAAGCTTGTTGTTGATGTACAAGTTGATGATTCTTCTCAAGATATACATGAAGTTCATCCTTCATTTCATGATAGTGGTGTTGGTCATGATGGTAATGATGATCATGAAGAAAGAACATAATCTATTGAAAGTCGACATAATTCTCATAAGAGTGAAGATAATGTGTCTACCCCGTCAGCACATGAATTAAGAAGATTAACTAGGCCATATAAACCCACCCAAAGGTACTCCCCTACCTTATATTATGCTTTATTTACTGATTCGGGTGAGCCCGAATATTTTCAGGAAGCAAAAAAATTATCCCGAATAAGCAAAGTGGCAAAATGCAATTGACGATGAGATGGATTCCTTACATCAAAACCATACTTGGGAGTTGGTAGAGCTTCCGATTGGAAATAAAACATTGAAAAATATTCAATGGGTTTATATGATCAAGAATGAAGCCGATGAATCCAAGAGGTATAAAGTAAGGCTTGTTGTTAAGGGCTATGGACAAAAGCAAGATATTGATTTCAATGAAATATTTGCTCCCGTTGTTAAGCAATTAGAGTTGTTTTATTCTTGGTTGCAAATTTGGATCTTGAGCTTGAACAACTTGATATTAAAACCGCTTTCTTGCATGGTGATTTGGATGAAGAAATTTATATATTTCAACCCGAAAACTTTGTTGATGAAGTTAATCCTAATATAGTATATAAGCCAAAAAAAATATTGTATGGTTTAAAGCAAACATTTAAACAATAGTACAAGAAGTTTGGTTCTTTCATGCAAGATGAAGGCTATAAAAAATGTGATTTTGATAATTGTGTTTATTTTAAAGGTTCAACATATGATTCATTCACTATTTTGTTACTATATGTGGATGATATGTTGATTGCTAGTATTGATAAAAATGATATTGTAAAGTTAATCCTAATATAGTATATAAGCCAAAAAAAATATTGTATGGTTTAAAGCAAACATTTAAACAATAGTACAAGAAGTTTGGTTCTTTCATGCAAGATGAAGGCTATAAAAAATGTGATTTTGATAATTGTGTTTATTTTAAAGGTTCAACATATGATTCATTCACTATTTTGTTACTATATGTGGATGATATATTGATTGCTAGTATTGATAAAAATGATATTGTAAAGTTGAAGCCAGACATGTCAAAGAAGTTTGCTACTAAGGATCTTGGTAAAGCAAAGAAGATTTTAGATATGCAAATTTAAAGGGATAGAGAGCATGACAAGTTATGCCTTAGTCAATCGGGCTATATTTTCAAGGTGTTTGAAAGATTTGAAATAAATGATTGCAAATCGGTTTCTACTCCATTAGCCGAACATTTCAAGTTATTCAAGAAAAACTCTCCAAAGAATGAGATCGAAAGAGAAAAAATGAAGAATGTTCCTTATAATTCCGTCGTTGGGAGTTTGATGTATACTATGGTTTGTACAAGACCGGACATAGCTTATGCGGTTGGAGTTATTTCACGATATATGTCTAATCCGGGAGCATTGGCAAGGCGTTGAGTGAATTCTCCGTATTTAAAAGGCACACAAAATGTTTGTTTGTGTTTTGGTGGAACTTTTTTAGAGGTGAATGGATATGGTGATTCCGATTATGCTAGTTGTAGAGAGATAAGAAAGTCCTTACAGGATATGTTTTCACATTTGGAGGTAGTGTGGTTAGTTAGATGTCTAGATTGCAAGATATTGTGGCTTTGTCCTCTACGGAAGCCGAATATGTTGCCATGACCGAAACGGCGAAAAAAATGATTTGGTTGAAATGATTGCTTGTACATATCGGAGTGAAGCAAAATAAATATGTTGTACATTGTGATAATGAAAGTGCAATTCATCTTGCAAAGAATGCGGCGTATCACTCCCGAACTAAGCATATTGACGTTCGCTTTCACTTTATTCGGATAGTATTAGATTATCGATACTTGGATGTAGAAAAGGTCAATACAAAAAAAAAAAAAAAAAAAAAAAAAAAAAAAAAAAAAAAAAATCTTGCGACTATGTTGATAAAAATTGTTCCTACGAAAAAGCTCAAATTTTGTAGGAAGCACTCTGGATTGATCGAGACATAGATGGAGTAGTTGGAAAATAATGCATTGTGATCAAGCTTATTTGCTGGATGGAGATTGCTTGTTTGAAGGATGGAGATTTGCCGTCAAGTGGGAGATTATTGATTTAATTACATTGGGTCAATCTATTATTTGGGTTTTATTATTTGGGTTATGTAATTTGGTGAAGTCAAATCTTCTATTTCTATGTTTTCTAACTATATATTTGGGTATTCTACTTGTTAGTCTTTGGATCATAAAGTAGGAATGATTAGAATATTAAGAAAAATAAAGAACAAGAAAGAGAAGTAAAGAAAAAGGAGAAAAACTCTAGGATTTTGATTTCATCTTAATTCTATCAAGAATGATGTAATATCTTTCTTGTGAAATGTGGTTTACACCATTTAGATAGAGTTAGACATTGTTGAAATTTCTCTTTATCTTTGAAGAATGATAATATCTCTCATTTGTATTTCTCTTGTAATCTCTATAATTTTATAGTGAATTTTTTTTTTGCTTATTCTTCCGTGAATGTAAGCATAGCCAATATTTGCCTCTCTATTGGGTGTTTATAGGATGTGGGTTGCAAAATTGCCCACCAAGTGTTTGTAAATTTGTAATTAATATTTTTTACTCTCATTTTACAACAATAATATTCAATAAAAAAATCAATCATACAAATTCTGTCTGTTAAAATTCAGTAGCCATAACTTCGAAAAGAATCACAATCTACTGATTCGCACTTTTATACATAGCATAGAAAATGGTGTTGCAGATTTAAATGTTGCTCAATCATACATTCTCAAACTACTATCTATTCTAATGCATTTCTGTAAGTAGTCGGTATTGTTGGTTTAGATTTTCAAATATGTCTAACTATTAATATTGGAATTTTTATTGCTTTCTTTCTCTGTAGGAGGTCCTCTTCTTAGATCACTTTTGATCCTGCTCCTGCCAAAGAGTGCTCTGCTCTCTTTTCTTGTAAGAGGTACATTAATTCTGCTGCATAATCATCTGCTTATTAGTTCTCTTGTTCTTCCAGAAACTTTTATGCTTAGAGATCTCTATCTTTTCACTTTGAACAAACTTTTACAAGATTTATAAAGCTGTTCCAATTAAATTGCCGTAGCAGTGAGATTACTATTTCTAGTACTTACTTACAGAGGGGTTCGAACAAGATTTCATTCCGACTATATCTCAAAGATATGTTTATTTTTCCAATCAAGCGCGACAATCATGTTTTAGCTTTATCAGCTCTGTGTTAGTTTTTTGCCCCTGAGGTTTAAATTGTTGCTGTTTTAGTTTTATTTGCTATGTAGATTTAACAGTTGCTGAAGCAAGCTGCAATTGTTGCAACTGAAGTGTCAATCAATTTTGACGAAATGTCAGAATGTCAAGAAATGCATCAATAAACTATGTAACATGATCAAAAGAATCGATCAGCTTTGAGTAGAGGTTTACATTTGTGCTTTATTTTCTTTTGCTTTCGTATAGACAATTTCCTTTAGTAGGTTTCTTAATAAGAAAACATAAACACACATGTTCTGATGCAAAATAGCATTGCATCATACACACTTAACTGGTACTCTCACAGCTAAAGTAGTAGCTAAAATAATATTGGGATGGATAGAAACCATCCACATAAAGAATAATGTTTCTGCCAACTGTGTTAGAATCTGTATCAAATGCCACTTTGCACCTCCTTTTCTGATCGAAAAGTTCACTGAACACTTTCCATTTGCTCTCAGTTTTTTTGTTCCTTTTTTAAAAAAACAGAAAAGAAAAGAACAGTAAATAAATAAGAAGGAAGCATGATACAGAGTTGCAGAGTTGCAGAGGACATGTACACTTTTGTCCCCAGATTGAGATTTTGTTTAAACTGGGTGGGTTGAATTAGTCAATGAAATGTTCAAATTATCGCCTCTCTTTGAAAGGCATACAACATGAACTAATGCTCTAACAGCTAATTTCTTCTCCGTCCGAAAGATCGGCGGTTACGCAGCTCGAAGAAGAAGAAGAAGAAGATACCGACGGCGGAGAAGATCGGATTCCGTCCTTCTCTCGCCGCATCACGCAGAGCGCGGAGCTCTGGATTGGAGTGTCATCACCGTAGCAGTGACGGACATTCTTCTTGAAAATTCTGCAGACCACCCACTCCTGCTGCTGAGCACTGCAACTCTGCATGCATGCATGGCAAGAGAGGCCAAACTTTAAAATTCGCGCGCCGCGCCGAGCAAAGTAAACAAGCAGGAACTAGGAGAATGAGAGAGTGGAGAGCTCACATGGATTGCATTGTTTTTGTCGGGGACGGCGAGGCGGTATTCGTGCATTATCCAGTCGGTGCGAGCGCGGCGCGGCGGCTCGCCGCGGTGGAAGGTCAGTGTTCTCTTCACCCCCACCAGGTGGTTCTTCTTTGAGGATACAACTGGCTTATCTTTTCCTGTGGCTTTCCAGTAGCCTGAGCTTGTTGCTCTGCAGGATCGTTTTCCTTTCGAGATCTTCGTTTCTCGCAGCGCGAAAAAGTATCTCTCACCTCCAATTCCAGTTCCACCTGCAGATGATCGATCAATGTGTTTCCAAATTGAATACTATATATATATATATATATATATTTCTAATGACAAACAAATGAATATGTTTTTTTATATTAATTTTGTAAAAAAGAAAAAAAAGAAAAAGTTTAGCACCCACCAAGGTGCAAATCCCGAGGATCGTACGTCCCGAGGTCGATTTCGGAGATGACGGCGGCGGGAAGCGGACACGAAAAGGCCTTCCTGCGGAGATACTGCACCACGAGCTCTTCGTCCGTTGGATGGAACCTGAAACCTGGGGGGAGTCTCATGAGCACAACTCCTCCCACTCCGTGTTGTTCGCTCAATCTCGACACCGACTTTTCCATTAACACTTACTTGTTATTGTTGTTAACCCTCTCTCTACCACAAATATAACTATGCTTCAACGATTGAAACTCAAATTAAACTCCCCACACACAAAAAGTGCATTGGGGTGTGGGTGAGCATGCAAAAACCCATGTCCCCATTTATGTTAGATATATATATATATATATATAGAGAGAGAGAAAGAGTTAAATATATATAGAGAGAGAGAGGGTGGTGGGTTTCATGAGGGAAAAGCAAACGTTCTTTGTAGTAAAGTGTGGTGGGGAGAAGGGGACGAAACCTCTATCTCTTTGTATAGCGTGAAGCATAAGCAAACTTCTTAGTTAGTCTTTTTTTTAAAATTAGGAATAATTTCACATAAACAGATATATTTTTGTAAATTCAACTTTCTATATTTATTTTTTCAAAATTTTATAATTATTTGTATATATCTATTACAAAAATATAGTTAATCAAAGCTTATTTTTTAATAATTAAATTTATAAAGATAAAATTAATATTTTACTTATATTTTTTAAAAATAAACCATATAAATATTTTTGAAAGAATATAGAAATTACTCTTATTATTATTATTATTATTATTATTATTATTATTATTATTATTATTATTATGGTTTGTCGAGCGTTTTGGACTTAGCTTAATTAATTAAGGAGAGGGGTTAAGGGAGTATATATTATTATTAATACAAGGTTACGAGGTCACTTGATAAATAACCTTTTGTGTGATTTGTAATATTAACATACGTGGATTTGTATGGACCTAATTACCTATAAATAATACCGCATTTTAAAATAAGCCTTTAAAATAAGCCTTGGATTTAATAATTCATGATTTAGTACTATCATTTATAATTTTTTTGACAGAAAATTAAATTTAATAGAGTACTAGATTTTTTAAAATCAAAACAAACAAAAGGTAAGAGAGTACTTTTTTTTTTTTTTTTTTTTAAATCTTTGTGGTTTGGTGTAGTCAGATAATTAATTTTTTTTAAAAAATTATTAAAAGCTATATGCTATTAAAAAATATTTACTTGATATTTTCAGCTAAATTTATTTTAAAATAGAATCAAAATATAAAATTTATTTATTATTTTTGAATAATAATAATTTTAATAATTACGGTGACTTAGCAATATTTTATTGTACAAAAATGAAAGTCAAAAAAAAAAAATATTTAGAAATATAGTACGTAGAGATCAATAAAAGGATTTTTTTTTTATTTTTTTTTTTCTTGAGATGATGATGTGCTTACTCAGCAAACACGTCAATAATCTTTTATAAATATTTCTAAATAAAAAGGCAAATCTTATTAATTAAAGGGTCACCCACCATAATTATTAATTAATTAGTGATTTATTATAATGGGTCCCAATTTCTATAATTGGGAGCCATAAATATGGAAATTAATGTAGAAAAACAAAGCAATAATTACAAACTTTTCTCCTCTATGGAATTGTGACATGTATTGGATAAGGAAGGGCAAATGTGTCATTTGGCTTCAATTTTATTTTTAATAAAAAGCACATAAAATAAAGAGACAAAAAAAAAAACCCCTTATTTGTCCCAATTTTCTCCCAACATTGTAGAACTGAATTATAATAAAATAAAAGTGTAAAAACATTAACTGAATAATAATCTATCATAAAAATATTTTTTAAAAATTAAAATTTTTTATTTTACTATCTGTTGTCTTAATTTTATCTGTCTAAATTATTTTTGAACTAATCTAAATACTATTTGACTCCACTTATCACATCACATCACTATAATCAAAAGAGAATTGATGAGACCTTGTTTAACATTATTTTGCCTTAGTATATATGTTATACCAGTTATTAATTCAATCTATATTCATAAATGTTCATTTGGTAATACAATTGCAAAGAGAGAGAGAGAGAGAGTGAGAGTTTTTTAGTCTAATTTATATAAAAAAATTTAAAATAAAATATAAAATATAAATATTAAATATAAAAAATATAAAAATTAGTTTAAATTTTTAGAATACAATGATTATTTTACATAATTTAACATGATATAAAAATAGTAAATTTTAAATTAGGTTCACACCAAATTTCTATAAATATATAAAAATATTATATTCTACTAACTTAAAAGTTGTTTCCTATAATTTAATAATAAACAAAGACTTACAGGATTCCACTAATTATAATGGAGGTTTCTTTCTCTTTTTTAATTGATTAATATGGAAACAACACTTTGTCTTTATCCTTTTTAAATGTTCTTTCCTTGCTTAAACCTTAAGCTTTCTCTTTCTATTTTTCTATGTTCCTCTTCCCACAAATTAGGATTTGTAGATTTTGGTTTAAGGTATTATACATCTATAAGAGTAATGTTATATTTACAAACAAATTTTATAATATTTTATTAACATGTATGCGTGATCGTGCTTAATTGGTGAAGTGTAAACTATAATTAAAAAGGCAAAAATAATTTATAACTTTGAAATTAAAATTTAATCGTTAAATATGATAAAGTACTATAAAATATGTTCGTCTGAACTAAAATTTTTTTTATATATAAATAAATGTATTTTTTTTTATCAAAAGCGCTTACTTGTGGGGATGAAAAGAGTTTAATTTAGAAGTGAAAGTGCTTTTTTTTTTCAATTAATATGAAAAATGAATTACTTTTCTTGCTTGCTTGATTGAGTGGGAGAATCAAAGAAAAAAAATAAAAGGGAGAAGTGCATGTGATGTAGAATGTTTGTTGAGTACACATGGTTTGCATGAACCCTAAAGTGCATTTTGAAAAAGGCTCCTCACCTTTAATTTTCCCTTTTTCCAAATTAATATTTTCTTTTATTTGAGCAATGTAAGTTGTTGTTTTTTTTGTTTGTTTTATTAGCTAAAAAAAATCAAATTCATCAAAGTGATATAATTATTAATAAATTTGATAATTTTTTTAAAAATTTTAACAACTATATATAATCACTCACTTATAAAAACTTAAGAACAACCCTGTTGGTTAAAAAAAAAAAAGGCCTATAGTTGAGGTGTTACTAATAATTAGTTTTACCTATATTCAATAGGTGCATGTGAGAAAAATACTACCAATACCTAAAAAAAACCTTATTGTAATTAAGGAGAATAATTTACTATATTAAAAATAGTTTTATGGGCTGCTTAATTAATTACCTTTTGATTGTTTGCATGTAAAGTACAAACTATAATCTATCTTATGAAATATACGTACTCACCAAAACATGCTTTGTCTCAGTCAGATAAAAAAAAAAAAAAAAAAAAAAAATTTAAAGTTTAGGTGCCTAAGTTGTTACTACTAATTAATTAAGTGCCAATAATTATATGTTTAAAACTAATTAAATTATGTTATTAATTGAGCATTTAACAAACTAATTAAATTGTGTAAATAATTGTTGATTCTATAATTAACGATAACCATCCACAGGAAAGCGCTGAAGTTAATTTTCTTACTTACCAATATTAATTATGATGTTAATATATAATGCGTCGGCATAGACGTAGTCCAATTGATCCATGGCTCCTTTATTTCAGCTTAATTTGGTTAGGCAAAAGATGAAATTTGATGTCAAAGGCTTAACAAACAAGTTAACTACATATCAACCGCTAATCCAACCGCAAAAGTGCTTCCAAAATCAGCCAAAATTATACCCGTTTGGATTCGGTATAGAACCGGGAATAAAAGAGATATTCCTCTTATTCTTCCAAACGCATCAGGAATTAATCGGTATAGCTTGTTTCGGTACAACTAGAATAAGTGAGAATTACTGTTCTCACTCTTTCCAACCACTCTCTTATTTTTTTCTTAAATACCCTCCCATATCTACCGAGGCACCATCTCTTATCTCATTATTACATAATAAAGTTTGAGGGCAAAAAAGTAATTTACCTTAATTAAAACTCTTTATTCATTTTATTCCTCATTCTTATACCAAGTACAAAATCTCTTATCCGTGAAATTATTCCAAACGCTTTTTTACACTAGTTGCGTATTTTATACTTATTTCTGGAATAACTAGTTCTGTCTTATCCCGTTACCAAACAATAGAGGAAGCCATTACAATAGTAAGTAAGTCCTTTAATTCTATACATAGGTAAATGTTTCCTCTAAAAGCTATTTCCTTGAAGCTAGAAACAAGTACTTTTCTAAAGTGTTTCACTTACTCTCCTTGACAATTTTACATAGCTGTTTAAACTAGACTAACTATACTATTAATAGTATAAAGTTATTAGTATTACTAAGTTTTTAATTTTTAGATGAATAGATGTGTGATTAAGATAATAGTTGTCTCATTATGCTAAGTGGATGGTTAGCAAAATAATATGATCTAAAAAATAAAAATGATCCAACTGGTACATCTAATGACAGAAAATTTAATAGCACAAAGTATTTGATCGATGCTTTTAATAATATAGTAACGGAACTCTAATTTTTTTTCACATATATATTTATATATTCTTCCAAATACATAGAATTGCATATAATTAATATCAAATTTGCTATCTATAAGACAAATATATGCCTCGCGTGGGAATGAATGCAAAAATTTAAAATAACTTTTAGCATATTTATATATAGATGGAAAATATTATATGTACACTTTAAATATGGTGTACATTTTACAATTCATCTATTTTAAAATAAAATAAAATAAAATTTAATATATAAATGAACACACAAAAAGGAAATTTTTTTTTTTTTTTTTTGTCTCCATTAATTGTCCATTTCCTTTGTCAATGCCTTAGGTGAGGAAGCCAATGACTAGACACCTTTCCCATGAAGCAACTCCAAGTTTCTAATCCTAGTAAAGTATGGTAAAGGTTACTTAATTTATTAAACAAAGCCTATTTGTTTATTTATTCATTTATAAGCCTAATGGTTAATTTCCTTTGTTTGAAGGGAATTAAACAAGTGATTCATTGGTGTTTAATTGGTTACTGATATGATCAACTTTGGCTTTTGGATAACATTACATTTGGAGCACCATTAGGTCACCGACACATCGACAAATTTTGTTACATTAGTTACCTAATGAAGTGGAGATAATGATAGGTGTTGTGCAATTGCATTTGTTGCAAAACTCTCTTTTATGTTACTACGAATGCAGAAATAAAAATGAAAATGACGATCACACAAAGTAAATAAAAATTTATATAAAATAATTTTATAAAAAAAAAAGATTAAATTATAGAAAATTTTTTTGTAATATTCTGTTTTTTTTATTTTGTTCCTCTTTCTTTTAAAATCCTATATTTTGCCCCTTCGTAATTACTGAAATATTTATTTACCCTCCCGCCGTCACCATTCCGTGAGTGAACCGTCAATTTTTTAAAAAATATTATTGGATATACCCAAAATACCCTTCAAGAATGACGGAAAATAAACTAAAACTCATTCTCTCTCCAATATAAGGTAAGGACATTTTCGTCAATTTATCTCCTCCGTTAACGCCGTTGCTCCCTAAAGACAATTCGGTAATTACGATGGGATAAAATGTAGGCTTTTAAAAGACAGAGAAGTAAAGTGAAAAAACGGGATATTACAAAAGAATTTTCTATAATTTAACCTAAAAAAAAAGATTTTTGACATTATATCGCACGTAATAGTCTCTGGAGCAAAAAGAAAAAAAATATATTTTTTAACAAATTTTTTCTTATGGAATCTGAATCCTCCGCCTTTCATCACATATATTTATTTTTTTATTCTCAAATTATTTTTCAAAATGTATCGTATCGTACTATGAAGCTGTCAACGAATTAGGAATATAAAATCGAAAAAGAGAATTAAATTTCGAGGCACATCTAATATTTTTCATACTTTTTTAATAGTTTTTTTTTAGAGGAAAGATTTGTGAAGAAGAGTGCAATAAGCTCTTGCTTCTCTTATTAGCAATTGATCAAACATTTGTTGTAGCAAAATATATGGAAAAAGTGGTTGCACCAAATGGTGATGTATTATTAAACTCTCTTTAATTAGTTTGTGTGCCAAGGGAATAATAGATGCATGCAAAACTTCAATGATTTAAGATGATTTTTTATTATATAAGATAAGATGCTGTGTCACACAATCTATCTTAAAGATCTTTTACAATTGAAGATTACTACAAATCAAAGTTGGGTCATATCATAGTTTTTCTTTGAGAATTTGTTTTAAAAAATAATGCATTTGGTAATCCCAAATTTCCGGAAAAGCATGAATAAAATGTAAAAAGTACATTAAAAATTTGTTTTTATATATTTGTTGTTGTTTTTTTTTTCCTGAGAGAATATATATTTGTTGTAGTTATTCGAGCATGTTGTATGTATATATTTTGGATTTGTATGTATATGAACCAATTAAAATGATTAGTATTGTGTTCGTTGGAATAATAATAGTTTATAAGAAACAAGGATGCCAGCACGAGCGAGTTGGGTTCAATTCTGGTTCGTTCGTTTATTAAACTAGCCAGACATGAACTGGCCCGTTAAAATATCGAGCTTAAAAATTCAACTCGTGTTCAGTTTATCTATTCACGAATCGAACACAAACGGACTCATGAACAATGAGTTAGATTGTTAGTTAATTTTACTACTAGCCAAAAAGTTGAAAAAGAAAATTAAAATTATAATCTTTATCTAAAAATTAAAATTTAAACAATATAAGTCTTTTAATATTTGAGCTATATATATATATATATATATATATATATATATATATATATATATATATATATATATATATATATATATATATCAAGTGGAATATGAACGAGGAGCTCATATGAGCTTGTGTTCGGATCGTTTATTAAACGAGTGATCGATTTTAAACTTTATTTTCGAGATTGTTGGGGTAAGAAAAAATACCAGATTGTCATCTCTGAAAAGTTAAAAGAAATTTTATAATTTATAATCTTAATCTAATAATTAAACTTTATAATATATCGATCTTCTTCTATTTGAGCTATATCGAGCGAAACATGAGTAGACTAATCACAATTCATATTCGATTCGTTTATTAGACGACACGAGCTCATATCGAGCCGAATACGAGCTAACTCATGAACAACAATCTAGATTGTCAAGTTGCTTCACATTTCTAGCTAAGTTTATTTCAGATAAACAAAGCGATAGCATGCTATCTTTCTCTCAAAAAAAAAAAAAAAAAAAAAAAAAACAAACAATCTAGATTGTCAATCCTAATGAGAAAGACAATATCTTTGTGATCAGAATTTATAAATTATCAGTTGAAAACTAATTACAGAGCATTTCCAAAATATTACAATTATAAATTTGCGAAAATAAAAGTCCCTCATTATTATTATTATTATTATTATTATTATTATTATTATTATTGCTTGCTCCTCAACTTTAAATTATTTTGATGTGAATTATTTTCTAAAATTTAATTAAGAATCTATCAAACTTAACAGCTTCATTAGTTACCGATCATTAATTATTAACGAACAGAATCATATTGAATTTAATAAAATCTCTAATTTTATTGATGATGAAAATAATTTAAAATGGGAGAATCAAAAAGTGGAGGGGATGGTAGTCACACACCCAAAATTAAAATAAAATAAAATTGCTGAGGGGTAGATTTCAAAATTGCCTGTAGTTGGAGGGTCTTTCTGTATTTCTACCTTTTTATAACTCGAGCCCGGTCCAAAAAGAGAGGCCCAACCTTAGTACGGTCCAATTTTGAGCATGGCTCCAAATTTGAAGGCCTGGTTCGGTTCGATCCGGTCCATTTACTCGGGATATATGTGCCGGGTCGGGCTTAATTTGCACCGGTCCATTCTCACACGACCCCGCTCCAAAATAAAAGAAAAAAATTGTAAAAAGATACCTGCACTTGAGCCTTTTTACAAACAGGTCATCTGAACTTCTAACTTTTGCAATTCGGCTATTTAAACTTTGAGCAATGCTACATGTACACCCCGAAGGGGTGTATATCATACATCTCCACAATTTTAATGGTGGCGATATTTTTTACGAGTCACATCAAGTGACCCATCATCACACCCCCACCCTTAGATGGGTGGGGGTGTGAGATGTACACCCCTTACGGGTGTACACGTAGCATTTTCCTTAAACTTTTGCAATAAGAGTTTAGACCCTTATTATTCTCAATCAAAGTTAGGCTTCGATACGGGTATTAGAGAGAATTAGTAGTATCATGGATAAGTATAAAGTTAGAAATAAGTTAGGTATAATGTGAATTTGTGTTTGGTTGGGTATTAGGTTAGTACCGGGTATAAAAAAAATAGTGCTTTGTAGTGATTGAAGAATAAGAGTAATAGATAGTTGACTTTTATGTTAAAAGACTAAAATATCCTTTCCTTTTTAGTTTTTTTTTTCAAAATTAAAATTTCAAAATTTATTCAAATTTTAATATTTATTAATTTTAATTTTTATAAAAATTTTAAGTGGGAGCAAAAAAAAAAGTTAATTTTTAAATTTTAAGTAGAAGTAAAAATTTTAATTTTTAAATTTATATAAATTTAAAAAAAATTATAAAAAAATTGTATAAATTTTAAAATTTTAAAATTAATATTTTTTAAAAACAAAAAAATAAAATTTTTAGATTTATTAAAATATAAAATTTTAAAAAATTAAAATTTATAAAATTTAAAATTTTAAATTTAAATATCTTTTAAAATATAAAAATTCTAATTAAAAAAAAAAATCAAAAGAAGCATAAAAGAAAAAGAAAAAGAAAAAAAAAAATCAAAGTGGCCCTTCCCAAGGGGGAAGGGGGGTTATTCTGGGTTGTTCGGAGGGGGGGGGGGGGGGCGGGGGGGGATATCCCCGCCCTTACCTGGTTGTACCGGGGGGGAGGGGAGTCTTTCTCACCGTCACCTGGCCTAGATCCGGTGGTGCATACCCCAAAGTTTAGTTCATTCTAAAAGACACTATAATCACCATGGGGATTCTGAGAATCCCAACCCGCGTCTATTCATCTTACTCGAGGCCGAATCCAACTCATTTTGAACCCTTGTTTGTTCCTCCTTAAGTGGAGTAAAGCTCCCTTCGGCCTCGAAGATCATCTGGTTCCAACCCGAATTTCTGTTAAGCCCGAGTAAGGAAAACCTACAGTTGGCGGTCACGCCGAGTAAGGAAACCAGTGGGTTGTTAAGCCCGAGTAAGGAATAGGATATCATCCCCCCCCCCCCCCCCACACCCATCCCAACCCAATCTTGTTTGGGTATTCCCCTTTGTACTCAAACCAAACACTAGCTAATTATATAACTCTTTTGACCTCTTATATTCTATATAATATATAAATATAAAAACATATAATAAAAGGTAATAAAAATTAAAAAATTAATATATTTTGTTCTTCAATTTTGATGCTTAGTTATTATATAATTACAAGAAAAATATTTTTTGTGTTTTAAAATTATATAAAATTATATATAATATATGTGATTAAAATAATTGTTCAAAAAGGGTTCAAATAGAGTGTTTAATGAAACTTAGGACAATGAGTTAAAATATATGAGTGTGCTTGTAAAAATGGTAAAGTTTAGGGGGTCTCTCATTTTCCCAAAATAAAATGCTACTTTATTATTTAATTATTTTCGCCACCGGGTTCAAGCTCAAGCCGCAGGGGTCGTTAGGGTTTTAACTCTCTCTCTCTCTCTCTCTCTCTCTCTCTCTCTTAGGGTTTTGGGGTGCGGCGGAGAGAGGAGAGGGAGCTCGAGCTCGAGCTAGCCATGGACAACTCCCCCGAGCTTCAGCGTTTCATAGAGGTGAGATCCCAACACTGTAACCTGCTGTTGCTTTTTTTTTTTTTTTGGGTGTATTTTCATGTAATTTTATCGTATAAAACCTGAGTTTTGGAATGGATTTTTTATCGCTTAAATTTAGCATGGAAACGTGATTGTGTCTCTTTAGAGTATCTTGTGTGCTTTGATTTGAGACTTGATGGAACAGTCGATGATTGAAAAGTTACCGAAGATTAGTAATGGAAATCGATTTAAGAAATGGTGTATGAAATCTGGTGAGGTATGTGGTTTCTGAAATGGATTTGTTAGTAGGGAGAAGATGATGATGTGAATTGCAGCAAAAGTGACTGGAAATGAACCGAATTAGTAATAATAGATAGATATCTTCCTTGTTCAAGGGCCAGTTCGGATTTGCTGGATCTTCTGCAGCAGCACTTTTTAAGTAGGTTATTTGAAAGAAGCACTATGGTAGGGACGTAGAAAATTTCAGTCTAAGTTCCTAGCCCAAACCCAAGTGGGCTTGATATGGAGGCCCTACTTCAACTTCATTATGGGAAAGTGAAGAGACTTACTACCTCCTTCATCAATGCCAAGGGATGCCAAGAGTCATGGGTAACCCACAAGGTTTTAAGTGAGCTTAGTGGGTAATTATTGTAGACATTAGTGGGTGTCTTAAATGTAGGCTAGTGAGTGAGTTATGTATATGAACCTATAAATAGGGGAGTTGGCTAAGGCCAAAAACAACAAGAGAGAGTTGTATCTTGTAGTGTTATTTTCTAAGTAAAGAGAGTACTTAGTTTTTTTCTGCGGAACCACTACTACTTTCTCTTTTCTCTATTTTTGCATTTAGTCGTAGAGCGTGAAGGTCCGGGCTAGCAAACAGAGAGCAAGACTTGCCCTCTTCGAGCAGGAAGGCAGGCGTCGCACGAATTTTTGCTAGGCGAAAAGCTTAAGTCCGTGACAACTAGCTTTGTAAGAGTCTCTTACTATAATAGAAGAGCTTTTGCTTTTGGGGAGTAGGGTGCTCATTTCAGCATCCGGAAAACCTGGCTGCTGCTCTAGTGAGTAGAAGTGATTCCTGGGACTAGGCAAGTGGGCAGTAGGTTTCTGTTTGGCCCTGCCTTTTCTCTTGCTTTCAGCTGCAATTGAAAAAATTTGAAGCTTTTGCTACAGCGGGAAGCTGAAATAAGATTCGGAATCCTAAATGTAGAACCTTGAATTTGGAGATTTTGATTCTCTTGCACAAAGTTGCTTGGGGGAATTAAATATTGTTCTTCTCCTAATAGAACTACTCAAGCAGCAGTTCTTCCATCAGCACTTCACCTAGCAGCGAGGCCAAATGGGTCCTACATCGTAATTGCTCCAAGTTCTCCAGGAGAAGATGATATGTAGTAACTATAGCTATAGCATGGAGAGTTCTAGGATTTTCGCAAGAAGATGGTATATATGTTTTGATTTCTTACCTCAGAGAGGAGAGAGTGGGAGGGATTGAGGGACAATATGATGAATTAATATTTCCCTCTTCCCATCTGGAATCTGAAGCATTGTCTTGTACGTGATATCTTAGTGCTAGTTCTTTCACCAATTCTTTTGTCATTTTATATCGTTATACTGATATCATTAACAAAGGATTTCTTCATACACACCGTTTCAGATGTTATTAGAGTAAGATCTTTTGATTAGCTCATTTGATCCAACACTATTTTTGTTGATACATGCTCATTTTTAAGGTCGAGAATTGCTATCTTTTATTGTCTATGCATTGAAACCCATGGCAATTTACTAATTTTATGCAGCAAGAGAAGCAGAAAGCTATGGTCAGTGAGATGGTGGGGAAGTTAACGAATGTATGCTGGGACAAATGCATCACCGGCACGCCTGGAAGTAAATTCAGTTCCAGTGAAACAGCTTGCCTCACCAACTGTGCACAACGGTTCCTCGACATGAGCATGATTATTGCTAAGCGTTTCGAATCCATACAGTGAACTGTGGTATTGTCAAATTTTCCTTCTAATTAACATTTCTTTTGCCTACTTTCAAAGTCCAGCTTGGGTGAATGTTCTTGTGAACAAATGCTTCCACTTGACTTGACTCGAATTTTGCATTTTGGGATTGTCTTCTTGTGTTCTTAGTTATTTGATAATATAGAAATTTATATTCATAAAACCTATGTTCTTCTTATATGACTAGATAATTGTGAGGTTATTGAATGGTTGAATGACTAGTCCAGTTTTTGCTCCTAATTTTCTTTAGGACTCGAGGTATTAGAAGTATTTCTTTGGTGATAATTGCTTGGAAGAAAGATTTTTCGCTTGCATATATTGATCTTGGCAGACGAAAATGTTTTATACAATTTTATTTGGTTCCTATAATTGCATTTTAATGTGGTGTTTGTTAAAATGCTGGGAATTTTTTTTCTTATTCTCTTAATTCATGTGAAGCCAATTCCTTCTTTGTTCTTTTCTTCTTCCTCCTTGCTAGAAAGTTGTAAATCTGACCAAACATATTGGAAAGTTATGAAACCCCATCTGGAATAGGGTGGCCCAAGTGTTTTCGCATAAACCCAAATCCTGTAGTTAAACACTAATGCTTTGTTTGCTTACTGGGGTAAATTCTCCTCTATGATCCAGTAAATGTTGTATCCAAGATTTGAATTGGTTATACTTTTCCTCAGGAATACATCTTTTTTTTATGGCAACTTATAGCACCGAAATGACATTCAAACAGTATTTTCGCACTTACTTCTTCTATAGGCCAAAGTTGCTTAGAAATACTAATTTCCTCTGGAGGGCATTAAACCAAGGATTTAAGTGCCGTGGCACGGGGTCGTGCCGAAAACTTGCCATCACGGTACGGCATGGTGCGTGCCGAGCCGTGCCGATGAGTGCCGGTCACCAAAAATACATACGTGCCGACACATAATGGCATGAAATATTTAATTTTTTTAGCAACAAAATTTTTTAATTGTTTATTATGTATTTTTATCAAATATTTTGAACTTTATTAAGAAAATTACTTAGTAATTTTAAGAAAAAATGATTTTGAATTGTGTCATCGGCACGGGAGGTGTATCGTGCCGGTATCTTGTTGGCATGGTACGGTACGGTAGATACGGCCCGTGCCGATGGATACTTAAAACCTTGCATTAAACAGAATATCGGTTGCTTCTATCTTCTCAATTAGCATGGAGGAATCATTCTGTGGCCTTCTATCTATTCTAAGTCTAATTTCTGGAAGAATTTCTCTACGTTGATAAGAGAAAAGTGAAATCAGTTTTCTAGGTTTCAAAAGCAAATGCTCCAATTTTAACTTCTCTATTAACTGTAGCAGGAAGCTGTTTAAAAAAAATTATTAAACAAAGTTGTTAGAGCCTCTTTAAGCATTTTTATATTTTTTGGAAGCTCTTAAGTGTCCGGCTGGTACTTTATGCACTATTATTGTATTATCTTTTTGGCTAAATTACAGAAAATTTTTATGTAATATTCTGCTTTTTTTATTTTGCTCTTCTGTCTTTTAAAAGTCTACATTTTGCCCCCTCGTAATTACCGAATTGTCTTTAGGGAACAACGGCGTTAACGGAGGAGGTAAATTGATGAAAATGCCCTTACCTTATATTGGAGAGAGAATGAGTTTTAGTTTATTTTCCGTCATTTTTGAAAGATATTTTGGGTATATTTAATAATATTTTTTAAAAAATTGACGGTTCACTCACGGAATGATGACGGCGGGGGTAAATGCATATTTCGGTAATTACGAGAGGGTAAAATATAGATTTTTAAAAGATAGGGGGACAAAGTAAAAAAGTGAAATATTACAGGAAGATTTTTTGTAATTTATCCTATCTTTTCTAACATATTTTTATTATATTATGTGGTCACATTCAAATACCTTTTCTAAAGACCGTTGATATATTGACAATTACGTATGAGGCATATTGATTGATTAACGCCTGTCGTCTGAACCACTGGTGGTGCTTAGCGGCACTTCGTCTGAACCACTGGTGGTGCTTAGCGGCACTTCAAGAACCATTGCTCATTTGAAATGAGTACTTATGGTTGCCCAAAATGTTGCTCTTCTAGACTTGATGATGTTTTATCATGTATAGTATAGAGAATCTTGATTGATTCATATACGGAATCTAAGGTGCCGCATAAAGTGATCAACATTTCAACCATTTATAAGTGACCCATTTTTACTACAAACTTTTTAGAAATCTATATATTTTTTTTAATATTATTGATGTGTTGACACTTATGATGCAGAAGACCTTCTTGGTTCATGCATAAAAGTTTAAGATGCGACATAAATTGGCCAAATATAAACAACCTGCCGGGGACATAATGTTGTTGGGGAACCATATAGCATCTTCCTTCTCAAAATGTTACATGGCACAACTGGCACTTTGAATGCTATTGTCAATATATAAGCCTATATCTTTTAAACTAATTTTCTAGACAAGATAAATGATAGTTGCAATTTTAAATTGGTTTCATCTCTCACCCACTTTACATTTTATTTCATATGTTGATAATCTGTTTATGCAGTTTTCCCAACTTTCTATTTGAGTCCATTTTTTTTTTTTAAAAAAAACTATTTTTATTAGTCTTTTCCTAATATTTATGTTTTTAAGAGGACATGTTTGGTTGGGGGATAAAGGAGGAATAATTTCCTTTATCTTTCAATTCTTGCCAAACAAGAGAAAAAAAAAACATAGGGATAAATGTTTAAAATATTTCCAGCTTAACGGGTTATTCCAGAATAATCCGTTAATTTCTATTCCATCTCCTCCTGGAATAAGGTTTATATCCAGGGCAATGAATGGAATTTTTTTTTTTTTTTTTTTTTTTTTTTACTTTAGCTTATCTTTCTATCTAAGATTATATTTGCCAAAATATACTATTTACTAATTATGTTTACTAATTTTATTTAATAAAATATACTATAAAATATAAAAAATTATTTTATATTTTGTTTACTAATTATTATTTACTAAAATATACTATAAAATATAAAAAAATATTTTATTTAGGTAAGATATAATTTATTAACAATTAAATTATCATTTTAATTAATTTATAATAATTAAAATTAATTTATATATATATATATATATATAAGGTAAGGGCAAAATTGATATTTTGATAAAAAATCTATCGTCTCTTCCTATTATTTTATACTGTTCTATAATTTTAATCAAATATAATTTTTTTTATTTCAGAGAATACCAACTTTTGAACCAAACGCAATTTAATTTTTATACTTGATTATTCAAAAATAATAAACTATCCCAGATATAAAAAAAATTATATCTTTTAAATTTATATCCGAACCAAACGGGGTCTTAAGTCATAAAGTTTAGTTCAGCTTGTTGTGGTTTTTTTTTTTTTTTTTTTTTTTTTTTTTTTTTTTTCACAAAATGCCTAATTGGTGCTTCCAAACAGGTAATATATAAGCATTTCTGTGTGTATGTTATATCATGTTATTATTATTATTATTATTATTATTATTATTATTATTTTCTATCTATTATTTGCTTCTTCTCTTACATATCATTGCCATTTGTAGAGGGCTAATTACACAACTGACCCCATAATGTCACCGAACCTCTTAAACCAAATAACTCATAATTTGATTAGCCTTTTTTTGTTCTTTTCTATTTGATAGCGCATTAAAGAACCACCGTAATAAACTACTGTATACTTTTTAAGTTGTTTGTTGGAGGAAATTATAAAGGAAAACTCAAAAAATTTACCCTTTTCTTTCCAGTAATGTGTTTTCTCTCCAAATTTTTACTAACTCTGAATTATTTTTATTAGAAAGCTAGGCTCTTTTGTTTTCCTTCTACATTTTGAACTTTGCATTCAAATAAAAGTTTTATTCTTTTTTCTCATGAAATCTTTAGTTCCTATATTGGAAAGTTACTAAAGTTCGAATCCCGTATATATTTGGGGTTGGCCCCTAAAAACTTAGCACCGTGTGGTAGTGTGATAAAAAAAAATTAATTGTTTCAGGAATAAGTATAAAATACAGAGTTAGTGTAAAAAAGTATTTGGTTGGATATCGGATTAGTTTTAAAAATAAGAGAAATTATGTTTGGTTTAATAATAGAAAATAAAAGAAATAGAGAGTAGTAGTTGGTTAAAATGACGTTTTTGCGTTCAAACTTTATAGTTTTTTTAAAACAAATAAAAATTTTATTTGCATAATTTTAAATATTTAATTTAAAATATTTATTAAAAAGATTTATTAAAATTTATATTTTATTTGTATATTTAAAAATATTAAAAAATTTTAAAATTTTGAAATTTTATATATTTTTAAAAATAAAAAAAATTTAAATTTTATAAATTTAAATATTTTAAAATTTAAAATTTTTAAATTTACAAAATAAAATAAATAAATGAAAACTATTTGGGACAAACCTTGTCCCAGGCGCAGGGGGGGGACAGAGGTTAACCCCGTACCCGGGGCCGCATGTGTTTTGGGTTAATTTGTTGGATATCCTTCGTACCGTCCAAGTTAACTACAATCCAAACGCCTCCTAAGAGCTTTGGAATGATTGAGGAAAAATTTTGACACTTGTGCGTGTTTGTGTCGAGAGCTCGAGCATGAGCATGTGCGGTACACACACACAAAACAAAAAAAAAAAAAATCCAAATGAAACTCTCTTTTTTATCAACAATTTATCTCTCTCAATTGTTATACATCACTCGCTACTGAAAGAAGTTTCATATGTCTCCTCGGTGATCATGCTCATACTTGAAAATTTTTCTGTAAGAATCATACTATAATTTAAAATATTTAAGTTCAATTATTATTACTAGTGATCATATTTCTTATTTATCCAAGCAGATTCACGTTCTCATTCGATGTAGAACTATTAGGCGTCGTTTGGTAAGGGGGATAAGGGGGGAATACCCCCCTTATCCTCAAGTCCATACCCAAACGGGGATAGAATAGATGGGAACCCGGGTTCTAGGCTGGCTGGAATTACGGGTATGGAAGCTGGAATCCGGGTTCCAGCTATTTGGTGGAATTGGGAGGAACCCATAAAGTGGCACGAGAATCGAGAAAAGACTCTCTCTCTCTTTCCTCACTCTTTTTTTAGTGGGTTTTAATTTTTTTTTTTCTTTCTTTTGCATATTAATAAAAATTATTTTATAAATTTTTTAAATTAGAATTTTTAAATTTTAAAAAATATTTAAATTTTAAATTTTAAATTTTTTAAAATTTTTTAATTTTTTAACTTATTTTTTAAGAAATCTAAAAATTTTATTTTATTTCATTTTTGAAAAAAAATTTTAATTTTAAATTTTTAAAATTTATACAATTATTTTATAAATTTTTTAAAATTTATTACAATTTAAAAATTTAAATTTTTACTCTCACTTAAAATTTAAAAATTAATTTTTATTTACTCTCACTTAAAATTTTTACTCTCACTTAAACTTTAATTTTTATTATGTATTTTTTTAAAATTTAATTTAAAGGGCAAAATAGTCAAAACAATCAAAAATTTTAAATATTTTAATATATAATTTTCTATTATTTTAAGTACTTTTAATTATTTATTATTTATTTTTAAATATTTTTTACAATTTTAAATAATATTTTAAATTTATTATTAGGTTGATTAATATAATAAATTATTTTATTTATATATTATATCATAAAGGGCAAAATAGTCAATACACAAATTTATCACTTATCAATTCTTCTTATTCCTCTATGCTCAACCAAACACAATTTTTACCAATTCTTCCTATTCTCCTTATTCCTATATAATTTACCAAACACAATTTACTTTAATTCCGGTATAACTCATAAAACGAACCAAACGTAAATTTACACCAATTCCTGCTAATACCAGAATCTGTACCTATCCCTGGTATAACAAAATTTTTCTAATCCCCGAACCAAACGCTACCTTAGGGTGTTACAGATTCTCTCTATTTAGACCTGACATTCTCATCAGCTCAAACACACACAGCAGCCCAAAATTACCTGACGATGTGAGACTTGTCACACACTTCCGGCTGATTATTGGCTCTGATACCAAATGTAACGATCCAGCCCACTAACAATAATAACTCGTTGGGTCTAAACCACAGCCCCAAAAGTTTTCATTTTTTGGGCTGTGGTGTGGGCCCAACGAGTTATTATTGGTAGTCGGTCGGATCGTTACATTTGATATCGGAGCCAGTCACCAGCCAGAAGTGTCAGACGAGTCTCGGCTGAGCTTGGATCTAGATAATAGGACTAGCGAGACAAGTCTCACATCACCTGGTGATTTTGGACAGTGTGTGTATTTGGGCTGACGAGGACGTCAAGCCTAAACGGGGACATGAACACTAGTAATATTAACTGAGTTTAAACATTTTGGACTGTAATTTGGACCCAATGAATTATTATTGCTAGTGGGCCGAATCATTACATTTTCGATCGTATTTTAAGACGGTGTTCTCGTATATTTTAGTACAGTACTTCACACGCTTACTTACTGTTCTTGAAGTTTTGATTCTATTACACAGCAATATCTAATTTCTGTAGAGCTTTACTGTATTTGATCAGTTAAGTTCAATAAAATAACTCAATCACAACACTGTATTTGATCAGTTAAGTTCAATAAAATAACTCAATCACAACCAGATACTACTGCATCTGTTCTTTATGGCCCTGTTTGGGATGGGTACAAAGGGGGAATATCCCCTCTTCGTACCCAAACGCTGGGCTGTTCTTTATGGCCCTGTTTGGGATGGGTACAAAGGGGGAATATCCCCTCTTCGTACCCAAACGCTGGAGGGATATCCCCGGGATGGAATATCCCTCGCAAACCGGAATATCCCCCGGTTTGGGGGAGAGATATCCCCCCAAACCCCACGAACTGTGACGCCCCACTTCCCAGGGGGTCACCCATCCTAGAACTACTCTAGCTCTAGCACGCTTAACTCTCATGTTTCTCTTGGATTTTGCTACCATCCAAAATGGTATAGCCGGGTTAGAGATTTAGTCCTATTATATCATTTATATAGAGGACTAATCCAAATTCCGGGGTGTCACATTCTTCCCCCCTTTAAGCCCTGACGTCCACGTCAGGCTCAAGCACACTCACAAGCACCAGGCGATGTGAGACTCGTCTCGCTAGCCTTAGCCGACCTTGTGAGGAGCTGCACTCCACTCACAACGGTCATTAGCCGGGGAGCCTCGCTCTACCCGCTATATAACCCTGGCTCAGCCGAGACTCATCTCACATTTCCGGCTGGTGAATGGCTCTGATACCAACTGTGGCGCCCCACTTCCCAGGGGGTCACCCATCCTAGAACTACTCTAGCTCTAGCACGCTTAACTCTCATGTTCTTCTTGGATTTTGCTACCATCCAAAATGCTATAGCCGGGTTAGAGATTTAGTCCTATTATATCATTTATATAGAGGACTAATCCAAATTCCGGGGTGTCACACCATCCAACCCCTCTACACCCTCTTTCTCTCTCCCCGTGATCAATAGCTCTTCACGTCCCCCGAGGCGCCCTTCTTCTCCCCTCCTTCATCTCTTTCTTAAAATTAACCGAGTGCCGTGGGAAGGGGCATTTCATTTTTTTTTTTCTTTTTTTTTTCTTTTATGCTTCTGGGCGTTTTTTTTTAATAAAATTTTTTAAATTTTTAAAAATATTTAAATTTTATAAATTTTAATTTTTTTAAAATTTTATATTTTAATAAATCTAAAAATTTTATTTTATTTTTAAAAATTATTAATTTTAAAATTTATACAATATTTTTATAATTTTTTTAACATTTATATAAATTTAAAAATTAAAATTTTTACTCCTACTTCAAATTTTAAAATTAAATTTTTTTTTCTCCCACTTAAAATTTTTATAAAAATTAAAATTAATAAAAATTAAAATTTGAATAAATTTTAAAATTTTAATTTTGAAAAAATTATTAAAAAGAAAAAAATATTTTAATCTTTTAACACAAAAGTCAACTCTCTATTCCTCATTCCTCCTTATTCTTCAACCCCAATCCAAACACTATTTTTTTTATACCAGGTTTAAGTTTATTCCCAACCAAATACAATTTTACTTTATACCAGACTTATCCCTTATTTTATACTTATATCTGGTATAACTCATTCTGGCTTATCCCCAATCTAAACGCTACCTATCAGATCTCAGATATAATAAAATACTTATCTTCTGGTTTGGCTAGGGTGAATTGGTCATTTCAAGTTGATTGACATCTTTCTAAAATAACAAATATTATTTTATAAGTATTGTATAAGAAAATAATGCTACACTCATAAAAAGAAAAAAAAGGGTGTTTGAAACATAAAGTCAATTGTGGCATAAAGAAAAAAAATAAATATAAAAGGTTGCGGTCCAAAGTGCCCAGTTGTTTGTGGGGCCCATTCGCAAGTACAATGCGAATTCCCTCTTTGGAACGTGTAAGATGTTACCTGGACCTAGTCCACAACGTCATCTGTGAACCAGCCTTTGAATTGATCTGCTCCCCTCTTTTAAGTTAATTAATTAATTAATTAACAACATTATTTTGTTTAGGTCTCTATTGTGTTTGTTTTTAGGTTTTGTAAAATAAAATTTTGTATATCAATAAGTTAACCAACTATAGTAATAATAATATTTTTTAATACATTAAATTATATAAAATTAATTTTTTAAAAATAAAAAATAACAATAATACTGTACCGGTATTAGTATTTCAAAACTTATTTCGTCATAACACTCTTTTTGCTCAATTTGAAATAGCCCCTTCAATCTATAATTCATATATTTTGGATGGAATTTTTAAGCTTAATTTTATTAATTTAAATCATTTCAGTCATTCAAGTCAATTAAATTAATTTTTTTGTTAAATAGAGCCATGATTTTTTTTTTAAAATCTAATACTTTTGATCATTTTTAACAAATAAAATATATTATATCTTTATGAATTATTTTATTTATAATATTTGAGGATTAAAATTAAGATTCTATTTGCGCTTACAATAGAATATAATGCTATTTGATAGAGTATTATTTAAGTAATACCTAAAAAAATTTTAGTACTAAATTAAAAATATATTAAAATTAATATTTGAAAATTTGAATTGAACAACTATTCCAAAATATTACTGGATTAAGGTCACTGATTCAACCACTGATTAAAATATTTAATTATTTTTTTTAAAAAAAGTATTATATAAAAAATTATTATTATTTTAGTATTGTATTTAATTATAAAATTTTGATTTTTAGACCAAATCAAGTGGATACAAGTTTTCAAGTTTTATTTTTCATAGATAATAAAATATGCAAAAAAATATCATAAACAAAATAAAAAATTGTATTAATAAAAAAAAAATTTAGCCTATCTAACTAGAATCAAACTGATTTATCTACTCGCTGAGTGAATTACTAGTTCGAAATAGTTTAAAAAGACGAGCCAAATTACTTTTTTTGACTGAGTCACTATCAACCAGCCGATTCGAGCCAAATTTTAAAATTTTGATTAAAACTTCTAATTTAATATTTATTTTGAATTAGAATATATATTTTCGGTACAATGCGAGCTTCAAATGCTGCAGAAATAAAATAAGCAAGAGTAGGAGGTGCACGGATGACGTGGTGAACCAGGTCCAGGGGATAGCTCGCAATTCGTGACATGCCAGCGCGTGTCTCAGCAGCCCTCTCACCCACCCGAGGCCCCAGCCCTGAGCCATTTATTTCTCTCTTTCTGTCCCTCTCGTATCTACTCGAAAAGGGAGAAGGAAGAGGCGACCGCTCACTTAGTCCTCATCGGCGGCGGCGGCGGCGGCGGAGGAGGAGGAGGAGGAGGAGGAGGAGGAGGAGGAGGAGGAGGAGGAAGAGGAGGAGGGGAGCTCAGGTCGCCGGCGATAAGAGGCGGCGCTTAGGGCTTGGATCATGGTGGCGTGCGGGCGATCAGCGGCGGCTTAGCTTGGAAGGTGGCTCGAAGGTGCTAGCGAGATCTGGTCTTCGCTGGATCTAGGGTTCCGGCGAGCGGCGGAGGAGACGGAGGCGGTGAGGACCGGCGGAGGCGGAAAATGTACGTGGTGCCGCCGCCCAACGGGCCGGATCCGGCGGAGGACGGCAACGCTCCTAGGGTTTACGAGGTCTGGAAGGGTAGCAACGTAAGCCCCCCACCCCCCCCTCTCTCTCTCTCTCTCTCTCTCTTGATCTTATGGTTAAGAGATGCTAGGGATTCGGGATCTTGTTGAGGAGTAAGGATTTGGTTGCTAGATTTAGGTTAGAAGGGTGAAATTGGGAACAATTGAAGGTTTACCGGTTTGCTCACTCTCTCGCTCTCTCTCTCTCCTATTTTTGATTTAGAATTTTCCTTTGTCATGTGAAATTTGGGCTTAATACTAGATATTTGGTAATTGGGAGAAATCGAACTTCTAGTACTCTTATTTGTCGTTGTCTTTAGTTAGAGTGGAAATCCAGCTATTGTAATATAACAGCTTGCCTAATTTGGGATGATATGTTCCAATCCAGCACATTATGTTCACTTGAATTCATTTTGTGTCTTGATTGATTATGCGTAAGTTAATTTTGGAACTGACTTTTTTTTTTTTTTTTTTTTAATGTTACTTGTTTAAAAATTGTATTGTTTGAGTCAAATATCTGAATTAGCTTTGTTGCAAAGAAGAACAACCGAGCAAAATGAATAAGCTGGAGTATTTCCAAGAATATGGCATGGTGAAAATGTTTTAGAACTTAGAAGATACTGTGTGATGCGCTATATGTGGTTTCAAATATGAATTAATGATCGGTTGGGACTCTTATCCGGCGGATTTTTATTATCGAGTTAGAATCTGGAAGCCTCGAAAAGCTTGAATAACAACCTTTAAATATCCCATAATGTGTTCTTAGTAGTCTGTTATGTAATAGGTGGAAAATTATGACACTGGTGTTTCTTTGTTTGCCAGGATCCCTTCTTTTTATAGATTCTTCTTTGTCGCAATCTAACTCTTTCATCTCTATCTTCTCTCTTTTATTTTTTTACTATGCTTTGCTCCCACTTGATCGGAAGGAGTTCTCTAGTTAATTCTGCAGTAGGCATAATATCACCTGGGGATACAGAATTTGTTCTCTTTTGGATAGAAATTTTTTTGGAAAAAATAGTTTTTGTGCTTGCCTAAGATTTGAGGATATTTTGATTTGATCTTTGCTTCCCAAAAATTGCAACCTATTCTTTCATGCTTGCATTACATTGGAATAGAGCAGTGAAAATTGAGGCTTATTGCAAAAGGCTTGCTGTAGTTTGGTGTTGAAACAAGCCCTTTCTGGATTTTAGTCATATTGCTGCTGGATAGGATTATATTATATGTGGATAAGATCATATTGCATATTGTGTCTAATCAGAATCATGCCATCTAGATAGGTACATATGCAATCGAAAAATCTTTTGTATACTTGACTCTTGACTAGTGTATATTGAAAAGAAAGAAAATTATAAATCATGCAGAAATTCTTGACACAACTGAAATAGATCAAATGATGCATGATCATCATTTAGCTATACTAGGTTGAGGATAAATTATAGTTGCCCGTCTTTGAACTTTTTGAGAACTTCACTTGGGCCACTGATCTTTAAAATTGACATACGACACCTGAGCTTTGAGCAGTATCCGAGTAAGCTCTTTTCGTCATCTCCCATTGAGTTTAGTGATGGCAAAGCTGATCTGGCTGCCACTAAGTAGTCATCTTGGCGCAATTAATGTGGGCACGCCATCTAACGTGGCAGCCACACCAACTTTGTTGTCACTCAACTTGGTCGGAGGTGTCTGAAAGAGCTTATTTGGAATACTTGTCAAAGTCAAGGGGTCACATGTCCACGTGAGAGGAATAGGGACCAAAGTAAAGCTTTCGGAAACTCTTGGATACTGCCAATCCAATGCACCCTTTAGGTTGGCCTTTGCCTTCCACTAACTTGGTTCCTTCTTTGGCAATAAATAAGAGATTATCTACAAAAATTAGTTTTGTGTACAATCTCCGAACCTAAGATTTTGGGATTATTTTGATCCGATCCTTTGCTTCATAAAAATTGCATAGTATACTTTTGGGCTTGTATTAGATTAGCAGTGGAACAATAAACCTTGAGGCTTATTGCAAGATGATAAAAAGAGCTTATTTGTGATGCTTATCGAAGTTCAGGGTGTTGTGCATCCACTTTAAAAGATTTAGGATGAAAGGAAAACCTTTGAAAAAGTTGAGAAGTCACTATTGTCATTTACCCTTTTTAGGTTCACTTGTATCTACTTGGATTTTCCTTTGGCAACATTTTAGTGACACCAAGGTAGCCCAAAAGAAAGTCCATAACTTTTATCTCTAGATAAATGTTGAAGATTGTAAAGCTGATCAAATTCTCTTGTGTGCAAGTCTACCACGTCAAAGTTCCATGTGCGGAAACTGGAAAGTGTACATGGAAAATTTATTACTGTCCCTAGTCAGTTGCTTCTTGGCTTTGCAGGACCTATCTTGCTGTTTTGTTTTTCTTGAGGTTCAGCATTCTGTAGCAGAGATCTGGTAGTCATATATGTCCATATATGCTGTTATGAAAATACAGAAATCTACTAAAGGATCTCAATCACCATTCGTTGAATTCATACCCTTGTTATCTGTTTTAAGAAGTTGACACAGCATTAGTCCTTGCTCTCCATGAAGTATTATTCTTGTTTATCTAATTTATGCATCTTAACTCGAATGCCTTAAGACTATCTGACTGTTGATTCCAATTTACCATTTATGCTTTTGAAAAGTACATTTCTGTGAACTGTGTTGTTTCTTATCAAAGTGTTCAAAATGACCTACTCACTGTAGGAAGCTTATACTTCTATGTCACTGCTTTTATTTTCTGGATTTTAAGAAAATAAACACTAACAATGTAAACAATCATGTTGTTGAAGGTATTTTTTCTTCAAGGGAGATTTATATTTGGACCTGATGTGAGATCATTGTTTCTCACCGTGTTTCTAATTGCTGCACCGGTAGCAATCTTCTGTGTCTTCGTGGCCAGACATTTAATGGATGAGTTTTCTCATCACCTGGGAATATCGATAATGGTGGTTGCAGTTGTATTCACAATATATGTGAGTATCTCATCTTCCCATTCTTTATGGTCTCTGTATGCTGGTTTATTTTTAATAGCAACATGTGATATAGAAAATTGGATTTTTGAACCAAGTATGCATTTAGTAGTTTATATAATTTAACTATCGCATATTTCCTTTTTTTTTTTTTAAGCTTGCTGGCATTTTCTAGAAAAAAAAAACATTAAACATTCATTTGGTATATTGAAGAGATTGAATTTCATGTAGTTAGGCAATATTTGTTTAGCTGTGGTGACTTCTTTGATGCTTACCTAGCCTTTTGTAAGACTATGTTACTTAGAAAAGTAGTTTGTTGCTAGAGTTCTATCTTTGATGTAAAGGGAAAAACTAGAGAAGGGAATTCAGAATCCGTGAGACAAGTATTCCACTTTACTTACAGAAGCATCCTCAATTCCTGAAAAATTAGTTATGGTGGCATCTGAAAATCTCCAATACCATGCCTGATTCCATTTCCCAAGCTTTCCTGGGCCTGTGTTCTCGTAAAGGCAAACCTTCATTTTGAACAACCTATAATACTTATATGTTCAAATCTTAATGTATCACAACATCGTAATTTTCAACAGCAACCCAGAGGTGGATCTTTGGCCTAGTAATATGAGCTTTAGCTTCATGTCTCAAAATTTGCATCTGATTTCTCTTTCAAAAACAAAAAAAACAAAAAATTGCATCTGCTATCTACTTCCAGTAATCTATCTTCAGTTTATTGTAAGCCCTCTCAAAATGAAGTTTGAATGAGTCTTTACATGCAGTGCATTATTTACCATATATTTATCATGAAACTGTCTCAAGCTATAATTTTAGTCTGTTAAGGTTTTCTTTATGTTTTCATTTCCCTCTTTGCTATGTTGTTACCAGTTCATTTCCCTCATTACTTTGTTATTACTAGTTATCCTGTGGTTTATTATAAGCTTCTACTCTCTATTGCAGCTATACATTTAGTTTGTTATGGCTTTTTATTAACTTAATTTTAGATAATGTTCGACATCAATAAATGGGCCATTATTCATCTTACACCCTCCTATAACGAAGTCCTTTTTGTTTTCTCTCCACAGGCAGGCTAAGCCCACTAGTACTAATAATTCTTTGGGTCAAAACCATTAGCCCAAAATATTTAAACCCAGCAATCACTACTATGTGCTAGCCTCACATAATGCTCTCATACTCTCCAACATTATCCAATGTAAAACTATTGGGGTGTCACAAACTCTCGTCGTTTAGGTCCTAACGTCCTCATCAGGCCTGATCACACGCATAATCATCTAGGATCGCCCGGTGTTGTAAGACCTACCCACACTTCCAGCTGGCAATCTGGCTTTGATACCAAATATAGTGACCTAGCCCACTAGTCCAAAATGCTTAAATCCAGTTATTAGGCCCACTGGTGATTCATTGAGTCCAAACCTCCAGTCCAAAATGCTTAGATCCAGTTATTAGTACTAATGTACTAGCTACATACAAGGCTCTCAAACTCTCCCACATTTTTCGATGTGAGACTATTGGGGTGTCATGGCATCGACTTGATTGGTGCTACTTTCTATGTTGGTCTGCAACATAACCTCTGTAGGACGTACTCGAATCATTTTAAATGTTTTTTCTGCATATCTTTCATTGGTTTTGTTATCAACCTTAGTTGGAGAAATCACTTTTCTGGTCTTCTCTTATTCTAAATAAGGTATATATGGTTGCTATACTTGAAAACTGCATCAGCAAGTCACTCATACAAATTTTGCAAAAGAATTTGAACTTGGATTGAAAAGTTTTGTTGGAGTGAATTGGTGAACAATTTGGCTGTGCTAATTTTTGAAGTGGGGGAGAGAGGGAAGGATGGAAATAAGCGAGCTGTATGGAACATACAATGAAAGAAGATGGATATAAATGGTTAAATAAAGACAGCCGAACTGCTTGTTATCACTCAGAATGTGTTTCTCACTCAACAGGCTTGATAACTGTCGATAACTCTGTTTGGCGGAAAAGGCAGCCTATTAATAATATCAGTTCGCCTGTAACACTATACTCTTTCTTTCATTGCCTCATTTTTGTTATTATTTACACAATCTTGAATGGAAAAGCATAAAAATATCTAATTTCATGTGTTCTATCATATGTTATGCAACATTCTGAGCTACATATTTTGTGCCCATCTATAATAATTTCAAGTACTACCAAACTTTACTCAATGAAATACCCATCGCTCAGTTTGAGCTTCCAACAAAATATTCCTTATGTATCATCCTGTGCCCTGCCGTGAATATTTGCTATAATAACTTCCATACACTACCTTTCCTTCACATGACCCCTTTTTTTTTTTTTTTTTTTTTTTTTTTTTTTTTTTTTTCTGATGCTAGTTTCGCATTACTCTTTTCTTTCAGGATTTGATTCTTCTCCTCCTCACTTCCGGCCGAGATCCAGGAATAATACCTCGTAACATGCATCCTCCCGAACCCGAAGGGTACGATGGGAGTGTGGATTCTGGAGTGAGTCAGACCCCGCAGTTACGTATACCTCGAATAAAGGATGTAATCGTAAATGGTGTCACAGTAAAGATTAAGTACTGTGACACCTGCATGCTTTATCGGCCCCCTCGTTGCTCCCACTGCTCAATCTGCAATAACTGCGTCGAACGCTTTGACCATCACTGCCCGTGGGTCGGACAATGCATAGGACTTGTAAGTTCTATCGATACTTATTTAACACAGTTTAATGTTTCGCTTGGCTAAGAATGCGCAAACACTTCTTTAACTATAGTGCTTTTAGCCGGCGAGTTATTTTAATAATATTGACATGGTGTTATTTCTTTCTCAATGCAGCGAAATTATAGATTCTTTTATATGTTTGTCTTCTCGGCGGCTCTGATATGCTTCTATGTCTTCGCATTTTGCTGGGTGCATATCTTTAAGATCAAGAATGCGGATCAAATATCGATTTGGAGAGCAATGATTAAGACTCCTGCGTCAATTGCTCTCATAATCTACACTTTTATCTGCGTGTGGTTTGTTGGTGGTCTATCAGTTTTCCACTTCTATCTCATAAGCACCAACCAGGTACTGATCCCATCAAATGGGATAATTCTGCGTTTACAAATCATGAGTCATTAATTAAAGATATAATTAGAAATTTAGTCCCTAAAGTTTGATTTGAACTGTGACAATGGTGTGATCCCCATTTCCATTTCCAGCCGTAGAGTTTTAATTTTTAGCTCTTAAGATTGAAGCTCGACCTCCTCAGAATTAAATTTTAACAGTGAAAAGTCTAATAATGTAGCTGACTTGGAACTCTTTTAGATGGTAGACTAAAGGACTTAAATTGTTATACATAGCAAACTCAAGGGACTGCATAGTTATCAAAACTAACTGTAAAGACAAAACTGAAAAAGCAAGCCAAAGTTCAGGGACCAAATGTGGAATAAAATTGAGTTTAAAAAGCCTTTTATTTCTCTTAAGTACCTAACCATCATTCTTTTGGCATATGCTAGACAACATATGAGAATTTCAGGTACCGATACGACCATCGAGCTAACCCGTACAACAAAGGGATTGTACAAAACTTCAAAGAGATATTCTTCACACAAATTCCTCCTTCCAAGAACAAATTCCATGATAGGGTTCCACCGGAATTTGGGTTACAATCTCGAGCGTCGGGTGGGCGGCTCATGAGCCCTAATTTGGGCAAAGCGATTGGCGACATCGAAGCTGGTAGGAAGGCGACGGCATGGGTCGAACCGCGGGCGGCGGCAGATATCACGGATTTAGAAGACTTACCTGGCATGTCGGACGAGAAGGATAGCGGGTTTAGCGAGGAATCTCTGGATTTGAGTAGGGAGGGGCTCCCGCCGGAGGGCACCCTCGGGGGGTTTCCCCCCTCTCAAGTGAGGCGTTTGGGTGGGGTCCCGCAGAGTGGGAGCCCCGAGATGGCTCATGAAAGGTCCGGGGCCGGCCCCCGAGGGCGAGGGGCCGAATAGGGGCACATGCAGAGGATGTCGCTTAAAGACCAAAACTTGATTTGCAAGCGGCAGGATTGGGATTGATGCCTTGTTGCTTACAATGGTTATTTGTGTTGGAAGTGTGCAATGGGTGGGGGGTTCAGGGTCCGGGTCCGGGTCCGGGTCCGGGTCATTTGTATTACCTAAAAAAAATTCACGAGATCGTCTAGGTATTTACTTTTGTATTTCTCTGTTGTTCCATTATGGTTGCTGGCGTGGAAGAAGAAAATTACGTGGTGTGGCTTTCCCCTCTGTTGCTGAAGATATGTTGGGTTCCTGCTACCCAAACTACAGTTTGATTTGAGCGTGTATATATGATTGGATGATAAATTTAAAAACAAAAAGAACATTGTTTCGCTTGGATTTTAAAAATTTTATAATTGGTTTGTTCTGGTGGGTTTTACCGAGTATGAATGAGCGAACAGGTAGCTCCTCATTGTTTTGTTTTTCACAAGAGGCTACGGATTTGTTGATTTGGTTAGGAATCAAAACTTGATTTGATTTGATTACGGTTAGTTAGTTATCATATCAGCACGTAGTAGTAAACAACAACAGCTTGGAGGAGGATGAGAATCTTGCAAGTGAATGATAAACAAACAACAACACAAATGTCGTAGCAGTAGCAGCAGGTACCAGGTACTAGTGACATTTTATTACATTCGTCTTATTCGTTTAGTAGTTATTAGAGCTTGGATTTGTTGTTGTTGTTGTTGAGGTGGTTGAAGAGGGGCTTGCGCTTGTGGAGGAAGGCGTCGACGGCCTCCTTGAGGTCGGGGGACATGAGCATGGCGGCATTCCACGTGGCCACGTAGTCCAGCCCCTGATCCACCGTCAGGTCCCTGCTCCTCACCAACACCGCCTTCGTCCCCATCACCGCTATGCTCGACTTCTCCGCCAACCCTAAAATTAAACCAAAAAAAAGAAAAAGAAAATAATAATAATAATAATAATAATATTCATTTTTTTACACAAATAAAAATGGAAATGGAAATGGGGATATATATATACCTCTGGCGACGTCGCTGACCCCCTCCTCGAGGGCGTCGCGCGTGGGGAAGACCCGGGAGACGAGGCCCATGGCCTTGGCCTCGGCGGCGGAGACCTTGCGCCCCGTGAGGGCGAGGTCGGCGGCGTTGCCGTAGCCGACGATGCCGGGCAGGCGCTGGAGCGAGCCGAGGTCGGCGGCGAGGGCCATGTCCACCTCCTTCACCGCGAAGAAGGCCTCCTCGTCGCAGAACCGCAGGTCGCACGCCGCCGCCAGGTCCACCCCAGCGCCCACGCACCCGCCGTGCACCGCCGCCACCACGGGCGCCGGGAACCGCTCCAACCCCGAGATCGCCTCCTGCATCGCCAGCACGCGGCTGCGGAGCGCAACGGCTGCGGCTGCGGGGTCGGAGGGGTCGGAGGGGCCGGCGACGGAGGCGAGGGAGGGGAGGTGGATGCCGGAGCAGAAGTGGGCGCCGACGGATGAGAGGACGAGGGCGAGCGGCGGTGACGGGAGCTCTCGGAGTAGGGCGAGCGCGCGGGGCAGGTCACGAAAGAAGAAGGAGAGCGGGAGGGCGTTGCGCCGGTCCCCCCGGTTCAGCCTGATGTGCCAGACCGGTACCGACCGGTCCGGCTGGACCACCTCTAGGGTTTCAAATCCCCGCCCCAGCTCCGCCTCCGCTTTGTCGCCGTCGCCCATCGCCCCCTTTTTGGAATACTAATTAATGGAATACCGATTAATTGCTTCGGAGTATTCCACCGTTATTTATTTTTGTAACGATCCACTGACAATAATAATTTATTACATCTATCTTATAATTTAAAATATTTAAATTTAATTTTTATTATTAATATTTATATTTTTTATAAAGTAAATTACAATTCTACTACTGCCATGTCACCGTTTTCCCTTTCTTCCAATAAAATTTTGTCCTAAAAGTAAAAGAGCATGAGTAAATATTGCACCCGTAGTCCCTCACCTCTCTTAGTCCTGGTTATTTTGGTCGTCAAATTTTTACATTTAATTTTTTTTTAAAAAAAACTTTTAAATTTTTAAATAGAATTTAGGGTAAAATTATACCCTTTTTTTGGTCCTCATACTTTCAAGTGTGTGAAGGTTTTGTTTCCCCAATTCTAATTCATTGTAAGTAAATTCTGATTTAGACCCCAGGCTAATAAGTTGACTAACTAGTAATGTGTTGATAACATTACTACTATATTCCCACTAGGAGTTCTCAATAGCTCTTTATTTCTGTATCCAATCAAGCAAATTGGATTGTAAAACTTTAAGAATAGTTTACCAAATTTAAATAAAAAAATATAAAGAGTTAGAATTTTAGAACCAAAATATCATGAGCCTGTTTGAGTGCCTAAAGTGTAATTTAGCCTATTATTTATAAAAAAAAAATATTTTTGATACATTCTAAATAAAATATATATTTTACACGTTATTTATTTTAAAATAAAATAAATTTTATTATTATTTAAAGTGTATAGATAACGTTGCTCGCTACTTACTATCCATCTCCACGCTTATTGGCCACGTATCTTTGAGTTAAGCATTTATGTAGTACCTGGACTTTTATTGGTCGGGATAAAATTACTTCCGACACCATACCATCCCTAAACTAATGGGCTCTCAATTTCATCTCATATATTATTATCTGCGAACTATTATGATAATAATAATAATAATATATATATATATATATATATATATATATATATATATATATATATATATATATATATATATATAGAGCCGCTTTGGTGTTTATAAATTTATCAGTTATTTGATACTTATAAATTTTTTATTATCAGATCTAATTTTTTAATCAATTTCATCCCTTAGTTCATATTATTTCATCAATCATTCATTAAACACAAGAAGTCCACTATCATTCTAACCATAGTTTCTTTTATCAAGGATTAAAAATTTACTAACACTAATAACCTGATACTTTTAAAGACATAAAAACTCAATTATATATATATATATATATATATATATATATATATATATATATATATATATATATATATATATATATATATATATATATATATATATATATATAAATTAGTTGCTGATATATTGACCACAACAAAATGTTGAGATGTACAAAAGTTTTAGCTCAAAAATAATTTCTTGTGATATCTAGGGTCCGGCTACTATACTCTTATGAGTAAAATCCTTTCATATTTATAAGTTTTCATCCCTTGGATAAAAGAACGTACGGTTAGGATTATATTAGTCCCTAAGATTTATACTATTTTACCAACAACCTAGTAAACCCTAGGGAGCCCACTATCATCCTAACCGCACATTTTTTTATCTAAGGATGAAAAAATTATAAGTATAAAGAGCTTTATACTCATAAAAGTATAGTAACCCTACGCGTGATATCTATACGAATATATAAATTTTTAATATTTTTTGTCACATGATAAATTTTTTTTCACCCTCACCAATCTCTTTTTTTCATTCTATGCGTAGATTACAAATTTTAAAAATCAAAAGAACACAAAATATTTTTTCATCACCTAGATTATAAATTTGAATGGATGCAACTTCTTTCTTCATCCTACACATATGTTACAAATTTGAGAAATCAAAAGATACGAAATATTTCTTCATCGTGCGTAGATTACAAATTTGAAAAATTGAAATGATGTAAAATATTATGATTTATCTATTCCTAATCTAATTTGAAGGAAAAATTAAAAACAAATTTCAACCGTTGCGATCGTGAAAAGGTAGGAAAAATGAACAGAGGAGATTCAGTTTTGAAATATATATATATATATATATATATAATATAAAAAATTCTTAAAACCAATATAGTGCAAGAGGATACTCCCAAATCAAATAATTTTTCTCTTTCGAAATTCTTAATTAAGGATCAGAATTTTATTTTATTTTTTTGTCGAAGCTCTCTTAGAGAGGTCGTCGATTTGGTACTCTATTCTCTCTCTCGGGATTTTTTTTTTCTTTTTTATCTTATTTAATTCCAAGTCGTCCATTTTAATTATTTTATAAATTTAATTTTGTATCATGTGCAAATTTATTTTGTATTTATTATTTTATTAATAAAATAATTTTTATCCGTCGCATCACACGGTTCCTACACTAGTATATAGAACTAGACTACTATACTATTAATAGCATCAAGTCATTAATACTATTAAATTTTTAACTCTTTGATGAAATAATATGTGGTTAAGATGATAGTAGACCCCTAGGATTTAGTGGATGGTTGGAAAAATAGTATGATCTAATAGATGAAAATAATCAAATGAATAGATCTAATGGTGAAAAATTTAATAGTACAAAATATTTGGTGCTATCGATAGCATAATAGCCGGACTATATATATATATATATATATATATATATATATATATATATAGAGAGAGAGAGAGAGAGAGCTAGGTTGGAATACTATTAATACTACCAAGTTATTGGTGCTATTAAGTTTTTAACTCTTGAATTAAAAAATGTGTGATTGAGATGATAGTGGGCCCCTTGAGTTTAATAGGTGGTTGGAAAAATAGTAAAATCTAACGGATGAAAATAATCAAAAGGATTGATCTAAGGGTAGAAAACTTGATAGCACCAATAACTTTACTATTAATAGTATTGTAACCGGACTATATATATATATATATATATATATATATATATATATATATATATATATATATATATATATATATATATATATATATAATTGAACTTCTATATTTTTAAAAGTATTAAGTCATTGGTACTTGTAGGTTTTTAGCACTTTGATGAAAAAATGTGTGATTAGGATAATAGCGAACCTCTTAGGTTTAGTAGATGGTTGATGAAATAATATGATCTAAAAAGTGAAATTATTCAAAGGAATAGATCTAATATCTCTATCTTTCTCTCTCTCTCTCTCTCTCTCTATATATATATATATATATATATATATATATATATATATATATATATATATATATATATATATATATATATATATATATATATATATATATATATATATATATATATATATATATATATATATATGCGTAGAGCTACTATGTTCTTATGAGTATAAATCCCTTTGTACTCATAACTTTTTCATCATTGGATGAAGAAATGTGCGGTTAGGATGATAGTGGTCCCCCTAGGGTTTACTAGGTTGTTGGTGAAATAGTATAAATCTTAGGAACTACTATAATCCTAACCGTACATTCCTTCATCCAAAGGATAAAAACTTTTGAGTACGAAAAAATTTTACTCATAAAAATATAATAGCCGAACCCATATATATATATATATATATATATATATATATATATATATATATATATATATATATATATATATATATATATATATATATAGCGTAGGGCTACTATACTCTTATGAGTATAAATCTCTTTATACTCATAACTTTTTTAACCTTGGATGAAGAAATGTGCGGTTAGGATGATAGTGGTCCTCCTAGGATTTGCTAGGTTGTTAGGGAAATAGTATAAATTTTAGGGACTACTATAATCCTAACCGCACATTTCTTCATCCAAGGAATAAAAATTTATGAGTACAAAAAATTTTTACTCATAAAAGTATAGTAACTGAACCCTATATATGAGGGATGCTATATGTACACCCCGAAAGAGGTGTACATCCTACACCCCACCCATCCAATGGGTGGGGTGCCTTTGGGGTCACTTGATGTGACCCCTTCTCACACCCCCACCCATTGGATGGGTGAGGGTGTAGGATGTACACCCCGGGTGGGGTGTACACATAGCATTTTCCTATATATATATATATATATATATATATATATATATATATATATATATATATATATATATATATATATATATATATATATATATATAGGAAAATGCTACTTGTACACCCCATTTGGGGGTGTACATCGTACACCCCACCCATCCAATGGGTGGGGTGTGGTGAGGGGTCACTTCACAATTTGTGAAGTGACCCTCCCACCCTTAGATGGGTGGGTGTAAGATGTACACCCCCTTTGGAGGTGTACATGTAGCGTTGCTGATATATATATATATATATATATATATATATATATATATATATATATATATATATATATATATATATATATATATATATATATATATATATATATATATAATAGGGAGATATTTGATGGATATTGAAAATTCAATGTTGAAAATCTATAGCAGATTTTTTTTTCGAAGCTCGTAATTGAAACAAGAATTTAAGTATTCATCAGTACGATTCATATTTATCGTGCCGTATCACACCAAAAAATATCGAAACGATACAGTCTCTATACTAATGACAAAATTAAAATCTTTTTTTAAAATTAATAAATAATTTTTAATAAAATTTAAAAAATTTGATAAAAATATATAATATATAATAAGTAAATTAAAAATTTTCTTGCTAAGAAAAATAAATATTTTACCCGATTATATGTCGGCATAAATGCATTTTTATGGTCGGCACTTATTGATACTTTTGGCACGTACCGTGCCAATAAATTTTCGGCACAATTTATATCACGGTACTTAAATCCTTAACTTAAGATTGTTCACACACTTTTTGTACCTTTTTGTGGCCTCAAAACACTTTTGTTTTCTCCTAACTTTTTTAAAAAACCTATTTCTCTATCACAACTGCATAACATAAGCACACAAGAGCTTTATTTATTAAAAAATATTTTTTTTGTACATCGCAAATGGGTAGCATTTCTCTTATTCATTCTCCTAATTTCATCTTTTTACACTTCTATCCTTAATAATTAGCTATTTGCTTATATACCAATACAAAATTACAGTTTCAGCAAAAGAAAGATCGATTTGCTTCAGTGTACAGCGCATGTATTTTTCTCATCTTCAGGGCGCAACAATTTGCCTGATCGCATATACTCGATAGTAAGTACAATAGATGAGGTGAATCACACTAACCTCCTCCTGATTATACCAATCTCGCCTATTGATCCCTATCTTTTACTCTCTAATCAACAAAAGTTGACAAAGTATTTTCTGCATTTCAGCATTGAAAATAGACCAATATCTCACCAATTAATTAGGCCAGCTATATATTGGCCTGGGTTCTGATGCTGGTCTCAAACCTGATGCTGGTCTCAGACCTGATGCAATAGAAAATAACTTGCAAAAGAACCTAACATCGGATCGAATTCAGGTCCAAATACATCTCTTATTGTCTTATTAGATTTGGCTTATATGGAAAGCTTGTTTACCCGACAAAATTGGGGAAACGAAGTGCTATGAGAGGACATCCGGGAGCTCCAGCAGCGATCAAGATCACCACATCGGAGAGGCCAACCAGTCAACGGAAGGGCAGGCTCCCATGGGACGATGAGTCATCACATCGGAAGGTAAAGGCGAGGCGTGATAGGGGACTTCTGAGGCGAGACAGAGGTCTTCTGCGTAGCCTTCCAGGCAGACAAGACTCGTCATCAACCTCTACAAGAACGAGAGCTTGAAAGGGGAGCTGCTCTTCGTCAACCTCGAACTTGGATCGGGACCTGATTTTAAGATTCCAAAAGTTGAAAGAGATATCTCAGGGAGAGTGTACCTCGTATGACCAGTCTCTTCATAAGGATTTTACAGATTCCTCTGGCTTTGTAGACCCCCCCGCGCTCGACGACAACCCGCAAGGTTACCTGGGCGGATCATCATGGGTCCCCCCTTTGCACTAGTAGAAAGATAGGGGAAGGCCCACCGCTCCCCCGTGGTGTCCCCAATCAGAGGTACAACTGCTTTACTCAGTGACCTGTGAGAGAGGCGAAGGGTGTGTTTGAGGGCCCCCTATCCTATAAAGAGACATTGATAAAGGGTCTTCCTCCACTGAAGCGTGCTGAGCCTCACCCGACTCCGAGGATGTCACCTGTTCACCGGGCTCGCCTCCCTTTCTCCAAATTCGACCTCAAATACAGGTGCTTCAGGTGCCTCGCCAGCGACCACCAGATCCGCAATTGTAGAGATCCGTTGCGCTGCGCAGTGTGCTTCCGTACCAGCCACTGGGCACGTCACTGTCATCTACGTGCCCACCCAACGACTTCGAAGATGCACAGAGGCGGTGGCTTTAGACCCCATACGATGAAGGTCTTTATCCCCCTACCCGAAGACTTCCACAAACGTCAACTGCAGAGACAATGGGCCGTGTTGGCCGATGTCATAGGCAGCGCCAATTTGGGCCACTTCCCGCAAGAAACTATCGCTTCTGATCTCGCTGCTAGGTTCAGGGGTTTCTCAACTGACTTTCTGGTGGCGAAGCATCGGGAGAGGGACTTTGTTCTCCTCCTCCCTGAGTGGGTCCGACCGGAAGACCTCATCAGCAACGCGCTTACTCGACTCTCGCACTGCAGAATGCATTGCTTGCGTGGGAGCCTTACCGGTATTCTAACAATCCAGACTACTGTGTAAAGATTGGATTAAGATCATCAACCTGCCGTTTGAGTGCTGGTCGGTGAGCAGTTTGAGCGCTATCGTCAACGGTTTCGGGCGCTTCTTACGTGCTGACGTCAACAACGTCAACATGGTGGATCTTATTGGATTCAGATGTTTGGTTGCGGTCGACGATCTCGCCGACATCCCGGAACATCTGTCAATCTCGATGGGTGACTTCATTATCACCGTCTCGGTGTGGATTGAAAGCACGACGCCTTTCGGAGGTGAGGACCGAGGGGTCCCTTTTGTCGGCGGGGATGCAAACGAAGGGGGGACCAAACGGATCCCCAGGGGATGAACCTTGCTCGGAGAGCACCTTCCCCCGGTGATGGCGGTGGAGACGGGGATTCAAGGGAGGGCAACCGTTCGGGAGACAGCAACTCTTGGAATTCTTCAGAAATTAGAGATAGACGGCGTGTCGTGCTTGGGTGTAGACATGAGGTGCCGAACCCCGGCGAGGGTTCAGTGAAGATGGGGGTGCTGGCGGGCTCCGGCGAGGCGGCGCCGACTGTCGGACGTCCTCTGTTTGACCTTTGCTCAGGGGTCCGCCTGGGCCCCCTAGGGTCGCGTGCGTCGACCGTTCGGTGCACGTCAGGGTTCCTCCGATTAGAACGCATCTCGGGTCCCGGCTGAATCACCAATCTAGTAAGTTTTCAAATTTGGTTGCAAGGTCGGGGACGTCGAGGTTTGCGTGTTCAGGTTTTGCAGCGTTTGGCCTGCTGGTCAAGAGGACGACTGAGCCTCGCGTAGAGTGCCCTGATGAGTACCCTCTTGAGGCGACGCCTGTTGAGGCGACTCCTGGTTTGGTGTTGGATCACGTGGTGGCCTCCACCAAGCCTTAGTCTCCAAAGGTGCAGCCTTCTACCCTGACGGACTGGGCTGGCCCCCTTGCTTCTCCAGCAGGCCTACCACAGTTGACTTTGGCGTTTTGGCCTTCTTCGTATCCATCTAGACCACTTAACTCCCCCGGGCCAAGTGGGATTTCGCCCACTCCCGGGCTCAGTTTGATCTTGTCTGTTGCGGGCCTGGGAGGCCAATTGCTCTTGTTGTTGCAGCCGGCTCTTGTTGGGAAACCCACTTTACTTCTATTTGCTCTCTTTTTGGGATCTCCTGTGCCCGCCCCGTGCCCTGTTCACGCTTTAAGCCTCAACCGGTCCGCATCCGAGGCGCCCTTGCTTGACTTCCCTTGTGCCGATGGGTTCCCATTAGCGGATGTAGTTGGGTCTGTGGAGTCTCTCTCGCTGGGGCCCTCAGACGTTGGTTGTAGGATCCCCAATGTGTTCACCTTCTGCCACTAGGAAAAGCCCTAGGTTGGCGAGGCATGCTGGTATTCATGCTTTGGTGGCAGCTATGGACCGCAAAGCAGCTTTAAGAGCCGGTAGTGCCTCGTCGGGTGCGGGCGAAGTCGGGAAGCGACAGGGTAGCGAGCTCGGTAGGACTGCAGTTTGTGTCTCTTCTGCGCATAGGAATATCATCTCCAAATGTGCAAAACTAGGTATCAAGATGAGCGAAGCTGATGCGCGCAACTTTGAGGACTTCTTGAGGGTCTCGGGTCTATATGTTTAGTGTAGTGGTTGTGTTTGAGTGCTCTTGGTGTCTCTTTTCTTTTAATGTTACAAGTTTGTTGTTGGAATGTCAGAGGTCATAATGACCGTGGCAAGAGAGTTCTTGTCAAGTCGGTTGTTTCTAGGTTTAGGGAGTCTATCTTATGTTTCCAAGAATCGAAGGTGAGCGCGGTCTCTTGCTATTTCGTCAACTCTTTCGCCGGTCCCTATTTCGATAAATGCCAGTTTATTAGTGCAGATGGTGCTTCTGGAGGTGTAGTAACTTGCTGGAATTCTAGAGATTTCGCTTGCTCCGAGGTCCTCGTGCGAGTCTTTTCTCTCACACTACGCCTAGAGCACCGCGCCAGTGGTTTTTCTTTTTTCCTAACCAATGTGTACGGTCCTCTGGATGGGAAGGAAAGGCAGCCTTTTGCAGCGAACTTGGTGCTCTTAAAGTTCACTGTAAAGGCCCGTGGTTGATGTGTGGGGACTTCAACTTTACGCGCAACCTGAATGAGCGTAGGGGCAGGAACTGGAGCTGTAAATTAATGAGCATGTTCTCGAACTTAATTAATGAGTTGGAACTGGTGGATCTCCCTATGGGCAACCAGCAATACACATGGTCGAACATGCAAAGCAATCCTACTTTAGCTAAACTCGATCGCTTCCTCATTTCTACGGAGTGGAACTTTACCTTTCCTCTCTCTAAAGTGGCGGCGCTTCCGCGAATAACCTCGGATCACTCACCTTTCTTGTTAGTGACGCATAGAAATCAGAGCACCAGGATTTTCAGATTTGAGAAGGTGTGGCTCACCCGGAATGATTTCAACAAACTTATGCCTGTCTGGTGGAATGAACTGGCGGGTAGGAACGGCAGTGCCCTTTCTTTTGCTGCCAAACTACGACACTGCCGCAAGAGGATCAGAGAATGGTGTTCCACTAATTTCTACAGCATCAGGAACTCTAAGCGGGCTACTGTCACGCCCCGGAACCCGGGCTTGCCAACAGATCCGCCGTGCACACGGGATTTCCCGAGTACACGAAGCGCTGGTAACCTGCTCCGATATAATATGAACAATAAAAGAGCATAATGCAGAGCTGAAGTCGAAGAACCACATAGTATCTCATACTGGAACTAAAAATAAACTGTAATATGTACAATAATCTCCCAGCTCACCAAAATAATACAACCAGCCGACGAAAGCCAGACTCAAAATAAAAGGAGAATGTCACAGTCTGAGTGAAGGGTACAACGTCTATCTACAGCTCTCAGTCTCCCAGGAGATCTATCTACTCAGCGATCCCCTTACCTTTATCAGCCGCTGATAGCCTAGCAGCTCCCGCAGACGACTCTGCAAAATAAAGAAGAAGAAAGAGAAAAACAGTAATGGGGGTGAGAACTACCAGATAAACCAGTAGCCTCCCCTAGTGGGCAAAACCTCAACTCTGACGCACCCACTAGGACTACTAGAGGCCCGAAAGGAAAAAGTGGTAAAGCTGTAAGCAGAACTGCTGAATAAAGGGAAACCACCACTAGCATGCCTCTAAATGCAGTGCCAAAAGGAATGACTGTATGTATGCATCAGTATCTAACATGCCTGCCTGAATAAACCCAATCTTATGCCACCAGTAAAACTGGTACTGCCTGCTGCGCCTTGCCTGCCCAAACCGGGTATGCTGGCCAATGCATAACACCGATAGGGAATGAGAGTCTCAAGGACTCAAGCCTGCCTGTAACACACTCCGGAGTGGCACTCGAGGGGAGCGACCCACACGAGTAAAAGTACCTCAGTAATAAGTATCATAAGTGTCGTAAACAGCAGGACTGGATCATGACTATGATCAAAGTGGAAAAAGCCATCCACTAAGAAACCTTGATATGATGCCATAGTACTCAATAAGTGGGAAAAACCATCCACTAAAGAAAAGCCCGATCCCCTGCTGATGCCAAAAATAAACCAGACTCAACCCCATTCTGATGCAAGGATAAACATCTGGCCGACCGCCTACAGTCCGCGGTCACCGCAACACCCCACAAGTTTATAATCTAACATAACCTTGGCTATACTATTCCAAACCCCTGCTCATATTCGAGCGACAAGCAGCTGAAAGCAAAAGAGAGCAATAAAACATGTCAAGTCTTAATATGATAGTGTAGCAATAAATAGTGGCCCTACCTGATGTCCGGGCATGCATGCAACTGTCTTTATTTTAAAAGTTGTAAAATAGTGTCAAAGATTTAAAAAGTCATTTGCATACGAGATTATAGCCTTTGTCTCAATCACAGTGTCCCAATATAAGTCATCATATCATCTGTGGAATTATATTAAATTTTAGGAGAGTTTGTCCCAGCGGTTCTCATCAATTGTCCTGTTAGTAGTCCTGTTAGTAGTCCTGTTAGTAGTCCTGTTAGTAGTCCTGTTAGTAGTCCCAATAGTTCTCATCAATTTAGTTTGTCCCAATTGTTCTCATCAATTGTCATATTAGTTTGTCCCAATTGTTCTCATCAATTGTCATATTAGTTTGTCCCAATTGTTCTCATCAATTGTCATATTAAATTTTAGGGGAGTTCCAGTAATCCCAGTGAGCTTGTCAAAAATGAGGTAAGCAACAACCGCCCACCTCGAACAGCTCAAATTACACCTCAGGTAGTCTCCTGGTTGGCCACAGTCTCCTAGAACTGCTGTCTGCCGAAAACGGTGCCCTCTGTATAGTGCTCAGAAAAATCCAGAAAAATTACGGTTGCGTTCCTCGCGAAGAGTAGATCAAAATCGACTCTTTAAACGCCTCGATCTGATGCTCCTACGCCAAGATAAAAATCGGAGAAGTTGACACTGTCCAGAAATTTCCACAGCAAAAAGGGGGGTCAAAGAGACCTCGGGAAACGTGCCAAAAGTACGAAATGGAGCAAAGTGATCAACACGGAAATCGAAGCCTTACCTCTTAGGAACGCGCTGTCGCAAAAATCGTCCAAAAATTCCTCCTGGTTAGCCCACAGGGAATTTTCGACGGAACTGCGACGGGAAATGGGCCGAAAAAGAAAACCGTCGCAGTGCGCCGCGTCGCAGATAACTCACTAACTGTAACTCCAAAAATTCTAAAATTCTGAGGAGAGAGAGAGGAGAGAGAGAGGAAGAATTTTCGTAGAGGGCACTTTCTCTGGTTCTCTCTCTAAAGGCTCGAAAACCGAGGTGGGAAATGAGGAGGGGTGGGGGCTGCTATTTATAATGGGCTGAGGCTCCACACCAGATCCCGGGCAGAACAGCAAACACCGGAATGGACCATCCAGGACGCGCCACGTGTTGACAAAACAGGAAACAGCCTTGTGCAATGCCACTCAGAAGACGCCACGTGTCCACGTGGAGCACGGGCCCGGTCCCCGCGCCGGGTCTTCCGGAAAATGTTGGCCAATCCGGGTGCGCCACGTGTCACAGTCCCCGTGGGCTTCTAGAAGCCGGCCAGCCAATCGGGAGCCGCCACGTGGCACGGGGGGGTATTCGGTGCTCCCGGTGCACGCCAGGCCCATGGACCGCGCTCCCGAGCCCCCGCCCGCGCCTGCGCCGCCGCCCTCTGCCGCTGTGCCGCCGCTGCGCCGCCGCCCGCCGCCGTGCGCCGCCGCCCGCCGCCGCTCGCCGGTCGCCGCCGGCGGCCGGAACAGTAATTCCGGCCGGCGGTTACTGTTCCGGTGAACAGTACCAAGTGTGTGAAAAAAATAAAGCGAATATACCGTTTTGATCGTTTTCGCGCGCTGAGTCCAAATACGACGTCCATTTCGCCAAATTCTCATCCGAAATTTTGCCGAAAGCTCCCGGAAAATTCCATTTGCTCCGATTTTCGCACTGAGTCTATATTAAATATCCAATTTCGATTCTACAAGCTCTGCTTCACCGAATAAGCTTCCTACAGTCACTGTTTAATGTTGTACAGTTCCTGCGGGAGTCCGGATCATCACATCCTCCCCCACTAAAAAGAGTTTCGTCCTCGAAACGAGACTAAACAATAATCCTCAGTCCGATGTCTCGAATAAGTAGGGGTGAGCATCCCTCATCTCCGACTCGAGCTCCCATGTAGCCTCGCGCTCGTCATGATTGCTCCATTGGATCTTCACATAGGGAATGGCCCGACTGCGTAATTCTTTCACCTCTCGATCCAGAACTCGCAGTGGGCGCTCTTCATACCTCAAATCCTCGCTGATCTCAAGCGATGTGAAGTCGATGACGTGCGATGGGTCGAAGATATACTTCCTCAAAGTAGAAACATGAAATACATCATGGACACCAGCAAGCCTTGGCGGAAGTGCGAGTCGGTAGGCAACTGGCCCGATACGCCCCAATACCTCAAAGGGTCCAATATATCGGGGGCTAAGTTTTCCACGAATGCCGAATCTCCTGATTCCTTTGGACGGCGAGACTTTCAGGAATACATGATCTCCAACTTGAAATTCTAAGTCTCGTCGCCGAACATCGGCATAGCTCCTCTGTCGGCTTTGGGCGGTCTGAAGATGCTTTCGAATCACCCGGACCTTCTCTTCTGCCTCTATCAAGACATCTGGTCCCAAGGTCCGCCTCTCGCCTACGTCACTCCAATAAAGTGGTGATCGACACTTGCGTCCATACAATGCTTCAAACGGAGCCATCTGAATGCTCGCTTGAAAGCTATTGTTGTACGCGAATTCAGCCAAAGATAGATGCCGAATCCACCCTCCGCCGAAATCCAGGATGCAAGCCCTCAACATGTCCTCCAGAATTTGTATCGTCCGCTCTGATTGCCCATCAGTCTGCGGATGAAAAGCTGTACTGAACCTGAGTTCAGTCCCCAAGGCTGTTTGCAAACTCTTCCAGAAATGCGAAACAAACCTCGGGTCTCTATCTGATACTATGGAGGCTGGTACTCCATGTAATCTTACTATCTCATCTAGATATAACTGGGCTAGTCGCTCAAGTGGCCACGTAGTCTGCATGGGCAGAAAGTGCGCCGACTTGGTAAGTCGATCTACAACTACCCAGATAGCGTCTGCTCCTCCCTGTGCCTTTGGCAATCCGACCACGAAATCCATCGTAATGTGGTCCCATTTCCACTCGAGAATTGGGAGACTTTGTAACTTGCCAGCTGGCACTCGATGCTCAGCTTTCACCTGCTGACAAGTTAAACACTGAGCCACAAATCTCCCAATATCCCTCTTCATGCCTTTCCACCAGAAGTGTGCCTTGAGGTCTTTATACATCTTAGTCCCTCCAGGATGTAGGGTATAAGGTGTATAATGGGCCTCTCGCAATATCTGCTCTCTAATCTCCACATCTATTGGCACACATGCTCGGTTTCTGTACCTCAGTATTCCCGAGGCATCTACCGAAAAGTCCCCAGACTGATCACTCGGAATATGATCTCTAATCCTGGCCAAGTGGGGGTCTTCACTCTGTTTCTCTTTGATCCTGTCCAGCAGAGTGGGCTGCACGACTAAAGATGTCAGTCTAGCAGAGACCCCAGGGGACACAACCTCTATGTCGAGCCGTCTCATCTCCTCTAATAGCGGCGCCTGGTCTGTGATCATCATAGACAAACTTTGCACCGCTCTCCTACTCAAGGCGTCAGCGACCACATTAGCCTTGCCTGGGTGGTAGAGAATATCTACATCATAATCCTTTAATAGCTCTAACCACCTACGTTGCCTCAAATTCAGCTCCTTTTGCGTGAACAGGTACTTTAGGCTCTTGTGGTCGGTGTAGATTTCACAATGTTCCCCATACAGATAATGGCGCCAGAGCTTTAGTGCAAACACTACAGCTGCAAGCTCCAAGTCATGGGTAGGGTAATTTTTCTCATATTCTTTGAGTTGTCTAGATGCATAAGCAATTACCCTCCCTTCCTGCATCAACACACAACCAAGTCCGCTGTGTGATGCATCACTGTAGATCACATATCCTTTTCCCATAACAGGAAGGGAAAGGATAGGAGCGGTCATCAGTCTATTTTTCAGCTCCTCAAAGCTCTTTTGACAGACCTCACTCCAGATAAACTTCACTCCCTTACGCGTCAAGCGAGTGAGGGGTGTGGAGAGCTTCGCAAAGCCTTCCACAAACCGACGGTAATACCCAGCTAAACCCATAAAGCTACGTACCTCAGAAACCGTCGTCGGTCGGGGCCAATCACGGACTGCCTCAATCTTCGCTGGGTCCACCGCCACACCTGCAGCGGAAATTACATGGCCCAAGAAGACTACCTCCCGAAGCCAAAATTCGCACTTTACCAGCTTGGCAAACAACTTCTTCTCTCGTAGAAGTTGCAGCACAATCCTCAAGTGCTCCTCATGCTCCGCATCACTTCGGGAGTAGACCAAGATATCATCAATGAACACTACCACGAACCGGTCTAAGTAAGGTCGGAAGATCCGGTTCATTAAATCCATGAATGCGGCAGGGGCATTAGTTAGCCCAAAAGGCATAACTGTGAATTCATAATGCCCATACCGTGATCTAAATGCCGTCTTCGGGATATCCTCGGCCTTCACCTTTAACTGGTGGTAACCGGACTGCAAATCTATCTTAGAGAAGACACAAGACCCTTGCAGCTGATCAAAAAGATCATCGATGCGCGGCAAAGGGTACTTGTTTTTGATGGTCACTTTATTTAATTCCCTATAGTCCACACATAATCGAAGTGACCCATCCTTCTTTTTCACGAATAGCACTGGCGCTCCCCAAGGCGACACACTCGGCCTAATAAAGCCCTTATCCATTAAATCCTGAAGTTGCGCCTTAAGCTCTCGCAACTCAGCCGGTGCCATCCGGTAAGGAGCCTTAGAGATTGGCGCAGTTCCTGGGACTACGTCAATCACGAACTCAATCTCCCTATCTAGCGGCATGCTTGTCAGCTCAGATGGAAAAACATCCGGGAACTCGCGGGCAATAGGGATATCCCCGAGTCCCGGCGCCGCCGTAGGCCCTTCAACAACACTAGCCAAAAAGGCTACACATCCTCGATGGATCATCTGCCTCGCTCGGGAAGTCGAGACCATAGAGGCAAAGAAAGCACTCTGACATCCCCGGTATACCAACATTTCCTGGTCTGGCTCTCTAAAAGTGACGGTCCTTGCGGCACAATCAATGGTCGCAAAATACCGAGCCAGCCAGTCCATCCCGAGGACCACATCGAAGTCCTTCAATTGTCTCAGGACCAACAGGTCTGCTGGCATAATCCAGGACTCGATTTGCATCGGGCAGGACCAACAACACTCCTCCACGTGCAAAGTGTGATCGGGAATCTGAACCTCTCGTGCACGTGGTAGAAGTCCTACCTTTAACCCATGTAATGATGCAAATGATCTACTGATAAAAGAATGCGATGCTCCAGTATCAAATAATGTACGAGTCCTAATGCCAGAAAGTAGGGTGATACCTGCCACCATGTGATCTGCGGCTGAAGAGTCCTCTACCTGCGCCGCATACACCCGCCCACTTTGAGCTGGAGGGCGGTACTCCGTGGGATGGGAAGAAGATGGCCTGCCTGCTGGAGCATATGGCCGCTGAGCCGTCGACCGCTGTTGAGATGAAGATGGAGCAGATGCTGAAGAAGGAGCCGTCGATGGCGCAAAAGGGCAAGTAGCTCGGACGTGGCCAGACTGTCCACATCTATAGCAGCGACCCCACCGCTGGTCGCAGGTGTTGGAAAAGTGCTGACCTCCACAGAAAATACAATTGCTGGGGGCCCGTGGTTGTCGTGACTGCTGTTGTTGCTGAGGCTGTCGCTGCGACCCACGCTGCGGCGGCTGGGATCTCTGCTGCTGCTGCTGCTGCCGCTGCTGGGGCCTCTGGGGTCCACCAGGCCCTCGCCGCTCCGACCGTCCTTGGCCGGAAAACTGAGGCGGTGGCGGTCGGGGCGGCCTCCAGGAACTGGCCTGTCTCCCGTCGTCCTGCGCTGGTCGCTTTCTGTCTGCGCCTTGAGCGACCAGGCCCCCACGTCTGGCGACGACGTGGTCTCCTCTCTCAACCCACTGGGCATGCTCTGCTGCCTCCTCCAAGGTTTGTAGTCTCTGGGCATGCACCAGAGTATAGATCTCTGGGCGCAGGCCCGACTCAAAGAGCTCCACCTGGTGCGGTCCGTCCCTGGCGACGTAAGGTACGCAGTTGAGTAACCGCGTGAACTCCTGAAAGTAGTCCAAAGCTGTCCGTTCGCTTTGCTGAAGATTCTTCAGATCATCTTCCAGCTTTTTCTTCATACTCGTGGAAAAGTACGTATCCAGAATCATCCTCTTGAACTCTGACCAGGGTAGCTGTCGAGTGATCTGGAACTCCAGAGGCTCCACCCGACGCCACCATGCATCAGCGTCCCCGTCTAAGCAGTGTACAGCCATATGTACCCTGTACTTCTGGTCAATGAAGAAGTCCCGAAATAACTTCTCCATTGACGAAAGCCAAGTCCCGATCTCCCACGGCTGGGTATTCCGCCCTGAAAACCTGGGCGGTCCCCGTTTACAGAATTGAGTAAGTTTGTCAGCAATCTCCTGCTCTTCCGCAGGAGTCAAAGGCCGGATTGCTCCCTGAGCAACAGGGGATGCCGCGGTCACTGGTCCAACTGGGGAAGCCACAGCAGGGGAGGGTGGTACGGGAGAACTCTCAGGGGGTGCAACAACAGGCTGCGCCCTCTGTTCTAACATCTGCGTCAGCCGACCCATGGCCTCCTCCTGACGCTGCACGGCCTCTGCCATCTGGGCCATCTGAGCCTGAAGCTCCTGCACCTCACTCTGCTGGCCCTGCTCGGACTCCTCCGGCTCGGGCTCAGGGGATTCAGGCTGAGAACGCGTCAACATTCTACGTCGCGGAGGCATCCTATCACAAGAAACCACACTCAGTATCATATCCCCACACGACCCAATCTAGCGAAAGTCAAAGACATCCCCATATTTCTGTGACTTTATGTTGTCTGCAGCCAACATAACGGTTCACCAGAAATTAGGCATGTCGATCTCTCTTCTCTCACTGGAAGAGTCAAACAATAAATCAACGACTTTCGCAAATATCACGTCTCTCGTACCCTATCATCCTAGGGTCTGCCAAAAGCCTAGGGTTTTCTAAGTCCCAACTGACCTATCCCTAAGCTCTGATACCAACTTAATCTGTCACGCCCCGGAACCCGGGCTTGCCAACAGATCCGCCGTGCACACGGGATTTCCCGAGTACACGAAGCGCTGGTAACCTGCTCCGATATAATATGAACAATAAAAGAGCATAATGCAGAGCTGAAGTCGAAGAACCACATAGTATCTCATACTGGAACTAAAAATAAACTGTAATATGTACAATAATCTCCCAGCTCACCAAAATAATACAACCAGCCGACGAAAGCCAGACTCAAAATAAAAGGAGAATGTCACAGTCTGAGTGAAGGGTACAACGTCTATCTACAGCTCTCAGTCTCCCAGGAGATCTATCTACTCAGCGATCCCCTTACCTTTATCAGCCGCTGATAGCCTAGCAGCTCCCGCAGACGACTCTGCAAAATAAAGAAGAAGAAAGAGAAAAACAGTAATGGGGGTGAGAACTACCAGATAAACCAGTAGCCTCCCCTAGTGGGCAAAACCTCAACTCTGACGCACCCACTAGGACTACTAGAGGCCCGAAAGGAAAAAGTGGTAAAGCTGTAAGCAGAACTGCTGAATAAAGGGAAACCACCACTAGCATGCCTCTAAATGCAGTGCCAAAAGGAATGACTGTATGTATGCATCAGTATCTAACATGCCTGCCTGAATAAACCCAATCTTATGCCACCAGTAAAACTGGTACTGCCTGCTGCGCCTTGCCTGCCCAAACCGGGTATGCTGGCCAATGCATAACACCGATAGGGAATGAGAGTCTCAAGGACTCAAGCCTGCCTGTAACACACTCCGGAGTGGCACTCGAGGGGAGCGACCCACACGAGTAAAAGTACCTCAGTAATAAGTATCATAAGTGTCGTAAACAGCAGGACTGGATCATGACTATGATCAAAGTGGAAAAAGCCATCCACTAAGAAACCTTGATATGATGCCATAGTACTCAATAAGTGGGAAAAACCATCCACTAAAGAAAAGCCCGATCCCCTGCTGATGCCAAAAATAAACCAGACTCAACCCCATTCTGATGCAAGGATAAACATCTGGCCGACCGCCTACAGTCCGCGGTCACCGCAACACCCCACAAGTTTATAATCTAACATAACCTTGGCTATACTATTCCAAACCCCTGCTCATATTCGAGCGACAAGCAGCTGAAAGCAAAAGAGAGCAATAAAACATGTCAAGTCTTAATATGATAGTGTAGCAATAAATAGTGGCCCTACCTGATGTCCGGGCATGCATGCAACTGTCTTTATTTTAAAAGTTGTAAAATAGTGTCAAAGATTTAAAAAGTCATTTGCATACGAGATTATAGCCTTTGTCTCAATCACAGTGTCCCAATATAAGTCATCATATCATCTGTGGAATTATATTAAATTTTAGGAGAGTTTGTCCCAGCGGTTCTCATCAATTGTCCTGTTAGTAGTCCTGTTAGTAGTCCTGTTAGTAGTCCTGTTAGTAGTCCTGTTAGTAGTCCCAATAGTTCTCATCAATTTAGTTTGTCCCAATTGTTCTCATCAATTGTCATATTAGTTTGTCCCAATTGTTCTCATCAATTGTCATATTAGTTTGTCCCAATTGTTCTCATCAATTGTCATATTAAATTTTAGGGGAGTTCCAGTAATCCCAGTGAGCTTGTCAAAAATGAGGTAAGCAACAACCGCCCACCTCGAACAGCTCAAATTACACCTCAGGTAGTCTCCTGGTTGGCCACAGTCTCCTAGAACTGCTGTCTGCCGAAAACGGTGCCCTCTGTATAGTGCTCAGAAAAATCCAGAAAAATTACGGTTGCGTTCCTCGCGAAGAGTAGATCAAAATCGACTCTTTAAACGCCTCGATCTGATGCTCCTACGCCAAGATAAAAATCGGAGAAGTTGACACTGTCCAGAAATTTCCACAGCAAAAAGGGGGGTCAAAGAGACCTCGGGAAACGTGCCAAAAGTACGAAATGGAGCAAAGTGATCAACACGGAAATCGAAGCCTTACCTCTTAGGAACGCGCTGTCGCAAAAATCGTCCAAAAATTCCTCCTGGTTAGCCCACAGGGAATTTTCGACGGAACTGCGACGGGAAATGGGCCGAAAAAGAAAACCGTCGCAGTGCGCCGCGTCGCAGATAACTCACTAACTGTAACTCCAAAAATTCTAAAATTCTGAGGAGAGAGAGAGGAGAGAGAGAGGAAGAATTTTCGTAGAGGGCACTTTCTCTGGTTCTCTCTCTAAAGGCTCGAAAACCGAGGTGGGAAATGAGGAGGGGTGGGGGCTGCTATTTATAATGGGCTGAGGCTCCACACCAGATCCCGGGCAGAACAGCAAACACCGGAATGGACCATCCAGGACGCGCCACGTGTTGACAAAACAGGAAACAGCCTTGTGCAATGCCACTCAGAAGACGCCACGTGTCCACGTGGAGCACGGGCCCGGTCCCCGCGCCGGGTCTTCCGGAAAATGTTGGCCAATCCGGGTGCGCCACGTGTCACAGTCCCCGTGGGCTTCTAGAAGCCGGCCAGCCAATCGGGAGCCGCCACGTGGCACGGGGGGTATTCGGTGCTCCCGGTGCACGCCAGGCCCATGGACCGCGCTCCCGAGCCCCCGCCCGCGCCTGCGCCGCCGCCCTCTGCCGCTGTGCCGCCGCTGCGCCGCCGCCCGCCGCCGTGCGCCGCCGCCCGCCGCCGCTCGCCGGTCGCCGCCGGCGGCCGGAACAGTAATTCCGGCCGGCGGTTACTGTTCCGGTGAACAGTACCAAGTGTGTGAAAAAAATAAAGCGAATATACCGTTTTGATCGTTTTCGCGCGCTGAGTCCAAATACGACGTCCATTTCGCCAAATTCTCATCCGAAATTTTGCCGAAAGCTCCCGGAAAATTCCATTTGCTCCGATTTTCGCACTGAGTCTATATTAAATATCCAATTTTGATTCTACAAGCTCTGCTTCACCGAATAAGCTTCCTACAGTCACTGTTTAATGTTGTACAGTTCCTGCGGGAGTCCGGATCATCACAGCTACAGTGGAGGAGATTCATAAGTTGGACTTGTTGGAGGAACGTCATTGTTTATCCCCCAGGCAGTTGGAGACTCGGAACCATCTTAAATCGGTCCTTAAGGGTATCATTGGCAATGAGGAGCTACTTTGGAAGGTGAGAGCCAAGCAACATTGGCTCAAAGAAGGAGATCGCAACACCAGATTCTCCCATGCCATGGCCAACGAAAGAGCAAGAGTCAATCATATCGGTGTAATAGAAGATGACGGGAGAAGGTTGGAAAGAGAGAAGGATAAGAGTGACTACTTCTATAACAAGTTCAAAGAAAGATTCGCTCCGGCTATCACCTCTTCCTCTTCGCTGGGCAACTGGAGTGACCTTTTCAGCGATAGAGCATTTTTAAGCTCGGATAATTTTACGGTGCCATTTTCGGTTGTTGAGATCAGAAAGGCCATTTTCCAATTAAGTGGGGAGAAAGCTCCGGGGCCTGACGGATTCAGCTTGCTGTTATTTCAAAAGTTTTGGGAGGTGATAAGAGCTGATCTCCTAAAATTTTTTGATGATTTGTATGACGGAATTCTGAATACTGGCCCTATTGACTACTCGCACATCTGCCTAATACCCAAAATTGAAGGCGCAAAAACAGTGAACGACTACAGACCGATTTGCCTCATTAATAGTTTGCAAAAGATCATTTCTAAAGTACTCGCAAATAGACTGGAAGGTGTGATGCACAAGATCATATCATCTTCGCAGACGGCCTTCCTTAAAGGTAGACTTATCCTAGACTCCTTCGTCACTGCTAGCGAGATCATCAGCCGGTGCTCGAAAGTGCCGACAGAATGTGTCGGCATTAAGGCGGACTTCAAGAAAGCTTTCGACAAGGTGGACTGGAATTTCCTTAGAAGTACTCTGAAATGGCTTGGGGCTAATAAAAAATGGTGCGATTGGATTGATCAATGCATTTTAAATGGCAAGGTAGCGATTCTGGTTAACGGGGTCCCCTCGAAATGGATCAAACTAAAGATGGGACTACGACAAGGCGATCCTCTATCCCATTTTCTTTACTTATTAGTGGCTGAAGGTTTGGCAAGAATGACTGAGAGAGCCATCACAAACAATCTTCTTAGAGGCGTGGGACCTACTGACAATGCCAAAATTACGATCATCCAATATGCGGATGACACTATCTTCTTCTGTGAGGCCAAGAAACGACAACTGCGAAATTTGCGTTTCATGTGGCAGATCTTTGAATGGGCCTCGGGTTTTAAGATTAACAGGAACAAGTCAGAACTCTTCTATTTAGGAAGCGGTGAAACCACGGAGAGAGGCTAGTGAGTTCATTGAGTGTAAACTGGGTTCTTTCCCGATCAAGTACCTTGGGCTACCTCTGTCGAGTGGTCGTATCCGGAAGGAGGACTGGTGGAGCATCATTAGCAAGATCGAGAGCAGGATTGAAGGCTGGCAAGCCAAACTCCTTTCCCAGGGTGGGAGGCTAATCCTAGTTAACTCGGTACTTTCGAACCTACCGCTCTACTTCTTTTCCGTCTTTAAAGCCCCTAAATGGGTCATACGTCGCATTGATTCGCTGTGAAAGGCCTTTTTTTGGAGAGGTAGGAGTTTTAGCACAGGTGGCCATTGTTTAGTCAATTGGAAGACGATCTGTAGACCGAAGAGAAACTGCGGCTTAGGCGTCTTAGAGCTGGAAAACCTTAACATCGCCCAACTGGTGAAGTGGTGGTGGCGTTTCTTCTCTACCGAACCAACTTCCTGGGGCCCTCTTCTAGTTGGGCTATATTACACTCGGAGACGACCTCTGAATGAAGGGGAATCATTCAAACCGTTCTCTCAGTAGTGGCGGAGCGTCTTAGGTACGAGAGATCTATTTAAATACAGCACTTCTCGCTCGGTGGGTGACGGCCATTGGACGAGATTTTGGTCGGATATCTAGTTAGGGAACTCCTCCCTTCTCTGCCAATATTCTAGTATTTATGGTGCGGTCCGCAACAAAGCTTGTTGGGTCTTAGATTGTTTTGGTCACAACGGTTGGAGAAGGAGAATGATTATGTCGGGTTTTGCACCAAGCTCCACACATGACGAAGGGTTGCTCCTGAGCCTTACAGACATCTTATCCGGTATACGTCTCTCGAACAGAAAGGACATTTTTAGATGGAGATGGTCACATTCAGAAGTATTCTCGGTCAAATCTTTGTATTCCTTTCTGCAAAATACATGTGTGCACGACAGAAGCTTTGTGGAACCGTGGGCAATCAAAATTTCACTGAAAATCAAAATCTTTGTCTGGCTTGTTCTGAAGCGTAGGGTGCTAACCTTGGACAGGCTACTAAGTTGGGGCTGGTCCAGGTCAAGCAATTGCACCTTCTGCTAGTGTCCTTTCGAAACCGCTGACCATCTTTTCGCCGCTTGCGAGGTTGCGTGCGCCCTGCTGGTGAACCTGCTTCCCAATAAGATGGTTGTTCGTAGTTGCAATTCAGTAAACCTGTTGTGGGAAGCGAGCACTTGCAAACGGAGTACCCTCGGGAGAGGGGAACTTGTTACTATCGCGGCATCTTGGTGGTCCATCTGGCTGGAACGGAACCGCAGGTGCTTCGAGTCGACGTGTCGCAACCTAGGGCTTCTGCGTGCCGAGATTAGTTCTTTGATAGCGGCTTGGAACACGTTCTGTGCTTAACCGGGTTTTTTTTTTTTTTCGTCTCTGCCAAGGCCTGGCTGCCTCTCCCTTGTAGCTGAATTCATCGTTTCTATGAATAAAGCAGCAGTTCTCAAAAAAAGATTTGGATTCACTTTATGAATAATTGAAGTAAGAATCTAGAATAAGTTGCAGCACCAATTGGAGGGTAGAGAGATCAAGCACACCATCCTTGAGATTTCCAAAGTACATCCAAGAATGTGAAAATCTGAGGTGGATACTGATCAAAAGCTCTCATGTGAGAGAAACTGGTATAAAAATGAAAGGACTGAGAGCAATAAGGAGAGACTTATCCACCAATTGATGGAATAAAAAGTGGAAAAGCCAGTGAGATATCCACCTTGGTCTTTTCCTCATACCACCCCTGATTCCTCTCCAAGGAATAAAGAGCCCCATTGCCTACATACATATACTGCTATTCAAAGTGCTCATTCACATTCTTGACTCATCAACCTTTCTCAAACCCCAAATGTGGGAATAAGGTCAAGGATAAAAGAGAATCCTTTTTTTTTTCCCCCTAGTTAGTAAAAATAATTCAAGTTGTGTGTGGAATAACTGCTTCACTGCACCATATGGATGTGCTTTGCTGAGATGTTACAGGCATATACAGCTGGATACAAGAGAATAAAGGGAGCCTAATGTGAATCTCACCAACAGGTTGATGATGAATCCAGGTCATTGATGGATCCAGCTAGATCAAGTGAAGAAATGGCATTGCATTATTGTCGACAGGGTTCGACACCTAATCGGTCTTTACCGTTTCTCGACGCAGATCTTATAGTCGGTCAAATGCAACCTTTTGGGAGAAAAAAAAGAAGTCAAGCTCATGATTGTGTAGTGTAATCTCTTCATTCATTCATACTCTTTTCCATATTTGTTTTGAGTTAGCAATTTGTAATTCAAAGACTTTGTAATGGATCGAGTCGATGTCTTCGTATAGAATGTGAGATTGATGATTAAGTTTAAAATTCAAATACTAGTTGTTGGTATGATATATGAAGCACATGAATGATAACTATATATCTGGAGAGTGATAGGTACAAAAATAATTAAGTTGAATGTATGATCAGCTATTCAACTACAGCAACAACTGTTCCAAATCACTGAACTAATTTGAATATTACAGACTATATAATACATGAATTTGGGCTCCACACCTTAAGCACAAAAAATGGAAAGCGAAACTCCTGATTTATTAATAATAGAGGTAACAAAAACTACCAAAAACACTTCAGTGCCAAACTAGGATGACTTAAATAAAGTTGCTACTCTTGTCCCCATCTTAGTTGTAACAAAAAAGGAAAAAAAAAAATGTAGTAATACTGCTTTAATGCTAAGTGAACTTTAATTTGTGAAATTTATGTGCAAGTTTATGCATTGTAATGAATTCTATATTGCCTCTAAGATCTCACCTGAAAGTTAGATCCAATTTTACAATATGTTAGACTATGGATAAGACAAATGATCTTTCTTTATTTCGAACTGAATCCTTCAGATGTGATTATTTATCAAAATCGGTATTAAGGTCCCAGTGGATGGAAATATCTAACTTTCCAACCATTGCTGACCCATGCATGATATAATGGAGATTCTGTGAGTTCCCTGACCTAATACACTCACGCATGCGCGCGCGTAGCAGGACTTGCGTGCTATTAGGAGCATGGAGGCTTCCGTGCTCTTAACCTGTTTTTGATAACGGAACTTTCGAATCAACGAACAACTTCGTTAAACTTAATCTAGCGTATTTGAAGTATTTATAAAATAAATTTTATAATTTTCGATATTATTTACCTAGTGATCGAAAGGACTCAAAATCAAAGGCTGAAAATAAAAACTCACAAAAAGTTATGATATTGCACTAAAATTTTCGATCAGAGATATTGATCTTACTGCACATTATATAAAAAGTTATCAAAATTTCATCTGATTTGAATACTTCTACATCATTAAATTTGCAAACGACATACATCAACCATTAAAAATTATTAATTTTGAACCCTTTCGATCATTAAGTAAATAATATCAAAAAATCGTAAAATTTATTTTCTAGATACTTCAAATACGCTAGATCAAGTCTAACGGAATAAATCGTTGATTTGAAAGTTTAATCATCGAAAATGGCTTAGGAGCACGGAGGCCTCCGTACTCTTAATAGCACATAAGTCCTACTATATATAAATATATATATATATGTAGAGTCTGGCTGTTATACTATCGATAACATCAAGGACTTGGTGCTACCAAGTTTTTCGCCGTTAGATCTACTCCTTCGACCATTTCCATCCCTTAGATCATATTATTCCACCAGCTATCCACTAAACCCTAGGGACTACTATTATCCTAACCGCAAATCTCTTAATCTAAGTGCTAAAAATCTAATAGCACCAATGACTCTCGGTGTTATCGATAGCTTAGTAGCCTAGTTATATATATATATATATATATATATATATATATATATATATATATATATATATATATATATATATATACATACATAAAGACGTTTGTCTAAAGTTTTATCAAATAGATAAAACGTATCGAATTTATATGAATTATGGACCATTTTGAATTAGCTATCCAGCTATCCAATCTTTCAAAATTTTGATTTGAGTCGGTCAGCGTTACTTCAACTTCTAAATTTAAATTAATTACTTAAATAAATTTATAGTTGGGAGAATGGCATGAAATATACTAACTAAATATGTAAAGATAAACGGCATATTCAAATTTTTAAGCAAATCAATCCAATTGAAAGATTAGGTAGCTAACTCAAAATAGTCCATAATTCAACTTTAACCTATAAAATATTCCTAAAGAAGAAAAAGCTTAAAATTATCTTTCCATACGAGATGATGCCATGGTCAAATTGGGTCCCAAATGGGGAATGGTTTAGTGCATCTAATCAATTAGATAACCTACCTGTTCCTTTCCTTGTCAAAAGATCTGAACTTACAGTCTGATCAAGAGAGATAATTTTTTCAATCAAGGATCATTCACAGAATCTTTGTGTCTCACTTCAAGAAGGAAATAACATCTATTTCCAGCAAAATGGCTGTAAGCCATGAAAATATACAAGAGATGACTGAAGTTTCAAAATTTGTGCTCCAATTGTAGCTAATACTGGAACTAGCCGCCGCATCTTTCCGTCGTGACGCAGAGACGATGGAAGGAAAAGGAAAGAAGAGAGGCAGTACAAGAATATGCGCATTGTGCGCATCGTTCTCGCAATTAAAGTACCAGGAAAATTTTAAGAATCTTCCAACTTGTGAGGACCATCCTGCGGCCTCAATTGTTTTAAAGTTCACTGCAACCTTAAATGAGTAAAATGTGTGACTTGGATCATACCATAACTTTCACATTTCCTAAGTTATTGCTAACAATAATGCAGAAGTAAAATAATGGAAGGTGACTTTGTTTCTATTTAGTTTCTCGTTTAACCAAAGGTTATGCTCAATATAATTATTTCAAAATGCTTATGAAAGGAACTCTATCATGTCAATTTCTATCATGCAGAGTGAACAGAGGTTAATTTTAGGTATCAATAAATGGAATCATATAGAAAGAGAAGGTAAACCAAGCATCTTATCTGATTTTTTTTCCCAGTAACCAAATCTCTTATCTTTTACCTGTAATCAGTGTTTCTAAACAAACTCATAGATTAACAAGGCCCCACCAAGCTTTAAGATCCAACAACCAAACTAGTGAAGGAAAGGAAAAAAAGGTACATCTGGGAAAGATAAAGAGTACAAATGGAGAACATTTCTCTTGCTTTTTGCCCCACACTTTCCTTAATAGAGCCATGGAGAGGCTTAAAAGCACAAGAAAGATATTAGAGGGTATAATAGATTTTTCTGAGTAAGGTTTAGCATACCAAAACCCATAGGCTCCGTCTGGATGTTGGGATAAGTTATTTTTGAATAATTTATTCGGCATAAGTTTTTCTTCTCCGATTGGAGGTAAAAAGCTTGATGTTTGCCTTTTAAAAGATCTTGTCATTCATAATTTGGCTAAATAATATATTTTACCTGCAAGGTGACTTAATTTATTCCAAAAAACTAACTAAAAAATAGAATATATTATTTCATTCTGGACGTTTGATCATATTTCTTATCTACCAAATACTACAATTTCTTGAGTAAATTAAATATATATTCAGAATAATTTTTTTTTTTTTTTTTTTTTTTTTGAGGGAAAGGCAGCATGCTGCCGCTCCATTCATAACGGGGGTAAACTAAGCAACTGGGCAGCCGATTTCTGCAGTAGAGCAGTCGGGCCCCAAAAAAAAAAAAAAGAAAAAAAAGAAAAAAAAAGGACTAGGTACAGTATTTAATCCAGTTAGAGCGGCAGATCCTAACTTCCGCAAGAACAACTCCGATGCATCGTTTCTTGTTGTCGAAACATCTCCTGTTTCTTTTCAGCCAAATGTTCCACCAGGTTGCTGCAATGGTTGTTAGCAGACGTTTTCCCAGGGTTCCCTTTTTTTGTCCATTCATATCCCATAACTTATCGAGTGATGAGACGTTGCGGGTCTCCAATTTGTTTGGCAGTAGGGCCTCCAGCAGTGTTTTCGTGTAGGTGCAGGATGCAAATAGATGATCCGCCGTTTCGTCTGGGTCTAAGCAGATAGCGCAGCTGGTGGGTCCAGTCCAGTTCCTTTTCCGAAGGATGTCTCTGGTCAGTACTCTCCTCCTTAGGACAAGCCAAATAAAGATCTTTACTTTTAGTGGTGTCTTAATGTTCCAGAGTTTGTTGAACCGAGTTTCCGCTACCCCACTGTCCTGTAAGAAGCAATACAGAGACTTAACCGTAAAGATTTTCGAATTTGTCCATCGCCAAAGGAATTGATCTTTGATGTTAGTTAGAGTCTGGGTAGGGATGGCCGCCTTCAAGCTTGGGATTAAATTATCAAGGCCCGATGGGTTAGTCACTAGGCCTTCCAGAATTCTATCCTAGTTCCAGCCATATTGTCCCAAGCAGTCTTTCACCCGTAAGGTCTTGTTATGCACCACTTCAAAGATTCTTGGGAATTGGGTCGATAGAGGAGAATCCCCTATCCAAATGTTAGACCAGAAGACCGTCCTTTCTCCATTGCCAACCGAAATCATCGTGCTGCAATTGAAAAGTTCCCTCGTTCCCAGAACACTCCTCCACCACTGTGAGTGGGGTTTGAAAGATGCTCCTTCGTGTAGGGGTCTTCTGCGTCTATAGTACAGACCGTTAAGGAGATGGCCCCAGGGGGTCTCCTCTGTAGAGAGGTATCTCCACCACCACTTTGCTAGCAGAGCGGTGTTCATGTTCTCCAGGTTCAAGATCCCTAGACCTCCATCCCTTTTTCTTCTGCAGACCGTACTCCAGTTTACCAGGCAGTTGCCCCTCTGTACTGACATATTTCCTTTCCAAAAAAAGACTCTCCGAAGTGAGTCGATTCTTCGAAGAGCCCAGACTGGCACTCTGAATACGGAGAAGTGGTAGAGAGGCTTTTTATTGATTCATCCAAACAGTGTCTTAGTAACCCCTTCCAATATACAATAGATTGAGAGATATAAGCATATAGACATTGGTGTTTTTACGCTAAACTTGTCGAATTAAGTGATCATCTATGCATAATTCATCTTGGGCATATTGCACCTGAACTTTTACGAAGTTTCATTTTTAGTCCTTAAAACTTTTCTTAAAACTTTTTGAGCTGAACATTGGCATTCATTTTTAGTCCTTACAACTTTTCTTAAAACATTTTAAGCTGAACATTGGCATTCCAAACTTTCGAAAGTGTTTTCACTTTAGTAGCACGACTTATCCAATTCACTTTCGAAAGTGGAACATACCTGAAGATTTAGGGACAGCTAGTGCAATTTATCCAATACATTTTAATGTACCTTAGCGAATTCTAGGTCCAGATTTGCCAACAGTTCAAATGGACTAAAACAGTATCAGCCACTAATCAGAAGTGATGCACTCCAAGATATTAGTAGTATCTGCAACTCATTTAAAACAAGTAACGAGAAGTGATGCACATGAAGGGGATTTGCAAAACTTTGAGCACTGGGAGAAAACAAATTCAAACATTTCAGGGGAATTTTTCAATAGTGGTTTTGTGGCTATTACAAACACAATGCTATAACGCAGAATGAAAATGATCAGACATGACATGAAGTTTACATCCAGAAAACACATAACATGAAGTTTACATGGAGAAAACTTGGGCACATCGCGCCCTGTTCTAATCTAAAAATGGCATGATATGGCACAAATAAGAAACAAGTTAGCCTTTCGGATGTTTACAATGAAGTTATGAACATTTAAACGCAATCTTCAAATTGACACGAATGACATGAATGTCGAACATAAACATGGCTTGTGAACCCAAATTGCCACACCGAGAAAATAACAACTTGGTAGGATTTAAAGCAATAAATTGGTTTATTGAACATATAACAGACTAGAAATTTGTGATTTATGGAGTATAATTTGTGTATACTCAACGACGAGCTATCCGTGTATTGTTGTTAGGATACGCAAAATTTCTCACCTTTATATGATCAATTTCTTACTTGCATGATCTCCCACATTCTATTTTTAGTTGGTTGATAGAATAATCATATAACTCACCTCACTAAAACAACACAAAGGAGGGAGTACCATGCCTCACACCCACAATATAAAAGGGATCTAGATGCATGGTTTCAACAATCAAAGGAGAGGGGGAGGAAATAGAGTAGGATCCTTTCTCCTTCTTTGAGTAAGGAAAAGTGAGAAACCCTTGCTCTTTCTCCTCTCTTGAGAAGCTCTTCCACCTTACTTTTAACTCGAATGGCGGGTTTGGATCACCCATGGGCCTTCACATTTGGTCTCCTAGGTATCCACCATAAGTAGCTTCTTACTCTATTTGAGCTTGCTTCTTGGGTTTAAAACACTTGCATCATCGACTTTAATGATTCACTCAAGCATTTATTGATTGATTTTATCATTCTTTTCACCATCTACTATATTTGTTATTCAACTACTGTCTCGACATCGGTGCAATACAGCAAACAGGAATCAAACTAGAGACCGCCCATAGCCGCAAACTACACTTGAAGCATAGGAGAACAATTCATTCTTCTTGTTCCATTTTATCCTTCTTCTTTTCTTCTTTCATCTGAGGATAGAGTTTACACTCTTTGGAAAGTTTCATTTGAGAACTTGCTAAAAAGATGAATGCTGTAATAGAGTAGGGTGGGCCAAAACCAATGTTTCTATAGATGCAGCTATCTAATGTGCGCACTTCAAGTAGATCTACAAGCTTATAGTGCCAATAAATAGAGGAAATATTTGTCTCTTTCCACATACCATATTGAGAAGCCAATCATGACCAAATTCCATTATTTTGTGGTGTAGATAATGTTTCTTAAATTTGCAATTTTTCCTTTGTTAATTATTGTACTCAAGCTCATAGTTGCAAGTTCCTTATTCTTGTAATTAAGCTTCCTTTGCAAGTTCATCTTTATTTTTAGGACAAGATAATAATAGATGGTGGCTTCCTTTTGAAATTAGACCATTCTATTTTGGATATACAATTAAGCAAAAAGCCGATTATTGCAATATAATATTTTTTTTAAAAAAAACAGACAAAAGGCATGATGCATCATTTGGTAAGATCAATTCTACTTATTCTTCTTTCTTGTATGATTAGAGATATGTTCAGTTATTGTGAACTAATTGTAATTTATCCTTTTCAAAAATTGAACTTTTCAAGACATTTTAGTTATTGCATGCTGGTATTTAGCATAGCTTGCTCTCTCTCGAAGTGTTTATTGATAATTGAAATTTTATTGATAATAGTTTCCTTTCTTTTTAATGGTATTCAGGTAATCTCATATCATTCGTAGTTTACCTCGCGCCTATGTAAGATCTACTCAAACTTTCTCATTACCCTCTTCCATTAACTATCGTAATTCGATATGCTAAATAAAAATTGACCTGTTGTTTTGCCACAACCAAATGCAGCCCAACATTTTGGCGCGTGTATCGAGCAAAATCTACACAAGGCTTCCAATCTGTACCTTATGTCGTCGCACTGTTCAGTGCCATGCTATGGATCTACTACGCGTTAGTGAACACCCACGCAACACTACTGATCACGATAAATGCGTTCGGATGCATAATCGAATTCATATACATCATTATGTACCTCATCTATGCACCAAAGAAGGCTAAGGTAGGTTAACATCAGTTTCAGGTGTCTGTAACTATATGAAAAGTGATCAATTGGTTTTTCATGTTTAGTTAGTTTGAGTGCATAGGTGGGTTTTGCGGTTTAATTTCTTACTTCATGCCATTTGGTTGCAGATCCAAACTTTTGGATTCATCTTTCTCTTGAATGTGGTGGTGTTCTCTCTCATCATCCTCTTCACTCTCCTACTCGTTAACGGACCAAATCGGGTTAAAGTTCTAGGTTGGATTTGCGTGGTCTTCTCGGTTAGCGTCTTCGTTGCACCTTTGAGCATCATAGTAAGCACTACAAGCACCTCTAAGATGATTAGACACTTAAGATGATTACGATTATTACATCGCTATAATAATATAGAATATCGACTGAAAAATGCTACCCCAAATGGTTTTTCAGAGGCTTGTCATTCGAACAAGGAGTGTCGAGTACATGCCGTTTTATCTATCATTCTTCCTCACCATTAGTGCCATCATATGGTTCTTATACGGTTTCCTAACAAAAGACCTATATGTTCAGGTGAGTTATGCATCAACACTACTAATCCCTTATTAAAACCTCAAACCATTTCCTTCTAATACTAAATCCTTTTTTGGTTTGATAAAAAAAATCAGCTCCCAAATGTACTGGGATTCACCTTCGGGCTCATCCAAATGGCGCTCTACTTGTACTACAAAAGATTGAAGAAGGCCATCGTGAGCCCCACGCTACCCGACAACGTGATCGAGTTGCCCGACCACGTCGTCGCGATCGTGACGCTGAGCCCCGTCCCGGTCTTGGAGGTTCACAGGATCGAATCGGATTCTTCAGAGGTACCCCATGAGATTGCCGGTGGAAAGAGAGAGGAAGCAAAGGAGGTCAACAATGAGGAGAGCCCAGTGTGAGAACTATAGAATATGAGATCATGAATACATATATCTAAGCTCTCTATATCCTAGTGCCAAATATATTATGTTTTCAGTGTTGTAGTGTTATAGTGAGCTTGATGATATATATTTATATATACTTGATCTAAAAGGGTGTGTTTAATGTGTTACGGAAAGGAGAAGTTAAGGCCTCTGTATCTCCTCTACATTCAATATAATGACTACAATGTGATCTTAGCTATGCTCACCTTAATTAGGAGAAGTGATTTTATTTAATACATTATGAATGTTTTATTGTAAATAAAAACAAACATTTATTACAATCTCTGTATATGTATGAGATTGACTTCACATTACATGTTAGATTGCTAAAAATTCAACGGCCTAAAGCGATTCTTACTATCTTTGGACTACCCAAATTGAATGCCGTTGACTTTACCTACAGAATCAAAAACTATCTACATATAAAAAAGGTTAAAATGCATGGAGACCCCCTCCTGTTTTGAAACAGAACCTCGTACTTTTTTTTTTCTTTTTCCCTTTTTGTTCTGGTAGATGCAACTTCAACTTTTAATTATTTTGATTTATGAAATCCTCCTAGTTCCACCAGCTGCAGAGTACTCGGAACAGTTAAATTTAACAAAATCACAAATTTAATATGTTAAAACAACTTAAATCAAAAGAAGTTTTCAGATGTTGTTGTAACAGAGTTATAATGATTTTAAAAATAAAATGTGTATTGATGTGTCTATATTTTCCCTTTGAAGGGAAATACTAGTCACCTCCAAAGAAAATGAACCAACAAATATAATAACAAAAATTCCTTATTAGAGGAAAGATAAAGTAGTAAAAAGGGAAAAAAGAGTATTTGTATATTGAGCCTCACAAAATTTTTGAATTCTCAACAAGCAAGAGAAGTTCAATTTTACCAAGTTTGCCTCTAATAATGTACAGTGAACTCTCCCTCATGTCCCATCATCAGTAGTATAACCCAAAAAAGCTACAAGCTCTTATGCTAGAATCATTTATCATGCAGAAAAAAGAAATGAAAAAAAAAAAAAAGTGGAAGAGGAGTACTACTAACCTTCAACTACCGTTATTCGCAGCTTCACGCGCCACCGCATTAGCTCGAATCTTCTCCCGCCAATTCTCCCCCCACAGTTTTGCCTCAGCCACCGCTCTCTCCCGATTGAAATCCTTATTCATGACAGATCCCACGCCCTCTCTCGGCGAATCCTCTCTCTCCGAAACCCCACCCCCTTCCTCGTTCTTTTGTACTAGTCTCCCACCCGTGCCTCGGCTTTTTCTGTCGTCATGATCCCCACCGCCTGATTTATTGCTAGAGGTTGGGGACGATGCATTGGGATCATAAGACAAGGAGGCCAAGTAGGAGAGGGCAGTGACAACGTCGGCGATATTAGGGCGGCTCGCGGCTTGTTCCTGGATGCACATCGATGCCACTGCGAGGGCTTGGTAGAGACCCCGCATAGGGAAACGACCTTGAAGCCTTGGATCGGCTAGTTTGGGAAGTTTCTTTCGGTCGTTGAACAAAGGCCTTGCCTGTTAAGACCAAAAACCAAAAAAAAAAGGCGAAATATTACTCCAATTAAAGAATTCGCTCTTTTATAGCTAGCTGAGCAACAAACCGTCCCTAGCGCAAGTGGTAAAGAGCTTGGTGATTGGTACCCGAGGTCCCGAGTTCGAAACCTAGTTGCTTCACATTTCCAACTAAGTTTATTTCTTAAAAAAATAAACGAAGCGGTAGCATGCTACCTTTCTCTCTCGAAAAAAAAAAAGCTAGCTGAGCAACCAAATGAAGCTGTTCGAAAAAGCATGAATAGCTTTTGCCACTTTTTATCATTCTCAACAGTTTTCTGCTGCAACAGAAAGCAAAAGCTTCAGAATTAGAACTTTCCCTATTAAGGTTCAGAAGCTCATTTTGGCTTCCTAGGGCACTTGCCACTTTTGACAGTAGAGAAGTTGTTCCATACTTGCATGATAAAGCCGCTTGCTAGAACAATCAGGGATGCTAATCTTCGAATGATCTTGGTAACATGATAATAAAAAGCTAAAAGCAATATATCATCTACAAGAAACTTAGGGTTTCAAATGATGAACCAACAAACCATGTCTATTGACTTAGAAAACATTAAGTAAAATTCATTAAATTAAATCTGAGGATCCAACAAAGTAACAGGAAGAAAACAAATATAATTTCCAACACAACCGAACTAAAGAAACTTACCCATGAAACAAGATTCTGTTCTCCGTGAGGACTAGTACTATCGATGGCTCTTCGTCCAGTTATGAGCTCCAAAAAGACTACCCCAAAGCTATACACATCTGATTTTACTGTCAATTGACCAGTCATAGCATATTCTGGGGCACAATATCCGTATGTACCCATAACCCTAGTTGACACATGAGACTTGTCCCCCGTCGGGCCAAGTTTTGCAAGCCCAAAATCTGAGAGTTTTGGGTGAAAATCTTTATCCAATAAAATGTTGGACGATTTAAAATCTCGATAAATTACAGGTGGGTTTGCTTTATTGTGGAGATACTCCAAACCCTTGGCTGCGCCGGCAGCAATCTTCATCCTTGTGTTCCAGTCCAGTCCTTCCTTGTCAGGTGGCAGATCTGTAAATAATCCAAGAAGTTAATAAAGTAAAAAATCTCCAAATTACCAACCTAAATACAAATAAATAGCGCCAAATGGTTCAACCAAGAAAGTAAGCTACGCAAGGAGAAGGTGAAGGACAGACAGTTAATCCTGCAAATCCTAGTCTTCATTTACCTATCATAACTGAAAGAATATAATTTCTGAAAACTGATGTGGAAACTGAAACAAAAGTACTGATAAAAAAGATTAATTACAAGCCAACAACATTTTATATGGTTAAGACTATTGAAATTGAAATTGTGATACAAATATATGTCTCCATATCTAAGAAGGTCATGACAAAAATCCCAAAGCGTGAAGTGCGTGCGAAAGGAAATAGCTCACTCTTAAGATAAACAAGCTGAGTGTATGCATAGATAAGTAAATGATAAAGTACCATGCAAATGTTCCTCTCAAAAAAAAAAGTACCATGCAAATGATCCTCCAAAGATCCCAAAGGCATAAACTCATAGACAAGAAGGCGTTGATCTCCATCAGCACAATAACCAATTAAATTCACAAGATTGGGGTGATGAAGTAAGCTGAGCATGAGAACTTCCACGAGGAATTCTCTGTTCCCTTGGAGTCCATTTTGATCCAACTGCTTCACAGCCACAATCTGCCGCCAAAATAAGACAGACCAATAGAAATATTACTCCAATCTGCCTTTTCATTTTCAATAATCTTAATTCCACTTTCAAGTGGCATAAGAATTTGTCACATTCACAAGAAAAATAGATAAGAGAATAGAACCCAGTTTCATGTTTGCATACTAGTTGCATTTGACCAGAGATTTCCATATCTGACTAACAATGAAATTCCATCGGCAACAAATGGAAGGACTCTATAATTTAGTAACAGCATAATTTAATATCCTTATTAACCTTTGGTTCTTAAAATCGATCCGTCCGGAGAAGTGCCAAGTTAGTACCATCATTAGCCTTTGGTTCTTAAAATTGAACTCTTAGGATGATAGTGAAACTGAGGTCAAGCTTTAGCAATGCTTGAAATTAAGTTTAAAATTGAAACTACAGGGAAGAAAATGAAATCAGGGTCAACCTTAAGGGAGCTAAATCTTATAATTGAGACCCTGAGGACAAAACTGAGACCCAGTTTAGGGTCCAAAAGCTTGTAATTAACCCTGATTATTAACATGAAAACACTAAAACCAACCTGGCCGGTGCTCTCCAGACGCCCTTTATAGACTCGGCCGAACCCTCCTTCCCCTAAAAAGCACTCAGATCTGAAGTTCCTTGTCGCAGCAGCAAGTTCGCGAAAGGTAAAAGTCTGAGCAGAAATATTAACACCAGAAGAATCAATTGGAGCATCTATTCCTTTCTTGGATTCTGAACTACTTCTGTTCTTCAAATCTGAAAGAAATCAACTCAAGAGTTCAGCTTTTCATTATAACAAGTAAGAATCACAACTTCATGATCAATAGAATGATCAATTCTACGGTCCAATTTAACCGGAGAATAATTCAAAACTATAAAATAGATTTATCAGATCAATATCTCTATCAAATTATTAACATTAGAAGCAACATTACCATTGATATTATCATTATCACTAAAAAAAAAAAAAACAAAACTTTTTTCTACAGAATCCCACAGTAGTTTAGCACTTCATTACATTAAACAACAGCTGCAACTTCATAATCAACATAATGGCCAATTCTATGCTAATGTAACCCACCATTCATTTATAACTACACAAAATAGAACCAATAAGAATTCATTGTTTCAGATCAAGCTCTCAATCAAATCATTAACAAAGAAACCAACATTTGCAGCAACTATAAAGGTCAAATCTCACACCAAACAACAAAAAATAAAAATAAAAAAGAGGAAAAAAATAGGGGGGGAGGGATGAAACTAACCAGAGGATACTCTATCGAGTGGGGGAGGAACCATGGGTAGCTCCTCCTTCCTCTTCTCCTCCCTCCGATCCCCATCACCACCCAATTCGTCCCTCTTCCTCCTCGATTCGAAGCACGGCAAACAACCCATCTATCAACTCCCTCCCCAAAACCACGAAAAACCCTTCAAAATCGAACCTTTCCGCCCCAAATCGCCCTCCCCGCGCCAAATTTGACCACAATTCCCATCTCCCGCCACGCCGCGCGGGGTTTGGGGATCGAATTCGACGCGGGTTCCGCTCGAATCGAAGGGATTTGAAGGGTCTCGGATTGGAGCGCGAGGGAGCGGTGGAGGGAGAGGAGATCGACGAAGCGCGTGGAGCTTCGGTGTTGAGGAGAGAGAGAGAGAGAGAGATGAGTGGGGGACTCGGACATAAACGTATATTTATACGTAGTGATCTAAATTTGTGTATTGAGATTCTCCCCGTTGTAATGGGCTTTTGTGTACGTTTTTTTAAGACAAAAATTAATGTGGTGGTAATTTGTGATTTTCCTTTTCTTTTTAACCCTTTTTTTTTCAGAAAATTCTTTTTAATTTGTGCGTTCAAGCATAATAATTATCTAAATTTTGAACATACAAAAATATAAACATTCTAAAAAACTTGCATTTCTATTACGGTTAATACAGAGTATATATACTCTTGACAATTTGGTTACTAATAAAACAAAAATTAACGTACATAAAATATTTAATTTATGGGCAATAAAATAGCGATTACAACAATGGGAGAAAACTAACGAGAAAGTGTCACTTTAACGTACATAAAAAGTTATAAAATTTACATCTAGACAAAATATTTCTTTAGAAAAATATGGGATTTGCCTTAGATAGCTAGAGAGATTACAAAATTGTTCATAAAAAAATATTTTTTTGATATGTAGTGATTTTTTATTGATCTATTTATAATGTATAAAAACTCTACAATGTTATATATATATATATATATATATATATATATATATATATATATATATATATATATATATAGTAGAGCTTATATGCTTTTAAAAGTATAAATTCATTCATATTTATAAATTTTTTACCATTTAATTTGTATTGAGATTTGTACTTTTTATTTTTTCTTTCTCTCTCTTTAGTTGACTTTACAATAGCATAAATTTCAATACAAATTCAATAATAAAAAATTCACAAGCATAAATTGATTTATACTTTTAAAAATATATAAGCTCTACTCACTCTCTCTCTCTCTCTCTCTCTATATATATAGAGGATAAGAGAATAATATTAAAAAAATATTAAAATTTAATTTTTAAATAATTAAATAGTTTAAATTATATTCAACGATATCGATCATCGATCATCGATCCTAAAGCTTCATTATTAAAAATAAATCGATAGCAATAGAGCCCATGCTATTAATAATATTCTACCTCAATATATATCTCTCTCTCTGTATAGAGAGAGAGCGCTAGGTTGAAATACTATCGGTAGTAAACGGACTTTATTGTCACTCATTTATTTTCGATGATAAAATTTTTAAAACGACGATCGGCGCTGTTAAATATAATATAAACTATTTAAACTAATTAAAAATTAAATTTTATATTTTTTAATATTTATTTTTGTCCATTAATTTGACACAAAAATAAACTGAAAATAAATATTTTTCAAAAAAGTGATGACATGAATCTTATAATCAATATCGAGAGTATAGATCTTGTTTTAAATAGTTTTTTAAAAAAAAATAACCAAAATTTAATTACTTTGAATTTTTTAGCATTGTTAAACGAGTAAAAAACTCATATATATCATTAAAACTCTAAATTTTGTAATTATTTGATCATTATGTCAATAATACTAAAAGAATTTGAAATTTAATTTCTAAATACTTTTATGGTCTAAATCATATTCAACAATATCGATCATCGATTGAGAAATTTCATCATAAAAAATAAATAAGTGACAACAGAATCCATTTGCTACTTATAGTATTCCTGCACAACTATAATATATATATATATAAAAATAAATGAGTGACAACAGAATCTATTTGCTACTTATAGTATTCCAGCACAACTATAATATATATATATATATATATATATATATATATATATATATATATATATATATATATATATATATATATATATATATATATATATAGTAGAACTTATATACTTTTAAAAGTACAAGCCTAAATATACTTGTGAATTTTTTACTATTAGATTTGCATCGAGATTTATGCTATTATAAAGTCAACTAAAAAAAAAAAAAATAAATAAATAAATAGCACAAATCTCAATACAAATTCAATAATAAAAAATTTATAAGTATGGATGGACTTATACTTTTAAAAGCATACAAGCTTTACTCTATATATATATATATATAGGAAAATGCTATGTGTACACCCCTTTCGGGGTGTACATCATACACCCCACCCATCCAAGGGTGGGGGTGTGATGATGGGTCACTTGATGTGACCCGTAAAAAATATCGCCACCATTAAAATGGTGGAGGTGTATGATGTACACCCCTTCGGGGTGTACATGTAGCATTGCTCATATATATATATAGTAGAGCTTATATATTTTTAAAAGGATAAGCCCAAATATACTTGTAAATTTTTTATCATTGGATTTGCATTGAAATTTGTATTTTTGTAAAGTCAACTAAAAAAAAGAAAGATAAAATAAAAACATAAATCCAATACAAATTTAATAATACAAAATTTATAAATATAAATATATTTGCGCTTTTAAGTATATAACCTTTACTCTATATATATATATATATATATATATATATATATATATATATATATATATATATATATATATATATATATATATATATATATATATATATATATATATTATAGTGTGGGCAAATAAGTGAAGTAATTACTAGTAGGTAGATGGTGGTGAATGGCGTACGCACAAAAATAGTTAAATAGTTAGATATTGACCATATTAATAATTGGGTCAATTAATATATATGTCAAACTTCGCTTTCCGGAATATACGGTGGAAAATTTTTTGCCGTTTTCTAGTGATTTACACTGCAATGTAACATCTCCAGCAAAAGAGTCAAATTTGACTAATGATGTTTCCACATTTCCGTGTGTGGTTCACTTTCTAAATGTTGAATGGGATATTTTTGGATAGAAACGTATGGACCTTGTCTTAGCTGCAGCGCACTTGTCAAATTGATATTTCGAACTTCGAATTTTAGCTTTATAATTTGTTTTTTTGCTATACGGATTTTTATTTATTTTAACTAATGTTAGATCGTTGACGTTAATTATTAATCATAAAAATTCGAACAGTCAAAAATATACAATCAGTTTATTGAAAGAATAGCCTAATTAACCAGCTATTGAGATCATATTTTTCTGCCACAGGACGGAGTGACACGTGGCATCGACTATCGGTTGAAAGATATCAGCCGACAAGGATTTGAGTCGACAAAGAGAGATTCACGTCTCGATTGAGACCGATCTTAATCGCGGAAGATAATAGCGCGCGACGCATGCCATCGGCCGAAGACATCAGCCGGTGAAGGAGGAAGGATCCGCAGCCTGATCCGGGCCACTCTCAGTCACGCGAAAATGCGGCACGCGATATAGGCTATCGGCTAAAAGAGTATCAGCCAATAGGAGGAGCAGCCGGCAAAGAGGACCAATGCCTCGTCCAAGACTAACTTCGGCTGCCACCTGGTATTGAACCGCCCCGATCAGACGGCGAAGCAGGCGGAGTCAGAATTAACTTTCAGATGATTAAGCCGAAAAAGGAAAGACCCACATCTTATTTCAGACCGGTCATAGGCGCGACACAAGACACGACGAATGCCATCAGCTAAAGGCGCTAGTCGATATGAGAGTCTGCCGACAAGAGACGAGGTCAACAGGAGGACTATCGTCCCATCTAAGACTGTCCCTCAGCCGAAGATAGATACAAGACCGCCTCAGTCAAGCGACAAGGAAGGCGAGAGTCCAACATAGCTTTTCGGCTGCTCGAGCCGAAAAGGAAAAATCTTAGAGGGAATGAGTGCGAGATTTAGACGCGAACCCCGCAACTAACCCAGAAATGCAAGCAACGCCCAACATTGAAAAGCGCCGGGAATCATGCTCTGGAGCAACGATTAGGGGATGAACTTAAACGGAGAAACGACTACTATCCTATTGAGGGCTTTTGGCTTAAAAGAAAGTAGTTGCTGGATATCTGATAACTTCCCTCAATTTGCGCCGATAATTCAAATCGGCGCCTAATAATATGATTCGGGGAGTGTATAAATACTTGAACCATCGAAGGAAAATGGGTCCGGCAACCTTGTAAGTCCGGTACCACCACAGTTTCTTCATTTATCTAGAAATAGATTAACTTAACATTTCATATCTGCATTTACTGCTTTTCTAGGAGCAGGTTTAATTGTAATTCTTCTATACCTACCTTCTTCCTTGTATCCCCTTCTTCAAATCAATATAAAGTGTAAACCGGCCCATTCAGTCATATTTTTATTTATGCATTTAGAGTGTAAACCGGTTTATCAGCCGTATCTTTATTTGCTTTTCTTGTATTTCAAAGTTATAATCGGCTCCTTAGCCGTACATTTATCTCTCTACCCGGTTCGGCTATTCTAAATCGAAACCGGCAATCCCTCTCTACCTCCGTAAATCCGCTTTGGCTGTCACTGGTTGTTGCGATCGTGAGAGTTACCAGAGGAGAACCCGGCCGAGCGGATCCCTCCTCGGCCCGATCGCTTGATTATTGGCACGCGGCGCACTTCGACACCTCTGGAGGGTCACCCATGGGTTGATCGCACGCAAGCCACATTTTGACCCCAACACTAGCCTTTCGCCATTTCGAACACGACTCGATTCACTCTGGTTTCTCGCCACAAGGTAAGATACTAACCCTTTTAAGTCAATAACTTATACATCTCATCTTCTAAAATGTTGAATCTCAAAAGCACTATTTAGTAGAAATTAAGTAGTTTTTTGCTTCTATATAGTAAAAGATTAATCTGAAATTTGAGTTCGAATTATATTAATACTACTTTGAACAATCATCAATTGCAACTCAACTTCTAAAACCTTTACTTAAACACCATATATAGGTCCTGATTTTTTTCGTATATTACAATTTCGCCCTTTTTTTTCCCTATAAAAAAAAAGTTTCTAAATCCTGTTTCAATTAAGTACACTAAAAGATGGGTAAATTAGTAATTTACGATGGAAAAAAAATCTAACTTCTTCCAGTAAAACGACTGAGATGCCTATTATATATATATATATATATATATATATATATATATATATATATATATATATATATATATATATATATATATATATATATATATATATATAAGGATTTATATATTTTTAAAAGTACAAGTCTAAATATGTTTGTAAATTTTTTACTATTAGATTTACATTGAGATTTGTATTATTTACTTTTTCTTTCTCTTTTTCAGTTGACTTTACAATAGCACAAATCTCAATGCAAATTTAATGATAAAAAATTTACAAGCATAGTTCGACTTGTCCTTTTAAAAGTATATAAGTTTTACTCTATATATATAAGCTCTACTATATATATAGTAGAGTTTGTATATTTTTAAAAATACAAGCCAAATTATGCTTGTAAATTTTTTACTATTAAATTTGTATTGAGATTTGTGTTATTTTATTTTTTCTTTCTCTCTCTTTAGTTGACTTTACAATAGCATAAATTTCAATATAAATTCGATAATAAAAAATTCACAAGCATAGTTAGGCATGTGATTTTAAAAGTATATAAACTCTACTCTCTCTCTCTTTCTCTCTCTTTATATATATATATATAACGAGAGAGAGAGGAGAGAGAGAGAGAGAGAGAGAGAGAGTCCTGCCACTATACTCTTTTGAGTACGATCGACTTCATATCATAAATCGTTTTCAATAATAAATTAAGCTTTCGAATTGACAATTCAAGCCGTTAAACATGATTTAAGAACATTTGAAAGTTTTAGAAATAAAATTTCATAATTTTTGGACTTTATTTATCTTAAGATCGAAATATATCAAAATTGACAATTTTTAACGACCGGTATGGAATAGTTGCTAGTTTAACGGTGTAAAAGAATCAGAATAGATTGAATTTTTAATAGAAAATCTATTCACTATTTAGATAGAGATCTATACCTCCGATTTTAAATTGAAGAATTTGATTCTCTATTTTTATGTGGTCTTTCGATTTTGACTGTTCATACTATACTCACTTAATGAACTTTTATTATAATTTCAAAAAATTACGAAATTTAATTTTTAGAAATTTAAAATGCTCTATCTCATATTTAACGGTATGGATCGTCGATTCAAAAATTTCATCATCGAAAACAACTTATAAATACGAAAGACCTATACTCATATTAGTATAATAGATCATCATCATCTCTCTCTCTCTCTCTCTCTCTCTCTCTCTCTCTCTCTCTCTCTCTCTCTTTATATATATATATAAGAGTCCGGCTAGTATAATATCAATAGCACAAAGTACTTTGTGCTACCAAGTTTTCCACCATTAGATCTATCCCTTCAATCATTTCCACCCCTTAGATCATATTATTTCTCCAATCACCTACTAAACTCAAGGAGCTCACTATCATTCTAACCACACATCTTCTTATCCAAAAATCAAAAACCTAATAAAACCAAAAGCTTGGTGCTATCGATAACATAGTAGTCTAGTTCTATATATAATCTAACATTGGAGGAGAGAGAATATTACTATCCAGTTCTTAGCTTTGCATGTGCTGGGTTTGTTTAAATGGATAAACTGAGAGTGAGAATCTCTTTTTTCTGGATTAGTTGTATGTGAGCCACTCATTTTCTGGTTTGGAATTGTGTGATGGTATCTTTTTCTTTCTATTTCCAAAAATGTTTGGACAAATTACTTGGTATAATGTTTGAATAGTTCCTGATCAGATCGATATCTAGATATTTTCATATTCTGGCACTTTCTCATGTACTGTAATTCCATCGATTTGTAACCACTTGAATAATCATACATTTTTTTAAAAAACAAAATAACTTTAATTTAATATTTTTAACTAAAATTTTAATAATAATAAAAAAAAAGAGAGTTATTTTACGTAATAAGTAAGCAAGCTAGGCAGTCCTTTCATGCAACAAATTTAATATTTTTTTTACCTCGTTGTATATAAAAAATCTCTGATACTATCAAATTTAATAAAATGAGTAGTTAAGGGATTAAGTCACAATATCAGTATGCAGGAATTAATTGTCCTTACATTAAACGATATGATTGTAGTAGTAATATGAGTGCTTTTATTTATATTTTTTTTTTATTTAATATTTGATTTGACTGTTAATACTGTAATTAACTTTGTGTGAAAATTAGCAGTTTAATTGATTATTAAATTATTTGAAAAAGGAAAGTAAAAAAGAAGAAAAACTAAACTGATTAAGACAACAAGTTTGCTGAAGATATATATATAAGACTCAAGACTCCTATTTGTACTGTGGCCACATCATGGGATTAGTTGTTTGTGAAATGAAGCTAAAGAGAACCTTCCATTATAGGATGTCAATGGGTCCAAATACCCCAACTCGAATCTGAACGGAGAGGATATATTCAAAGCTAAACACATAGTTTTGGATGCGGATATTAAAAATAAAAGCTCGATGGATTTAAATTCATATATAAATTTTGTCTGTAACTCATCTAAATCCGAATCTGAACTAATTAATTATGTATATATATATATATATATATATATATATATATATATATATATATATATATATATATATATATATATATATATATATATATATAATTGAGCTTCTATACATGTAAAAGAATTAAGTTATTGATGCTTATGGCTTTTTAGTATTTGAATGTAGAAATATATTGTTATGATGATAATCATACTTTTGGATTTAGTGGGTAGTTGATGAAATAGTATGATCTAAGTAATAAAATTAATCAAAGAAATAGAATGATAGTGGCCTCCTAAGGTTTAGTAGGTGATTGAGAAAATAATATGATCTAAGAAATAAAAATAATTAAAGATATAGATCTAACGACGGAAAACTTGATAGCACCAAATATTTGGTATCGATAGCATAGTAACCAAACTATATATATATATATATATATATATATATAGAAAGAGAGAGAGAGAGAGAGAGAATTGAGTTTCTATATTTTTAAAAGTACCAAGTTTTTTGTGCTTGCAGGTTTTAGCCTTTGGATGAAAAGATGTGTGATTAGAATAATAGTGGCCGACCCCTTGGGTTAAGTAAGTGATTGGTGAAATAAAGTGATTTAAGGGATGAAATTAGTCAAACAAATAAATTTATCGGTAGAAAATTTACAAACACCAATTACTTGGTGTTTGTACAAGCATAGTAGCTGAACTCTCTCTCTCTCTCTCTCTCTCTCTCTCTATATATATATATATATATATATATACCAATTACTTGGTGTTTGTACAAGCATAGTAGCTGAACTCTCTCTCTCTCTCTCTCTCTCTCTCTCTCTATATATATATATATATATATATATATATATATATATATATATATATATATATATATATATATATATATGATGTTATATTTGAATTTGTATTTTAAAAATTTAGATTTAATGTAATATATTTTGAAATATGATAAAGAGAAATAATTATCTCGAGTTCGAGTTTCGATTTTTTTTGTCCGATTCAGATTTGGATATAAATTTTTAAAACTTCGTCCGAATTGAATTTGAATTCGAATTTTAAATTTATTGTTGGGTTCGAATTCAGATTTTTAAAAATGCCCCCAATCCTACCTATTGACATCCCAGATCTATAGATATATAATTAAAGAAGGTATTTAAGGGACAAGGAGGATATTCTTCTTTTGCACTGCAACTGATCTCAGATGCACATGCCTGATGCATCCCACATGTCCAAGATTAGGAAGGAGATGCAAACTAACAATAATAGAGATCCACATTAGTAAGATTAAACTTCATTTTTATTATTGTTTATGTTTAGAAAAAAAAAAAAAGATTATATCACCACTACAACAAAATTATGCTATAGCGACATTTTTAAGTATTTCTAAAATTTGAAAAAAGTGTCGCTAGCAAAAATACCGACACTTATTATTAGTGTCGTTATATGTGCCGTGGGTGTATAGCGATATATTTTTGTAATGTGTTTCAAAAATGTGTCCCTATAATCTAATTTTAGATATAGATAGAATATAGATAGGACACTTATATAAAAATGTCACAAAAATATATTTTTATAACCTAATTTTATTATAGCACTATAGCAAAACTATGTTATAGCGACATTTTTAAGTGTCCCAAATATTTTAAAAAAATACTGCTGAAAAAAATACCGACACTTGTTATTAGTGTCGCTATATGTGCATCGCTAGGATGTATAGCGACACATTACTGTAATGTGTTTTAAAAATATGTCCTATAACCTAATTTGGAATATGAATGAAATATAAATAAGACACTTGTAAAAAAATATCACAAAAATATGTCGCTATAATCTAATTTTATTATAGTGTAGTGCACTGAAGCTAGTTTTTACAAGTGTTATGGAGATAAAATTGTTGAAAAAAATATTAAAACTGTTATCATGTATAATGATCAAAGGTGGCATGAATTGTTTGAATTATTGTGAAATCAACATAGAATAATAAGAATGAGAATACATTCTCTAACTTTTGAGGGCTAATCAATCAATCAATCAACCAATCAATCAATTTTTTTTGTTTTTTTTTAGCCTCACATGAGTGCCTTCCTTGCTTGTGAACCATTAACTTGTCATCTCACACACATTGGCACATAAATAATCTTTCCAACAACCTATCATGGGTTCCCTTTTCACTTTCTTGTCTCCACATGTGATAAAATTTAAACCTTTATTCTCCCCCAACGTGCTACAATCAATGCCTATATATATATATATATATATATCCTCCAATAGAGATCTCTAGCTACTCTATCTTCTTATTGTTTGAATATAATTATTTATAAAATTATTAATAGCATATTTTTATTATATCCTTCAATAGTTTTCTATATTCCATAGATTAAGTGGTTTGGAGCTTCCTTGTTGACTCTCACAAGTTTCACAAGTTTTAGAAGCCATATCACATCATAATCACATGTACTATACAAAATCAAATTTAAAATTAATTAAGTTAAATTTAACTAATAGTGAGTAGGCTTAATGAATAGTAAAAGCATACAAATATAATATTTACGAATTTTGATTGTGACTCGGTCTAATCAATCTCACATAATTTTAAATATGATTTGATCCAATTCATATTCACGGCAGTTCAAACGTGACTCGAAGCGTATAGGCAGCACTCATAAATTTCGATTATGTCGCAGGCCAACCAGTCTCACACAATTTCGAGCATGACTCGATCCAATCTATCTTTTCACCATTTAATTCAAACGTGACTCAATCCGACCTTACCTTTCCGCCATAAAGTAGAATTAATGTTGAATCTGATACCATTTGTCGGATCGTCAACACTAACCACTAATCTCAAAAGCTCGGGCTATTAGAAATAAATAATCAATTCACTTAAAACGTGCAGACACATCGTCCACGGATCTCGATCGATTGTTATTTGATTCAACCAGCCTCACGCGACTTCGAATATGATTCGATCCAATCTAATCTCACGTTATTTCGAACGTGACTCAATCCAATCCAACCTTCCGCCACAGAATAAAATACTGGCCATTTTAAACCAACATACAATATGAGGTGAGAATCTCAACCAAGCACATCATCACTAAATAATTAAACATATAGGCTAAATTACAGAAAACCCTCCTGTCATATCCCGCTTTTCCACTTTACCCCCCTGTCATTTAAAAGTCGACAACCTGCCCCATCGTAATTACCGAATTGTTTTTAGGGGGCAACGACGTTGACAGAAATGGTAAATTGACGAAAATGCCCTTCCTTTTTTTTTCGAAGTTTTTTTTTTTTTTTTTTTTTTCGAAGTCTTTTTTTTCTTTTTCTTTTTTTTTTTTTTTTTTTTTTTTAGGGAATATTTTCCAAGGGTATTTTGGGTATATGAAAATATATTTTCAAAAAAACTGACGGTCAACTGACAGTCAACTGACGGCTGGGGGTTATTGCACAATTCGATAATTACGAGGGGGCAGGTTGTCGATTTTTAAATGACAGGGGATAAAATAAAAAAGCGGGATATGACAGGGGGTTTTCTGTAATTTAGCCAAAACATATATGCATATGAGAAGTGCTAGGTGTACACCCCCAAATGGGGTGTACATCCTACACCCACCCATCCTAGGGTGGGTGTTCATCCACTCGTCACTCGATGTGACGAGTGGAATTCACCCACCCCTAGGATGGGGTGGGTGTAAGATGTACACCCCATTTGGGGTGTACATCTAGTATTTTTCTATATATATATATATGCGCGCTTTATTAGGATGCTCACCACTTATATAGTAGATCTCAAGCATATATAAATGTCCGGGAAAGATGCTTTCCCTTTTCAGAAACAAAAGGAATCTGTCACCAAATTGGCAATAACTCCCGTGAATCTCGGACTCCGTAGCGAAACGGATCCATCACTCACAAATGTTTCAAAACAAATTAAATATATCTATAACTATTTTGATGTATTTGGTATGAAAAGCTCCCCCTTTGGAAATTGGTGCAGTTTCAATTGCAGTAACTGATAATGACTCTAATCATCTGATACCAAACAAAAAAAAATATATATATATATATATATATATACTGAAGTTGTATGTATATAATAACTACATATATCTTCAACTATATTTTCTGCGTGTATATTATATTATTTGATGATCTCTGACACCCCATGCGCCCTTTCTCAGCAATCTTGTTGCAGATATACAAATAATTAAAGAATACTATTTTTCATGCAAAGATTTATCTTTATTGTTGTTATTGTGAACAATATGAATTATGCAAATTGATATACCAGTAGATTAAAAAAATATATCCAGATGATATTACAATGCACGAGTTCCAAAGTAGTTCTTTTGTTAGCTTTCTATAATATCTATGACACCCCAGTAAGTTTACATTGGTTAAAAAATATTGTGATTAGTGTTAGCGGGCTAAGTCATTAAAGCATAATACTGATTGAAAGTGTAAAAATTAAGTACTATGCGAGATAAAATGCTAAACTAAAAGTTCCGTAGAAACCACATTTAGAAACTCTCATTGTCTAATTATTCTAGTTTGACGATTTTTTTTTTGTTTTGAGAGAAATTTCGCATGCTATCCGCTTCGTTTTTGTTTATTTTAAAATAAACTTAATTGAAAATATGAAATAACACTTCGAACTTAAGCCCTTTGTCACTTGCGCTAGGGATGGTCGATAATTTGACGATTTGTAACAGATATAATTGAAAATATAAGATACCATTCACTGTAACAACTCATTTTCTAGTAATTCTGATATTGGTGGTTTGTAACACCCCAATAATTCCACATGCATGGAATGAAAAAGAACAGATAATTAGAAATATAATGTGCTATTGAGCCAAGTAATAATAATAATTAGACCTGAGCAAATATTGTTACAATATCAGTTGGGGCAACTTAAACAGCCACAGAATCCCACTGTAATCCTTTAACCTGAAAGAATGATTGATCTGCCAAATGCGTCGAATTCGATCAAAAGAGTTGCAAAAACTGTTGAATTGTCGCCAATTTTGATGGAAAGTTTCGTAACCGCTAGTTAGTTTCACATTTCCGGCGAACAACAACAACAACAAGATGGGAGACAATGAGAGTACATGCATGCTCAATTACATTAAGCAGTTACCCTTCATCAAATCAGTGACCCGAAAATGAAAGATAGAAGCAGTATTATACTCAAATTATCCATCATATTATCCATCCCGCCGCATTGCGAGAGCAATAAATGCCCCTACCAAAGTCATCTCTCTTCAGGATTGCCGCTGCCGCCTGTGGCGTATTCTTCTATAATCTTTGTGGCAAGTGTCATAAGATCAACGAACGCGCTAAATGATGCACGAAGAAACCTAGCCTCCACCGCTTCGAAATGTCTGAAAATCACGAACCGTGATATATGTAAGCGTGATAAATTGCAGCAAATCTAGCTATTTGCTATTCTTTATCCCTGCAAAACCTCTAGTTTCGTGCATGCCCTTCGAAAACAAAATTAATTACATATCGAAAAGAACAAAGTTACTTGCATATATATATAACCTTGCAGAAGCACCACTCTTCTAGATTGAATTGAGATGGCACCCCGACTTGATGATAGTTTCGTAAGAAACCAAACATCAGAGATGTATGTACGTTCGAAGTTTCAGAATTTTACAGGGTTGCATTAGTAAATAGATGGTTTTGCAGGGGTTACATATAAGAGATGAACTAACACTGCAAGCTTGCCATCAGAAACAGACATCTGCCTCTTAACCTTGTCTGGTTGTAGCTGCAACGGAAGCAAAGAGATTTAAGTCGGAATTTATCTTTCTTTTACCAACAACTATGCACAAAATACGTTGTATAATTTCCTAACCTCCTTGTCGACAGCTAATGCGGCATAGACAATTGACGCATGCTCGTTCGATCCATAATCAACTTCGAAGTCGCTGAAAACAGATAAATTAGGATGGCGGTCGGCATAATTGTACTCAAACTGCCAGACAGACTCACAAAATTCATCAAGCTGCTGATAGATAGAGAATACGGTGTCAACGAGATTTTAATGTGATGCAATAGTTTAGTAGTAATAATATTTCCAGCCAAGACCAGGTGTTACAACGCATACATTTTGATCTTCTTTTTTTGCTTGATGATAAAATAACGCTACAAATAAAGAAGTACGCATGATTTAGGATACATCAACCTACGATAACCTCCAAACGACAGAAGAAAAGGTATTTGTCACGATGACCCGACTGGTTCACTAATATTAGCATCTCGTCGGACTTAATTCGCTAACGCAAAATGCTCGAGCCTAATTTACTTATACTAATAAGCTAGTTCGTATATACCGACATATAATTCCAACAATATATAATGTGGACTATTGGTGATTGAAAAGTTAATGGTCCGCATGGAAATTATAGTTTCCAACATAAAGCAAGCGAAAAAACCTTCTGGTGAGTTAAAGAAATTTAAAACTAACAAATTACTGTGGAAATGTAACTTGAAAAGTGAGAAAAAAAAAAAATAGGGGGTAAAATTGTATGGTGTTCCCCTCAACTATAGGCCATTTTGAACTAGGCCCTCCAACAAAAATTTTGTTTTTGTTTTTTTTTTTTTGTATTGATACATCTGCAACTTTTAATTGTTTTGATTTGAGTCATTTTTCTAATTTAAATTTAGAAATCCGCTTACGTTAACAAAATCACCGTTAAATGTTGCACAATTACCAAATTTGATCGATGAAAATAACTTTAGTAAAAAAAAGTAATAATAATAAAACTCAATGGTGAGTCAAACAAATGAAAATGGAGTCTAATTCAAAATGACCTATAGTTGAGGGAGCCTCAGAACATTTTTTTAAAAAACCAATTTTATTAAAACATCTAAAGGACATCAAGAAATAAAGGAAAAATCGTACAAAAAAATGGATCATTTTCATTCGAATATCCATCCGACTTTTCAAAATTTTGATTTTACTTCCCAATCTTTCAATTAGTTTGATTTGAATCGGTCGACGACAACACTTTGACTGCAAAATTTAAGCTAATTGTATAATTTAAATAATTTATAGTTGCGAAAATTGCATGAAGTATACTACCTAAACGAAGCGTTCAAATTTTGAAGTGGATAGTAAAATCAAAATAATCGATAGTTCATATAAATTTTGTATATCTTTACCAGAAATAAATGCATAAATGATTCCATATAAGAGAAAGATTCAAACTTTAACTAAAAATGAATCAAACTTAGGCCAACTAAGCTCGAAATTAGCAAATTACGGAATATTTACATCCACCGGAAAGTGATAAAGGAAATCTCAATCAAACGGAAGTAGCGAGAAGTAGAGAGAGAAACTCTCACCAGCGAAAATCCCAACCGGAAGAAGTTAGGGTTTCGGCGTTGGCAACGCCGCCGCCATCGTTGGAGACCACCGCGTCCATGTCGCGAGCTTCGTAGGGTTTTTAGGGTTTTGATAGAGAGAGAGAGAGATGAAATTTTATGGGGACGGGCCCCAATCAAGTTCTCGGATGGGCGCACAATTATTCGGTGCGCCTGGTGCACCGTTAGTTTTTTAAAAACATTTACGTTTGAATTTTTTTAAAAAAACAAAATTATATAATTTAACATAATTTTTAGATGGAAAATGCTATGTGTACACCCGTAAGGGGTGTACATCTCACACCCCCACCCATCTAAGGGTGGGGGTGTGATGATGGGTCACTTGATGTGACCCGTAAATAATATCGCCACCATTAAAATGATAGAGATGTATGATGTACACCCCTTTGGGGTGTACATGTAGCATTGCTCTTTTTAGATTATGTCTGAAAGAGAATTTTTGTATAAATAATCATATAAAATATTATTATTTTAAAAGTAGCCTCTTAATTATTTTTTTTTATAAAAATAGTCTTACAAATGTGTTAAATCATTCACCGCATTTAGGTTGCGTTTGGAAATAGGATAAATTTGAGTAGAATTAATTTTTTTATTCCCATAATTCTATTATATTCTACGATAGAAAAGAATAAAATGAATATTGTGTTTGGTAATATTCTATTCTATTCTATTGAGTAAATCAAATATTGTTTGGTAAGTTTTTTGCTAATTGGAGAAGAATAATAGAAAAAGTAGATTTTTGTAATCCAAAATACCAAATTTGCCCTTATATATTAGTGCATTTTACATTATTGTATAATCAATATACAATGATGTACAACATAGGTAAAAACTGTATTTTTTGAATTTTAAGTTTTTAAAATTTAAAATTTTTAATTTAAAATTTAAAAATTAAAATTTTTAATTTAAAATTTAAAATTTAAAAATTAAAATTTTTAATTTAAAATTTAAAATTTAAAATTTTAAAATTAAAATTAAAATTTAAAATTAAAAATTTAAAATTTTAAAATTAAAATTTAAAATTTAAAATTTAAAATTTAAAATTTTAAAATTTTAAAATTAAAATTTAAAATTTAAAATTTAAAATTTAAAATTTAAAATTTAAAATTTACAATTTACAATTTACAATTTTAAATTTTAAATTTTAAATTTTAAATTTTAAATTTTAAATTTTAATTTTAAAATTTTAAATTTTAAATTTTTAATTTTAATTTTAATTTTAAAATTTTAAATTTTAAATTTTAAATTTTTATTTTCATTTTAAAATATTATATTAAAATATTAAATTTTGATATGCGGGCGGGATTAACGAGGATGCTTTGGGCAGTGAGAAAGGAAAAGTGGGAAGATATAAATTTTGGTTTACCATCGGGATAAGCCTAATTTCGATGGTCGGAGGGGATTAAATAAACGGGTTATTCTCTAAATAATGGGAATTACCCGGTTTGACCGGGATAATTTTTTTTGGCAAAATAGGATAGTGTTTGGCAGAATAAGAAGTATTATTTGTATATATACTCTCAAATTCCAAAAACAAACGCAGCCTTAGAGAATTTAAAATTTTATAAAATTCTAGAAAAACGGTGAATAGTTCACCGCTTGTAAATGTTTCACCACTTTTAAATGCAGTGAACAATTCACTACATTTAGAAAATTTAAATTTTATAAAAATTATTCACCGCTTTAATTTAAAATTTATAATATTCTATTTAGCCTTATTAAAAAAAATATTCTCAATTTAATATTCTTTCTAAAAAAAAATTTCTAATCTAATCTTATTTTGATAGATTAGAGAAAAAGATATAGTTTAATAATATTTATATAAAATTATATGTTAATTAAGAGAAAAAAATTATTTTTTTTTCTCTCCTTAACATGGCATCATTTTTTTATAGGGGCAATTTTCTATGTACCCTAAAAATTTTCCTGTTTTCAGATTTACCCCTCTTAGAAGGCTAATATTAAAACTACCCTTCTTACGTTCCAACTTCTTTCCAAAATACCCCTGAAGTTAAACTCTGTTAGTGTACCGTTTGGAACTGCCGTTATCTGTGTGTAATTACTATTTTGCCCTTTCAAATATACCCTAAACCCTAAAACCCTAAACCCCTAAATCCTAAAACCCTAAACCCTAAACCCTAAACCCTAAAACCCTAAACCCTAAACCCTAAAACCCTAAGGCTTCGTTTGGTAAGGGGGATAAGGGGGGAATACCCCCATTATCCCCCTTACCATACCCAAACGGGGATACAAATTCCAGGAATCCGGGTTCTAGGGGTAGCGGAATAGTAGGTATGGATCCTGGAATCCAAATTCCAGGAAATGGGTGGAATTAGGAGAACCCATCTACGCGGCGCGGGGTTCGAGGCTGCGTTCCGAAAACTTGCTTTACTCTTCTCCCCAACCTTGCTTTACTCTTCTCCCCAACCTTGCTTTACTCTTCTCCGATCTCCTTCTCCGATCTCCTTCTTCTCCGATCTCCTTCCCCGATCTCCTTCTTCTCCGATCTCCTTCTCCGATCTCCTTCTCCGCGCCACGCCCCTCTGCGCACCTCTCCACGCCCCTTTGCGGCCCCTCTGCGCCCCTCTGCGCCCCTCTCCGCGCCCCGCTGCGACCCCTCTGCGACCCCGCTGCGCCCCTCTCCGCGCCCCTCTGCGACCCCTCTCCGCGCCCCGCGGCGACCCCTCTGCGCCCCTCTGCGCCCCTCTGCGACCCCTCTGCGCCCTTCTCCGCGCCCCTCTACGCCCCTCTGCGCCCCTCTCCGAGCCCCTCTGCGCCCCTCTGCGCCCCTCTCCGTGCCCCTCTGCGACCCCTCTGCGCCCCTCTGCGACACCTCAGCGCCCCTCTCCGCGCCCCTCTGCGACCCCTCTGCGCCCCTCTGTGACACCTCAGCGCCCCTCTCCGCGCCCCTCTACGCCCCTCTGCGCCCCTCTCCGCGCCCCTCTTCGGCCCCTCTGCGGCCCCTATCCGCACCGCGACCCTCTGCGGCACCTCACCGCGCCGCGGCCCCTCTGCGGCCCCTCTGCGGCCCCTATCCGCACCGCGACCCTCTGCGGGCACCTCACCGCGCCGCGGCCCCTCTGCGACCCCTCTGCGCCCCTCTGCGACCCCTCAGCGCCCCTCTCCGCGCCCCTCTACGCCCCTCTGCGCCCCTCTCCGCGCCCCTCTGCGCCCCTCTCCGCGCCCATCTACGCCCCTCTGCGCCCCTCTCCGCGGCCCTCTGCGCCCCTCTCCGCGCCCCTCTGCGACCCCTCTGCGCCCCTCTGCGACACCTCAGCGCCCCTCTCCGCGCCCCTCTACGCCCCTCTGCGCCCCTCTGCGGCCCCTCTACGCCCCTCTGCGGCCCTCTCCGCGCCCCTCTGCGGCCCCTATCCGCACCGCGACCCTCTGCGGCACCTCACCGCGCCGCGGCCCCTCTGCGGCAACCTCTCCGCTGCGTCCCCTCGCCGCGTCGCCACCCCCCTCTGCGGCCCCTCTTGCTTCTTAACAGGTTGTGATTCTTTTTCACAAAGGTATGCCCCCTATGAGTGCCTTATTCAGTGCTTCGATTCTTCATGTTTTAATGTTGATGGCATAATGTGTGCATGTCATTGCCATAATATCTGCTGGTTCTCATGTTATTGCCTATTTGGTAGATTTGCCTGTGAGGACTGTGTTCCAATGTTGTTGCATTTCATTGCCATAAAATATGGTTGGGCGTTGGTTGTCACCTTGTTGCGAGCATATGTGATGTTTGTGTGTATGATGCCTATTCCCTGTTGGCATTTTGTATGACAAGTGTGAGTATGCAGCCTATCCCCTGTAGCTTCAGATATGGACGATGATGATGATTGCCATAGGTATTTGATGGATTGGCATGTATTTACTGCACCCCCATACCAATTGGCAATCAATTGAGTCAAAAAATATTTTATATAAATCATTTAAAAACAGGTGATAGGCATTATACACACGAACAACACATAATTGCAACATGTTGACAACCAGCACACATTATGCCAACAACCTCGCAACAGGGTTTCCACCAGCACAAATCAAAGTGGGCATACAAATATTAGCGAAAAATTGTCTGTGTTGGACAATTGCGAATATTAATAAGGACGATGATGACGATTGCCACAAGTATCAGATGGACGGCCACTGGCTTATAAAGCCAATGCTACCCCATACTATGTGGCAATCAAGTGAGTCCAATACTTAATTACAATTTCCCTCTATTTCTACTTTATTTATTACTATCAATGTGCCTTCAAATACATTATATAACTCTTATTCCAGATGCGTCCCTTCAAGAAACACGGTAAGCATCAAGCAAGAAAAAGTGTGGCTTTCGACCCACTTTCTAATTTCGTAGCATCTGAGGAGGGTCCTTGTGGGCAGCGTGCCCAACCTCAGACCCGAACACATAATTGGAGTGATAATATGGACACAATATTCATGTCTTTACTCATTGAAGAGCATACACTAGGGAATTATGTGAATGGGTCGTTCACTACAGTAGCGTGGGTTCGAATCAATGCGGCATTCAATGCTAGGACCAATTTACAACTCAAGAAGGACCAATTAAAAAATCGGCTAAAAGTTTTAAAACGGACATTCACTCTGTATAACTATTTAGCCAACAAGAGTGGATGGGGTTGGGATTGTATCCACAATATCCCGACACCTGGAGATCCAACCGACTGGGATGATGTGATAGCGGTATTGACCCTATCTTGTAAATCAAAAAAATTGTTCGACACAATTGTTTCGCGTAATATATGAATAATTGACATTATACATATCTTATTCCTATTCAACAGGGAAATCCATCATATGCAAGATGTCGAGATAGGCCATTTCCGCTATATAAGGATCTAGAATTCTTGACAGAAAAAACCACGGCCACTGGCCGATATGGATTTGCATCCAGTATGCCTGCAGCCCAAACTGTTGAGAGTTCATCCTCATCGTCCCCTGGTGAGGATGATACAAATCTTGGAATAAGAATGTCGGGTTTTAATATCTCACAAAATCCATTTGAAGCAGGTGCTTCTGCAGCCCCTCAATATGCAAATACAGGGGCGACACAAACCTCCGACTACCCATCTTCAACTCCTGACATCCCCAATGTCGGAGGTACTGCAAGCGGGAGCGGGCATAGCTCAGGAAGCAAACGACCACGCTCTCCACCACCTACAAACCCTCAACCCAAACCTACCGCGTCCTCTGGGGGACGCCGCCGCAAACCAGAAGCTAGTATTAGTGTATTATCTGAACTTGTTGATCTAGGCAAGCAAAAACTTGAACTGGCACGTGAAATGGATCAATATGAAAAGGACTGCAAAAGTAGTATTCCAACAATTTCCATTTGCATGAGCCGAGTCTATGCGATGCCAGGCATGACTACAGAAAAAGCACTGTATGTCGGGGATGCACTCAAAGATCTTAATAATCGTGAACTGTTTATGACAATGAACGACGAGATGGCAATAGCGTGGGTTGAGCGTCAAGTGTCAATGCAATCGTCTGTATATAGGCCATTTTTTTCTGGACATTAGTTTTTGTTTTTAATGTGTATGACTTTGTTTGAATGCTGTTAGATTTACTTTTGAATCATCATGTAATATGCTCATAAGACATTTCAATTATGTTTGAATGCTGTTAGATGTTCTCTTTAATCATCGACTATATTAACAAGCATGCTTGAATTATTGTTATATTACAACGTCATATGTTGCGCTTGTCAATGTTGAATATATATTGTACTTACAGCATTAATGGGTGATACGAATCATGGTCATGTGTTTTCCTCCAAAATTAATACCATAATAAGGGAGCTTTTAGATGATGATGACGACTATTGGGATGAGGTATTAGCGATGTTGGTGGAGCAAGGTTACTTTACATCTACCCAAACTGTCGACAAGCAACCGTGTCGAACCCGCCCATTCACAGGGCACCAGGTGATATGTGATATATTGAATGGCCATCCTGACCGTGGGTACGACCAGTTTCGAATGCGAACAACGACTTTCATCGCACTTCGCGATGAGCTAGTCCAAAAGCGATTGTTACAAAACACACGCAATATGACAATTGAGGAACAGTTGGGAATTTTTATGTTTTGTGTTGGACATGGGGTGGCTAATAGGGTAATCGCTGAAACATTTCAACATTCGGGTGAAACTATAAGTCGACATTTCAACAATGTGCTTCGGGCGATTGTGACGTTGAAAGACGATTACATAACATTTCCGGCGAATAATGTGCCGGCGCATGCCCGGATTAGAGATAATGTTAATTTTCACCCATTCAAGGTATGTATGCTTTTATATTTTTTAGTTCACTTATTTATATGTCACCAGTGTTCATTATAATAATTGCCTTCATGTTGTTTCATGTTTATTGCCAGAATACAATTGGTGCAATAGATGGGTCACATCTTCCGGTGGTTGTCAGCAAGAGCAAGCAACCGAGATTCCGGAATCGCAAAGGATTTACTTCGCAAAACATGATGGATGCAGTATCCTTTGACCACAACTTTCTATTTGTCTGCACTGGTTGGGAGGGATCTGCATCTAACATGAGAGTACTCCGATGGGCATGCGAAACTGGAGGATTCACTGTGCCTGAAGGTATATTGTACACATCAATTTTTATTTTGCAAATTTTTATTGATGGGGAATATAGATTTTAACATTGTAAATGTTGTGTAAAATTTATAGGCAAATATTATTTGGTAGATTCTGGCTATGCAAATACACACAGATTTCTTGCACCATATCGGGGGGAGCGTTACCATATTAGCCAATTTGAGGGAAACACACGAGGTCGCACTCATCGAAGTCCGCGCGACCTATATAACCATCGACATGCACAGTTGAGAAATGTGGTGGAGAAAACATTCGGTATTTTAAAAAAACGGTTCAAGATCTTGACTGTTGCAACACCCTTTCCATATAAAGTCCAATGCCAGATTGCGATGGCATGTTGTGTTTTACATAATTTTATTCGACGACACTCTGGTGCGGATGCCATATTTAACGATGTGATGGAGGAAGAACCAAATGTAGAATTAGATGTCGAGGAAACGGTTCATAGTGTTGGTACTACTGAGTCACAAAGAGGCGACGCGGTGCGCACAATTATAACAGACGAGTTATGGAATAATCGCAGTTAGTTATATATTTGATTGCAATGTAAGAAATGTGTAATATATTTGATTGTATGATTACAATGTGTTTGTAAATTTATGTATGAATTCGAGTATGTAAAGGACTTTTCTGATGTGTATTGAACTGAATTATGCGGCATTCAATGGGATTGTAAATGACTTATTATTTTCTGATCTTTATGACCATAATGGACTGAATTTTATGTGATTTAATCTGCTAAATATTATGTTTGTCCTATAATTGGGGGAATTTTTATTAGTGTAACGTCATTATTTCACACATTTGTTTGATTCGTTATTTACTTGATATCTGGTCATGACATTCTGTTTTACTGTTATTTAACATCCAGATAGTTATTATTACTGCTTGAATTTTTTACAATTTTTTTACTCACTATTTCACCATTTATGATTAATTTTAAAAATTAATAAAATATGCTATTAATCAACCTTATAATAAATTTAGATTAATATTAAATTATACTATAAATATATTTAAAAGGACAAAATTAAAAGAATCTTAGCTATTGTTTACTGGTTTTACAATCAAACATTTTAAATATTTTAATATGTAATTTTCTATAATTTTTTAGTATTTTTTTTATTTATTATATATTTTTAAATATTTTTTACAAATTTAAATAATATTTTAAATTTATTATTAGGTTGATTAATATAATAAATTATTTTATTTATATAATATATCATAAAGGGCAAAATAGTCAATACACAAATTTATCACTTATCAATTCTTCTTATTCCTCTATACTCAACCAAACACAATTTTTACCAATTCTTCCTATTCTCCTTATTCCTATATAATTTACCAAACACAATTTACTTTAATTCCGGTATAACTCATAAAACGAACCAAACGCAAATTTACACCAATTCCTGCTAATACCAGAATATGTACCTATCCCCGGTATAACAAAATTTTTCTAATCCCCGAACCAAACGCTACCTAAAAAATCCTAAACCCTAAACCCTAAAGCCCTAAACCCTAAACCCTAGAACCCTAAAAAATCCTAAACCCTAAACCCTAAACCCTAAAACCCTAAACCCTAAACCCTAAAACCCTAAAAAATCCTAAACCCTAAACCCTAAACCCTAAACCCGAGCAAAATAGGTATATCTGATAGTTTTCAACTCCGATTATTATTTAACTCTAGTTTAACCCTAGTTAACTTAACAAAGGGAAACGGTAGAGGTATTTTTAATAACGGTGGAACGTATGAAGGGTATATTGGAAAGAAAAAAATAAGAGGGGTAAATCAGATATTTCTTCATATTTCAGGGGCAATTATCCCTTTTTTATATATATATAATTTTTGCATTACCTTTTATTTCAGATAAAAAATATTACTGTGTATAATATTACTATGAAAGATTATTTTATATTATCGTAAAATATCTGTATAAAAAACATATATATTGTGAATAATATTTCATAAGATTTTTAAGTAATAAATAAAATAATATAGATAAACTTAATATTACTTGCTTGATCTTGAATAGAGACATTTTCGATTATTATTTTATCACTTTTATTTATAAATATTGTATAATTATATTGTCTTTATATTTTATATATTTTTTAGTTATATCAATTCGTAATCATAATAAAATAATTATTATTATAAAAAAAAAAATTTTATTATAATTATTAATATTATTATTATTAAATAATTTTCTTTTTTTTATTTTTCTCCTAATAATTAAATATTAATTTTATTATTATTTTTTTCTAATCATTCAAATAAGAGATTAGAAATATTTATAAAATAAATACTAGAAAAAAAAAATCATTAATACGTAGTTTTTCATAAATGGGGTAAATCATTCACCAGGTCCAAAAATTTTTTTAAAATGCGATGAATCGTTCACCGCTTTTTAAGAAAACGATGAATAATTCACGGTATTTAGCCCCTCCGAACTCCACAGACCTATTTTCACAAATAAATTTTTTACATATCTATTTTTACAAAAAAAAAAAAAAATGATTAGTTTTGTAAAAATGATAAATTTAATACGTAGTTTTTCATAAATGCGGTAAACCATTCACCGGGTCCAAAAAAATTTTTAAAATGCGATGAATCGTTCACCGCTTTTTAAGAAAACGGTGAATAATTCACCGTATTTAGCCCCTCCAAACTCCACAGACCTATTTTCACAAATAAATTTTTTACATATCTATTTTTATAAAAAAAAAAAAAAAAATGATTAGTTTTGTAAATAACCCTATGAAAGAGATCACTTTACAGAAAAGCCAGCAGTGATGTCAGATTTTTCTTTAGAAGAAGAAAAAATTAGAAATATTCAGTCTATTCAAATTTTACTTTAAAAGAAAAATTATTAATATTTTTTTAAAAAAAACAAACAAGATAAGTAAAATTCACTCTCAGAACCAACAACTGCACATGTATAGTTGTTACATTCAAAAGGAGAGAGAGAGAGAGAGAGAGAGAGAGAGAGAGAGAGAGAGAGAGAGAGAGAGAGAGAGAGAGAGAGAGAGAGAGAGAGAGAGAGTCATTTATTAACTCATAGCAGAAGAGTCTTTCCAACCAAAATCAGCTTACAATGTGAAGAATTGTGTAAACTACTGTTACTGCATTTATCCTACAAGACAATTTTGAACTTAAATATCTTTACATGGACCAAAATGACCCTGGCTGGAACTCTATTACACATATGTATGTTTGCTGTGAGGTGGGGCAGGTTAACTTCAATCCAATGAAGAAAATTTCATCTCAAAAGTGGTTATTCTTGTTACGGCATCTACAGACAGACGTAGACAGAAACAGGCGTGCGGTCAGAGCATGTATTCAAGTAACGCGGATGAGTAGAACCACCATGACAAACATGCAAGTCATCACGAAGATCAGAAGCCATTGAGAGCACGTCGTCTTGGAAGCCTCAGAGTAAATCTCCGTAGTGCGCACATTGGCATGGCCGGTGCTCGCCAAACTATGTTCCACGGCTCTTTCGGTGGAGTCTAGAATCTGCTCAAAATCATCAGGTGATATTAGAGAACTCTTTTGAAGTTGTTCGCGCCAGTTACACTTTTCGCTACGTGACCTGATTAAAGATGATTGATAACTGGTATTTTAGTGTATTAGATTTGTAATTAAGTCGACTGAAAGCAATAGCTTGTCTTTCTAGCAACAGTAACAGGTTGTGGCTATTTGGAGAAATGGATCTTCAACAGGTTAAGCCCTAGTCCTTTTTGAGTTCATCACAAGGGTCACTGGTTGACCAAAGAACACATAACAGAGCAGACACCAAGCACAACTCAAAAAAGGGAAGAAATATCACCTTCTCAGTGTCTTGCAAAGACTGATTCATCAAAAGACTGCTTTCTTTCAGTTGTCGTGCTAATTGAACCATTTCATCAGTCAAATCTTCTTGAAGGTTTCTGGACAATAAATAGATTCAAACACGTAATAAAATTGATCAAAGATCTGTAGTTTATTTAGAAATTTGATGCCTGTATGTAAATAACTCCAACAGAACTGGATAGTGGATCAATGTAATATACAGAATCATATGTAAGAACATGAAGAAAAACTAGGTCGAATAATTATGAATTCAACAAGTAACATGGGTTATGATGGTCATTTCATGAGTTTCCTTTAAGTTTCTAACGAAAGGGCATATGTGTAAAGAGGTTTACACACAACAAGTATATTTTTTGAGGGGTACAAGCCCTAACAAAAATCAGCCATGAAGCATCCACTAACAGTCAGTAGAGGAAATAGAAAAATGGCTTTTTCGGAAGAAAAAGGAAAGAACCATAGTTTAATAGAAGAGATAACATACCTATGTTTCTCTATGTGAGCTTGAGCTTCTGCATCCAATCTAATAGGCTTTCCCAAATCAGTCTCTTTCGGCTCATGAGAACTTTCTCCAACTTCTCTATGAGCTCTGTTTAGTTACCAGGAAAGCAACTGAGTACTTTAACATTAAAAGAAAAAAAAAATTGTGGTACATGAGCACGGCCAAAATGTGGACGTATTAGATTTACTTACATGGCTCTCCTCCTTAATCCTGCAGAAGAGGTTATATGATCTTGCACCTGTTCTGATCTAGGAGAATTTTCCTCAACTCTGTTTTCATGAAGCTCGCTCACAGATTCTTCTGGCTAAAGAGATTTTTGTCAACAGTTAGTGAATCATTGTGCGATTAAAATAACAATAAATTTGCTCTGAACAGGAGCATACTACAAGTAAACAAGATAAAAGATCTGTTGGTCACAAAGAGAAGAAATGAAGGGGAAAGTTCAGTTTCATGGCATGAAGATTGTTCCTGAGACGAGAAGCACAAACAAATGAATCGAAAAACATTGGATAGGTGTTAATGCACTTTTTCTACAGCACCAAGAATCATAGAATTACGAATACGAGAAAAATTACTCGAATGTGGAAGTTATTTTGACTATGAGAAACATAGAAAGAGCGATTCCAGCTAAGCATTCAATAAAATTTGCCGAACAGATTATACAGATGTACTTGAGATACTTCTAATTTCTGTATAGCCATTGAGTCAAGTAAAGAGCTACTTCAGTAAAACATGATATTGAAATTCAAACGAGAAAACATAACATACAGGTGAAGCAGCTAGTTTTGCAGCGAGGGCTTCAATCTTCTCCGAATATTCATTCAGCTTTGCTTTTGAAACACTGAAAACCAGTCAAAAGGATCTTTCCTTGAAATTTTTATTTAATGGGATTCACAGGAAAATGCCTGCACCCGCATTCATTCTAATTTTCTAGCAAAATGTCAGAGAAAAATAAAGAAAAAGGTAGGTGACACAAACCTTGGTATTCCTTCTGGAGTAGTCTCTGTCCCTAGCTGCTCTAATTGTTCTCTTAAAGTGGTGACATACTGCGAACAATTACACACAACTTTCAATCAATAAAATCCAACCAACAGCAACATATGGCATGATTCTGAGACAGTTGAAATATTAAAACAAAAACAACGATCCGCGACAAACTTAACCGGAACCTTCTGACTAATGTAAACAAACACAAAAGAATCCCTATTCTGAAGACCTAGAAAAGCCAAAATTACAAGTATTGCACAAGGTTAAGATGGTGATACTGATATACAGTAATGTTCGTGCAATCAACATGATTAATGACTCCAGGAAGCCAATTGTGATTTTATAACAGTTCATTTTAATTAAATTTAAAAGTCAGTTTCTGTAAATCCAGTCTTCTTTTTATTTAGATGATTCCAAGTCAGAGAAAGGATAAGGATTACATTACCTAACATATGTGAAATTCTTCCAAGAGAATAAACAGCATGCATCCCAACAAAACAAATGATACAAATTATTCATCGCTGACCACAAATAGTCCAGACTTTGCAAGGTTTCATTGTCATAATAATTACAGTTAATTACAAATTCCCTTCCTGACGTCCAATTCCAAATTACATTACATCCTTAAAATTTCAATCTCAACAATTTAGTCCCAAAAGTTTGCTCCGAGCAACAACTTAAGTCCTTCCAGTTAGTCTGCTAAAAGACATAGTGACCTACTATAAACAATAGAGACAATGTCGGCATGGCATCTCTTTCCCAGAAAACTTATAAGGATGAAATTGAAATCAGGGTCAAAATTCAAAGGGAAATTTATGTGTCAGCAACATAGAGATAACATATAATGAAAAGATTCAAGATTCTTTACAAGCCTATGAAGTATCAGCAAGAATACTGCCGTTTAAAATCAAAATGCTCTATAAAACTAAAAATAAAAAAAGATCCACTTTTACTGCATAATGAAACTGAATTTTTCACCCACATGAATAAGCTTTGCTTGATTTTGCTGTTTTGGAGCAGCCGCGAGCAACCTTCGTAAATTCACTTCGGTCTTGCTGAGCCCCATGATAAGGAGACCTAACAAACAAGTTATGCAAGATTATAAATTTGCACCCTAAAACAGCCCAAAAACTTTCCCGATTTGGTCTTAAACGGCTCAAATTCTTGAGTTTGGTTCTAATTCACCTCTAGATTATTGCCGCATTATGATTCAATTTGTAAGGGTTAATCAAATAAGAGATGATATATCATATACTTTGGTCATACTTTATGGTATGCCATCACATATATGTTATATTATATATTAGTTATTAGTCTCAGAAACTGTCAAAAATTATGACCATTTCAGACCATCACCAACGTTTTCTTTCGACATTAAGGACCACATTATTGTGACCTCACTATTCTGTGACCCCTTACTGTGGGTGCAGCGCCTCCACGGCCAGCGGGCGCATCTGAGGCAGCAGACGCACTCGGGGAGTGGGAGGCCGCGTGCGAGCGACACGGGATGCAGCCTGTGGGACAGAAGAAGAAGAATAAGGCTACTACAAATTAGGCATTGAAGTGGGAATTTGTGGTCTATGGAAAAATTCTACAAACAGGTGCTGTGCAAAAGAAGGTGAATCGGATTGGGTGTTGGGTAAAAATTGGATTATGAGCAGAGTAAAAAATGGGAATTAGAGAACTGGGGAAGGATTTTTGTATAAAAATTGAAGCTTTCGATTCAAAATAAAGTGATTATTGAATCAACACTACGATGTGTACTAAAAAAGATGAATCGGATTGGGTATTCACAAAAACGGGATCTTGAGAAGAAGAAACGAACAATGGAGACTCGAAGATGAATCTGTGTATAAAGATCGAAACTTTTGAGTATGAATCAAATGAAAGGAACAAGAATTTTAACAGCAATAACGTGCACTTCGAAAGTTTTGGGACAAGAAAGAGTGTTGTATAAAACCTAGGTCACCTCAAGCATTATCCACTAAACTAATCACAAAAATACACCAAAAAGTCCAAACTAACTTGAATATATCACAGAGAGAGTTAAATCGGGTAGAGAATCGCTCCTAAACCAAAACCGGAAAAAAAAATTACCCAGAAAAACACAAAACAAAACAAACAAACTGCTACGATTAGTGTGTTACATCAACGGATTAGGCCGATCAGGGCATCAAAAATCAGGAATCGACGAGAGGAAACATAAATCGAACTCGAGATGTTTAGAACAGAGCTAGGGTTTCCATTTTCCACCATCACTCCGGAAGAGAAGGGGTGAGTAGGGTAAAAGGCGAGCGCACCAAGAGGCGGCGTCGTCGTCGTCGTCGTCGTCGTCGTCGTCGTCGTCGGCGTCGGAGAGGGGAGGGGAAGAGAGAGAGAAAAAGAGAGAGAAAGAAATGAAAAGGTGAGTAAAGAATTTTGGGGATTGGGAGGGGTGAAATTATAATTTTATACGAGAATTAGTCATTTATCGTATTAATTTTTTTTATTTTTTACTAAAAAAAAAAAAATTATTTAGAATTTTATAAATTTTAAAACGAAAAGTGTAGCATCTACCCCCACTTTAAAATTTACAAATACTATTTTACAAATATATATATATGGAAAATGCTATGTGTACACCCCTTTCGGGGTGTACATCATATATCCCACCCATCTAAGGGTGAGGGTGTGATGATGGATCACTTGATGTGACCCGTAAAAAATATCGCCACCATTAAAATGGTGGAGGTGTATGATGTACACCTCTTCGGGGTGTACATGTAGCATTGCTATATATATATATATATATATATTAATTTACAAAATTTTACAAATAATTCCTTTTTTTCTACTTCCAGATACTTTAAATTTTCTCTTGCAAGATCAATGGATTTTGATTGCTGCCTGATTGGAGAGTTCTAATATATCTGCATTGCAGCATTGGGCTTCTTACCCTGTTCTCATATGATGCAAAAGAGTACCAAATATATCACAAAACATATAATTAAAACAATCCAAAATTTTGATCTACTTCATAAGACCTGTTTATACATTAAACTGTACAAACTATCACATCTTTTCTTTGTCTAGAAATTCTGAACAACAAATTGTGCCACAAAAAAAAAAGAGAATAATAAATGAATTGCGCTGTAAAATCACTAATTTCTGAACCATCTATCGATCTTCGAATGGTATAACCAATCTGTGCAAGAAAAGAAAATCTTCTGCAGCTTCTCTTGGAGCTAATGCTCCAGTTTGATATTGGATACTGTGGAGTTCTTTCTTACCAACTCTCTTATGGTTGCAGTAGCAACCTGTAAAAAAGGTTACATGTTATATTGAGAATACCATACAAAATATTATAAGATTAGGAGATTAAAATGTAGCTTTGGTATGATTTTTCAAACCTCTAATTTCTTTCTCAATATTTCCTCCTCTGAATCCCTCCGACAGCGTTCTTCGGCGAATAAGTCGATTAGAGCCTCTTGTTCCTTGTTTAGCTTCTCCGCCACTTGTTCTGCTGCTTCCAACTGAGTGAGGAAAAAAAAAAAAAGAAGAAGAAACAAACCAACATAAAAATTTGAAAAATTAACCAAATATTTCATGAACAATTGCAATTCTTTTTCATCTTTATCTTTTCCACCAAGAACATCATAAGATGATTGACTAAGAGCCAAATGTTACTCATTTTCCATTAAATGGTATGAGACTTACTTTCTCAGCTAGTATTTTGATTCTATCCCTCTCAAGCTGCAACTCTTTCATGCTTGACTGCTTAATTTTCTTTATCCTGAATGATTCGAAAATAACGCTGCTTGAATCCACCAAAAGAATTAAAAAAGAAGAAGAACCAGAAAATCTGGGTACCATACTAACCTATTCTTCAAATCTTCAATCTGAGAAGTCAATCTCTCAATCCTCAGACTAGAGTCATCACGGCTTGCGCCATCTCCGTTAAATTTAATATTCTTGGTGTCTTGTACCTGCCAATTATCATACTAGCATCATCATCATCATCATCATCAAATAAATTACAACACAAAATTACGAAATCACAAATTCTAGCTAGCTCTTCTACATGCTGACATTTCCTTTGGCAGAAAAACAAAATATTGATTACCTCCGCATTATATCCGCAAGGATTTTTGGCAATTCCAGCACCTCCGTTTGAAGCATAAGCTTCTGCTGCTCTGTAATTATCTGTATTTTCATAGGGAGAAAGATTTCCAGTCTTCTTCCGCGTACTTTTTACTTCGACGTAGCTTCCGTTCGTAAAATTCTGTGATTCCGTCCTTCCGTCTTCCGTCCTTCCATTAGATGGAACACGACTAACATTTCCTGATTCTGCCATTTTTGCGGAAACTTTATGTCGAGTGCCACCACATTTCTCCACATTGTGATAATTCGAATGCGAGTAAACCTTTTTGGGTATTTGGCACTTGTCAAAATCATTTACTTTGGCATCATTATTAGGAGACACATTTTGCGAAGAACAATTAGGATTGTTCTCAGATGACAAATTTTCCGGGCTTTCTGTTGAGAAAAGAGGAGGAAATCAAGCATGTTTAGAATCAAAAGGAAACTGCAGTTGAGTGTCCTCGCGAATGTAATGTTTGTTATTTAAGTACCTCCATCGTCTAGCTCGTTTGTCGACTTCTTCCTCCTCGCAGCATAACCAATTCGATCGCAATTGTCTTTCCTGAATGCAGTTAAATAACATAATTCTCGGTATCTCCATGAAGGGGGTGGGGGTGAAAAAACAAAGTACAAATGTGATGAAAAGAGAGCAAACCAATAATTTTTCTGTATCCAATTTAATCTGGATTCAAGCCGTGTAAGCACGACGGTCCGCTCAAAATCTTGCTTGTCATGAGCCGGTTTGATAAAATTGGCCTCGAGAACACCTAAAAGAGAGCACAATAATAATAAGCATAAATTAAAATTTGAAGATCAAGTTTGTGATAAATATAGAAATCGAGAAGATTTACCTATTACTCCGCGCCCATCACTTCCCGCAGCATTCCAAACTCTCCAGAAAGGCTGAGATAAGGGGAGAAAAATTAATCCACACATTGAAAGGCAAATTTAGGGCCCTAGACCCCTTTTTTTTTTTGTTTACTAATACCGAAGCGAATTTTATTTTACTTCTAAGAAGTGACAATAATAATGGAACATCCTTACTCTAACTTATTCTTTGAATTGATCAAAAAGAGAGAGAGAGAGAGAGAGAGACAGAGCATTTACTAAGAGTTACATGCAGCGAAAAAATATATATATCAGAGACGCAAAAGAAGTTATAATACAACCTTTATTAGCCTATTTTTGTGGTAGACATTGAATCCTTGAATATCAATGTGATCTTTTGCATCCTTCGCGAAGCCCAAATTCACAACAGCAAACATCTAATGAAAAAAGGCACCCAAGTTAGCAATTATTTCGCAAAAAGATATGCAAACTATGAACTGAGGGACTTGAGAAAATAAAGAAAAGGTTACATTTGGATCTTTCAAAGGCCCGAAAGCAAAAGTTTGGGGACGATAAACGACTTCGGTTTTTATCATCATATCATTGACAATGTTGTGATGCTCGATTTCTTTACCGCGCAGGATCATTCTAAAACAGCGTGGAAGTCGAAGATACAGAATTGATGCATAGCTCTACCAAAAGTAACAAAATTCTCAAATTAAGAAGAATTTTAACGCAAACGAATAAGCGCGACAAACTTAACTCACATGCATTTTCCTTAAAAGGATATAAGCCTGTAGCAAATCAATTAAGAATAAGAAAAATATTGATGACCAATAAATAAATCATGATTTGCATCTTAACCCATGTCGAACAACTTGGTTAATGAAAAAATCCTGCATTTTACCTCTCTATGTGTTGGGGGAAAGTGCACATCACCATGTATTTGTTGGATTATCTGTATTAATTTTAGCCTTAATAATAATAAAAAAAAAAAGAATCACAAAAGCATTACCCTTAACGAATGACGGTAGGTAAGAAAATGGCGGGAATTAGGGAACTTCTTGGCCATTTCTATTTTCTTTTCGTCTCGGTTGACGCCTCTAATTTGAATGTCCTGCCATCATTGAATCTTACTGTTAAAACTCATATTATGCATAAGAGTGAGTAAAGAGAGAGATAAACACACTAATGAGTAATTTTCTAAATCATCAATTAAGAATACTAAACAAATTAAACCTACATGCTCATCAGCAACAAAATCGAGTTCAAGTTCTCCTTCATCATCCTCCCAAAGATTGTATATGACTATCCGAGTTCCTTGATCAGTCATCGAATTGAACTGCATATAAATGTATAATATGTAAGTACTATATTGAAGAAGGAAAGTGCCACGCAACTCCCGTTAATGGTATTAAGAAGAAAACTGTAATTTATCCAATAAACACTCTTTTTAAACTATGAGTTGAAGTTCAAAGAAACGGTTTTTGTAATATGATATTTAAAATTGCCGATAATAGAGCCTTAGATCTTAGTAGTCCTACAGAGGGCATGATTTGAAAGACAAACATTTAAATTTGAAGAACTTCAGATAAAGAAAAAGTTTACCTGCTGAAGAAGATCAGCTTCACTTGAATATGGAGACCACCGAATTATAGTGTCCAAGTTATTACTCCATGATACCGCACTTGTTCGCATTAGCACACTCCATCCATGTTCTCTTCTTTCATAATCAATCTGCATAGAGTACAGGTGATGCATAATATCAAAATATTATGTTCATTTCTAATTCTGCAAGCATGAACAAGTACAATATTTTATACACATCATGAGTGCGCGATTGTACAGAGTGTATATTTCCACAAAGACATTGATAATATATAATACTAAAAAGGAGTCCTATATAATGATTCATAAATCATAATCATATATAGGATTTTCTTGTAGAGAATTAAAAAGAATAGTGTTAACAAGTGACTTGTTCATCTGAGCTATCAATGAACTGAATATATATATATATATATATATATATATATATATATATGTGTGTGTGTGTGTGTGTGTGTACTTACAATGGGGACTACAATATCCTCTTTTCCAGTAGATGTAAGAAATGTGTAGGACAACATTCCAATGCTCTGAGTAGGACTAAAAGACCAAGAAGAACAAAAAAAGCGCCAGTTAAACTTATTTACGAAAAGATAAAAAAGCACAAAACACATAACTACTGCATCGATTTGAAGTTAAAACTAGAAATTTAAATTGCAAAAGTGAAGAGAAATGTTTACGCTATAGGCAGTAATATAAGGTGAACCGAGAAAAAGAGAAAGACTAAAATATTATGCAAGGAAACTTGTTAGATGAAAATATGAGCTAACTATCATATTTCACTAAAACTTGCTCAAATTTAATTAAATTTTATTTGAAAAATCCTTTACTTTTGCAAAAAAGGCAACAAATTAACCTCTCTCCATTTAGTCCACTGCGACGAGTGAAAACAATCACATCCGCTCCGAGCCTCATGGTGCTTGTCTTAAAGCCATTTCCATCTGAATAAAGTTCGAAACAAATACAGAGTGATGGTAACATCTTGGAAGAGAACATAATAAGAATAATAAACGACGTTAAATGATGAAAATGACTAGGTTATCACACAAGATATTTCTCATCTAAATGTGAGAACTCACATTGTCCAATAGTATTTGTTGATTTGCTCTTAGTTGAATAGCCCAAAGACATGCATTGTCGCATTTTATCAGGGTTCATACCACCTCCATTATCTGTATAACTCAGAAAACAAAAAAAATTGAGATATTATTAAGGAAACGATTGAAATACATCTTATTTGGACAATCAAGAAGTAGGAAATACCTTCAACAAGCAACATTTTGCTCCTATCCTTCGTATTTTCCAGCATATCTACGTTAACAAATGTAGCTCCATTGCAAACCTTTAGAGAAAATGAAAATGCACCTTGTAAGTTACAAGGTATGAATATGATAGGGAAATTATTTAATGAATTTGATTTAAGGAAAGGTACCTCATCAAGAGCATTGTCCAAAAGCTCAGCCAAAGCTTTGTAGGATAAACAAATCAAAGTATAGTTAGATGTCGAATAAAACAGTGCATTTAGAATATTGATTCAAATTTGCATGAAATACATATAGTTTACATGATATAACATGTATGCTACCGAAATAATTAAAGGTATCGCAGGAGCAATAAAATGCATGCATGTTTAGCATTGCTGCATATTTTTTCTATTTGTTTTTACGTAAAAACTATATGTTATCAGGATTTGTTCGATTACTAAAAACAAATTATATTAAGTCACTTCTTAGTTGTTTTATCTTTAATTGTTAATTATGTGGATCGAAAGCTTTAACCAACTATTCTAATAGTACGTACTAATAGAAAAAGCGTTCTATCGTACTTAAGAGCTCAACCACAATGCTCACGAGTTTCAACTGAACTCAATCCATCTGAACGTTGAATTTATTATTGGGCCTCTTACTGTTAGGTCTATTGTGGACCGTAGTCCCACTCAACTTATTGGGCACATCCAACCCAGCTTATTAGTTCCATAGACTTATTATCACGGAGCAGAAAGTTGAAGCAATTTTAACTAATAAATAAAATAGCCAATAAATTAAGCAACAAGAAGCTAAAAGCTGAACAATTAGTCCATGGCTAGATGCCTCTCATATAGAGTTCAAAAAAAAGGAAAAATGATATAGTAAAAAAAACAAAATGGTAAGACAAAATGGGCACTTAAAGATGTGGATAACAATTCAAAGATTGAGTAAAGAGTAAAAAAGAAGTTTTTAGTGTATATATTCATTCTCATTGCGTAAGATTACCTCCAAGAGCCCACTTGTGGCTTGTTGCATTTGAATGAAGAAACTTGGGATGAACCCTCACATGATCCATGCCAGCTGAAAAGAAGAGTAAATAATTGTGATTTTCTTTTACCAACAGAAGTTTTTTAAAAAATTATATACATATCAAAAAAGAAGAAGAAAATTTATCGAATCGTCTAAGAGAGACAACAAATAGTTTTGAGAATCAAATTTATTCTTGTGAATCGTAAGCGCCAATCAACTATCCCAAAAAAAAAAAAAAAATGATAGAATAGACACACCCATCATACTTAAGTGCACAACCGATCTAGACATTAGATTTGTCATTGGGTCTCTTACCATTAGGTCTATTGTGGACCACAGTTTCACTCAACTTATTAGGTTCGTCGAATTTAACTTATTAGTCTTCTGAGCCTATTATTACGTGGCAGAAAGTTTGACATATTTTAGCCAATAATAAATAACTAACAATTCCCCCTTCTAATACCTACATTGTTGATGCAGCGTGTAGAAATTGAACCCGCACTATTATCTTTGATATCACTTGTGGATTATAAGCACATGCTAATGGGAATGGTGCACTTATAGAACATAAGGGCTCAGTCAAAGCACTTCACGGATTTCGACCTGATTCAAATTCTCTAAACGTTAGGTTTATTGTTGAGTCTCTTGTTATTAGGTTTATTGTTGACTTGCAGCTCCACTCAATTAATTGGGCTCAATTTATTAGACATATTATCACAAAGCAAAAAGTTGAACCTATTTTTGTCAATAATAACTAGAAAACAGTTCTCAAATATGAAAATTAACAAACTTTTCTAGAGTACCAGTTGAGTGGCAGATATATACGCCTAACATGTGTCTGATCACATATTCTTGTGTCAAATATTAAAATATTGTTATTTAACAGTTTAGGTTTTTAAAGAATAACGGTTGTTTTTTATTATTTCACATGATATTATAACAAGAGATTTTTGTTTTATCATTAATGTTAATTATTCATTTTAAAAGCTCAAATTATTAGAAAAATACAATCAATTCACTTAAAGCATACAGATACAACCAGGGACGAAGCCAAAATTTAATTTCTAGAGAGGCCAAAAGCTATACAATTATAAAAACTTAAAATTAAAATTGAATTTGTTAAGTATACTTGATGCCATTCAAAATACATGTATATCAACAATTATAATTTTTAGACATCTATATTTTATAGTCTATAATTTATTTTTTTTCACTGCTGATTTTTAGGACTATTAGATACTTAAATAATATATACTTAAATTTATAACTTCTTATATATTTAATATGCAAGTATTATAAATGTCATAGAGTATGATGTATGATGTATCAAGTGCATATAATTATTTTAAAAAAAAAATTCTCTAGTGATACACACTAAAAAAACTTTTTATATAAGCATTATCGTAACATTTGTTTAGCTATAACTAATTTTTTTAGTCAATAGCAATATAGGGATCTAAAGTGAATATTTTAAAAATTGAGGAGGGTCATGGCCCCCCTCAATCTACATATGACTTCGTCACTGGATACAACGTTTATGGGTCTTGATTATGACTCGATTCAACCAACCTCACACTACTTTAAATATGACTTGACCAAATCTAGCTTCCTGTCATTTTGAATATGACTCGATCCAATCTGACCTCCCATGAGAGTACAGCATACTTATTCCTTTAAGCCGACAATTTTGAGTTCAATTTTCTTCCTTCAATTTTCTTCCTTTTTTTACATTTATGTTTTTTAAAGAAATAACAATTGTTAAGATAATCTATACCTATATATGATTTTTCTTATTTTTTTGCCACGTGTAACCATTTCCTTCATCTATACAATTGAGAATTTTCTAACTTTTCTTATTCCAAACTCCTAATAAATTAATTGTAGACTCTTTTTATTCCCAAACTCCCAATGAATTAATTGTGGACTCTTTCCATTCCCACCCCCCAATGAATTAATTGTGAACTCCAAACCTAATGAATCACTTATACACATAAAATCAAATTCTACACGATTCACACCCAACCACAAAAACTCTTATACTATGACCAACATCATTCTCTCCTCTCTCACTCTCCCTATTTTTGAGTTCTTCTCCTCTCTCTCTCTCTCTCTCTCTCTCTCTCTCTACGCCACCACCTCCCTCTTCGCCATCTCCGTCGGCAACAAAGCCCTCTTCCTCGACCCCTCCACCCTCGATTCTTACTTCTTCCTTCCCGCCGTGAAGAACCTCCAAGCCTTCTTGCCCTCATCCTCCTTCTCCTCCTCCAAAGTTAAAATTTTTTACTCTCGATCTCATCGAAACTCTACACTGCCGTAACTCATAGAACGTGAGCTATCTCTCTCTCTCCCTCTCTTCCTAAATTTTATTACATTCCCACATATGCCTTAAATTTTAATCCCGAATAGATTAATCTTTTACTCTGATTGGCGCTATAGGTTCTTATGTTAGGATTGAAAATAATTTTTTTATATATATTGGAAAAGATGTTTTAAAACAGTGTTTTAAATTATTTTATATAATCTTTTACTTCTGTATTTATATTATAATAATAAAAAATATAAAAATATTTTTTTAATAATATTTACCCGTCGCATCGCACGGTTAACTACACTAGTTTTATATTATTTCACATTTTAGATAGTTGGATGATTCTCATAGTTTTGTAGGACAGAATCATTACTATTCAAATTAATGTGTAATTTTAAAAGAACCATGCCTTTATTAAAAACAAATATGTGGAGAGTCCAGCTAAGGTGCTTTTAAAACCATGGCTTTATTAAAATCAAGGGTTAATTGCATACGACTCCCTGTAAACATATTAAATAGCAGATATATTCCTACAAAGTTTAACTTTTCATATTTATCCTTTCAAAAGTCCAACGTTATTCATATATATCCCTCCGGTTTATTATCGTTAGTTCACTGTTTATCTTTTAACAGATTATATGTGAAATGACAGTTTTGCCCTTTCAAAAATGTCTCTCCAAAAAATAATGCAGAAATATCTGGAAGGATAAAAAGATAAATTTACCTCACTAACTAATCAAGATTAAGTATTTAACTTATGGTTAACTAAATTTTTCTAACAGAGATAGACGATAGGGAGATATATAAATAACGTTGGATTTTTAAAGGAATAAATATAAAAAGTTAAATTTTGTAGGACTATATCTGCTATTTGATATGTTTACAGAGAGCCGTATGCAATTAACCCTAAAATCAAATATATGGAGGGCCCGGCTAAGGTGCTTTTAAAAGCACCGAAGTCTCTGTCCTTTTAAATTATTTTTAATAATAAAATTTTTAAATTAACGATCAATTTTATTAGACTAGATTCAGAATATTAATTTAAAATATATAAAAAATAAATTTTATAATTTTATTATATTATTTATCTAATAATTAAAATGACACAAAATTAACTATTAACAATAAAAATATCACATAAAATAATAATACAATATTAAAATTATAGATCAGAAATATTAATCTGATTTTCAATAATATAAAAAAATTTCAATCGAAATTCTCTATTCTTACTTTAAATAGTATAAAGATATAAAGAATTGTCTACAAATTTTGTCTGAGACTCCGGACTTTGATTATTAAATTATTAATATTTATAAACCTTTTAATATTTTGATTAGTAGGTATATGATATCAAAAATTATAAAATTTGTTTTTTTAATATTTTAAATATTCTGAATTAAATTTAACAAAATTGATCATCAAATTCGGTAATTCCGTGATCCAAAATTTTGGAAGCCTTTGGCTTTTGCATTTTTAAAAGCGCTTTGCTGGACTTGATAAATATAGATATATAGATAAAATAGATGGAAGCGTGTTACTGGACTTGATAGATGTAGGCATATAGATAAAATAGATAAATATAGATGTATAATCTGTTGAATATAAAATATATAGATAAAATAGATAAATATAGATGTATGGTCTGTTGAATATAAAATATATAAACACCATTCGCTAATAACTTAAGTTTTTAAAATATAATGATTACTTCGTATAATTTCACATAATATAAAATTCTGAATTCGAATTTCGTCATACTTCTAATATTATTATTTTTTTATTTAATTAAGTTTATATTTTATACCTATTAAAAAAAAAAATTTGAGTCCCACCAAAAAAAAATCTTGAATATAGAATATATTAACACCATTAACATACTATCACCGAGATATATAATCAGGTAAAAAAAAAAAAAAAGTAAAGCTACTGATTAGTGATTAAACCACGTAAGAAATATATATTGTGACTTGATCATGCATCTTTTTCCTGAAATTAATTATCCTCAATTCACAAAAAAAAAAAAAAAAAAAAAAAAAAAAAAAAAAAAAAAAAACAGTTTACCGGAGATGGCGGCGGAATCCTCCGCCTGCGGCGGGCCGTCATAATCCCCGGCCTTCCAGAACTGCCTGCACCGCGCCGCCGTCGCGACCGCGGATTTTCCCTCTTCCTCGTCTTTACCGTCTTCTTCTTCCTTCGGAGTCGGGGGGCGAACGACGGAGATCGGCATCGGCATCAGGACCAGGTCCGGCCCCGGGAGCGGGTCGAGGAAGCCGAGGGGGAGAAAGTCCTCGCCCTTCGCCCTCTTCGCCGGCCTTCTCAAACTGATCATCCTCCTCCAATCCTCCTGCGAATCGTCGGAGTCGCTGTCGTCACTGCCGCGCGGCAATGCGGGCTCTTCCATGGCCACTGAGAGAGAGAGAGAGAGAGAGAGAGAGAGAGAGAGAAAGAGAGGTAGGGTTTTAGAGATATAGCGAGCGAGCGAGAGAGAGGGGAGAGGGAGGGTTTGATTGCAAGAGGCGGGGACGCGAGGAGTTCTCACGGCTTTTATAGGAAACAGCGGATTCGCGCGGAGCGAACGATCGTACGGCACAATTCGAATTCGAAACGAATTCGTTTTTTTTTTTTTTTTTTTTTTTTTTTTTTTTTTTTTTTTTTGGCTTGCAGCGGATGCACCTCTATGAATATTAGAATAGCAATAAACGGTTGATTTGATCATGTTTCTCCCAAGTTAGAAATCGAACGGTGAGAATAAAAGCTTTAGATGAATAACCAAACCCGGTTGGGAGATGGATGTATCCGACCCGCATGTTCTATCCGAAAAACCAAACCCGGTTGGGAGATGGATGCTCGATTCACATCCGATTATCTGACTTAATTTTAAATCAAAATTTCAAATTAGTTAAAAATAATAATTGCAAATCAAATTGTTCAAAACTTAAAAATAATATAAATTTTGCCTCTTAAACTATTAGTGCGAAATCAAATAGAATTTTTCGAATATTTTAATCTGGATCCGACCCGAATTGAATGGGTTGGATTATATTTTGCCACCCTAAGTGGTTGAGAGAGAGAGAGAGAGTTAGTTGAGTTGTGACATATTTGATGCCATATTAATGTTGTTCTTCAAGATGTTATTTAACCATATCTATACTCAAATAAGATATGCACAAAATTTTATCATAGATTGCTCCAAGTTAAAGATTACATTTTACAATACATATAAAATTTATTTGTTTTCATAAATAATAAAGCATATATCTCTAATTTATTTATAATCTATAATCTATAAATATATCTATAATCTATAAACAATTATGATTTCACAATAACTTAATCAACTGTGGCCACACCTCCTTAATTGGGGGGTGTGGGTCCACATTTTTTTAAAAAATTATTATTTATTTCTTTCTCTAACATTTTTTCGTGTTTTTGTTTTTTTAATACTTTTTTGTTTGTTTTCACCAAAAAAAAAAAAAAAAAAAAAAAAGGAATTATAGTGATCTAGAATAATGTATCTTTTTAGTATTCCTATAAGAATATTTTAATATTTCTAAAAAATATATTTTAGATTTTTTATAAAATTATGAATAGGTTAATATATATAGATGAAGAGGAATGCTATATGTACACCCCAAAAGGGTGTACATCTCACACCCTCATCCATCTAAGGGTGGGGGTGTTCCCAGAAATGAAATAAAAAAAAAAAAAAAACTAATATATATATATATATATATATATATATATATATATATATATATATATATATATATATATATATATATATATATATATATATATAATAGTGTTAATATACTTTCAAAGGCACAAGTTGAAATATGACTTGTGCTATTTATTTTTTCTTTCTGTCTCATTAATTGACTTTACAATAACACAAATCTCAATACAAATTCAATAGTAAAAAATTCACAAGCATTGTTAAGCTTGTACTTTTGAAATTATATAAGCTCTACTATATATATATATATATAGAGAGAGAGCTAGACTGGAATACTATTAATAGTACCAAGTTATTGATGCTATTAAGTTTTTACCCTTAAATTAAAATATATGTGGTTGAGATGATAGTGGGCCCCTTGGATTTAATAGATGGTTGGGAAATAGTAAAATCTAACGGATGAAAATGATCAAAGAGGTTGATCTAATGGTAGAAAACTTGATAGCACCAATAACTTGGTATTATTAACACCAAGTTATTGGTGCTATCAATTTTTTAGCCCTTCGATTAAGGGATGTGCACTTAGGATGATAGTGGTCCTCTAAGGTTTAGTGGGTGGTTGGTTGAATAGTAAAAATTTTAGAGGACCATTGTAATTCTAACCTCACATCCTTTCATCAAAGAGCTGAAAATTTAGTAGGACCAATTGCTGGGTGCTATTGATAGTATTCCAGTCGGACTTATATATATATATATATATATATATGAAAACAAAAGTATATATTTAAATAAAAATAAAAAATTCAAATCAACTTGATTTATTTTTTTCATATATATATATATATATATATATATATATATATATATATATATATATATATATATATATATATATATATATATATATATATATATATATATAGAGTTGGGCTGGAATGCTATTGATAGCACCAACCCAATTTTGCCACCCACTTTGTATCCATTGGATTGCATTGAGATTCGTGCAAGTCATTTAATTAAAAAGAAAAATTTTTTACTTTTTACTTTTTCTTTTTACTTTTTCTTTTCTCTTTTTTTCATTAAAGAGCCTACACGGATCTCAATGCGATCCAATGGCTACAAAATGGGTGGCAAAGTTGGGTTGGTGCTATCAATAGCATTCCAGCCCAACTCTATATCTATATATATATATATATATATATATATATATATATATATATATATATATATATATATATATATATATATATATATATATATTGTCAAACTTTAAATATTTCTATTTTCATTGAGATTTTCTTTCTGTTATAGATGAGATAATATTAAATTTTTATTAATTGATTTGACAAAAATAATTTAATTTGTTCAATAAGTATGGTTATTGTTTATACATTTTTTTTTTATAATTTTAATTTTTATTTATTCAGTAAATAATATTTTTAGCTCTATAATAATAGTTATCCGTCGTAAAACTCCATCACCATATTATATCAAGTAATTATAATTTTTAAAATAATATATATTTAATATTTTTTATATTATTAATTATTAAAAAATATTATGTAAAACTTCTATTTTAATAGAATCTACTCGCTTCTACATTAAATCTAAGTCACTCTCAAAATATCAAATGAGTCATTACTCTTTAGTAGTACATTTAGACTTTAGATATATAATATAATTTTCTTTTTTTTCACTTTTAACTCCCAAAATAAAATTTAAAATATTTATTTTTCTTTCTATGAACTTATAATCACACCCAAATTCAGATTATCAATCAGCTGCTCCAGCAATGAAAAAGCCACTACACATTTTTTAACTTCAAATACTCATCTTATTTAAATTCCTATGAAAATCAAAAAGTTAGTTAGCAAATATTCTATTTTTTTTTATGTATTTCTATATGCTTTCATTTTTGCTCTGTTCTGCCTTAGCATGGTCCACGGTGCACCATGGTCCAGGCAATAATTTCCCTTGTTAAAAGCCGGCCCTCATTTCCATAGGCCGCTTCTTCACAGTATTTGAAGGCGAACTTTCCATGCCTGCCACGTGGCACAACGGAAAGACACTTAAAATTTAAAATAAAATAATCGTATATAAAAAAATATAATAGATCAAAATATTTTTACGGTGGTTAGACTCAAAAAATTAATACGATTAAGTGTGTTAGAGTTAGAATAGTTTTAAGATAGATAATCTTTTACAAAGTGGGACGTTATAATTGGTATCAAAGTCAATCATCAGCCGAAAATATGAGATGAGTCTCGACTGAGTCAGAGTTATACAGCGAGTATAGCGCGACTTTCCGACTGATGATCGTTGTAGGTGGAGCGTGACTCTCCACGAAATCGATTAAGACTAGCAAGATAAATCTTACATCACGTGCTTGTAAGTGTGCTTGAACCTGACGAGGACTTCAGAATATTGCTTGATGCTTGTCAGTATGTTTGAACCTTACAAGAACGTGAAGATTTAAAAATGGACTGAATCTAACGAAAACCACAAGATTTAAAAGAAAATAACGTGGCATCCTCAAAATTTAAAATAGTCTTATATAAATAATATAATAGGACGAAATATTTTAATTCGGTTATAATATTTTTTTACTGTGATTAGATTCAAAAATTTAAGAAAATTAAGCATGTTAGAGCTAAAATTGTTCTAGAATTGATGATCCGTTGGATATTTAGATGGACAAAAATAAAAAATAATATATATATATATATATATATATATATATATATATATATATATATATATATATCAAAATTTGTTGTCAAATTTAATTTTTTTTTCCCCATAATCATCTATGATTGGGTTTTAGAAATGCGGTGCACAGTAGTACACCAGGTGCAAGGAAAGTTTGCTTAGCTGTTGGATGTTGCGGTGGACCGGGACCAGGAATTAACCTGTGGAGAGATGGCCGGTCGTTGTCCCACCATCCGAGTCAACAATCCGGTCCACCTAACACCCCTGAATCTCTCGTAGCCCCCCATTATTTTACTTAATTTCAAAAAACCATATTTATGGGTAACCCAAAATCACGCCCTTCGCTATTAAGCACCAAATTTCCATTTTTACATTAAATTGTACCTTAATAACACCATTATTTAATCCCCATATTTTTGGTGTGGGTTCTGACCTTTTAATTAATTTATTTTGATTGGATCCTTAATATCATATAATTAGAGATTTGTAAAGTTACACAGTAATTATTATAATTATACCAATTTTAATTTTTATTTGTTATATTGGCATAAAAAATTATAGCACTTTTTGATTCTCAAACTATAAGTCAAGTAATACTCAATTTTTAATTTATTATATTTTATGGCTGAAATTTTTTCATCATTCATAAAAATATTATAATTAATGATGCGGCATCGTTTTTATATAAGGATTAATTGCATACATGTCCCTATAAATATGTCGAATTGTAAATATATTCCTGCAAAATTCAACTTTTCATATTTATCCCTTCAAAAATCCAAAGTTCTTCAAATATGCCCCTCTGGTTAATCCCCGTTTGAAATCTGTTTATTTTTTAACAGATTCGATGTGAAATGACTTTTTTGCCCCCTTACAAATATATCCCTCCAAAAGCAATACCATTATACTTGTTACAAAAATGCCCCTCTCCAAAAATCATAAAATTCTATCATCAAAATAATTTTTTTTTTCCTTTTTTTTTTTTTTAAGGTATAATATGGAAAGGGTAAATATGTAAATTCAATTTTTAATCTAACCAAGGTTAAGCATTTAACCTAGGGTTAAATTAACTTTTTTAACAGAGATGGACGGTAGGGGCATATTTGAATAATGGTAGATTTTTTGAGGGATAAATATGAAAAGTTAAATTTTACAGGAATATATTTGTAATTCGATATATTTGCAGGGACATGTATGCAATTAACCCTTTATATAAATAGTGCATCAAAATATTATAATAAATTTACGATCAAAGTCCAAAATGTCAACCCACCTCATAGTTTGAGGACCAATTTACAATTTACCCAGGATGAAAGTAAAAAATGTCGGTCAAAAAGAGGGATGTGTGTAATTAAACACCAAATTTATTGACGGGGGACATTCTTGGTTCGTAAAGCGTTACGATTTTAAAATGAGCAATGCTATCTGTACACCCCGAATGGGTGTATATCATACACCTCTACCATTTTAATAGTGGCGATATAATTTACGGGTCACATCAAGTGACCCATCATCACACCCCCACCCTTAGATGGGTGAGGTGTATGATGTACACCCCGAAAGGGGTGTACACATAGCATTTTCCTTTTAAAATAGCACAGGTATAATAAATAGAAATAGAAAAAAAAAAATTTAATAATGGTAATTTTTTGGAATAAATTAATTTACAAAAAAAAATAAATAAAAAAACCTACAACTCCCGACATTTCCACGAGACAGAGAGAGAGAGAGAGAGAGAGAGAGAGGAGAGAGAAGCGAGAGCGATCCCCCCTCTCTCTCGCTTTATTCGGTAAGCCCTCCTGGCCGATCCTCTCCGCTTGCTCCGGTCGATTACTGCTTATACTTCTCTTTCCGAATCGATCCATGTAAGTTTCGTTCGATCTCGTTCAGGAATCTGGGTTTTTTTTTTATTTTTTTTTATTTTTTTTTATTTTTTATGGATTAAGCTCTTCGATTTGATGCGTTTGCCCTAGTTTGAGATTCGTAGATGTTAGATTTGTTTTTGTAGTGATTCGTGGTCGGATCTCGTATGGAAGATCTTGTATTACGCGTTGTGAGATTTGGGAGTGAGATTGGCGTGATCTGAAGATGTTGTAGCTATTGATTAGGGCTTTTACTGCTCTTTCATCGCTGTTGAAGCCGAAATTAGTATAAAATGGTGCTTTGTCGGAGAATTTTAGTGTAATTTTTGAGCTGAAATGTGGTTGCAAAGTCGAGTTCATGGAGTGAAGATGAGTTCAAATATGTTCATGTTGCTCTTTAAGTAGTGAGTGAGTGAGCAATGATTTCTGGGAATGTCATCATTCGCCCTGTCTACTACTTTGATGAGATCTTGCATTGGTTGATCCGGATGTAGATTTAGATGCGTTGTCGATGCAATTGTGATGCAGGCAGAAGCGAAATATTTGATTAAATTGATGCTTCAGTCACCTAATTTATTGGGTGGACTAACTTGAAAATTGTCCATGTTGGAACTCTCTTGGCAAGTTTTGATAATGACCTCCCATGAGGCGAGTTTCCTTAAGAATATTTACTTATCATTATAACTTTGTTGTGTAAATCCTTTTTAATCAATGTTTACATCTTGTCGATGCTCAGACTTAAAGGAGACTAGAGTTCTGTTCATTTTCTTCTCTTTTGTTATTCTGCAGTCTACAACTGAAGAAATTAGTGAATTAATCTTCCGCATAGAGTAGAAAAACAAAATGGAAAGGAAAAAAAAAAGCAAAATGGAAACAATGATCTCTTTTAGTTGGCAGATACTGTGTAGTGTAGCATAGTACTATTGTTAATGCTACTACTGCTTAGAGGTGATATGTGTGAACTTGATTATTCCAGTTGTTCCTCTATCACTTTTGTGTGCAATGATGATCAGAGCTTCTATCTCACTATGTTAATATGCCAAGGTGCATAATGGTATATGCACATTTGAGGACGTCAAAGAATTGTGTTGCATTAGCACTTTCATCCAATGCTATTATAATTTTATGCAAAACTGCTTGTACCATCAAAATGTATTTGAAAAGTTATTGAATTTTAAGAGTCACTAGCGGTCAGCTGCTGGAACTTTTCCTAGAACACAAGATTGGTAATTGGTATGGTGCAAAATCTAGAATCTAGAAACATGGGAAAAAAGGAAGTTTGTCTTGTCTATCATGTGTTTAGTATCTTACCATTGGTTTATGGCAGTTAGCACATTAGGAGCGACTTAATTCCTTGTTTGAATGCCCATGCTTAGTATCCATGTATCACACCCTTTTTCTGATTAAATCTTAGGTATAGTGGGTATTGAATGCTCTAAAGGCGTGCTTTTCTTTACATTTGTTGCACATTTGGTTTCATAGTGTATATCTCTTTTCATTTCCCTTCCTAGCTGGCTACGTGTACTTTGCCTTACCTTACATCTTTGTCATCATTGTTCTCATTTCAGGAGATTGCATTAATGTTACTGCCCCATCACGTTGACCTGAACCTGCACTAATGCAGGCACAACTACTTTTCATATTCTTCAAGGACTTTTCTTTTTAAGTTCATTTTATTCCATCCCCAACCTGAAATGCATGATTTGTCAATTAAGTGTTCCATAGAGTGTGCGAAAGATGATTTTTCTTGGGTGCTGTGGTTTTCTTGAGAGTTATTGAAGTTTTCTGGTTTCTGAGGGCTCTTGTTGATTCAGCTTAAAGGAATGCACTGATGGAGACTGCCTGTTGATTCTTATGATGAGCGGCATAATTTGCATTACATGGTTCAATATGAATGGCGGATATTTTGGCAACATGTTTACCAGATATACCATATATGAGGAATCAAGAAAATGAATTTCCATTTTAAAAGTCTCAAATCATAAGTCCTGCCATGTGTTTGAATATGGACAATTAATGCACAGACATGACTTGCAAAGAGATAGCATATACTCTAAATTCAATGCAAACTTTTGGTTTAGTTACAATTTTGCAGTTGTCAAGCAAAAAATTTGATTCACTGCAACCTTGATTTATATAATTTCTATTTTTTTATTTTCTTGTTCAATGGTTAGAGGAAGTATCTTTTTAATCCTCATTTGCTATATGTGTTTTGTGTCTCCTTTCTTTACCCTTTCAATCCAGAGTTGCAAGGTGAACATGTCAGGAACAGCCCTGAGAGATCTTAATGTACTTCCACCTACAGAATTAGAAAAGTTACATGAAAGCTCTGCTAAAGGAAATATCACCAAGCATTATATCTGGAACGGCAATGAGAGTATTGATAAGTCGCAGAGCAAGAATCCTCCCTCTGTGACCTCTTCTCCACTAAATGAGGTTAATGCTGCAGTTAATGGATCAGAAGTTGGGAATTTAGAAATCGAGTATATAGAATCTGAGAACCTGACAGATCTTTCAGATGTTGATTCCAGGCTTACTGTACGACTTTGCATCCGTTTCTTGATTACTTCATTGTAAAAGTTGAGCTATTTACATGTATATATCCCTGCAGAATTTTTCATTTGTATATGTGTTCCTCTTAAGCTTCATCTATGCCCTTCAAAAACTTAATATTTTACAGATATAGCCTCATACTTATGGAGATGCTCCTCTTTATAAGATAGAGGTAATTTTGTAAGAAGCTGCATTTTGAGGATTATAAATGAAAATTTAAAATTTTACAAAGGGTAAATGAGTAAGGTAGTTGATTTTATTGGGATTTACATGTAAATGGCTCTAGAATGTTTTTTTACTTATCATATATATTTTCATCATGGATTCATTTTCATTTTATCATTTGTAATAATATCTTCGATGTCTTCCATAATCTTGCGCAGACGCTAGTTGCAAGATTGGACTCAAAGGATTGGGTGGTGATATGTGAAGCATTGAATAATGTTCGCCGACTATCGATATATCACAAGGACAAGCTGCTTGAGCTGTTGTAAGTCCTTTTTTATGCTGCATTTGTATAATTCACTTGCATGGGTTTTCTTCCCCATTTAGTTCGCATCTTTCGTAACACCATTGTAACAACGATTATTTATGTAACAGGGGAATTGTGATTCCACTGGTTGTGAAGTCGGTAAAAAATCCGAGGAGTGCGGTCTGTAAAACTGCAATTATGACATCGGCAGACATCTTTAAGGCTTACAATGATTTAATAATTGATTCACTTGATCCACTGGTATGTTCTCATATATTTTTTTATTTCTCATTTTGTTCAGTTGAACTGTAATCAAGATAGATAGTATAGATTGTTCCTGTACTTGGGCAATATTGTGACCAAGCCCCAAAACACTTTAGTCCTTGAACTTTCCTATTTATCGCAGGTACCTCCCTGGACCTGTTTGCCATCCAAAATATCAAAAATCTCTAAAACAACCATTTTGACCCATTTTCTGATTAACTGTGTAATTGTATAGGGAAAAGGTCATGTGCTGAGTATGTGACTTCCTAAACATTGGGTATTTTGTGCGGCAGACTGGGGGCAGGGATGCGATTCAATATATGAGGAAGTTTGTGGCTAAAGTGTTTGAGTGAGTTCAGGGACTAATTAGCAATGTTGCAAAAGTTTAGAGGCTATTGGTTAATTATATTCTATTTACTAGATGCTAGGCAACTAAATAGGCATTCTCAAAATCTTCTCAACCAAAAAATCTTTGTGCTGGTGTTTCAGCTTGTACAACTGCTTCTTAAATCTTCTCAAGACAAACGGTTCGTTTGTGACGCGGCTGAGGCAGCCCTAATAGCCATGACAACTTGGGTCTCTCCTTCTGTATTGTTGCCAAAATTGCAGCCGTATCTCAAGAACAAGAATCCTCGAGTACGAGCTAAGGCATCGATGTGTTTCAGCAGGAGTGTTCCTCGACTTGTAAGTTACAGATTTGACTCATATTTACAAATACATGAATTGGAAGTTTTCCCATAGTCTCATGGCGCACTCTCGTAGTGCATCATTTTAAGCAATTCTACTCTTTTTTTTTTCTTGCTGGAAGCTAATCATTACTATAGGTCTTTCTTTTTTTGCTCTTCTTCTGAAGTTCACGAAGCAGGGTACCTTCCTTCAGTTGTCAACCAGATTAGAAATTGAGCAACTAAATAACTTGACTCTATAATAAAATTGACCAGAATACTGGTCTATGTAGTTTGTCTGTGCAAACTAAAGTCATAAGAGCTTTTTATCTATGCACAAAGTGTTTTTCTTCTCATTAGATTTTTTCTGTTGTACTTTCTTAGTATATCAGTTTTCAATATATGACGCATCCTATAGAAGCGTCTAATTGGTAGTTTGTTGCATGTTCTTTTTCGCATCAAAGTCACTATGTTTCTTTCTATTTTTTGCCATTTGAAAATATCTAAATGTCATTATACCTTGACTTATATTTGATGTATGAGTATGTATATAGCTATATATTTACACGGTTAGATTTTCTATATGTTTAACTACATTTCAGGAGCACTGTTTTTTGTAAAAAAGGTTTGTGAGAAGCCTCTATTGCATGAGTCTTTAGGTAGTACCTCTCTTAAGCAGTTACACGTTTTTGTGAGAAGTTTGAAATAACTTGAGAATAGTAAATAAGAAGTAGCAATGGGAGAAGATGGTTACCCTCGTCTTATATCCAATTTCTACTGCAAGTGGAAGTAGAGGTAAATCTCAAGAACCGCAATAGAATGAAAATTTCGGTAGCATCTTGGTTAATCAGATATAACTTATTTATTATAGATTCAACCATGGCTTACAGGTTTTATGCTGACAGTACTAGATCTAAGTATGAGGTCCAATTTATTTGCATACAAGATAATGATTGTATCTTTTCACAGGGAATAGATGGAATTAAATCATTTGGAATCGATAAGCTAATCCAGATTGCGGCATCTCAGCTTAGCGACCAACTACCTGAATCGAGGGAGGCTGCTCGGATCCTTGCACTAGAATTGCAAACCTTCTATGAGAAGTCTCAAGACCGAACTTCCGAAGACTCTCTTGAAGAATCGGATATTGATTCTTGGGAATCCTTTTGCCAAAAACAGCTTCCTCCCTTAAGTGCTCAAGCAATTCTTCGCGCCACTTGCGCTCCAAAAGAAGGTACGACTGCTGGTTCCTAGCACGAAGTAATGCTTTCAGATGTCTGCTTTCTTTTACTTTTTTGGTGTACATGCTATTGTGACTGTGGGCATGATCAATTACGGTTTGGGCTCTTTGTTGCGGGGGAGGGGGGGGAGCTCTAAATAGTTTATGATTTTTGTTATGGTTGTCCATATTGATCTTCTAGTCTTGACCATCTTCTTCCTAATTGATGGTTTTTCTCGATCACTTTACTGCTTTAATTGTTCGATTTCGACCTATCTTTGCCAATGGGAAATTTTTGTAGTGTTAATTTATAGTCTTTTTGTTGTTCTGGATGGTGAAGTACTGAAGCGAATCTTATATGATGTTGTGCAGCTCTTTAATCTACTTTTCAAGTGGCCTGATGGTAGATAATCTTTCAAAGTGTTTCTAGTTGTTCATTGTCATTAACACAATACAACATTTTCGGATTATTAGTGACTTTTTTAAATGAACAAAACTGCATAATTTATGGAATTAATGCTCTTAGAAACTTGTTTCTCAAGCGTCTTTTATTTTTTTACCTAAACATTCCTTGATTTTTATTTCCATAATTCAAAATGGAAAGAGACTATGCCACAACCGGCATGTCATTAGGAGAGGGTATTAGCGTAGATCGGAATAGTGAGAATAAGAATAATTATAATTTTAAAATAATAATATTTTATCTAATTAATTAATATAAAAATATTCATTAAATAATAATTTAATTTATTTAATTAACTATTGTTGGATAATTTTAAATATTAATTGATAAAATAATTTATAATAATGCATATTGTTAATAAATAATTTAATAAATTAATAAGTTAGTTATCTACTAGTTAGATAATTAGTTAATAAAATAATTAGATTAATTAAAGAGGTATACAAGAATTAAAATTATATTTATTTTAATTAAATTTATTCTTAAATAGAAATAAGCTTATTTCAAGAAAAAGGCTGGAACAATAATTTTAATCTTATATTACAAGAACTATTGTTCTCATCTATAACGAGACATATTTGGGGAACATGACTAGAATAATGTCTTATTTCAGATCTTGTTCTCGAAATAAATGGTGCCTTAGAATCTAAAAATTTATTTTTCACTCTTTAAAATGTCTGGGCGTGTATAATTTTTACGAGTTGATTTATTTTATTTTGTAAAAGATAACTTAAAGATTGATTATGATATTTATTCTAAATATTTAATCGTACTGTCAAATACAATATTTTTTAAAGTAAATTAAAAGAATATATCAAGTACCAAGTAAAGATGTTTATACGTCCAAGTTGGGCCAAATTGAAGTTAAACCAAGTCGAGTATATATTTATTGAGGGTGAGTGGGTGACAGGGGGCCATGCAACTTTTTGGACGATTGTGTGGTAGGGGTCCAGGGATCAAGCCTGAATTTTAGTAGGTGGGGTCAAATCATATATAAACAAATTTGAGATACAAAAACACTATAAACGAAATATATATATATATATATATATATATATATATATATATATATATATATATATATATATAGAGTTGGGCTGGAATGCTATTGATAGCACAAACCCAACTTTGCCACCCACTTTGTAGCCATTGGATTGCATTGAGATTCGTGCAAGCCCTTTAATTAAAAAGAAAATTTTTTTACTTTTTACTTTTTCTTTTTACTTTTTCTTTTCTCTTTTTTTTCATTAAAGAACCTACACGGATCTCAATGCGATCCAATGGCTACAAAATGGGTGGCAAAGTTGGGTTGGTGCTATCAATAGCATTCCAGCCCAACTCTATATATATATATATATATATATATATATATATATATATGGAAAGGAAAATGCTATGTGTACACCCCTTTCGGGGTGTACATCATACACCCCACCTATCTAAGGGTGGGGGTGTGATGATGAGTCACTCGATGTGACCCGTAAAAAATATCGGCACCATTAAAATGGTGGAGGTGTATGATGTACACCCCTTCGGGGTGTACATGTAGCATTGCTCATATGGAAAATGCTATGTGTACACCCCTTTCGGGGTGTACATCATACATCCCACCCATCTAAGGGTGGGGGTGTGATGATGGGTCACCTGATGTGACCCGTAAAAAGTATCGCCACCATTAAAATGGTGGAGGTGTATGATGTACACCCCTTCGGGGTGTACAGATAGCATTGCTCTATATATATATATATATATATATATATATATATATATATATATATATATATATATATAGATAGAGAGAGAGATATATATATATATATATATATATAGCATGAGTACAAAATAATTAAGTTTCCAACTCAAATACATATATGATAATAATGATGATGATGATGATGATGATAGGAATGAGAGCACCAACTCAACAACTGCATGCACGTACGTTGGGACGTCCCAGTCGCCACCAGTTCAAGTTTAAGATCTCCCACCAAATTAACCAACGGCTAATTAGACACATCAAAACCCTAACACCCACGTATACATATATTTTGTATTTTGTACTTGTATATTATATCCAATGAAACTAAGTTTAATTTAATATTTATTACCACTTCTTAATCTTAATTTGTACACTTTGATTAGACTTTTTTTTCTTTCTAAGTGAGTTGAGCTTCAATTTTGTTTATTTTGAGAGATGTTTTGTTAAATTTTATAACTAGCTTATTTGCATGTTTCATTTTAGTGGTCATTTGTTAAAATAACTAAAGCTCTAATTGTGATCGTGAGCATATTGTGAGACAAATACATAGAAAATTATTGGTAAGAAAAAAAAAGTAAAGAAACTAAAATACAACATATATATCAAAGTTCAATAATTAATATTGCGAAATAAAAAGTATAAAAACACTAATTTACAATACTAAAATGTATAGGAACAATTTGTGCATTATTTTATATATTTTAAAACTCCAGACCCAGTACTTATCATGCACAAGTAGCTATCACTTAATTATTTTAATTTTTTTTAGATAGAGAGAGAGAAAGTTAGCACTTTATTTATTTTTTTAAAATAAGATTAGTTAAAAATATAAAATGATTGAATTTTAAACTTTTTTAAGAATTTAATTTAATATTTATTTGTTGCAGTATATTATTGACCTGTTTTGGAGCACACCAAAAAAGAAAAAGTGAACAAAAAAAATTATATGGAGATGCTCTCAACTATAAACCTATTTTAAAATCACCTCCTCAATTTTTATTTTTTTTTAATTGAGTCTCTTTTACTTTTAACTTTTGAGAATTGAGTGGTTTTAATCAATGAAATTGAGAATTTTATAAAATTTGATTCTTAATCACTTTTATAGCAAATAAAAACTGGACTAATGGGTGGCTATATAGTAGCTACTATAGCCATAAAGTTTAATAAATTTTTTTAACTTAACTAAATATAATATCTCAAAAAAAAAAGAAAGAAAAAAAAAAAAAACTATAGTTGGGGAGTCCATTTCTAAATTACCTATAATTGAGGGGTCTCCATATATTTTGGTCTTTACCAAAAAAAAAAAAAGAAAACAAAAATAAACGGTAGATATTAGTGTGTCCCTATAGTACTTTTTATGCGGACGGTCGGAGTTGAAACGGTCCGACCCGTGGCCCCCATTTATTGCTCCGGAATCGGCGAATCTCATCGGTTCCTTCTCCGACAATCCCCCTCCGAAAATACACGACCATCATCCTACCATTTCACGCCACGTGTCCCCTCACCGACTCAATACACGGAACAGTACACCGCTTAGCCCTCAACGAGTCCACGTGGAGGCCTCTCGACCCCGTCGAATAAGAAAGCTACAGGAACGCTTATATTGGAGCCGCTATCCTTTTTTTTTTTGGATAAAAAATGCACCGAGGCCCCTCTCCTATTGGCTACTAATATCTCTTCTTTTCCCCTGAATTATTTTAGTTAATTACATTTAATTTTTTTAATGAGTTTACATATATTTTTTTTTAAGTTTTATTATTCGGAAAGAAATATGAATGTTTTATTAATAGCTATAATCTTTTAATTTTTAATTTAAATTAATTTTAATAGTCGTATCTATGAGCAAATAGTTGAAACTATTACTGTTATTTTTTTATAATTTCTAATAAAATATTTAAATTTTAAAAACAAAAATTTCAATTAGATTGATAAAAAATAAAATAGTGTAAATATTGATCATTCTGAAATAACTATCTATTTTAATTTTTATTTATAAAATTAACACCCACTTAGCTCGTAAATATTATAAATCAAATAATTTTAGGTAATTTAATAAAAAATTCTGATAAATTTATTAGTAATTTTATTAAATTTAATATAATATTGATCAATTTTATCAAATAAAATTAAAGCAATTAACGACTATTAGCTAAAAAATGCAAAATTTAAATGGATTTAAGTGTAAAGATTCAACTAATAAAATTGAAAAATACTTTTTGTATACCCGAAAACGTGCGTATATTTTACATTTCACTTATTCGGAAGTGTGGTGAATTTTACTAATCACTTTAAAATGATTGGTAAAAAAATTTTAACTTCTGAATGGATGAGATATATATCGTACATCCTAAATCGGATGTACAAATTGCATTGCTCATAAAATAAAACTAGCAAAGATGTCTACATAAAAAAAATTCAAATGATTTATAGTAAAAAAAAAATAAAAAAATGATGTGATAAATAAGGAGTTAAATGTGCATGTAATGCTGCTTAAAAAATTAATTAAAAGGGCCTATTTCTAAATGTCATATAGTTGAGGGTCTCCATACATTTTCCTTTTCTTCTTTTTGTTTTATTTTATTTTTTATTTTTTTTAAATTTTATTTTATTTTTCAATTACTTTCTCTTCCTCCTCCTCCTCCTCCGCCGTACCCTCGCCCCCGCTTTTCGAGCGCATGCACAGGTGTTCGAACCCCACACTACATCTCTCTCTCTCTCTCCTCCCCCATTATTCCCCAATCTCTTCGGATTCGATCCCCGTCGACATTGTCGCCGATCGGAGACGCAGCGCCACGGAGATCGCCGGAGGCGGAGGAGTCGATCGGTACCGGTATCTCCACGATCCCTTGTTACGTTCAGATTCTAGCTGGATCTGGGGTCTCGTTGAGTTCGATTGGTTCCCTGGTGTCGCGATTCGAATTTTGATTGGATTCTGTTGTTGTTTAGATCCTCGCATTGCCTCGAAATCTTTTATTTTATTTTATTTTTTTTTCAGAGATCTGTCATTTTTATTTGTTCCCGTTAATTGGATTGCGGAAGGGTTATTCGGGTTTCTCGAAGTGATTTGTGGTTTGGAATCAAACCGAGGTGCATTTTCTTGTTAAATTATCGGTTTTTACTACTGGGATGTGACTATGTTTGCAAGATTAATCCCACCAGAACATAGATTTAAGTATTCATCGACACATGCTATATCCATCGTACCGTATCGTACTAAGAAAATACCGGCACAATACATTTCGGTGCCGATGGCACATCTCAATTTTTTTTAAAAAAAAATTACTAAGTAATATTGCCACTAAAATTTAAAATATTTGATAAAAGTACATAACAAGTAATTAGAAAATTTTGTTGCTAAAAAAAATAAATATTTCATACCATTATGTGCCGGCACACATATAATTTTTTTTTTTTGATCGGCACTTATCGGTACTGTCCGGTACGGATCGTGCCGTGTCGTGCCAGCAAATTTTCGGCACGACCCATGCCACGGTACTTAAATCCTTGCATCAGAAGCACGGAGCATCACACAATGAAGGGCATCGCCTTTTGTGTTTCCACTTTATTTTTTGATGATAAGGCATCAGAATTGTTGATTGACATTGTTATTACCTGGTGATCAAAAGATCTTAAAGTTGATTGTTCATTTAAACAGTTTATTTTCTCTAGGAAAATTCTCGACACTATCCAGATTTAGATCAATAACCCCAACCTCAAATTGAACAATCTTATTCTCCATTTAAGAAGGCTGTTTAGTTTTGATGTTCGTTTGGTACTCAATTGATATGGTAGAAAATTATTATTCAAAATCATGAAAATTAGTTTTTGGGTACTTCAAATACCTTAGACCATGTTTAACAGCGGTGACCGTTGATTCAGATGCCTTGTTATCGAAAGTGAAGCAGAACCACGAAGGTCTCTGTGCAAATTAATATATTCTTTCCTAACAGCATGTTCTTTTAGAAGAGTAATTAAGCTCTTAGATATGCATACTGATGTGTGTTTCACCACAGGATTCAACTTGTGATTGTAAACAAATTTAATATATCTGGTTGTTTGGAGAATTAGAGGCTTACCAGTGGAGTTTCTACTTTGGCATTATGTCCTTGGACCTTTACCTTGAAGTTTAAAATAAACAGTGAAGATTTGCTGGGTATTGTTGTTGTTGCTGTTTTTTTTTTTTTTTTTTTTTTTTTGTTTTGACTTCTCTTGTTCAATTGGTGATGCAATCAACCCATCAACTTTTTAGCAGTTTGACTGGTTATGGCATATCAGATAACCTGTTGATGCTATGTCATTTGTTTATAGATGAAATATATATATTTGGACTGAAGCTTATGAAATATTAATAATTTGGAAATTTTCTTCTCGTCTTAACAACCAATTCTGTTTTGCATGTGTTATACCCCCAGATAAGCCCTCTTCTAATGGGCTCAAACTCCGTGAACGGTTTTCTGGAGAGCCCTGCTGTAGTTCATTTCTCAGGACTTCGTCTGGATGAGTCAGAGCTAAAGAATTTTCAAGAGGATAAAAAACCAGCAGCCTCACCAAAGGAGTATGGACACAGAGAACCCTTTGTTATTGGTCAGTAATCTTAGTGATTTGCTTTTTGCCATTTATGTGATTATTTCGGAGTATCAGAATATTTTACAATGTTTTATTAACTGGCAGTTTTGAATTTAATATTCAAGTGGACTAAAAATATTCCAACCCAACCCCCCCCCCCCCCCCCCCCCCCCCGCTTCCCCTATTTTTAGGTGTTGGTGGTGGTGCAGCTTCAGGAAAGACCACCGTATGTGATATGATAATTGGGCAGCTACACGATCAACGTGTTGTCCTTGTAAATCAGGTAGTGCAAATCTGTCATCTCGTATGTTACTTTAATTTATTTCAGTTTGTTTCAATCTAACAGAGGCAAATCATTTATAATGCTAAACTATTTCTGAATCCTCTTTTTGTCACAAGCTACGGATCATGCACTATCAAAGTTTCTAGTTAAGCCTATTTATTTATAGTTTACTCTTGTGGCTGCATTTTGTTGGTCAAGTTATGGGTAGAGAGTGGAAACCAAACTATTCATCAATTTTTTTATTGATTAAAGGAAAGAGAGCCTTCTTTTGGAAGGAAATTAGCTTCTATTGACTAAGGGAAGATGTTCACTTTTAGGTAAGAAAGCCTTCTTAGGAGGGAAAATAAGCTTCTATTAATCAAGAATATACTTTTTTTTCCGAGGTTTATAAGCACATTGCAAAGAATTTTAGCCTGAAACCAACTCGAACTTTAACCATAAAGAACCATACAGGAAATTTTCTTCTCAAGTAAGCTTGAAATTGTCTAAACTACTATCTTGCTTGGAACAGTTGATTATTGACCGGTTTTCGGCTATGTTGGTTGGTTAACCGGCTAACCACTTGGTTGACCAGATGCTGAACTCTAGACAGTTCTCCATGGGGCTGATTGTATCCTGTAGAGATGAAAGAAGTTCCCTGTGCAATTGACTAATTTATTTTTGAAACATTCATTAAGTGTAAATGGCATAATACTAAGGCCTATTTGAGCATGGAAAGTAATCTGAATTTTCATTCTTATTATGTAAGTTACTATTTTATTCTGGCAGCAGTTCTCGATATCATTTCATTAACTGAATTATTGTTCATTATATGGTACATTGACCTATTCAAATATGATGTTGCAGGAATCTTTTTACCACAGTTTATCAGAAGAGGAATCAAGTCGAGTTCATGAATACAATTTCGACCATCCTGGTACTGCTTATCTTCCTTTTTAGTTTTATTTGGGGTTCTTTCTTAGGAAAATCAGCAATATTAGATCATGATTGCTCACCACACTAATAGCCACAACGCCACTTGCACGAATGTTTATCTGTATTTTCTAATATCAGACGATTTCTCTTTGTAGTGATATATTGTGGAGTCACCATGTTATTGAGAAGCATTTTGTGCACATTATCATATACATATCTACATGCATGCATGGCGTCAAATGTTACCTGATTGTATTGTTTTGCATTTTTGCTACTTCATCGGTAGTTTAGTATTATATTGTCAAATGAACTTTTATGAGAAAGCCTTCCTTTTCTTATGTTGAACTGATTTTTCATCGCAGACGCTTTCGATACCGAAAAGTTACTTTCTTGTATGGAGAATTTGAAGCATGGAAAGCCTGCTGATATCCCTAATTATGATCTCAAAACTCATAGGAATGAATTGCCAGCACGAAAGGTATACCGCAATTTTTGATAGTTTGTCCATTATCATTTACACAACATCATGCTGATATGCAATAGAGTATTTCCATGTGTTGCTAGCATTTCATTTGCTCTTAGATATGAATTTTCATTGCATGCCCATCATTCCTGGAACACTTGGTGAAATTCTTTTGTGTAAAACATAAATTTTACAGCAAATTGCTCTTTGTACTTGTGACAAATGTAAATAAATCCTTACCCAGCCCAAACACTGTAACAATCTTTTCTACAAGACTCGATCATGCTATGAAAAGATGTCCTCTAAATGCACTCACACAGTTCATTTTAATTCTGCACGAAAATGATTGTTAATTTAAAAAATGGTTAATTTCATACAGCTCACTGTAAACATATCGAATAGCAGACAGATATATCCCTACAAAGTTCAACTTTTCATATTTATCCCTTCAAAAGTCCTAAGTTGTTCATATATGTCCCTACCGTCAATATCCGTTGGAAAAATATAGTTAACCATAGGTTAAATACTTAACCTTGGTTAGTGAGTGAGATAAATTTACCTTTTTACCCTTTTAGATATCTTACTTAATCATAGATATATTTTTTAACAGTTGAAACTTTTTGAGGGATATATTTGCAAGGGCAAAATTGACATTTCACTTATATTCTGTTAAAAAATAAACAGTAAACTAACAGTAACAAACCAGAGGGACATATATGAACAACTTAGAACTTTTAAAGGGATAAATATAAAAAATTAAACTTTGTAGGGATATATCTGCTATTCGATATGTTTACAGGGAGCTGTATGAAATTAACCCTTTAAAAAAATTCCTAGCTAAACTGATAATAATCTGTATTGCTATGAAATGATTACAATCTGCCTTGGCGTTCACGTCCTACGCAACTTTAAAGGCTGCAAATGTAACTATCTTTTCTGTGTACTTGAGGCCTCATAATTCGATGTATTTTCAGTCTCTCTTTTTTTTTTGTGGAAAGGGTTGACTCCAAAGCCATCAATCTTTGTCAGGTTAACCCTTCAGATGTAATTATTTTGGAAGGGATTTTAGTATTTCATGATTCACGCGTTCGGGAGCTAATGAACATGAAGATCTTTGTTGACACAGGTCATATTTCTCTCCTCTCTTGTATGAATATATATGTAAGCTTGTTTTTCCTTCTGTTTATGTTGTTATAGATATCAGAAAATAAATAATACAGTATATGCACATAAATATGAAGCATGACTTCTTGAAATACATCGAACCTACATAATTGTCTGATACCAATTTACTATTGCGTTAGTCTTCTGTTACAGATTAGGTTGTTATAGACACCAGAAAAAAAAGAATATCATATACACATAAATGTAAAATTTGACTTTTGTCAAAATACATGAAATCTACATAATCCTCTGTAACTGATTTTCTATTGCATTGATCTATGTTTCTAAGCTGATAGTTACTTCCTCCTCAATATGAGCAGACGCTGATGTACGTCTAGCAAGGAGGATTTGCCGCGATACTGTTGAAAAGGGTAGAGATGTCAGAACAGTACTCGATCAGGTTATATAGTCATCGTATCTTTTGTTTTTAATTATCGCATTTTTTTTCTTTTTAAGGTGACGCTCAATAGTTTATAGCTTCAAGTAGGCCAATCTGCATCATAAATGACAGATTAGGGGTTGCTGACTATCAAAATCAAATGAGTTAACATTTCAGCTATTACATAACATATATTCAGTTTTACCTTTTCTAGTTTGGTAAACTGCAGTACCAATCCCCAAACTTTTAGGCAAGTTTCGTGTTGGTCATCAAACTTTAAGTTGGACGTTCCATACCAAACTTTGAAATTGTTTCATTTTAGTCCTTATCCTCATCTGCTGTTTTAGAGGACAAACTATTGCCCCCCAACAATGCTTACATTAGTTCATTCATCATGCCTCCATTGACTCTTGATACCATCTCCTATTTCAGTGCCTACCGCCCTTTTTTCTTGTTCTCTTCTTAGAAATTGGATGGTCGGATTGAAAGTACTAGATTGATGAGCAGCCAATGGGCTCAAGGTGTGCAGATGTTTTGATGCACCAGGTGCAAGCAATAATTTTTCTCTAACTGTGGGTGACAATAAGGATTAAAGTAAAGCACTTCCAAAAGTCTTGTGTGTCAAGTGTCCAGCTTAAAAGTTTGAGGACCACAGTGTAACTTGACTAAAAGTTCAGGGACTGGTAGTGCAATTTAACTTATCAACCTTGCTGGTGTATGCCAAAATCTGATGCTGTTGAGTGCTTTGGACTTTGGAGTGACATGTGAACATATGCACAGATGCAACAAACAGAATATAAAATTTCATGGACAATACTCCAAACACCTGGGGACCTAGGGCAATTACCGGTCACCATCCAAACTTTAAAGAGCTGAACAAAAAATTGTCGAAGAATTTGCCTGTTTCAGCCAACCATGGAGCTCCTATTTCTGTCAATAATTGAAGTGGCTTCCAATTTCACGTAGTTCTCTCTTCTTGTTATTACTAATAATATTTTTCTGTTTTTGTTTGCAGTACTCAAAATTTGTGAAACCTGCTTTTGAGGACTTCATACTCCCGACGAAGAAGTATGCTGATATTATCATCCCCCGAGGTGGAGACAATCACGTGGCAATTGACTTGATCGTGCAACATATTTGCACTAAGCTTGGTCAGCATGATCTTTGTAAAATATATCCAAATCTCTATGTCATTCAATCAACCTTTCAGGTGATTTTTTACTCTTGAAAGACATCTAACATATAACCTTCATATTTCTTTTGTTTTCAAGAAAATACCGCAACACGTGGCTGGTGTTCTTCCTGCGTTCATAGCTATATCTATATTTTCTTCTAACATCAAGCATCCCGATACTTCTACAGATACGTGGCATGCATACGCTAATACGTGAGGCCAAAACTACAAAGCATGATTTCATCTTTTATGCTGATAGACTAAATCGTTTGGTTAGTATATGAATTCTCTTAGTTTTAACTTCTTCGTGGCTTGATATTTCTGATGTTTAAATATTTTAATTTAGTAGGTTGTTGAGCATGGTCTTGGTCATCTTCCATTCAAAGAAAAGCAGGTGATAACTCCTACTGGTAAGTAGCTCTTGATTTTCATGTGATTATGTGAATGTTTGTGTATTTTGCTTGTGTCACTTAATCCTTTGTAAATTACTAGCAGTAAAGATAACAAATTAGACCTTCTTGATCATTTTATCTTCTATTAAGCAAGCGAAAAGGGGATTCACTCTCCTCTCCAAAATAAAACGACATAAAGAGAAAGAAAAGGAAAGATTTTCTGACCTTCTATGGGACCACTCGTCTATTTCCTGCTGTTCGCTTTACCCCTTACTGTAGACCTTTTCAATTGAAGATTCGACTCCACAGAGAAATTATGAATTTACTATGATTTATCCAAGAAGTTGTAATCGACTAAAACTGACCACCCAGGAAATGTGTACCTTTGTGATTGTTACTGGGTTAAAGCAAACTGGTTATCTATGATTGTCAGATTCTCAATACTCCTTTCCTTTTTTGTAAAAAGTGATTATACTCTCTCTCTCTCTCTCTCTCTCTCTCTCTCTCTCTCTCTCTCTCTCTCTCTCTCTCTCTCTCTCTCTCTCTCTCTCCACTTATATAGGACTTCAAATAGGGTGCTTTCTGAAGCATAGAAGTATCCGTGCTCCTATGTTGTTTTCGATTATATGACTTTTGAATCGACGATTGGCTTAATTAAACTTGATTTAGAGTATTTAAATTTTTAAGTATCGAAAAAACCAATTTCACAGTTTTTCAATATTATTTACCGAATGATCAAAAGTGCTCAAAATCAACAATTTTAATGGTTAGTGTAAACAGTTTGCAAGTTTAACGGTGTAGAAATATTTAAAATTAAGTAAAATTTTGGTGGAAAATTCTTTATATATATATATATAGTAGAGACGAGAGAGGGGATGATACCTGAGGAACCAAACATTACATCTTATGTCTATTCACACAATAGGATCACAACTAACCAATTATGAATTTCCATGGGTCTCCATGATGTGTCTTTTTTAACTTTCATAAAGAGATCTGCTGCAAGAAGTATGTTGTTCTAATACTCTTTTACCAATAAGTTCTCCTAGAATCACTTCTTTTCCTTTAACTATGCACATCCTGCTAAGTATGATACCGCCAATTTGCTCGTACTACTTTCTATGTAGTAGGGCCATTGATACTTAATATTTGGTCACTGTGCAGGAGCTGTATATACTGGGGTGGAATTCTGTAGAAGGTTATGCGGTATCTCGGTGATCAGAAGGTAATCATTTGATTCACAGCTTGCCTTGACCTCTTATATTCTCTAGACCTGTCATACAAGATTTTGCAACAAAATGTGCTGTTTTTGTACTTCACATATCACCGGTGGCTATCATTTGAAATCAAATTAAACTTGAAACATATTAGCCGAAGGTAAAATTTTGAAATGATAAAATATCAATAGCATAAAAATTAATTAATTATTCTCTCTCTCTCTCTCTCTCTCTCTCTCTCTCTCTCTCTCTCTCTCTCTCTCTCTCTCTCTCTCTCTCTCTCTCAACCCCCCCTTAATGCTTGATGATCTCTTATAATCTACCTTTATCTATCAACCTGAGTATAACATAACATAGTAACAATGGTTAACAGTGGTGAGAGTATGGAGAATGCACTGCGGGCTTGTTGTAAAGGTATTAAGATTGGCAAGATTCTTATTCATAGGGAAGGAGATAATGGTCAGCAGGTTTGCACTATATCTATCAATTATTTAATACATTTGCTTCTGTTGATTTCCTGATGAATCAACTTTTTTACAGCTAATTTACCAAAATCTCCCAAAAGACATCTCAGATAGACATGTTCTGCTGCTGGATCCTATACTTGGTACAGGTTGGTTTACTATTTCAACGTGTTTACATGAATCTTTTGGTTAGATTGCGCAAACATGGTTGTACCTTTCTTGCCCATTTTCTTCTGGCATTGATCTCTCCGACTTCTTAATTGTTACTTTATGTCGGAATTGAACTTAATGGAAGGCTAAAAGCTACAATAAGTAAATTGCAGTAGGCACTAGTAAATATCTTTCTAATTTAAGTTTCTTGAGTTGGCAATGTTGTTTTCCAAAGAAGTCGGCTTCGAGAACTGCTAATGGCTTCTATTATTCGTCTAGAATATCATTTCTGCTCCAATGCCAGTTTATCCCCACCAAGTTCTGTTGATTACATACAAGCTCCACTTGTTATTATTTCATCTGAACACACCATTTTCTTTGATGCTTTCTATTTTTAACACTTAACTCAATGCTTTCGTATTCAATGCTATTACTTGGTTTAAACTTTTGTTCTTATCGTTGAACGCTCAGATTCACTTTCTTCTCAACATTACACTCATTCTTTATGTGGTTTGTTTACAACATGGCCTTCATATGGACTTCTTTTGGATAGTGTATTACTTACTGTAAATTGTAATCCTATCAAATTGAACAACTTGAAAGATTTGGTCATGCATTCAGAATGAATTACTTTTAACAATCTTGGAGATTGCTAGGCTGGATAATTCGCAGTAGCTATTAGAGCTTCCTCTGACGACTGTTTTTTTTCTTTTCCCCAATTCCTGTGGTAGGCAATTCGGCTGTTCAAGCTATATCATTGCTTTTACAGAAGGGTGTACAAGAAGGCAACATTATATTTCTTAATCTCATATCTGTAAGTTTGAGTACCGCCATTTTGTTTTTTCCCCTTTTACTCATTTACGGAGGTTTTGCTCGCCAATCTAGTCTATGATATGAACGATGTATTTCCTTCTTATCATCAGGCTCCTCAAGGGGTGCACGCAGTTTGCAAAAGATTCCCAAGAATCAAGATTGTGACATCGGATATTGAGGTTGGCCTAAATGACGATTACCGCGTCATTCCCGGCATGGGCGAGTTTGGAGACAGATACTTTGGAACGGATAATGATTAGAAGATGGTGATCAACATTAAAAAGAGCTAAACAAAAGCCCAAAAAAAAAAAAAAAAAAACAAACAAAAAGAGAGAATCCGGTAAGCTTTTAGTTCAGTATCATTACTATATTTGGCACTGTCCTAACTTTAGAAATTACGAAAGTTGTTAATATTACAAGAGGTTTCGCATGCCTAAGTTTGTAAATCTGGTGATTTTGTCCTTCTTATCATCTTCTGATACAGGACTATTTGAACATCCAAAACAACTAAAAGCATTCAAGCTCAACTCGCGCTTCTTTTTTGGTTGCAGGTGCATTTTTCCTATTTTCCTTATTCGGAATTACGAAGAGAGAAGGTACCATATTCTTCGGCGGCAATTCTTCATCATTTTTTTTGTTTTTTTTTCCTCATTTTTTTTTTTTATTTCGTCGCGATCCATTCAGTTGCATTCATTGCTGTTATAGATTGTCACAAAAGAAAAGGAATGTCATAAGTAATATGTATCTGGGTTTGGAATTCAACTCCAGTTACATTATTCTTATCTAGTTAAAGAGGACAATATATTTGAGCTCAGATGGATTGTTTTCATTAATTACTTGTGAAAGATGAGCTTTTTTGTGTCCAATCAAAATTTTTGGGCTTAATTACATTATTATACTACATTGTACTTTACAACTTTTTTTCCCTTTCTACTGTACCTTTTTTTATTTTATTTTCAAAAGGCACCACTCAACTTTTTTTTTTTTTTTTTTTTCTTTTTCTTTTTTTTTTGTTTTTTTTTTTTTTCCAATTCCTACACTATAAGCAATAAATTTACAATTTTATATAATTTTTTTAAAAAAATACTGGTGAAAAGTGGAAGAGCATATCAACACATTTTAACATAAAAAATAATAAAAAAATAATTTGATAGAATTTTTTAATGACTTTTATTTTTATGGAGATTTTTACTTCATACTTTTTCTTCTAGTTAACTAGTTTTTTTTAATAAAGTTGTTAGATTTTATTTAAAATAATAAATTTATTAACAATAATAAGAGATCAGATTTTATTTAAAATAATAAATTTATTAACAATAATACAGAGATCGGCAAAATATATATATATAGTGGTATATATGAAAAAAAAAAAAAAAAGAGTACAAGATAGAAAATCAAAAGTAAATTTGAAATACAATGCAGCTATTGATAAAATACAATAGAGTTAGGCTTGTCTGCTTTTAGAAGTGTCGTGCTCCTAAGTTATTTTTAAATAGGAAAATGCTACCCATACATCCCATTCGGGGTGTATATCACACACCCCACCCATCCAATGGGTGGGGTGTGATGATGGGTCAATCGATGTGACCCGTAAAAAATATCGCCACCATTAAAATAGTGGAGGTGTATGATATACACCCCTTCGGGGTGTACATGTAGCATTGCTCAAAATTTTAAAATTTTTTTTTGATATCATCAGCCTAGTGATCAAAGAGATTTAAAATCAATAATTTTAATTGTTATGGTGAGCCGTTTGCAAGTTTAACAGTATAAAAATATTCAAATTACGTAAAATTTTGATAGAAAATTTTTTATACTATATAAAATAATATTAATATTTTTGATTTAAAATTTTAGTATCATATCATCATATTTTGTGAGATTTTTATTTTCAACCGTTGATTTTCAATCATTTCGATAACTAGGTAAATAATATCGAAAGATCGCAAAAATTATTTTCTACATACTTTAAATATTTTAGATAAAGTCGTGGATTCAAAAGTTCCATTATCAAAAACAACTTGAAAGCACGGAGACCTTCCGTGTTTTTAAAAGCACACAAGTCCTACTCAAATACATTAATATAATAGTATTTTTGACAAAAAAAAATAAAAAATAAAAAAATGTATAATTTAGCAAATGAGCACATCATTATTTTCATTATTATGAATCAAGAACTAATCATTCCCTGAGCTAAGTTCTTATCTGGCTCAGCTTCTAGGCTATTATAATTTTTCAACAACTTAAAAGAAGTTGTAGCTTATACACCCTTGAAAAAAAGAAAAAAAAAAAAAAAAGTTTTTTTTTTAAAACTGACCTTCTAAAAATTTATATTTTTAAAAATAATTCTACAAAATTTATATTTATAAAAATGACTCTATGGGTGCTAATTGGGCACCACGTGTGCCTGCCACGTGAGCGGGGGAGGGTGAGTTGGATTCATGTGCTAAAGGCGTTGAACCATTCAGCGCCTTTAACATCTGTTAAAGACACTGAATGATTTAGCGCCTTTAACATCAATATTAAAGGCGTTGAACCATTCAAAGCTAAATGTTAAAGGCGCCAAATGGTTCAGCGCCTTCTTCTCTACTAAAACCCCGCACGCGGGCTACAAGATCAATCTTTCTCAATTACTACAGGATATGAGAAATAAGATCAATCGAGTTGCTTCTGTAAGATCTCTATTTTATTTAGTACTCTTGTGTGATTAGGTGTTTTCTTTTATTTTCCAATATAGTCTAGTGTTTTTTTTTTTAACCAATCGGGAAAGTCTTGTTTGTTTTTAAAAAAAGTCAGCTATTTGTTTTTTTGCTTCTTGAATTCTGACTTGTATGCATTCTTGTTCACAGAATTGGTCTAGAGAAGAGAAGAGCCACTGTTTGGAGGAGATAGAGAAGTCGTTTATATATTCAGGAGAAATACTCCGTCTAATACTGTCCTAGTTAAAGTGAGAAAAAGAAATCTATGAGTCGTATCAGATATATATATACTTTTAATCTGTTGTTTGCATTGTAAAGGGCTTATCGATTGATCTTGTAGCCCACGAGCGGGATTTTAGTGGAGAAGAAGGCGCTGAACCATTCAGCGCCTTTAACATAAATGTTAAAGGTGTTGAACGGTTCAGCGCGTTCAGCACTGTATCCAACTCATCCTCCCCCGCTCACGTGGCACCCAGTTGGCACCCATAGAATTATTTTTAAAAATACAAATTTTGTAGGGTCATTTTCAAAAATACAAATTTTTAAAGGTTCATTTTCAAAAAAAACCCTAAAAAAATTTAACAAACAAAATGTCTAGACCTGTCGTCTTCGTTTCCAAAGGGTACTGTAATGTGCAATTGGGTCGGGCTGTGGTGGGCTTTTTCAAGGCCCCTTTTGTGGGCCCACTGTTGTCAACTCCAAATTCCAGCCCAAAACAAAAGAAAAAAAAAAGAAGTGAATTTTAAAGAAGATTAATTAATCGATTGATTTAAGCTAAATAGTCACTAAACAAATCATCTTAGGTTAAATTTTCTCAAGAATATATTTAATGTCATTGCAAAATGAAAGTAGGTTTTTTTTCCTTCTTCTTTTCATGCTCAATTTTCTGCTTGGTGCATAATTCAAATTGTATGTTGATAAGTTATTTGGGGTGGATTTTAAAATTAAACACAAAATTTAACTGCATCAGATTCATCTTAAAAAGAAAAAAAGAGACACCACACACCCACTTTAATCCAAACCCTAACAACTCTCAATCTAACGATCGAAATAAACCGATCATTTCATCGTCGGCATATCCAACGGTCGAGATCATACGAGACCCATCGCCACTTTTACCACGCGCGCCCTTTATAAACCCTCTCTCATCTTTATATCTCTCGCGCTCCCTCTTTCTAGGGTTTCCGCCTCTCCGTAACCCACGAAACCCTAGCTCTACTCGAAAGCGGCGTTATGGTACGATCCCTCTTCCTCCACCGACTCCGATTCCTAAATCCCTTTTTTGCTTAGTAATCATTGATCTAGGTGTTTTTCATTACAAATTCTCGCTTAAAATCGTTGTTTTTTTAAATTTATCAAATAAAACATTCATTTTTTTATTTAATTTGTGGCAATTTTTGGTATTTTAGGGTTTAATGGATTACCGTGTGTTTGAATCTTGCAGGCTCCGAAGAGAGGCGGGAAGGCGCCGGTCGCGGCGAAGAAGAAGACGGTATTGATCTACATTATCGCCTTATTTTAAGAATCTATTGGTGTTTTTTTTTTTTTTTTTTTTTCCTTTTCTTACCCTAGATGATGATGCATTTTTGTGGTGTTGATGCGAATTCTGCAGGAGAAGGTTGTGAATCCGTTGTTCGAGAAGAGGCCGAAGCAGTTTGGGATCGGCGGGGCCTTGCCGCCGAAGAGGGACCTCACCCGCTTCGTGAAGTGGCCGAAGGTGGTGCGGATCCAGCGGCAGAGGAGGATCCTCAAGCAGAGGTTGAAGGTGCCCCCATCATTGAACCAGTTCACCAGAACCCTTGATAAGAATCTTGGTAAACTACTAATGTTCTTCTTCTTTTCTTTTTATCTGTTTTAGAGATTTTGTTGATTGTTAATGTGATTGCTTTATCTTTGTTGAATTGTTACTAGTATTTATATGTGTACTGTTGTTGAGCTTGCTTAAGAAATTGTTTGCTGATGATACATATCTGATTTTCCTAGCCTTAATGTTTAAGTTGTTAATGGATGCACATGAAGAGTGCATGAAAAGGATTCATAAAAATACTAAGATTGTGGTGATTTGATGAATCCTATACAAAAGTCTAATCAGGGTTTGAGTTTCTCAGGAATAATATTTGTTATTTACCCTTTTTCTTAGTTCTCTGGCTATGTTGTTGAGTCAATTGCATAGAAATGAGATAGAAAGGACCTTATAACCTTTTATCTTGTTTTGGTCATATCTTATTCAATGATTTACTAAACCTCTCTTGTGTTGTTAATATTTGACCAGTTGTATACGGATTACGGTATGAAAACCAATGTCTTGTAATGATGAATCATATTATTTTCTCCTCCTTAATATCTGTTGATTTTTTTTTTTTTTTTTTATTGTACTTCCTTCTTATCCTCTTCTGAGTAATTTGAGTTATTTTCTTATTTGGGTGAGGTGTTGTGTTATGGGGTACCTGCTACTTAGTTATTTCTGATTCAGTGGGGGAAAATGACATGATTAAGCAATACTCTTTTCAAATAAATATGTACCAAAATAAAAGTTGTTTTTTTAATAAATGTTGGCTTTAATTTCTCTCTTTGAGCCATCTATACATCTGTCGGTTGTTTTTTTAATTAATACTTCAGCTTCTGGTAATTATTTTTTTGAGTATTACTAGACTTTCGAGCCTTCCTGAAATAGAATGATTACAATCAATGTATGCATTTTGAAATGAAAATTTTGTAGATTTCCTCTAATAGTTTATTTTGTTTGCTATGATCTCTTGCAGTTCCTATTCTTTCTCATTCTATATATATATATATATATATATATATATATATATATATATATATATATATATATATATATATATATATATACACACACTGTGACACTCCCGGAATTTGGATTAGTCCTATATATAAATGATATAATAGGACTAAATCTCTAACCCGGCTATAGCATTTTGGATGGTAGCAAAATCCAAGAGGAACATGAGAGTTAAGCGTGCTAGAGCTAGAGTAGTTCTAGGATGGGTGACCCCCTGGGAAGTGGGGCGTCACACACACACACCTTATATTATGTGTACATTTTGGCTGCAGCTACCAACCTATTCAAAATGCTTTTGAAGTACCGCCCTGAAGACCGAGCTGCTAAGAAGGAGCGGCTTCTGAGTAGGGCTCAGGCTGAGGCTGAAGGAAAGACTATCGAATCTAAGAAGCCCATTGTGGTGAAATATGGCCTCAACCACGTTACGTACCTCATAGAGCAGGTATATTGGGTCTTCTATCTGGTTCTATCATTTACTGCATAGCGATTTTTTATGCCGACAGTTCTTTCTAGCAATCACTGCTATATTTCAAGTATCTTATCCGTAAATTATTTTCGAGAAAGTGAACTTTTGCATGAAAAAATATAATTGAGCTATTGCGCATTTCTGCGTATTCTCTGCAGAAAAAGGCTCAGTTGGTAGTCATAGCCCATGATGTCGACCCAATCGAACTTGTTGTTTGGCTTCCGGCATTGTGTAGGAAAATGGAGATCCCTTACTGCATCGTCAAGGGAAAAGCGCGGCTTGGAGCGGTATGGTCTCTTAATTGATCGAGGCTCTATTCTATTTCTAAAATCAATTTACGCGTCCTAATATTTACGTACTCTCTTATAAATGACATGCAGATTGTTCACATGAAGACCGCAGCTGTCCTCTGTTTGACCACAGTCAAGAATGAAGATAAGCTCGAATTCAGCAAGATCCTTGAGGCTATTAAGGTAGGAATGCTAAAATATTTTTTTTGTTTGTTTGCATTTTAGCAATTGTATATGCATTTATATTTTATTTACTAATGATGATCTTCCTTTCTTAGGCGAACTTCAACGATAAGTTCGATGAGATTAGGAAGAAGTGGGGCGGCGGTATTATGGGATCGAAATCACAAGCGAAAACCAAGGCTCGCGAAAAGGTTCTCGCGAAGGAAGCTGCTCAGAGGATGAGCTAGATTTTTCTCTTCAAATTTTGATTTTCCATGTTTTCTACTTAGTTTTGGACAGAAACTTTGGCAGGAACTTTTGCAGTGGTGGTATTGTAGTTGCCTGAATCTTGCTTTGGGGAACTCAAATAGGCCATTTTTATTTTTTGAAGTCTCTTATTTTAAAGTCTAAGATAATACACTTTGGATTTGATCTCTAGTTGATTGAATCTATGAATTGTGTTTTTTTTTTTTTTTTTTTTTTATTAACATTTTACTGCTGCCACTCAGTTCCAAATATGAGACTTTTTAGGGAACACAAGAATGTACTTTGGAGTTGTGTTAGAATACTATCGGCAGCAAACGGTTTCGTTGCTATCGATTTGTTTTCGATAACGAAGCTTTCAAATTAACGAATACGATTTGAAGTTCAATTCTTTTTGACATAATTAATCTAGTGATCAGGGATTGTAAAATTTGTAATTGTAATAGTTGATATAAGGTATTTTTTGTTTAATAGTGTAAAGAAATTTAAATTAATTAAATTTTAATTAGGAGATTTTTTATATTATTTAAAATAAGATTTATATTATTTATTTTTTTGGTTTTTTTTGTATTTGTTTGGTGAACAAGAGATTAATATCGAAAAATATGAAATTTAATTTTTAGATAATTTAAATAATTTAGATTATCTTTAATTGTGCAGATAATGCACTGGATTCAATATAATTATTACACCAATTTTGAGTTTTTTTATGGTTTTGAGTATTTTTTTTTTCTCATACTCATTTTTTCTTCTATATTAAACTAGTTAACATCATCTCCCCAAAACAGGCCATCTTTGGAGTAAACTCCTTATAATAACTAAGGATGAACACCAGTCTCTATTTATCTGTCCTTTGGACAATAAAAAAAAAAGAAAAAAAAAAAAATTGAGGTCCACTCTTCTTTAAAAATGTAGTACTGCTGGATGTTGCCTTGTTTAATGCTGAGTAATAATAAGTTAGTACTATTTTACTCCTTCATAATTATATACTTGATTTTTACAATAAAAAAAAAAAAAATTCTCATCAAATATACATATGTTATTATAAAAAAATTTTACTCTGCAATTTGCATGTAATATTTAAATGCAGTGCAGCTAAAATAATAATTAAATATAATTAAGAAGTGCATTTTTAAAACTTCAATGTTTTATATATGTGGTGATGAAATTATCTCAGTTTTTTATTTAAAAAGTGATTAGTTAGGTGAGATTATCTTTTATTTAAGGTTTTTTTTTCAACTACTAAAATTAAAAGTAATCAATTTAAACTTAAATTCAACTGGTTTAAATTACAACAATCAAATTTAAATACATTAAAATTAAATATTAATTTAATGTTAAATTTGAATTCAAAAATTTGTTGAATACTTTTATATATTAATAACAAAAATTATAATCTTTTAATAGAAATAAAATTACCACGTGATAGCGAATTAAAACACTTTCCACTAATAAAACTTTTTTCTCCAATCTCTTGGCCCCATCATTTTTTTGTATTTTTGGGTGCATGTTTTTTTTTTTTTTTTTTTTTTTTTTTTTTTTTTTTTTTTTTTGGGGGGAATTCCCCCAAATCACCCCCAAAGTAACTTTTCACTGTGGAATAAATATTTGAGGAGCATTAAAATTCCGCTTTTTAGTAAGATAATTGTTTGTATTTTAATTTATTTTCATTAAATTTTTTAGTATAAAAGGTGGAAAAATTTCTTATTGTATTTTTCAACCATACATAATAATGCACTAATTATTAAATTAAGAACAATTAGAGTTTTATTTTTTGCAAAATTTATCAAACATTAGTTGTATTTTGTTTCCTACTAAATCGAGATAGAATTGAATTGATTTATAACTCCATGAATACAAGTAAATTTATTTTAGTGAGAAGTTATTTTATTTGGAATGAATTGGATTCGATTGAATCAGCTATCCAATTTTTTAAAATTTTAATTTTACCATCTAATTATTTTAATTTATTTAATTTGCATTAGTAAAACGATAGTTTGACTTCAAAATTTAACTGCATCGTATATACTTACAGATTTAATTAGTATATTTTATATAATTCTTACAACTATAAATTTATTAAAATAAATAATTAGTTTAAATTTTAAAGTTAAATCATCATTGACCGACTTTAATTAAATAAATTGAAATAGTTGGATAGTAAGATCAAAATTTTGAAAGATTCCATAATTAATTCAAAATAATTTATAATTCAGATTAGTTCGGTATGATTTTAGGTATTTTGAATTCCTTAGTATTTAGATTTGGAATTCATTTAGTTTAAGTCATAGTTGTTAGAACAATTCTAAGCGAAAATTTCAGAATTTTGAAAAATTATATACAAAATTTATTAAAAAAAAAATACATTTGATCTAACAACTAAAACAATTCAAATCAAAATACAAAATTTCCGTTTACGGTTACTATTCTAATTTTTGTTTAAAATGTGCAGCAGATTCAAATAAATTTTACACTTGACAAAAAATTTCAAAAGTTCAAAGAAAAAAGCAAAAAAATCTGCTTGCATCTGTTGTTAGTTGTCAAATTCTTAGAAATTTAAACAAAAAAGTCAAAGCAATTTGATTAATTTACAAAATTTTAGATAAGTCTAAATTTCATAATACTAAAAAGTCACATGGCTAATTGGCTTTATAGCTTATAAAATAAAATTATCTAAAGATAAAATGAATTTGTAATAAGTGACTACTTAAGGGGCAAAATGCATATTTCCTTTAGATAAATCTCGCTAATCTCACGCCTCATTTTCTCTGTCGCTCTTGCTCCTGTGTCGCGAAAAATCTCACAACGCTCTCAACGCTCTCTCTCTCTCTCTTTCTCTCTCGCTCGCGAAACCCTAGCCCTCTCAAACCCTCGGCCCGTCGATCGATTGCAAGATCTCGCTCTCGAACACCTCCGATCCCTAGGTTTTCCACCTCCAGGGAAACCCTAATTTGGCCCACTCGGCTACCTTCGTCGGAGCTCTTCACCGGCGGCGGCGGCGGCTCGGATGGCGGAAGCGAAGGCGGATCGGCCGGCGAACCTCGCGGCAGCGAGGTCGGCGGGGGCGGCGGCGGAGGAGGTGGCGGCGTGGGCCGCGAAAGGTGAGCTTGTTGCCATCCCCTCGCCCCCATTTCGATCGGACGTGAGCGATCGCGCTCGCTCGCTTCCCCTTCGATCTCTGTTACCCGCATGCGGCGATTTAGGGCTTTTGTTGCGCGATTAGTGTTTCTCTGCGTTAAGATCTGTTTTTGGTTCTGTAGTAGCTTCAGTTTATACTGTTTGTGGTTGATAGGTGCTTACCTTTTGGAAACTTTTTATTTGGTTTTCCATTTTCATGTGCGAAGGACCTGAAACTGTGTTTCTTTTTTAATCTCACTATATATTTTTTTGTCAAAGGTCTTAATTTGAGCATGTAAGTATACTGATACTGTGGTTATTCCTTTTAATTTGGTGTGTTTTTTTTTTTTTTTCCTTTAATTTGGCAGGTGGTGCTTCTGCTGAGCATGATGAGGAGAAGGCTCTTGTGGGATTTCTCAATGAATCGAAAGGTGATTTCGTTTAGTTTCTCGCCCCAATGACTTTTGTAGTGCTTAAGCAGTTCATAGTTTTATCATCCTTGTTGTGGAAGTTTATTATATTCTGGAGGTTATGTAGTATGCTTGGTTAGTTCCCGGCTGTGCTTGATGCTTGCGGCAGCAGTAGATTGTTCACCATAAGGAGTTTGGTAACTCTATCATAACTTGAAATGTGAAGCTTGGAGCTTTTGCTAGTATTTGATTGGTTTAGATTTAGTGGATTTGGTGGATTTGACGAAAAATTTAAATATGAGATTTGGTAGAACTGTTGTACGGAAAGAACTTGGAATTTGTCGTTCGCAAGGCAATCTTTAAGTTTGTTTAAAGAAGACGCGAGTGAGAATACTGTACTACCATCTGCACACCTTTTTGATATTTGCTGCCTTTTTTATTACTGTCTTTATGTTTTCCGCAGACTTCTCAATGTTCTAGCCGCCCATCAATGGAATACATACATTAACTTTTCTGGTTGCTGCTTGTCATAAAAGATTCTGTGCAGTTTTTTGTTTCTTTCATATGTTTCATTATTTTCACAAAAAATTAGCCTCTTGTTGTGGATTATATTTTTACAAGCTGGCAATATTATTATTTATTTATTTATTTATTCATTTTTTATGTATCTGCAACCACTGTATTTATAATTTACATTTCTGTGTGCAGATCAACCTTCGGCTGACAATAGCATTCCTCTTTCGCCACAATGGCTCTATGCTAAACCTGCTGATAGCAAGTTTGGTGTTGCTGCTGCATCAGGGGTATTAGTCAATTCTCTTCCCCCTAAATTTATGCAACCTGTGCTGCTATTTGACAAATGGAGCTTGCAAAAGCATTTTTAATGAGGAGTCTTTCAAGTTTTAATTCTTTCTTGTTATGTCTTATTCATGTCATTTCTGTGGAAAATAATACTTAATAGATTAATTTCTCTCTTCTGTTATTTATGTCTTTGTTGTTACATTTGATATAAGGTTTTAAAATTTCTTTTCTCCTCTTTTCTTTCAATGTCTTGAAGATGTGAGTTCAACTCCTGTATGATATCAGGATTGCAGAATTAGCAATCATAGTATGTCCAGGAAGATGGTTTTATAATCTGTTTTCTTTGAAACTAGTCAGCCAGCCATAGGTTGCTGTATGATTGGTGAACATGTATAGAGGAAAAAAGTGGGCTTCAAAGGAATATAAGACGGTTAGAAGGCCCAATGGCTGTACCAGTTGGTTGTATATCTGCAATACCGATGGAAAAGCTAGTTAATGAAGTCCAATTCCCAGGTCTATTGGGAAGACCCATAACTAGACACTTAAGAAAGGAAATGAATGTTTTAGCTGCAGGTCGTCATTTTTCATTGTTTAAATTGGCTGCTCTGCTTTGTTAACATTTTGTTATTTATTCTCAATCTTCATCTATATCTAATTACATTTTTTGTCGTTTGTCCGAGTTGCATCTCTCCTGGTGCTCATGTGATAAATATCTAGACTTTTGACTTGCAGGATATTTAAGATTATTGTTAGTCTGAGACATGTAGTACTATGTTTTGTAAAATAAGATGCTTAATATTGTCACTTTTTAGTCTACATCCTGCTTTAGTTCTCTTAAACTTTTATCCATTAGAGTTGATATTAAGACAACTTTTATGACTTTGGGTTTCCCATTGCCTATTGCGATGCTAGGAGTCAAGTGGTATTGCATTCTCATGTTTTCCTCCCGCTATATCTTCTTCTTCTTCTTTTGTCTTACTTTCTCTATGGTGCTTCTTGTTACAGGATGCTCGCCCGACCACTCCGAAAGATATGTGGCGGTTGGATAGTTCTCTGGATAAGAAAGAATGGAGAAGGAACGTGCCCGATATGGATAGTAGTCGTCGTTGGCTTGAGGAGGAAAGAGAAACTAGCTTACTTGGTAGGAGAGAGCGTAGAAAGGAAGGAGATCGAGAAACTACTGAATATCGCAAAAATAATCGCCGTTCTGATAATATCTCTGTGAGAGAAGGTGCTGATAGCAAATGGTCATCGAGGTGGGGCCCAGAAGACAAAGAGAAGGACTCTCGATCGGAGAAGAAGATGGATGTAGACAAGGACGATTCTCATGCTCAAAGGCAGCAGCTGCCTTTTTCTGGTGGGCTTCGTCCATTGTCGGAGTCAGACTCACGTGATAAATGGCGGCCTCGCTACCGCCAGGAAGTTCAATCCGGCGGGTCCACAATGACCCATCATGGGGCTCCTGGATTTGGGTTAGAGAAAGGGCGTGCCGAGGGATCGAATGTGGGATTCGCTCCTGGAAGGGGTAGGTCAAATTTATGCAGGTCATTCTCTACTGGGCCTATTGGTGCTTTGCCAGTAGAAAGGAATGCGTCTGAAACTGTTCGTACTTTTCGGTATCCAAGAGGAAAACTTCTTGACATTTATAGGAAGAAGAGGACACTGCCATCATTTGAAGTTACTCCTGAGGACCTAGAAGAAGTTCCTTCCATTACGTTGTCTAGTTCTGTGACGCCGTTGGCCTTCCTGACACTAGATGATGATGAGAAGGTGTGCTTAATTTTTGGTTCAGTAAGATTAGTGCTTTTATTAACTTCCCTTTGAGAACAAAAGTTTTTCTTCATTTTAATGTGAGAATTTGCTGTATAATTTTCTTGTATCATTGGAATGGCAAGTCATAAGGATCAAGGTAGAAAAGGCTGTTTATAAAGAATGTTAAATACCAAGTTCTGATCACTTAGTCAAGAATAACTAGTATAATATTCTCTCTGAAATAGTGTAATGCCTTGCGAAGAACGGGAAATACTGAAATATGGTATTGATTTGAGTAACTGAAAGAATGGTATTGTTTTTTCTGTTTTGCTAATTTTGTTACACATATGCCCCTTATTTAGATGCATTTGTGTATACTTCTCTAAATTTGAATATATGCAAAAACCTAGCCAACACCTGTGCGATTTATTCCGAGAACGTCTAAGGCGATCTAAGTTGTTCTTGTTTTTGTATGAGCTTCGGGATTAAGTGTTTTTTTTTGTTATGTTAATTGAGTAGTGAAGTTAGTAAATTTTATGTATACCTAGGAATTGTACTAAGTTGTAGCACATTTTTTATTGGTTAGGCTGAATCATGTTGGATAGCACATTTTCTCTGGCTATAGGTTTACTTTGCTGTCAAAGTACCTACTGCAAGCCTTCTCTTTTATCCTGGCTTGGGACAAGGCAAACCAATGGATATATTTGACTTTATTCTTATGGTTTTTTAAGATGATTTTTTCTGCTGACTAGACAACTTTTAAGTTGTACATGATAAGAGATGCTGGTTTTACTGCAAATATAATTGGACTCTCTCATTTTGACGCCTTTTTATATTGCAACTAATGCAATCTTCTTGCTGGTATTTTACTGTACAAATAAAGGATTTGTAGGGTCAAATTGTGATTTGGTATTTTAAACTGTTCTTCTTCTGTTTTGATATTTTGTATCCAAAAAAGTAAGTCCTATAAATTGCATTGTAGGCAGAAATTGCTTATCTATATTAGCTTCTGTAAAGCATTTTTCTTTTTAGCCGGTCATTGAAGTGTCAATATGCGGGTCTCTTCAATCTGACTCAAAAGTTCATGCGTCTTTTGTTTTCTCAATATGAACTTTATGCCTTCTTTACATGTGCGGTGATTTTTCAATGACTTCCATTTTTGAGGTTCATATCTGCTCAAATTTTTCAATGACTTTTTTTAGGTTCATATCTGCTCAAATAGTATCTTGACACTGCATTTGCTTGTTTTAACTTGATTATTAACTAATTTAGAAATTGGGTTTGTTCCCCATGGCCTTCCATCTTTCTTCAAAATTCTGATCCAGGAAAGAAACCATGTGATCTTTTCAGTTAGCAAAAATGCTTTAATATGTTATTTTGTTTTTAGGGAAATAAGCATTTTCTTTGACTTAATTTTTCTAAGGGAGTTAAATTTTGTGGGTTGCAGGCAGCTGTAAATGATATCTGGAAGGGAAAGATCACTGGCAGTGAAGCAAATTCTCCAAGTAAGGAGCATGCGACAAGAGTTGACAATGAGATAGGTAGGAACAATTTCTGATGTTTTTTTTTTTTTTTCATTAATAACAATTTTCTTTTATTAGCTTGTTGGTTATTTCTACTAGATTTTGACTAGTTGACTTTGGCGATCATTTTGTTTCAGGATCAGATTACATACTTGGAGAATTCAGCCTCAATGTCAAATCTTTGACTAGTGCAGTGGATAATGATTGTATTTCTCCACTAATTTCAGAAAATGATGCTTTCTATGATACAAAGGCCTCTTTGGATACAAATGGCTCTGTAGAGAAAATTGGTGAGCAAAAATTGCTTAATAATGATGGGCATGCTAGAAATTATGATTTTCTAAAGAACTCGAAGTTGGAAGAAGTAGACCCAGCTGCTACTTTTGATGTTAGTGCTAAGTTGCCATATGATTCAAGTTCGCTCTTTGTTTCGCCAACCGTCCAAGTTATTCAGAAAACGATTGAATTATCGAATAGTAGTGATGTTGCTCCAAATCCTTCTACTCCTCCTGAGGAGTTGAGTTTGTTTTACCAGGACCCGCAAGGAAGGATGCAGGGCCCTTTTCTTGTTGCCGATATTATGTCTTGGCTTGAAGAAGGATATTTTGGCACAGATTTACCTGTTTGTCCTTCAGATGCCCCAGAAGGCACTCCTTTCAGGCCACTTGGTGAAGTTATACCACAATTGACTTCAAAAAGTGAACAAGCCCCTGTTGTTTCTCCTGTTCAAAATATCGAGCCTTTGGATTCTGCTAGAGGCAACTCTGAGTCTCGAATTCATGAATTTGCTGTACAGGATGCTGACGGTTAGTTTTCTTTACAGGGTATCTCTAATTTCCATCCCCCCCACCCCCTCCTTTTAGATGTTTCAATTTAGTGATTGTTTTCTTTCTTATTGCTGCAGAAGTGTTGTACAGGGGAAAGTCTATGAGTTTGGATAGGCCACTAGTGAATCTTACTAGTGACCAAAGTAATTTGTTACAGACTTCGAGTGGTCATATTCTAATGGCGTCTGAAGTGGGACAAGTCTCTTTACCTAATCAAAGGGACCCAAAAGATAATGATTTGAATTCGCATAGATTACTTTTCTCTGAGCTGGAAGGAACTCATCCAAAGAAACCTCTTTTGTCAGCTGACCAGCCATTTCCTGAAACTGTGGCTGTGAAGGATGTATCTCTTTTTAGCCATAGACAAGAACAGCATATGGTTCCTGATGAATTTTTCACCAAGTATAAGAAGAATAGTAGTTCAAATGTACTTCATGATGCTATTGGTGCTAGTCATTTGCCCACTATCGAACACCAGTTCAATTTAGAAGAGCATCTCCTCTCCCAGCAGTTACTTAAGCAGCGACTACAGCAGGAAGAGTTACTGGCCCAGCAAAATCTGGATTTTCTGCGCCATCAAAGATCTAATAATCACCAAGTACCGGATCTGGAGCACATGTTGAAACTTCAGTTTGAACTTGAGCAACAACAACGTCTTCAGCAGTTGCAGCAGCAGAATATAAGACAACAGCTTCATCAACAGGAGATGCAATTTCTGCAGCAGCAGCAGGAGCAGCAGCAGCAATTGCTGCTGGAGCAAATGGTGCATCAGCAATTAAATGGCGATCCTCGCCACATAAATAACAACATCCTTGACGAAGTTCTGTTGAGGCAGCACCTGTTGAATGAGTCACAGCAGCAATCCCACTATCTTCAACGAGAGCAAGATGCACTGGTCGAGCAGCTTATCCAAGCGAAATTCATGCAAAATCGTCAGCATGGTCAGAATATGTTGGATATCTTATCTCATTCCAACAGTTGGCAGATGCTTCCTTTCGAACAACAGAAGCTGCTTTTAGATCTTCAGCAGGAACAGCTGCTTCGAGCACAGCAATTTCCCATTCCTTCGAGGCAGCAATCGCACATGGAAGAAAGATTTAACCAGTTTATCCAGCCATCACCTAGTACACACCTTAATCATTCTTCTAGACTTAACCCGTTGGATTTCGTGCACCCCCCTCAGATGGCCTCGTCCGTTGAGCTCAACAACCAAATTGAGCGGAATGTTGCATTGCACGAGCTATTAAACAGAGGTCAGGGGATCCATCCTCTTGATAGGGCAATTTCATTACCTACAACCTCTCTCTCACCAAACATTGACCTTGTGAATGACCTTTCGCACATTCATTCTAGTGTTCATCCCTATCAACATAGGATGCCTGAACAGTATGGTAGTTCACTCATGGATGCCATGGAGGGGCACTTGATGGCCGATTCTGATAGGCAGCTGTCGAATAGCCTTATAGAATCACAGTTGAGACAGTTCCAGATTGAAGCAGAGAGGCAGAGGAGAGGCGTGAAATTGAGTTCATCCTTTGAGAACCGAGAAAATGATTTAGGAAATATGATGAACCAAAAGATGGTTCTGCAATCTCATCAGTCATTAGGGTTTTCTGATGGCTCTCCATCATCTTATGGCCGTGGGGACCCTTCTTGGCTCTACTCTCACCCTATTGCAGACAATTCCTGTAAGCTTGCTGCAGATAGAACAGACTACAGCGAATCATTGGGAGAAAATTCTCTTTTCACTGTGACAAGGCAAGGATCACAGGATGGATTGGTAAATGCTAATTTTGGCAGTCAAGGTATGCCTTTTCAATCTACTAGTGGAATGTTTCTAGAACAGAAGCTTTTCCCTACAGATGCTGATGGAATTCACAAAGAAGAGCTTGTAAGTACCGTGGGTCGCAATCCATCTATAGATAGATTGAACTTTGCTGATCCAAATGACGGTAGGAGCAGAACAAAACCTGGTTCTAAAGCTAATTTCATGGGTAAATCTATTCTGGACAATCTTGAACCTGGGGTTGGGCAAATGGTAGGCAGAAGTCAAGAAGAAATGGAAGTTGCTACTCCCACTAGACCTGCCACTTTTGGTGCTGCAGGTGATTAGTTGAAGAATCTTCTTTAAATATTATTTTTTTCTGCCTTTTCTATTTCACAATATCCATGTGAACTTTACTGTGATTTGTCCAGGTGGGGATGTTATCTTTCAGAATTATGAGGTTGGAGATGATAATGCTTTTGTTGGCGAGATAAGCCAGAACAGGTATATAAATTTCTCTCAAATGTTATGACAAGTAGCAAATAGTGAGGTTTTTCAGAATGTCTGAAACTTTCACATGTAAGCTTATTTATTACCTAAATGCTTTGCTCAGTGTGTTTTGATAATATGAGTAATATATAATGGTATTTTCATAACTGAACTTTATTCCTCTGGCTAGCATGTTGCTTATGCACTATCTTATGTTCCAATTATTTAGTCCACAGTTGCTGAAACAAGTTAACTATATGTCTCACTATGATTTGATGGTATAACTATATCATTTGAAGGCTCGATTTAGCCTTCAGTGTAGGCTTCTTGAGTTTAGTTTTGGCTATTTTCACAGTTTCAGGTTCTGGTTTCTGATGTTGGTGTAAAATTACCAAGCTTTTCTAAAAATAAATATTAGATTGGAAGAATTGAAATAATCATACTCACGGAAAATAGTTGCTTTAGAGTTTCCAAAATGTAGGTTAACTTGTATTAGACTGCTTTCTGGGAATAGTAAATTCTATTGATTTTTGAGGGTTTTTTTTAGTTCAGGTATTGCAAAATGGTCGAAGAATTGCTAAATAATTTTGAGAGGAAAGAGGTGAAATTGAAACTACCAGAATGACTTTGCAAAGTAAAAGAGTTGTTAAAGAATTAACTGTCTCACTGTTCTTTGATTTTATATTGGATCGAGTAGCTAATGACAATGTAATCTTAGTGGATATAATTGTACTATTGGCTAAATTACCCTCACTTTTGCTCAAACTCTTTTCCTGGTAGGAATTCTAGTGCTACTCTGAAGGGGACTGATAGTTCAACACTAAAGCTCTCCCATGATCACAGAGCTACTGTTTTATCGGAGTCTGCATTTTCGGAGTTAGTTTCTACTCTTCCTGTCAAAGGTAAGGATTCCTAAAGCCTCTCTCTCTCTCTCTCTCTCTCTCTCTCTCTCTCACTCTCTCTCTCTCATCTCTTTTATGCACACAATCTACATGCATGTTTATATGTATGGTAAACTTCAAAAAAGGACCATGTGTATAGTGCATTTTCACATCAGTGCATTGTGGTTTGTTTGTATCACTTTAGTGCACTTGAGGGTGCTATTCTGGTTTTCTGAAAGGACTTTCTGTCAGGACTGTTTTGGAATGGGTTTTGATCCAAATGAACAGGTTTGGATTGTGTCACGGTTGCATTTTGATATATACTTGGTTCAAAACTCAAATCCAAAACCAAATTCTTACACGATCGGGTCGGTTTCAGATCAAAACATAAACCAAAATATAATCCAAACTGGTTATCATGGAGCAAAACCCAATATAGACTTAAAACTCCAATGGGGCGAACAGAAAGATCAGCGCGGAAACCTGGAATGAGAACCACAGGGCACTAATATAAAAATGCCCAGTACCACCGGGCCCTTCGCCAAATTTACACTTAGATGTGCATATACTTTTGTTGTGTCTACATATATGCTTGTATTGATGCTCTACGATATGTGCATTGATATTTATGCGCTGTGTGGCTTAGATAGGTTTATATCTATGTATGAACCATCTATTCATACTTGAATTGTTACAACTCTTCTCCCGTCGGAGGAAAAAGGAAAAAGGAAAAAAGAAACTTTGTTCACTTGAGATACCGTTTCGTTCTTCATTTAAAAATAAGCTTTATAATCTATTCATGGACATGCAGATGCTAAGAGAGAACCTGGAGGCATTTCAGAAGCTCCATCTTCTGCCAAGAAAGATGCAACATTTCGTCGAGTCCCTTCGGGCGGCATCATTGCCGGAGCGTCGGAGCCTTCCTTCATCGACATGCTGAAGAGCAGCAGCAACAAAAAGCCCGTGCAGGAAGCCGATACTTCTGCTTCTGCTCCTTCCGACTCGGCAGAATCCATGCAGGGCGGCGGCGGCAGCAAGAGCAACATTAAGAAAAAAGGGAAGAAGGGTCGGCAAATCGACCCGTCGCTTCTGGGTTTCAAGGTCCACAGCAATCGCATCATGATGGGCGAGATCCAACGCCCCGAAGATTGAGAGCTCGATTTCGGTTTCTTTCCTCTCCTTCTTCGGCTGTATAGGTTTGTAAAGTTATTTTTTAGTTTTAATCTTTTTATTTTTCCTGTTGTTTATTTCTGGTTTAAAATGCTTATCAAAATAAAAATATAGGGTTCGATTTTTTGAAGTAAGCAGAGCCCCTAATTAGGAGTGTGAATTTGCAGGGAATAGTGAGAAGGGAGAAAAAAAAAAGAAAAAAAAAAAAAAGTAGACATTTATATGAAGTGATATTTGATTACTACTATGCCTCCAAATATCCCTAGATTGTGTTCATTCCATTCTTTAGTACATCCTCACTACCATTTCAAGCAGTAAATTATTGGTTCTATCAATTCCCTCTGAACAATTAGACATCCAATTGACATTCCAAGCAGTAAATGATTGATTCTGGAGATATAGTAATATGAAGAACTGGGAAATAACTTCTATCTAAAAGGTCAAGTTTAGGTGTATATATATTTTTGTTTATTATAGTATATACATAATACAATACATAATATATACCAAGTCTAAGCTGTACCCTCCCTTCATTGCATCTTCTCTCGTCAACTTAAAAAAACGCTTGATTGATGCAGTGATAGTGCTTTATCATGAATCTGGAGCTCTTCTCTCAAATATTAGTACTGTGCTGAGAAGTGTTTTGAGTGTACAAGTGCTTTAGTTAATAGAGTTGTTTGAACCCAAATAATCCCTAATAATCTAACCATCAAATTAAAGTTTCTGAGTATGAGGAAAAGAAAAGTGAAAATAATAATAATAATAATAATAATAATAATAATAATAATAATGAGAAAATGATCCAATTTAAGGCAACATTTTATTATTATAAATTTTTATTGAAATATTGTTATTCTGGAAATGATGTAATATTTTAATTATTATCGTATTATCAATCGTAATATTTTTGTATTAATAATTTATTAAATTGGGTTGTGGAGTTTAATTATAATAACTTAGATATAAAGGAAAATTTTCAAATACCCTTTATTTTTATATTTTTATTAACTATTTTCGTTGAACTAGTGATAAAGTTAGAATAAGACGGAGCTATGATAAAAATTTGGTAAATCATAGAAAAAGGTATTGAAACTTTTTTTTATATGACTTAATAGAAAAGTTAAGGAAAGGGGCACCAAAAAAAAATAGAACATCGAAACTATAGAGTGCTAAAATGAAACAATTTAAATTATAATATTAAAATAAAAAGTGCTAAAGTATTATAGAAATATTTGAATTTTATTTTATAATAAAAAAATTAAAATTTAAAAATCGAAGAAACACATAGTTCCAGGGCAAAAGGTGTTATTTATCTTATCTCTAATATATATATTGCACAATGTTATTCATATACTTTAAATAAGATATATAATATTAGATTAATTTCATTCAGTTTTTCGTGAATGTGTGGAAAAATAAATATATCGCTATAAAGTTTAATTTTTTATATTTATTCTTTCAAAAAAAAATTGATGTCGTTTATATATAGTTTTCTAATATGTTATGGTTTATTTTTTATCAAGAATATAAGTGAAATAATAGTTTTGTCTTTTACTCGATATGTTTACATATTTATTTATTAAGTAATACTATTCATACACTCTGAAATAAATATATAATGTATATTTCATTCATTCAAAGATTTATTCATCAGCCATTTCAAAATAATAAATAAAATTTATTTTATTTTAAAATAAATAAGATATATATGAGAAGTGCTAGATGTACACCCCAAATGGGGTGTACATCTTACACCCACCCCATCCTAGGGGTGGGTGAATTTTACTCGTCACATCGAGTGACGAGTGGATGAATACCCACCCTAGGATGGGTGGGTGTAGGATGTACACCCCATTTGGGGGTGTACACCTAGCACTTCTCATATATATATATATATATATATATATATATATATATATATATATATATATATATATATATATATATATATATATATGTGAAAAAGTCTACCTATACACCATCATCGGGGTGTAAATCCTACATCTGGAAATAAACGCTCCGGATTACTCTTGAGATAAGCAATAAATTTAACTATATTATTTTCACTCCTGTTTTTTTAGGGTATTATATATTTTTCCTCCACTATTTTCCCCTTGTGTACCGGTACCGGTACATTATGTACCGGCACACAAGAACTCTCTATTTATTTATTTTTTTTTAAAAAAACGTATGAATAAAAATTTAAAAAAATTTAGAATTTAAATTAAAAAATTAAATTTAAATTTAAAAACTAAATTTACACAAAATTAAATTTAAATTTTTTCACAAAGTTAAAATTTAAATTATACTAGTGCCAAGAATGTCCCATGAGAGAAAGACATGATCCGAAAATTAATTATACATTTTTGCAATTTAATAATTGTAAAAGATATTTCAATTTATAATATTTAAATTTTAAAAATATTTAATTTTATTCCAGTTCATATTTTTTTATTTTATTTTATAATAAATTTTGAAACAAATAAAATATAAAAAATATTTAAATTTAAAAGAGTACCGGTATTGAAAAAGAGAGGGAGTGAGAATAAAATGTTTAAAATATTAGATTAATCTTGACCGTCCACGTTCGGGGTGTATGATATACACCCCGAACGTGGTTGTACCCCTAGCACTACCGTGTGTGTGTGTGTGTATATATATATATATATATATATATATATATATATATATATATATATATATATATATGGTAGAAATAGTATTTTTTAAATGGGGCAATTTCTTACATACCTTTAAAAATTTCTCTGTTTTCAGATTTACCCCTCTTAGAAGGCTAATATTAAAACTACCCTTCTTACGTTCCAACTTCTTTCCAAAATATCTCTGAAGTTAAACTCTGTTAGTGTACCGTTTGGAACTGCCGTTATCTGGGTGTAATTACTATTTTGCCCTTTCAAATATACCCTAAACCCCTAAACTCTAAAACTCTAAAACCCTAAACCCTAAACCTAAAACCTAAAACCCTAAAAAATCCTAAACCTTAAAACCCTAAACCCTAGAACCCTAAAAAATCCTAAACCATAAACCCTAAAACCCAAAAAAATTCTAAACCCTAAATCCTAAACCCTAAACCCGGGTAAAATAGGTATATCTGATAGTTTTCAATTCCAATTATTATTTAACTCTAGTTTAACCCTAGTTAACTTAACAAAGAAAACGGTAGAGATATTTTTAATAACGATGGAACGTATGAAAGATATATTAAAAAGAAAAAAATAAAAAAATAAATCAGATATTTTTTCATATTTTGTCAGTCACATTAATTAGTAAGCAGCAACGTGGAGGGCGCGAGATCCGAGATGGTGCACACTTGAGCGGTTGCTTTCCGCGGTCTCTTACTCGCTCGCTCGCTCTGCCCCCGCGCTTTACACGTGTCCCTGCAGCAGCAGCAGCAGCAGCAGCCGCGGCACGTGCAGAGTCACGTTCCCTGGCGGATCTCTCGGATCCTTGTTGGGTCTCGCGCCGCGTACGTGTCTCCCTCCCAACCCGTGCTGTGTCCCGTGACGTACATCCGTGGCCAGTAGCTATTTGCGCCTCTCCACGCAGGTGACTTTCGTTTCGCCCCAAATAAATTTTAAATTTAAGCCAAATTTATATTAGCTGTTATTATCCTTATTATTATTATTATTATTATATTAATAGCACTAAATATTCTGGACTATCCAAAATCAATCTCTTAATCATATTATTTTCTTAATTATTTATTAAATTTAAAAAGTCCACTATCATTCTACTTGTGCTATTGATAGTATAGTAGCCTAGTTCATATAAATATATCGAATATAGATATATTTTTAGATATAAATTGTTTTTTCTTCGTTTTTTATTTCTATAGTTATAGAACTTTAGTTCCTTTATATTTTTTATTTGTTTGTTAGAAAATAATTATTATTAAAATTATAATATAAAAAATAAATAACTTAATAAATAAAAAAATATAATATAATTATATTCTAATCTAAAATAATTAAAGTAAATTTTTTTATACATAAATTATAATAATACAATAATAAAATTGTAGAGTAAAAAAAATATTAATACTTAACTAATTAATTTTCATGTAAATGTACAAACTAAATACTAAAACTTAAATAATTAATTTTAATTATATTTTAAATATGTAGATTAAATAAATAAATAATTAGTATCACAATTAAATATATTTAAATGTATCTAGTATTATTATTTTTATTATTTTATTGTTTTCCGGACGGATTAAAGTTAATTACGTTGTTTTGGAATGATAAAATTTATGGTAAGTTGTGTGTTTGATCATCAAACTATGTGAAGGATCACGCTTAGGTCTTTAAATATTAATTTATTATAATTTTTAGTTTAAAATTTTTATATATAATTATTATAATTAAATTTTATAATTTAATTTAGTTGATTACATATTAATATTAATATTTTAATTATTATTGCATCATTAATTGATTATAATACTTGAACAACACTTGTACAATAATAAATTACAAATATTTAGCAAACTAAATTTAAATTATAAAATTTAATTGTAATAATTTCAAAATTTTGAGCCAAAAATTATAATTAATTAAAATTTAAGGATCGAAATGTCCCCTCACTGGTAGTCTGAGAATCAAACATGCAATTCACCCTAAAATTTATGAGTTTTTTTTTCTGTTATCCAAAAATTTTGAAATAATTTTGCCTCAAAGATGAAGTATTAGCCTTCCTGTGTAAATAGTTTTATTTTTAAATTATTTTAGATGATAAGACATTCAAACCGACAATTAATAAATTAATTTTATTAGATGTGTTGTATGCTATTGCAGGTATCCGAAAATTAAATTTTATAATTTTTTCATATTATTTAAATAGTCTTAAATTTGTATACAAGAACTTTTTTTTATTAAATTTTAATTATTTAATACCGTAAAATTTATAAATATATAACATCGACAATTTAAATTTATAATTTTAATAATTTTATAGTACAAGACAAATGATATTGAAATGCCGTGAATGATATATAGGCTAGTTTCTTAAGAATATGGAGCGAAAGATTAAAATTAGTACGAATATTGTTATTGATTCATTCACGTACGTACATTAATTCAGGTCCGTTTGATAATGACAGAAAAAAAAAAGTTTTATATTTTATTATAATAAATTAGTATAAAATTTTAAATATAGTGTAATATTTTACTCTATTTTTTTTTATATTTAGATAAAATATTATATTTTTATAGAATTGAAACAATGGCTAAAATTTTTAATAATACAATAATATACAAAAATTTTAAAAATTAAATTTTTTTTACTTTGAATGGATGCTAATCATGTAAATGAAATATATATATATATATATATATATATATATATATATATATATATATATATATATATATATAATTTTATAAAAAAAAATGGATGTAAAATTAGGGTGTACAAAATTTTTTTGTAGACCTAATTAGAGCACATGTATAAAAAAAGAGGAGAAAGAGGAGGAGAAAGAAGCAAGAAAGAAATAGACATTATATGAGAAGAAAAGTTAATAAAAATGGAGAGGGACGGTGACAGCGAAGAGCGGAAAGGGGTGAAATACGAAAGAGAGGAGAAGAAATGGGAAAAAAGATTTCCCCGGTCAAAGCTTTTTTTTTCTCTAAAATATTTTAAAAAATTTAAAATACGTTATATTTTGTTTTTAATTTATTGGGTTATACATACGGACTAACTAATAAAAAAAATAAATTTTTTTTAAAAAAGAATAAAGTGACCCAAAATTCATAATATTATTAAAGTCGATATATATATGAATTCTATTTTTTCAAAAATATCTGTCTAAAGGTAAAATATCTACTCAAGTTTTTTATAAATAAAATGTGCTTGAAAAAAATTTTCAAGAGCGAGTTTATTTAAAATAAAGATAGTAAACATATGAGAGATTATATAACAATTTTTTTTTTTTTTTTAGAGAAAGATAACAAATTATCCGCTTCATTTAATTGGAAACTGAATTAGGCAACAGAAGTGGAACAACGAGAATCACTGGAAAAAAAAAAAAAAAAAAAAAAACACCTTTTTGAACATCTCAAGCTATCTCCGACTACAGCGCCACAACGTCTTTGACCGAACGCACGGCGCCACAAACGTCTCAAGCCACCTCCGACCACAGCGCCACAACGTCTCTGACCCAACGCACAGCGCGAAGGGGATCAGTGTTAAAGAAGATAGCTCTATTTTTAATATTTCAGAGCACCCACCAGTGCGCCACACGGTGGTTAGAGATCTATTCACGTATGAAGTTCTCTTCCCATCTGCCTGATTCTTCCACACCTTCCGGACGTTGTTTCCAAATGCCCGAATATCCACGACCCAGTCTCCTACTTCGAACAAGAACTGAGAGTACACACACCCCGTAAAGAGGTGGTCTGCCGTCTTCAAATGAAACCCACAGAACACACAGAGATTATTTCCGTACCAACCTTTTTTAAGAAGATTATCAACCGTTAGGAGTCGGTTATTTAGGGCGATCCAGATAAAAATTTTAACCTTAATTAACCGATAAGCACAGACTCTAAATAGAGAAAGCAGCATAATCACATAAGCCCCCATCGATGAGGAAGGTGCATGTAGACTTGACGGTAAAAGTAATCTTGTTGTTCCACCTCCACAAAACTTTTACTCACAACAAAACTATGATGATTCTAATACGAAATCTCTATTGTCTACATATAAATTCATCAATAATAGAGAAGTTTAAAATAATAAGAGAAAAAATAATTCTTGGCAAGCAAAATAGAAAAAAATTAAATACACCAAATCATGGTTTATAATGTGGATTTCTTTTTGTTATATGCAGAATTTCGATGGAGTTTTTTAAATTATCATTTGAGCTCGAAAGTAGAATATCAATAAATATGAGTTTATTACTGATTTATTTTTCGAAGAATATATTATAGGAGTTTACTATTAATTTATTCTTTAGAGGACTTGTGTGTGAATAAGTTTTACTTGCAATACTTTCAATTATAGCATAAATTTTTTGTTTTGCAAAAAAAAAAAATAATATAAAACATAGCAAAAAAAAAAAAAACTTAAATGATACTATTGGAAAGGAATAGTAGTATGCTTTATATGAAAAATATAATGATACTTTAATTTGTCCTATTTGGTTTAGCTAATTTTTGCTCTACTTTCGAATAATTCAAAAAATTATTCTTAATTATTCTGTAATTTTATTTTTATTTACATTAATAAAATTTATTATTAAATAGAATGGCAAAGTTCAAAAATAACCACATAATAGTTTTTGACAAAATATAAATGAGATAAATCTGATGATATTTTAAGTGCATTTTTTTAAATCACAGAATAACTAAGCGAGAACGTGTTAAACCAGCGAAGAACAAATTAAAGTTTATTCAAAATATATTGTGCGAACATATGAATCACATAACATGTATGCCGCTCCACCAAAAAAATAGCATTTGTTGATCAAACCACATTTTTTCATGCATGAGATCGAGTCACATAAAAGTGAATTTTACAAAGCCAAACTGATCAAAATGTTGGAAAACACATTTCTCATTACAACTTCATGAAAAAGTACTAAATGTTTTCACGAAGAATTTTTTTTTTTTTTTTTTTTTTTTTTTTTTTTTTTTTTTTAACTATCAAAATTGTGAGACCTATATTACAGTACCCTTGAATCAGCTGGAGCTAGCCCATTAGGTGTTAATTAAATAATGCCATGATCATCTAAGACTACTAAATCTCGATTAGGTATCATTCGAATTTAATGTACAATATATGCAGATTTATTAAAACAATTAAATTTCAAATTATATTTATATATATATATATACCAAAAAGATAAAAATGTGTATATATGTTTAATTATCAATCAATATCATTATGCTAAAAGAAGAGTTGTGAACTTATCTTTCTTTTAATTATCTTCATAGTATATGTGGGTACTGCATGTATTAGTGTGAAATCAGAACTCAAAGAGGAAGGATATATAGTAGTGAGTTTAATTAGGGAAAATATATTTTGGGTCCTCTATAATTGGCTCCATATATATATTTATATATATATATATACCAAAAAGATAAAAATGTGTATATATGTTCAATTATCAATTAATATCATTATGCTAAAAGAAGAGTTGTGAACTTATCTTTCTTTTAATTATCTTCATAGTATATGTGGGTACTGCATGTATTAGTGTGAAATCAGAACTCAAAGAGGAAGGATATATAGTAGTGAGTTTAATTAGGGAAAATATATTTTGGGTCCTCTATAATTGGCTCCCTATATAGTTTAAGTACGTGCATAAACGAATCAAAAATACTTACTTGTTCGCATGGTTGTCATGTGTGTAGTTTGATAACTTGTGACAAAAGAGATGATTATGAGATTAGGGGCCACATATTTACAGAATGAGAAGGTCACTCTTCCCCAGAGATGTTACAAAGGCCATGAAGTTTATGGCCTAAACTGAAGATCACCAAGCTGTTGATGAAAAGCTCTCACTAATTAAAGCTTAATCTCAAGAGCATGATCTTATCAATCCCAGATTATACAGAAACTTCTCTGACCTAGACCTTATCATGTTTCCGAAAGAAGAACTCCCACTATCCTTCGTCGTCGGGGATTTCGACTTGAGATCATCTCTAACATGGAGAATTTTTTCCCCAATTTTCTTTCTCACCGCCTCGATTGTTTGGCTCTCGACTGGACCTCCTGTTGCATCCATGACATGGAACACATTCACTGCTTGAGCTCCCCTCGTAGAGACTTCCGCGTGCGTCACAGAAAGTCCGTTTTCTCGGAAGATTCGAGTCACGTCTGATAAGAGCCCGAACCGGTCTTCGCAGCAAAGCTTGAGCCTTACGCCCTAAAATGTGAAAACATGATAAAATTTAGCATCCAAGTTATGAGAAAGAGTGGAGCATGCATGAATATCCGATTCAACAGTTACGTAAGTAGCTAGAAATTTAAACTGTTAGAAAACGGTATTTATATATTTTATATTCAACAAGTATGTATATACCTCGGTGTTTCTCCTTTCGATTGCGGCTTCTAAGGAATGGACTAATCGATGCCCCTCCGCTTCGGAGATTATGGGGCTTTCGTCGAGGTGTCTGATATAGAATTCCTACAGTGTGAGGAGCAGAGAGTAGTTGGCGGTTCTAAGAAAACCGATCACATTTAATGGAACATATATACACCGCCATACTCCGTATCAAATCATGGCATATAGCTCATGAAACCAATTAAAATGGAGGAAAAACATTCAGATTACGAATTCGAGGACAAACCTGATAAGCTTCTGGCCCTTCAGCTATAACAGTTCCGTGGGATACCACATACTCCATATCAGTGAGAGTACAAACAGCATCAAATAGCAGCTTCGGACGGTCGTTGCACGTTACATTCACGACCGTATACCCTTTCTCAATGCAGCTCTCGACCGTCACGACCGTCTTATTCGTCTCACTCTGCTCCTCTTCTTCCTCATCCGAACCTTTGCGACCCCCCAGCACGTAATCCCGATCGGCACACATCAGTTGATGAAGCCGTCTTTCTATGTGGGTCACTTCTTTGGAAATAGCTGTCCTCGCACTCCTTTTATCTCCGCTACCTTTCAAAACAAATCTTAGAAGCCTCTTCATCGTGTTAAGCCGGTCCGGGTCGTCGATTGGGGTTCCGGTCGATTCGTCGGTTAGATAAATTACAGAAGCCATTCGCAAATTATGGGTCCACACCTCGGCCCCCACCACATTGCACTTGAGGTTCATGAGGACTGCAAAAATCTCCGAGAGAAGCCCCGGCCTATCTTGGCCTACAAGTTCGATGCAAGTATATTCCGTAGTAGCTTGAATACCGACCGATCTTGTAGCAGATCGAAGGCTAAATGCTTTCGCTCCTAACGACTACAAATTTTAAGAGATTGCAAGGAATTGAATTGTGACGCCCCAATAATCCCACATCGAATTGGGAAAAAAATGATTCTGATTGACAATATAAGAGGTCATGCACGCACTCTAGTAATAATAACTAGGCTAATGATCAGCGAATATTCGCTCGCAGTCGCAGAAACAATTAAGCAAATAGTAGATAGGGATTCAAATTCTCTGATCTAAAATCCTACTCTTTTGCAAGTTCAAATGACTATGAATTCAAGAGCAAATATAACAGTGTAATGCAAACATTTCACCTCTTCGATTCGATCGATGACTTCGCTGTCATAAATTTTATTCCCTTCCTGATCTACAACATGGAACACTGAAAAAAGGAAAGAAAAGAGAAAATGAAATTAAGTAAATAAAAGAGAGAGAAAAGTGTATCAAACTATATAAGTAATGAAAAGGACAAGAAAGTGGAATCAACATAAGGGGGGTCCTTATCTGAAGACACTCTATCTAACTCACTCACCATCCATGAACCACTCCCCATCAGAGGAAATGTAAGCTCTTCTTATAGTAAGCTTCAGATCAGTCAAAACCTGCACAACTTCTAACAAGCTCCCAAACTTATTAACACTATCCACCTGCATCAGAACCAATAACAAAAAAAAAAAAGAAAAAAAAAAAAGAAAAAACAATGAATCAAAACACTAATCATAGAGCTCTAAAGTACCACCCAAAAGAACAAGATAAAGGACCTTCACCAAAGTGGCTGCCATGTCTGAGGTGTTATCCACAGTAACCCTGAAGAAAACCCAAAAAGGTTTATTTAGGGGGGTTATGAAACCATATAACTCCAAAAGCCAAAAAAGTAATGAATAGAACAGGGATCTAATGAAGAAACTCACCTTGGTGGGTTCATTTTGATTACCAGCTTCTCATACTCATCTTCAACTTCAGTGTGAGGAGACCCACAACCCATCATGGTCAAAGCCAAATACCCTAGTTTGTGAATCAATGGGCTTTAGTTGAAGAACAGGAAGGGAGGAACAGAGAGATGTGAGAATCTGGGTTGGGTAAAGATTCCTCCTTTTGCTGTCTTCTTTGGTGTACTTTTTTATTTTTATTTCTATTTTTATTTTATTTTTCTCTGATAACTTCTCCCTCTTATGCTCTCTCTCTCTCTCTCTCTCTCTCTCTCTCATTATATATGGCCATGTGGTCATGGGGATGGACAATGCCATTTTTTTCCAATATATGTACTACTTGTGTGTTGGGGGCCTTGGGATTGTTGGTGCCCTTCCCAGGGTTGAGACATAGAGAGGTTTTTTTTTTTCTTTATTTATTTTTTTTTATAAAAAAATTGATAAAATTTATATGGTATAAAATAAAATTGAATATATACTAATATTCAGAATCATAAATAAAATTATAAAATAATTTACAGAGCGCTATCGAGAAGAAATTCTTGATTAAACCGCGGAAGCAAGAAATTCAGTTGCAATACTAAACAGTACTGACCGAACTAGGTAATCTGGTTTCTCCTTCTTTCTCAGGCACTCTTCCGTATGGTGTGGATTTAATGAATAATCTTACCAGAATGCACATGAGTAGGTGGCAGGACCATTACCTCTTTATATAGATTCCAGATCGACTTCCCATCAAAGTTTGATTAGGATTCTGTTTAATTTAAATGGATGAAAAAGGGATAAGATATACCATATCAAGTAATTCTATATCTTTTAGGATTGACCTTATCTATAGTAAATCCAAATTTAAATATAATTAATTATGCTACATATATGAAAATCCTAACAATCTCCCACTTAGCTTATATTAATTATATTTCATGAACGGATTTCTATACTCCAAACTTTATTGCGCATTATTGGAAACTTGATTGTCAAATACCTTAGAACTCACTTGATTTTTAACTCAAACTAAAAGACTATAATGATAGGAATTATGACGGTCCACCTCTCTATATTGAAATTTTCTTTCCATAATTACCATATTATCTTCATCTCCTAGCCAAGCACTTTATATGGCACAACTTTATGAATGAACTAAAAACTAAATGTCTATTCATTAACAGACAAATCTTTATGTCTATTAAACGGTCCAATACAGCTGCATCAAAACTGTAACTTTATTGAAAAAAGATAAAAATAATGTCATAATTTTATACATTAAAAGAACTCATTAGACCCATGCTACAAACATGATCTTTATATGACCTAGGTGCTAGCCCCTTGGTCATCGGGTCTGCAACCATACACTTGGTACTGATGTATTCAATTCTAACATATCCTTCATCTATCTTCTCTCTCACAATAAGATACTTGGTATCCAAGTGTTTACACCCCGTTGTAATCTTGTTGTTATTGGCAAAGGAAACTGCAGCTGAACTATCACAGAAAATCTTTATTGGACGAGCAATGGAGTCCACAATTTTTAAGTCTGTGATAAAATTCCTATGCCAAATAGCCTGTGATGTGGTCTCATAACATGCAATGTACTATGCAGCCATGGTCGAAGGAGCAGTAATACTTTGTTTGCTGCTCTTCCATGAAATCGCTCCACTAGCAAGCAAAAAAATATACCCAGTTGTAGACTTTCTGGTATCTGGACATCCCGCAAAATCAGAGTCTGAATATCCGATCAGCTCCAAATGATCTGATCTCCTATATATCAGTATATGATCCAAAGTACCCTTCAAATACCTCATAACTTTCTTAGCAGCCTTCCAATGCTCCATACCTGGATTACTTTGATACCTGCCAAGCAATCCAACGGTAAAAGCAATATCCGGACGTGTGCACGTCTGTGCATACATAAGACTACCAACTGCAGAGGCATATGGTATGGTTTTCATCTGTTCAATTTCTAATTGGTTCTTGGGACACTGAAAATTATTAAGCTTATCCTCTTTCTGAACGGGAGCAACACTCGGTTTACAATTATGTATTTCAAAATTTTCCAAAACTTTCTTTATGTAGGCCTTTTGAGATAGACCGAGTAAACCTTTATGTCTATCTCTTTTAATTTCAATACCAAGAACATATTAGGCCTCACCTAAATCTTTCATTTCAAAATTTTGGAAAAGAAATTCTTTAGTGTCATGCAATAGTCCGAGATCATTACTGGCAAGTAAAATATCAACATAAAGGACTAAGAAAATTATTTTACTCCCACTAACCTTCAGATATATACATTGATCAACAATATTTTCTTTAAAACCAAAGGTTAAAACGATTTGTTTAAACTTTAAGTACCATTGTCGGGAGGCCTGTTTTAGTCCATATATTGATTTCTTTAATTTACATACCAAGTGCTCCTTTTTCTTTTGCGAGAATCCTTCAGGTTGACTCATATATACCTCTTCATGAAGATCTCCATTTAAAAAAAGCAGGTTTTACATCCATCTGGTATAGCTCGAGATCGTAATGAGCAACCAGAGCCATAATCACACGGAAAGATTCCTTTCTCGATACCGGAGAGAAAGTCTTTTCATAATCAATGCCTTCTTTCTGAGCAAACCCTTTTGCCACAAGACGGGCCTTGTATTTCTCTATGTTACCTTTAGAGTCCCATTTGATTTTATAAACCCACTTGCATCCTACAGTTTTAACTCCTATAGGTAACTCAACAAGATCCCATACCTTATTGTGGTTCATGGATTCAATCTCATCTTTCATGACATTGTACTATTCTGTTGCATTACTGTTATTTATGGCCTCGAAAAAACTGAGAGGATCATCAAGGTTCTGATCATTCTTATAAAGATAGACAATATAATCGCTAAACATAGCCGGTCTTCTATGTCTTGAGGATCTTCTTAAATCTATCTGATCATCCACTTGTAAATCTTGATGTGGATTATCAATGATAGGTTGACCTTCATTTTATGGTTCCAAAATAACTTGTTGATCTACTGGAACTGGAACCATCAAATTATTAGGAACAATAATGGGTATATTCTGTATAGAATCTAAATACTCTTGAATTTCATCAAATTCAACGAATCGAGATTTAGAGCTCCCACTAACTGTTTCATTCTCAATAAATCGTGTCGTTTTAGTTTCTATAATCTTTATAGGAAGTAATGGACAGTAAAACTTATTTCCTTTGGACCTTTCTGAATAACCAATAAAATATTCTAAAATGGTTCGAGGATCCAGTTTCTTTATTTGTGGGTCATACAATTTGGCCTCAGCTTGACAACCCCATGTATGAAAATGTCTTAAACTGGGTTTCCTACCTGTCCAAAGCTCAAAAGGAGTCTTAGTGACAACCTTAGTAGGGACCCAATTAAGAATATATATGACAGTTTTGAGCCCCTCACCCCACAATGATATCGGAAGGGTAGAATTACTGATCATACTCCTGAGCATATCAATTAATGTGTGATTCATTCTTTCAGCAACACCATTCTGATCAGGTGTGCCTGGCATGGTGTACTGTGGAACAATCCCGCACTGCTCTAGAAACTTAGCGAAAGGCCCAGGAACTTGGCCTTTATATGTCTGTCTACCAAAATATTCACCACCCCTATCTGATCTGACCACTTTTATCTTTCTCTCGAGTTGATTCTCTACTTCAGCCTTATATGCCTTAAAGGCATCTAATGCTTTAGATTTCTCTTTAAGCAAGTAAAGATAGCCATATCGAGAGTAGTCATCAGTAAATGTGATAAAATATATATGGCCAGTAAACGTAAGAGGGAAAGGTCCGCATATATCCGTATGAATCAGCTCTAATATTCCATCACACCTTTTGGCACCTTTAGAGGAGGTTTTGGTCTGCTTTCCCTTTATGCAGTCCACACACGTTCCAAAATCAGAGAAGTCAAGATCATCCAAAATTCCTTCTCTAATTAACCTTTGGATTCTCTGTTTCGATATGTGTCCCTACCTCCTATGCCATAACATGGATGACTTTTCATTATTAATGCCACGTTTTGATCCAACATTTCTGTGCATGGTAAGAAGGATTTCACTATACGAATGATCTAAAAATACTTTATATAGATTATTTTCTAAAACACCAGAGCCAACTATCTCAGATTTGTAGGATAACGAAAAAACTTTATTATCAAAATTGAAACTATATCCCAAACCAGCAAGTTTCGAAATAGAAATTAAATTCTTTAAAAAATTTGGAACATAAAAAGTATCACTTAGATCCAAAACATAACTACCAGAAAGAACTAATCTAAATGTTCCTACAAATTTAACTTTAGTTGGATTTCCTTCAGCAGTATAGATATTGGCTTCGTCTTTATTCGATTTTCTGCGGTTTAGAAATCCCTGCACGGAATTCGCCACATGGCATGTGGCACCAGAGTCAATCCACCAAGTATTAGATGGAACAGAAACTAAATGCAACTCAAGCATCAAAACCAGAAACTTACCTTTCTTCTGGAGCCATTTCTGATACTTTAGACAATCTTTCTTTATATGACCATTTTTCTTGCAAAAGAAGCACTTGGGAGTCCAATTACTTGATTGGCTTTGTGAACCAGACATGACTTCCATGTTCTTTTTTTTGAGCCATTTTTGCCTTTACCATTCTTAGTACACTTTATTTGTCCCTTGTGAGAAACAAAGTCAACTGTATTTTATTTTTCTTGTATCAATCTACCTTCCTCTTGCACACACATAGTCAACAATTCATTGATTTGACAATTTATCCTTATGTGTGTTATAAGAGATCTGAAATGTTCCATATTCAGATGGTAAGGAGTTCAAAATAAAGTGCACTAAGAATGAATCAGAGATGGTTACTTCAAGTGCAGTGAGCTGCGCTGCAATATCTCGCATTTCCATAATGTGCTCGTGAATCGAGCCTTTTCATTGATTGACAATTTATCCTTATGTGTGTTATAAGAGATCTGAAATGTTTCATATTCAGATGGTAAGGAGTTCAAAATAAAGTGCACTAAGAATGAATCAGAGATGGTTACTTCAAGTGCAGTGAGCTGCGCTGCAATATCTCGCATTTCCATAATGTGCTCGCGAATCGAGCCTTTTTCGGAGTACTTCATGGAAGACAGTTTATTCATTAGGGTACTCGCCAAAGCTTTACTGGAGCTTACAAACTGTTGCTCCACAGCATTTAAGAAATCGCGGGCTGTCTTACATTCAGGAATTGAGTTCTGAATGTTTTTACCGACACGCGCCTTCATCAGCATCAAACTAAGTCGATTAGAACGCTCCCACTTTTCCAAAGATGCTGTTTGGATTGGCGTGTTTTGATCTGTAAGAGGAAGAGGTTTTTCCTCTCTTAGAGCCAAATCGAGATCCATACACCCTAATGTAAGCATAATTTGTTCTTTCCACTCCGAGTAATTAGAACCATTAAGCATAGGAACAGAATCACTAACAGGAATAAAGGATAAAGTCATAGCTGAAAAATAAAATGCATGTCTTTATTAATAAGAAATCACATCATAATATTCCACAACAAAATTAGAAAAATATAATTTATATGACATCACAACACCTCCTTTGGGAGCAGAATTATGAGCATAAATATTTTTCTTTCTTTCTTTATGCATATTCTTTATATGACATCATAACCTCTCCTTTGGGAGCAGAGTTACGAGCATAAATATGCAATTTTTTTATCAAAAATTAATTTAGACTTTCTGTAGATCGTGATAATTTCAAGTTTTCCATATGAAGAAATAGTCAGCTTTGGCCAGGCAAATTTCTCCAAACGAGTTACAAGAAAATTACCATCCTACACCACCCATATACCTTTATGTCTAGAATTATACAAAAATAATAGGGTGCAATTTCTACATGCACTTCTTTAAAGCGATTAATTCACTATTTCTTCTGAACGAGGCCGTTTTAGCTTGCACCCGAACAGTTGAAACAATAAATTAATTTGACTTAGTGCCATATAATTAACATGAAAATTATCCAAAAGAATACTACTTTAAAGTAAATTAATTTATTATTCTTTAGTTAGGGCCGCTTTGGCTTGCACCTAATTAATCGAAATAATAAATTAATTTAACTTAGCGTCTAGATTTAAATAATCTAACAACAATTATGATTATTTAATTTTCATGTTATGACTGATCAAAATAACACTTTAGGATATACATAAGTATAGATGCAATAATTTAAAATATAATATTGCAATCATAAAATTTATGTATATCCATATTTCACCATAAATATCAGATAAATAAATTTATGATAAATTAATATTGTATGCAAAATTTAAATCCTTATGTGAACGGATTCTTTATGTTCACAATACTTTATTAATTCATGAATCGAAATAAGATGAATTAATAAACTTAATAATTAAAAGTATTTTTTTTTTATGAATTCGGAACATATAAATAGGTTTAAAAAATAACAGATTAGAGACCAATAAAAGAAAAATAGCCACAATCGTACGAATTACATTGTCTCGGATCCAAAAGAGCTACAAACCAAAAAATTTATTTTTCTTCAATTAACTGGATTTCATTCAAACAATCCATAAAATCCCAAAACAATGACAAGCCATGCTGATGCAATGGTGTCGTATTGTAAGGTCACACATAAACAAAACCGAGTGGCCTTATGACGTCTTTTTTTAAAATAGGAAAACTAAGAAATAACGATATCCAAATTTAAAAAAAAGATGATTAAAAAAGAAAAATAAAGCACATCAACAATAATAAAATGGCCATAAACAAATCATACGACGTTGCAATATTTCAAGAAAAACTTGACTATATATAATTAGATTCAAAGTCTAAAATCCGTTTTTAAAAATAAATTCATCATTATTCAATTCAATTTAATAAAGCATATAATATTAAATTTATCTAACCGGCTCCGATACCAATTGATGGAATTTATATGGTATAAAATAAAATCGAATACATACCAATATTCATGATCATAAATAAAACTGTAAAATAACTTACAGAGCGCCATCGAGAAGAAATTCTTGATTAAACAGCGGAAGCAAGAAATTCGGTTGCAATACTAAACAGTACCGACCGAACTAGGTAATCTGGTTTTTCCTACTTTCTCAGGCACTCTTCCGTATGGTATGGATTTAATGGATAATCTTACCAGAATGCACATGAGTAGGTGGCAGGACCAATACCCCTTTATATAGATTCCAGATCGACTTACCATCAAAGTCTGATTAGCATTCTATTTAATTTAAATGGATGGGAAACGGATAAGATATACCATATCAAGTAATTCTATATCTTTTAGGATTGTCCTTATTTATAGTAAACCCAAATTTAAATATAATTAATTATGCCACATATATGAAAATCCTAACAAAAATTACTAAAATTCTAAAAAAAAGTTATAACTTTTTCTAATCTAAAAATATAAGTTTACACAATTATATAGTGTACCAAAACTATGATGTTGGTAAAAGTATCGATCACTTTGTATTTGTAAGTTTTTCACCGTTAAATCTATTTATTTAATCAAATTCATTTCTTAGATCAAATTATTTCACCAACCGCCTACTAAATCCTAGGGACCTACTATCATCCTAACCGTCCATCCTATGCTTTTAAAAGTACCAAGTCATTGGTGTTTGTAGAATTTTGGCCCTTGGATGAAAGGATGTGCGGTTAGGATAGTAGGCCCTTTAGGTTTAGTGGTTGGTAGGTAAAATAATATGATCTAAGGGATGAAATTAGTCAAAAAATAGATCTAATAATAAAAAATTTATAAGCACCAGATACTAAGTACTTTTACAAGCACCATAGCCAAACTATATATATATATATATATATATATATATATATATATATATATATATATATATATATATATATATATATATAGTTTATATGCTTTTAAAAGTACAAGATAATCCATACTTGTGAATTTTTTACCATTGGATTTGTATTGGAATTAGTGTTTTTATAAAGTCAACTAAAGAGAGAGAGAGATAAATTAAGAAGCACAAATCTCAATACAAATTCAATAGTAAAAAATTCACAAGCATGGATTGTCTTGTGCATTTGAAAGCATATAAACTCTACTCTCTCTCTCTCTCTCTCTCTCTCTCTCTCTCTCTCTCTCTCTCTCTCTCTCTCTCTCTCCATGCATATATATATATATATAGAGTAGAGTTTATATATTTTTAAAAACACAAGCCTAACTATGTAAATTCGATGGTAAAAAATCACAAGCATTTTTTGGCTTGTTCTTTTGAAAGCATATAAGCTCTAATATATATATATATATATATATATATATATATATATATATATATATATATATATATAAGCACTACAATAAAATTAGGTTATAGGGACACATTTTTCTGACATTTTGTATAAATGTTCTATCTATATTCTATCTATATCCAAAATTAGATTATAGTGACACATTTTTGGGACACATTACAATAATGTGTCACTATACATCATAGCGACTGCACATATAGCGATACTAATAATAAATATCGATATTTTTGTTAGCGGCACTTTTTTAAGATTTTAGAAACACTTAAAAGTGTCGCTATAGGATAATTTTGTTGTTGTGCAGAGCTTATATATTTTTAAAAGCACAGCCTAACTATGCTTGTGAATTTTCTACCATTCAATTTGTATTGAGATTTGTGCTATTGTAAAGTCAACTAAAGAAAGAAAAAGAAAAAGTATAATGACACAAATCTCTATACAAATTTAATGATAAAAAATTCACAAACATAGTTGACCTTGTGCTTTTGAAAGTATATAAACTCTCTTTCTATATATATATATATATATATATACATATATATATATATATATATATATATATATATATATAGCTAGGCTGGAATACTATTAATAGTACCAAGTCATTGGTGCTATTAAGTTTTTAACCATTGGATTAAAAAATATATGGTCGAGATGATAGTGAGCCCTTTGGGTTTAATAGGTAGTTGGAAAATAGTAAAATCTAACGGATAAGAATGATCAAAAGGGTTGATCTAAGGGTAGAAAACTTGATAGCACCAATAACTTGGTACTATTAATAGTATAGTAGCCGGACTCTCTCTCTCTCTCTCTCTCTCTCTCTCTCTCTCTCTCTCTCTCTCTCTCTCTCTATATATATATATATATATATATATATATATATATAATATATATATATATATATATATATATATATATATATATATAGTAGAGCTTGCATATTTTTAAAAGTATAAGCCAATTTATACTTGTGAATTTTTTACCATTAAATTTGTATTGGAATTTGTGCTATTATAAAATCAACTAAAGAGAGAGAAAGAAAAAATAAAAAACATAAATTCCAATGCAAATTCAATGGTAAAAAATTCACAAACATGGATGAGCTTGTGGTTTTAAAAGCATATAAGCTCTCTCTCTCTCTCTCTCTCTCTCTCTCTCTCTCTCTCTATATATATATATATATATATATATATATATATATATATATATATATATATATATATATATATATATATATATATATATATATATAAGCTTGTGTGTTTTTAAAAGTACGGAGCCTTCCATGTTTCTAAGTCGTTTTCGATTGGTTCCATTAAACTTGATCTAGAGTATTTAAAAGACCTAAACACTACAACAAAATTAGGTTATTGGAACACATCTTTGTGACACTTTTATACAAATGTTCTATCTATATTTCATTTATATTCAAAATTAGGTTATAAAGACACATTTTTGGGACACATTACAATAATGTGTCACTATACACCCTACCAACTGCACATATAGCGATATTAATTATAAGTGTCGGTATTTTTGCTAGCGACACTTTTTTCAGATTTTAGAAATACTTAAAAGTGTCGCTATAGCATAGTTTGTTGTAGTGAAACAATAGATTTTGTGAATTTTCAATATCAATTGCCTAATGATCAAAGGGGTTCAAAATTAATAATTTTAATAATTGTGGTAAGTCGTTTGCAAATTTAATGGTATACATATATTCAAATCACGTAAAATTTTGATAGAAAATTTTGTATATTATATTAAACAAGTGCAATATTTTTAATCTAAAATTTTAATATCATATCATTATATTTTATAAGATTCTTATTTTTAGTCGTTGATTTTGAGCCCTTTCAATCACTAGACAAATGATATTGAAAAATCACGAAATTTATTTTTTAAGTATTTCAAATATTTTAGATTAAATCTAACGGAGCTGACCGTTGATTCGGAAGTTCTAATATTGAAAACAATTTGGAATCACAAAGAGCTTCATACTTCTAAAAACACACAAGTTCTATTTTATATATATATATATATATATATATATATATATATATATATATATATATATATATATATATATATATATATAGTCTGGCTACTATGCTATCAATAGCACCAACTATTTGGTGCTATTAAGTTTTCTACCCTTAGATCAACCCCTTTGATTATTTTCATCCGTTAGATTTTACTATTTTTCTAACCACCCATTAAACCCAAGGGCCCACTATTATTTCAACCACACATTTTTTAATTCAACAGTTAAAAATTTAATTTTGGGTAGGAAAAGGGGTGGTCCTCCAACCTTGTCCTCCACCCTTCCCAAAGTGATCTTGTGAGTAGGTATCTCATGTGGGTCAAGTGGTATGCAGTTTTGTAGTTTTTATCTCCACTACCTTTTTTCCTTTTTCTTTTTTCTTTTTTAATACATATCCCCCCCACCAACCCCACCCCCCCCCCCCCCCCCCCCCCCCCCCCCCCCTTCTCTCTCTCTCTCTCTCTCTCTCTCTCTCTCTCTCTCTCTCTCTCTTGAATGTGAGATTCTCATTTGAATTAGCAACCTCTAGAATCCTACAATGGCAATTCTCCTACATATGCATGCTTCATTGGTCCATTTGCTGTACACTAATAAAGAAGAACTTTTAGGAGGAGAGCATATTTTGAGTGGGGCAAAGGGGATATGGTTGTAAAGAGCATATACACAATTATCCACTAGATATATCCTTGGAGATTCTTGAGATATTTTAGGGGATGGGCTCATTGGTTTGGAGCTTTTGAAAGAATGACTCACTATTTGCATCCTATTTGGAAAAAAGGATACCTCAATTGAGATCCAACAACTCATTTGTCAATCTAATAATTATTTTGGTTTTTTTTTTTTTCCACTGTCACCAAAGTTTTTTTTTTAAACAGTCCTACTTAAATATTATATTCATGTAGAGGTAAACTCGTAATTTTCTTGAGTACATGGAGCCCCTAACTGTCAACTGTTTAAGCACAATCTATATAGATACTAGCAAATGAACAGCCCCTTGCAGAAATATTAATTGCACAAGCAAGTAAAACAAAATTATTATTTTATGTTTGGAGATAAATTAATGCCCAATCCTGTTTCAAGATCCAACAAAATAGCAGTCACACTGTTTTTGGATTATTAAAACCAACAATTTAAACAGAGAGCAACTGTGTTCCTAGTCACCTTGAATTAAAAATGAGCAATAATTGAGAAGCATTTGCATAGATATCCCTATAAAACGCGGAAATCGTATGTTTGTCCCCTCAAGTTGTTAATTCTCAAACGTATTCCTCTAATAAATTTCGGTGGTTTACAAATTTGTTCCTACTAGTTAACTGCTCCTTTATTTTGTTCAAAATTTTCTAAAGGTTAACGCCATTTAGTACGCAGCATTTTTGCAACATAAGGACAGTGATAAAATAAGAAAAATGGTCGTTGACACATAAAAACCTTAGTTTAATTTAAATGATCTTTTAAATGGTCGACTGATGAAGTATAAGTTTACAAATATATAAAATCTACAAGGTTGCATTTGATCAATCGAATCTTTTCAAAGTCCAATATACAATTTCACTATTTTGCAGGGATATGTAGTCAATTTTTCCATAAAGAGAGAGAGAGAGAGAGAGAGAGAGAGAGAGAGAGAGAGAGATACTAACAAAGATTCTTATTGGAATCTCCTGTTTGCGTTTCTGAAACTGTCCTCACACTTACACTGTCACAAAAAATTTTGTCCTTTATAACTGAAGCTCACGCACAAACAAAATACAACAAAATAGCAACAGTGTTGGCCTAATAAAACCAATTACGCGGTGTAATAAAAAAAGAAAAGGAGATCATGTGCTTGCTCTGAAAAATGAGAAGATATGTTTAATTAATGTTCATATTCCGCAGCATCACTATTTAATTAAGCATCAAACTGATCAACTTGTAACCACTGTTTAAGATTCTTTAAATAGAATACATTACAAAAGACAACAAAGAAACAAACAAACATTATTGTTTTTTGTTTTGAGTAAAATCATATGCAGTATTTATTATTATTATTTTGATAGAGACATAGCATACATCCTTTTGTTAATACTTTTTTTTTTTTTCTTTTTTTTGTCAAATTTTCTTGCTTATCAAAATGCAATGTTTACGCGCAAATACAATCTTACCAGATTAGAACAACATTCCGGGAAAAGTGATTCACCTGACAATCAACAATGTACATAATCTGGTAATAATGCAAATAACCTTACAAAATAAGATTGCAAAATTCTGGAATATTAATCCACAATGTAACTAAAGTAAATAATAGAAAGCCTAAAAAGCTTCTGATCTTTCTTATCTTAATCTAGGAGTACACAAGAAAAAAGTTAACAGGTGTTGAAGGATTAAACCCTTGAGGTTCCCAGTTTCCGCTCAAAGAGGCGGCGCAGGAGATAGACCTGGAGAACACTCGCTCCAATCAGCACGGCCGACTCGAAAAGTGCCTTGTGAATTGTCCTGCGGCTCATCCCTTCATTTACTGCAAAAAGAAAAAGGAAAAAAGAAGTTTTTTTTTTTTTTGGATAATTACTACATGGTTTTAAGGAGAGTACATAGAGACCAGTTGCACTAGCAATCCTCAATATGTCATCACAGTTTAAGTTTTTCCCCCTTAATTTGGTTCTTAACCTTTGCCATCAGGTTCAAACTTATCCCTTCATTTAAATTCATCCAACAAATTGGATAGAAATATCAACATAATTGTAATCTAATTGCCATGTAATCGACATTTTGACTAATCATATGGCAGTTACGTTGGCATTTCTATTAATGGGAAAACTTAATGGAAAGGGTAAGATTGAGATGGAATACAAAGGTGTTGTTAAAAAATGGATAAAGGGCTTGACTGAAACCCCACAAAAGGAAGGGAGTCCTCTGATGTACTACACCCAATATTAGGATAACTTAGTTATTCGAGACTGAAGATGTAGAGATAGAACAGATTGAATCTTATGAACTACATTCAATTCGACCACCATGTCGTTCCCACAAATCCAAATGATAAAGAAACAAGTTTTAATCTGGTTTGATACATAATGCAGTTTATAACACAAGAAAAATACGAAAAAATAATAAGTATAATATAATTGGCAAAATATAAATGATGGAGACGCCTGATTTGAAGGGAATAAGAGATGTATCGTGAAGAGATTACGGAGGAGTGAAGTGTTTTAGATGTAGTTAGATGAATCTAGAATGTTACCCATTGGGTTAGATAAATGCACGGATGGTTAAAGGACGTTGTCTATACGACATGTGGCAAAACAACAAGCCGCATATGGGAGTGAATGAGTTATCTAAATATTGTATCAGTCATAGACAACAGGCAACAATGTTTTATGCGTGTAAACTCTATAATAGCACACTCACTAATGGGTGGAAAAAGTAAATAAACTTACATATAGCTTGGCGGTCCGTCTGAGCTTCCAACCAGTGCTGCTCAAACTGAATGTTGTAAAGAGCTTCATCGAGCTTCGCAATTTGTTCCAGCAAAGGGGCAAAGTGCTCTGCACACATAATTATGCAAAAATATAGAAAAATAAAGGAATCATGTTCTGCTCTTCTCTAAGCAAGTGAAGAGAACAAAAAAAAGGGAAAACAGAAGACTCGCCATCTTTAGCATGCTGGTCAAAGTACGAAAAATGGCTCATATGCACATCAAAGTCTATGGTTTCATGATATGGGGATTTGTTGGTGAAGCAGAAACGGTGGAGACCTCTTCGCTGGACCATAAATTCAAACTTGTCACTGGTCTTGTCTCGAGAATCATGAATTTGGCCGCCGGAAGGATCTTTTACCTGGTAATATTAAAGCAACCAAGGAATCAGAGGACAAGATGGTATAGCTGGCTTTATTTTTCAAGATAGCCCAAAAGCAAATTTTAGGGTAAGAAAAAAGAACAAAATGCTCACAGATGAAGAGTTGAATTACTTTGATGCAGAAACCACTAATTACAATAGTTACTTTAAAGATAGTTACAAATAAAAAGGAAAAATATGATATATGTAATGTAACTACCATATTAAAATAACAATTTGACATGAAGGAGCTAACTCTGGCTACTTACATGCCTTAAAAATCACAAGATAAACAGTTTTCATACTTCAACTTAACTAGTCTGCATGTCCAAAGATGAACGGGTCTATCTTGGATTACTTGGGCCTAAATTGCAAACAAGGTAAAAAATAATAGCTGCCCTCAGACTTTGTTGCTTTTGTGGAAAGCCATCATGCATGTGAACCAAAAACCACCTAACAGGTATTTGCTATTAGGTCAAGAGTACAGAAAAAAAAATAAAAAGAATTCAACTTAATGACGTTAAGACCATGATCACAGTTAGTATTCTATGTCATTCAATCATGATAACCGCTACTCTCCATACCATCACACACCAAACGTAAAGTGAACTTAAACTGCACAAGTGGTTGGCATGGTTCATGATGTACTACTAACACTAAAAAGACTTTACTTTTCACTACAGGAATTTATCTTCGAAAACCAGATATTGCTATGAATTGAGTGCACTGGCCAAGTACATCTTATCTGTGAATCAAAAATTTGAGAATTATTTAAAATAACCTAGTATTTACAGAAATATTCACAAGAGAGACTGATAAACACAGTAAAATCTATAAAATGCATGCTAGAACACACTCAGAAGCTACATAAAAAAGAGTGCTAATGGTCTAACTTGGTGCTATATGAAGAGAACTATTTTCAATGGAGAATAAACAATCTTCAATATTAATTTCTCATACAACATGACAATTTAATAAAACAACCCATAACTTGACCATAATTAAGACATTCCAATATCACGAATGCAATCATACATAGAAAAAATATTAACACATTAACAACGTACCACAAGATCAACACCATCATCACTATAGTGCCATGGAGTGTCCGCCTTGATCACGACAAAGGACACATGAACTGTATCCCCTTCATATTGAGCGTCATGAGAAAAGCATTCTTCCCTATCTATCACAAACCTAATCCCAAAAGCCGGTGAAAAACAAAGCAAGAAAGATAAAAGTAATAAATGGTTGAATCTCCGAAAAAGCCCCTCCATAACTGCAATTCAAGAGTATCGAAAGTGAGCAAATTCAGCCATACACAAGAAGCGAAAGAAATTCAGTACGTATAAGAATCTCTACCACAGCGTTGAATTACAAAGATCCTTTACATGATTAGAGTCTAAAGCAATTCAAGACTGCTCAAGAAAGGAATTTGAGATAATCTGAGAATTAAAATAATGCCATTCTACAAAACTGATAAGCACTTTGGTGGATTTTGATTTTTGAAATGCTAACACTTCTTTCTCCCAAAGTACAAGAGCCCTAATTCCTAATTATTACATTCCAGATTGGCGAAAATTGCAAATACATACACCAAGACGATCAATGAAACAACAAAAACAACAAAGGCAGAAAAATAACCCTAGAAGTTTTTTTTTATAGAAATCTACATAGTCAGGGCAGAAATCACAAAGACGCTCTACATGTTCGGAGCCTAAGACACTTAAAGACTACTGCTCAAGAAAGGATTCTAATAGAATTTGAGCCATACAAGCATTCCATTCTAGTAAACCAACAAGTTTTTTTCATGGATTTTGAAATTCTAATATTCATATCTCCCAATATTCAACAACCCTAATTCCCAATTAATACAGGTGAGATCCACAAAAGTTGCAAATAGATACACCACAAAAATCAATAACACAAGAATAAAACAGCAAAGGAAAATAATAATAATAATACAGTATTTACACAAATCTCTACAAATCAGTTCTGAATCACTGTAATAGCACAACTGATTAGAGTTCAGCTACAATTCCAAACACTAAATAAAGGATTTTGACATGATCAGGTGCAATATGAGCGCGTTAATTCAACAAATCCAAGAAGTGCCTCGAGTGTATAATGACTCTTTGGAAACCCTAACATCTATCGTTCATACAACAAACATAGAAACGCAAATCTGCACCAAAAATTCCTCTATCAAGGCCTAGAACAAAACCATAAATTGCAAATTATAAACGGCTAAGACCATCAAAATTGCTAAAAGATCCACAACAATAGTAATCCCAAAAACTCATACATTATTCAGCAAAATTATAGGAGAACGAAAAGGGAGTAATCAATGGAGATACGAATAAAAGTTCACGAGATCGATTTGGATCTCTAACCTCGCTTCCGATGCTTGTGGGATCGATTCGTCGACGATCGATTTGGGAGCTTCGGAGATGGGAGAAGCGAAGGAGAGAGAGAGAGAGAGAGAGAGAGAGAGAGAGAGAGAGAGAATGGTGTTTGTGTTCTCCGGACGCTCGCATAAATATTTTATATGCGGGTTGATGCAAATCTAGCCGTCCGATTCGTTGGACCGTGGGACATCACTTAATCCAACGTGGCACAATTCTATTCGCTGAGTCAGTACAGCATAAGCCGACGTGTCAGTGGGCCCAGCATGTTCTACTGGGCCAGGCCGGACCGGGCCGGACTTGTCAACCCATTATGGCCCAGAAATTTCACGTGTTCACAATTGTATGGAGACCCCCTAAACTATAGGATATTTTAGGCTAGGCCCCTAAAAATTTCCTTCTTTTTTTTTTTTTTTCTTTTTTTTTTTTTTTTTAACTCGAGTGATTCTAGTCAATTTAATCAGAAAATTTTTAAATGCAATTGTGGTTCCTTTAAATTTAACAGCTTTGATCACATTTATGTACTAAAACTATAGGCTGTATTAAAATAACTCCCAAATTAGGCAACAAGGTTAAACTAAAAGGAAAAAACAAAATTGGGTGGTGGCAATAGAAAAAAAATAAACTAGAGGGGTCAATTTCAAAAAAGCACATAGAGGAATGGTCTTTAGTAAATCTTCGTGTAATATTTGCATCTAAAACTATAGTACCTGGTACAAAGTACATGATCATCAAATGGATTTCTTATTAATACCATGCATGTCATTTGCTTTAAAAGTAGATTTTTGATGATTTACTCCTGTAATGCTACGATACCTTCTTCTATTTAGAACCAAAATCGGGCAGTATTTGAAAGCGAATCATAGAGAGATCGATAAGAATAGGATTTGTAATTTTGCCTATAAATAAGTCTTTTCTGAGTGTTGTGTTTGCGTACAGAAGATGGAGGGACCTGCGTGTTTATTTCTCTTAGTTCTTGCTTTCTTTCTCACTGCTTCATTTGGTATCAGAGTAGGAGGTCCTGACGGGCTCCTTGTCGACGCTCCAACTCCAAACATCGATGTGAATGGAGGATCTAACTTACGACGATCCACCGAATCTCGAAACCTAATACGTGTCGAGAGTTTCAAGCCAGTTGAGAGACTAGTGTTCGACGGATCGAACTTGAGTGGATCTCCGAAGTCATTGCTACCTACGGATTTCGACTCGATCGAGCGATCGGTTCCTAGAGGTCCAGATCCGATTCAACCTCCACCGGCGGCTGTTAGCCTGAATCAAGTAGACTCTCTAGATCCAATACCAATTGAGGATGTCAATTCAGTAGAAGAGTCTCCATAAAAGAGTAAGTAACTGAATGGCCCATGTAGGAATGAGGATGACCCAAAGCAGTTATAGCAGTTTGAAGTTGGAATAAATATGAAGTCTTATTATAAAGTTATTATTATTATTATTATTATGAGTTCGGTTACTATATTATCAATAATAATTCAAAATATTTCGTACTATTAAATTTTTCGTTGTTATTAGATTTATCTTTTTAATTTTTATCCGTTAGATTATATTCTTCAACACACAGTACGCATCTAATAAAGCTGAGTACAGTTACCACTTACCAACACATCAAGGACCATAAAAAATGAGACAAAAAAAAGTCCTACGTGTGGGATTCAAAGCTTTTTTGTTTTGAAAATGAGTTCAAATCTGTGACACTCAGATGGCCCAAACACACAGCTATACACCTGACTGTACATCAACAGAAAAATCTTTCTAACATTAAAGAAGCAAACTCTTCAAATGAAATTAAAGGTTTCTTTATATATTGTGGGCCCGAAAAGCTTATTTTAGTTTTTCGCCAAGGATGTAATCAGTATTCAAACTTAAAAGCAGTCTAAAGCTTGATATCCTTTATTTGTTAAATGTATTATGTTTCCTATTCGACGATAACTTCACGATGCAATAAATTTTAAAAAAATGTTTTGACAAAAAAGAAAAAAAAAAGAAAAACTACAATGGCCTTATATAGAGATGAGATGTGGTGGTGGAACAAGTGTAATGAGTTGATTTAGATATTTTAAATTATCATAAAGATATAGTAGTTTGGAGTTTTTCTTTTTCGACTCTTTGGATATATATATGTCAGTAATTTTTCGTTGACAGTTTTTACCAACATTTGATAGTATATCGGGGACGGCAAAAACTTAAGAGCATTAAAACTGAGTGGTTGGGTGGGAAAGTACTGAAGCATAGCTATAGCTTATCAGAGGGTGGCTTATTTATGAAGTGTGGCGCACCATTGAAAGCTTGAGCACAAGCATTGTCCCTGTTGTGTCAACTCTCACCTGCCCCTATCTGAAAACAATAAATGATCAAATTATACACCACAAACACTGCACATTCAAGTTTGTGCACCCACATTCAATGGGGAATTTAACCCTGCATGAGAGGGAAATGCCATGTTACACTATCTTTTCGTTCTTTTTTTTTTTAAAAAAAAACAGATAACAGGCTAATCGTTTCATTCATAAGTTAAATGAATTAGTGGAACAACTAGATCTCAAAAAAACAAAAATAAACAAACAAAATAATAATAATACTGAATCACCGCGAATTATAGCTAATTAGAGCTTGTAAAAACTGAATCACAGCGAATTCGAAAGAATGATGTTCTCCGAGCATCGATTGCACTGGAAATTAAGAATGTATACACTGAATCACTATCTTTCTTATTAAGGACCATTAACTGTATGTATACACTGAAAATTAATTGAAAGCAGGGGACCTTAAGCACTCAATGTGGAATCGGGCTCCTTAACAAATTAATGCCCCATTATTAGGACATGGAATTAAAGATGTAGAACCAGATCACATGGATACCATTGCCTCACATTTATTTTCTCTTTGTGACTGTTTGGTTACTAGAGTTTTTTTTTTTTTTTTTTTTTTTTTTTTTTTCCGATTAAGCTAAAGTTAAGATGAATGATGAATTTTGTTTGTTTTTTTTTTCTTTTTTTTTTGGTTTGATAGAAAGTAAATAAATTTATAATTATACTTATGGAAAATGCTATGTGTACACCCCTTTCGGGGTGTACATCATACACCCCACCCATCTAAGGGTGGGGGTGTGATGATGGATCACTCGATGTGACCCGTAAAAAGTATCGTCACCATTAAAATGGTGGAGATGTATGATGTACACCCCTTCGGGGTGTACAGGTAGCATTGCTCTTATACTTATTCCACTTTTTTTATTTACTTTTACTGAAAATTATCACATTTTTTTTTTTATTTTTTTTTCTTCTTTGATTAACTTAGGCATGCAAAAACCAATAATGACAATTTGAAAAAGTTGAATTACAGTATATTTTTAGTTTACAGTGTATCAAAGAACGAAAATAAGTATTTATAGCAGAAAAACAACTCCGCGTCTTTCATTTTCTATGAAACAAATAAGTCCTAACTTAAAAGTGTTGTCTTAAATAGGCTAACATGCATCCTGTTATATAGCGAAAGATCATGTTGGGCCTAGTCATATTTGAAATGACATGAGGCTCACGAATCACAATCGAGACCGTAAGTATGCTTTAGATGAATTAAATGCATATTTTTAATAACTAAAAAGCTCTGGAAATTAATGATTACCGTCTACGATTTGACATTTAATATCGGAGTCAGAACTTACGAATTTGATTTTCAGCTGTGAATTTGTACAAATTTTTAAAATAGTGATTGTTGGTTAAAGAGACCGGCCAACATTTTACCTTGTGGGGAAAGGTCATGTTGAAAACCTAGCCGACTCGCAATCAAATAGCACTAACAATCCCACAAAAAAGTCTAAAATGATGCTTCTATTTTTTGAGCTCCCAAAAATTTCATTTTTACCTTTTTGGCGATAAAAGTTTCAAAATTGTGTGTTTGATAAACCTTGTGTTACATATAACTATAGTTGAAAACAAAAAATAGGAATAAATTAAAACATTCCCTAACTCCAAAAGAAGTAGCCAAACAAACGTGTTCATTTTCTGGCCTGGGAGGAAAATTGAAAATTTTCTTTTTTCGTCGTGAGAAAAAGTTAAAGAAAAGTTTCGTGATAAAATTAGTGGCAGTTTTAATTTCAAAGAGGTATATTTAAGCCTAGAGATTGGTCCTTTGAGAATTCTAAAATTTAGGTTTTATAAATTGTTTCCTTTTGAAAAAGAATATAAACATTTGCTAAATTGGAATATATGCTCCAAATAAAAGGTGTAGTTTGGCATGATAATTACTGATTCTAGCAAAAATATATCAATAAAACTTTTTAAATCGTTCGAAAAAATAAACGAGCACTTATGTAGATGCTCTAACTAGATAGGCATGTTAAAAAGCAATAATTCAATAAAATGAAAATGATATATATATATATATATATATATATATATCTTTAGTTGCTCTATTCAAAAATGATTGATCTAATTATAAATAGCTCAGAAATAATCTTAACATTTTCGTTCACACACATATTAAAAATCAGAATAATGTTAACAATTCATACATCTCATTAAGATTGAATTTGGGTTGTCGAATCGGACCAAATACTGATATCTTAGGCCAATGCATCCAATTAGCCTAACGGGCCTACATAATTAATGTGTACGTGTTTAAAGAGGAGATGGGTATCTTTACCAAGAGGTTAGAGGTTTGAGAACTTTGTAAATTATTTCTAAAAGAATGATACTTCACTCTTGATTTTCTTGTGTGGTAGATTAGCAGAAGCTTTTAAAATTTACGTCCCTACAAGCAAGCTCGAAAAAAAAAAAAAAAAAAAAAAAAAAGAAGGAGAGGACAAATTTGATGCCCTCTCTTATTTACATCTCATCATCTATGCCATAAATAACTATAATTAATATCTTTATTCCCACCTACTCAACATTAAACACAATCTCACAAAAGGCTCATTAAAACCCTCCACTGCCACCAACCTAATCCAACTTCTTATTCCACACCCTCATTTAATTAGAAAAAACTATTAACTATTTTATACATCACATATAATCTATAACACATTATATATATATATATATATATATATATATATATATATATATATAAAGAGAGAGAGGGAGGCTGGAATAATACTATTAATAGCACAAAGTTTGAATTTAATGGGAGGTTAGAAAAATAGTAAAATATAACGGATGAAAATAATTAAAAAAGTTGATCTAAGGATAGAAACTTGATAGCACCAAATGCTTGGTACTATCGATAGCATAGTAGTCGAACATATATATATATATATATATATATATATATATATATATATATATATATATATATATATATATAGTAGTGCTGGAATGCTATTGATAGCACGAGCCCAATTTTGCCATCGATTTTGTAATTCTTGGATCGCATCGAGATTCGTGAAGACTATTTAATGAAAAAAAAAAGAAAAAAAAAAGAAAAAACTCTTCTTTTTAATTAAAGAGTTTGCACGAATCTCAATGCGATTTAAAGACTACAAAATAAATAATAAAGTTGTAATGTTGCTATATATATATATATATATATATATATATCACCCTGGCTTCTCTACAAGAATTCTAGTTAGTGCTAAGCTTGGTAGAGCTAAGCTAGCTAGCCATGTTGGGTGCTCACCACCACACCTTTCTGTCTCGCTGTATTTTGTCTCTCATTTTGTTGTCCGTAAGGTTCGCCTTGAGCGACGACTCCGCCTCGTCCTCGCCGTCGCCTCTGCAGGCCAAGTGCGGGGAGGAGTTTGCGAAGCTGACCAACTGCCTCGACTACGCGACCGCGAAGGCGGACGCGCCGTCGGGGGAGTGCTGCAGCGCCGTGGGGGCAATGCGGAAAGCCGACCCGGCCTGCCTGTGCTACGTCATCCAGCAGACGCACTCCGGCACGTCCAGCGCCAAGAGCCTCGGCCTGCAGTTCGACCGCCTCCTCGCGCTCCCGACCGCCTGCAAGCTCGTCAACTCCAGCATCACTGACTGCCCCAGTATGTTCACCTTTACTTTTCTCAAAAACAATTTGTTGCGTACGTGCCTGATGCAATAACATATATATATATATATATATACATATATAGTTGATATTTTAAATTATAAATTTAAATTTTAACTAGTTATTTTATTATTTTATATTTTTAATTACATTTATTTTTTTTGAAAAATAAATTAATTAAAAAGAAAGATTTGCTGTAAAGTTGGACCTAATAAGTAATAACTGCCCCCAACAAAAATACAAAAAACCACCCAATTTTATTTTGGATAAATTATATACACTTTTATCCTCAAACAACAATGAGTCCTGCTAAACTTTAATTTATTATCATTTTTGTTTTAAATTTTTTGAAATTATGCACTTAAATTTTACAGAATAAATATTGATAAATTATTGATACAGAAATAATATAAAAATAGTGTGATTGATGATGCGATAATAATTATAATATTATATTATTTTTTTATTAATAATTTGTCAATATTTTAAAAATTAAATTAAATTATGAAATTTAATTGTAGCTATACAGAAAGTTTGAGTAAAAAATTATAACAAATTAAAATTTAGGTAAAATATCATACGCAGCACCAAAAGTGTAATTTACCCTTTTATTTTCAATGGACTCAAAAATTTTAAAGCACATTAGAGCTTCTCTCTTTCGGTCCTCAAAAAAGAAAGAGAAAACCCTCATCCTCTTACTAATATTTTTTTTTTTTTTTGAGAAAATTTCATTTTAAAAGACTAATTTGTTTTTGCAAATTTTATATTTATTCTAAAATTTTAAATTGAATACAAAAGACAAATAAAATTATGAATCTTCTAGAATTTATATATTCAAATAGTTATAATTTTTATATAATCAATTTTTGACGTAAAATGATATATAATATTGAGAAATGCTATGTCACAATCAATAGAGTTTAGTCCATACATTTTGAATTTTAGTAAAAAAAATAAAAAATAAAAATAAAAATGATAAAACTTTTGCATAAACTTGGCCTTTAGATGCATGCCCAAGTTATAAGATTATAACCCAAATGTGTTGCAAATTAACCAAACATTTCCCTTTTATTTTAAGAACTCTAAAGTATTTAGCATGCTCAATTATTTTTCATGCAATAAAAATAAAATATTAATTTAGAGCTTCCGCTTTTAGCAAAAGTATTAAAATTATTGTTTGTAAATGTGTAGCAATTATTTTTTAAGCCTACATTTGGGATTGCGAAAAAAATGCGTTATGCACAGTAAAAAATAAATAAAATAGAAAAAAATATTTAATTTGTTTCCATAAAAGATCACCTAATGTAGATCGATCCCAATAATTTTTTTTGACAATTAATCAGAAGTTTGACCTTCAATAATTCTACTCAGATTCCAATTAGTCATAAGTATTAGTTTGATGTTATATGATTTCTCATTTTTATCAGGTTTTTTTTGTGTTATATTTACTTTTTTTTTTTTAACAAAACTATTCTTTCATACTAATATAAGATCGCGCAAGAGAAATATTCTTAGCAGAAAAGAACTATTGACTGTTTATATCAAGATAACCAAATTTGGTCACATTATTAATCCGAGGTACATGATAGTATTTTATGAGAAAATTATTATTATTAAGTGATATATATATCAAGCTAACTAAAATTAATTTATTAATCTCACCTTTGTTATTACATTTTTTTTTTTGGTTTTAAGAACATTGATATTGAATGCTTATTAATGAGATGCACCCTCTTGTTGTTTCTTTATGCGGCAGGGCTTCTGAATCTCACCCCAAGCTCTCCTGACTATTCTATTTTTACAAACCCTAGCAAAGGTAAATTTTACTCTTTCCCAAACTCATCCTCTTCTATTACTATTATTCGGGTAAATTCAACAAAAGTGCAATTTGATAACCTATATTTGTACGGCATACTTCAGTGTAATTTGATGTTGTTATCATCAGATCATCGGCACTAACTACTAATTCAAAAAGTTTGAACTATTAAAATATGTAATCTTTATTTATTTAAAACGTATAGATACAGTATATATTTGCGAATCTCGATGTGACTCAGCCCAACCAGCCTTCCGTCCTCTCCCTACATGTTTTGATTGTGACTCGATCCAACCAGTCTCTCTCCCTCACTTTCAGTAGCTGCACAAATTTGCAGTATGCAAAAATTAAATCCGTGACTTCTATCTTTAATACTATTTATCGAATTGAGCTATTAATCTAAAAAACTTGAGCTATTAGAAATATATAATTAATTTATTTAAAACATAAAGATACAACAACCACGGATTTCGATTATGATTCGGCTCAACCAGTCTCTTTTCACTTCGAACATGATTGGTCCAACCCAACCTTCCGCCATTTTGAACGTGATTTAGTACCCTCCCGCCACAGGGTACGACGCTAACACCTTTAAGCCAACCGTTATTCAAGTTTTAGATCGGAACTATTTAGTCATTTTTGTTAAATTTCAGTTTGAATTAGATACCTTGTTGATCTAAAAAAAACTCAACTTGAAGCTGTTAGAATTTGAGTTTGGAACTTGGGTTAAGATTTTGGATTGAGTTTAGGTCAAAAGCAATTGACCCAAACATAATCAGAACTCGATTCAAATCCTAATTTTAAGTTATATATATATATATATATATATATATATATATATATATATATATATATATATATATATATATATATATATATATATATATAGAGAGAGAGAGAGAGAGAGAGAGAGAGAGAGAGAGAGAGAGAGAGAGAGAGAGAGAGAGAGAGAGAGAGAGAGAGTAGAGTAGAGCTTATATGCTTTCAAAAATATAAGCGTAATTATACTTGTGAATTTTTTATCATTAGATTTGTATTGAGATTTGTGTTATTGTAAAGCTAACTAAAGAGAAGAAAAAATAAAAAATAACATAAATCTCAATGTAAATCTAATGATAAAAAATTTATAAATATATTTGAATTTGTGTTTTTGAAAGTATATAAGTCCTTCTCTCTCTCTCTCTCTCTCTATATATATATATATAGAGTAAAGTTTTTATATATTTTTAAAAGTAAATTGTACTTTCTCATTCTCCTCTTAATTGTTCTTACAATAACATAAATTTTAATACAAATTTTATAATAAATAATTTATAAGTATAAATAAGTTTATTCTTTTGAAAATATATATAAGATTTACTACACACGTCGCATGATTCTCTGTAGAAGTATATCCTACTGTTAAAATTAATGACCCTATTCGGCTCCAATGGAGTTTTTGTACAGAATTGCCATCTTATATTTGTAAAGAAGATCGAATTTACAACCTTTATTTTATGGTAAAATTATCCCAAAACTTCCTATATCCGCCGGCGCAACAAATTTCGTGCAACCCCGTATTCTCATGCGCTGGTCAATTTTGCCGCTCATCTTAGTAGGTTGGATTTACTAGAGTGGTCAGATCGGGCAAGCATATGCACACAAAGCTGTAGGAAACTCGCACAGAGAGTTTTTGTACTCTCAATGTGGCTTCAAATTGATATCACATGCACATATATACTAAATTAATTCCTTCAACTTATTATACATGTTTGAATGCTTCTGCAGTTACACCCACGAGCAGCAGCTCAGACACTACATCTGAAGGTGTTCTTCATCAGATAAGCCTTCTTGCTTGCATTGCCAGTGCCATAATTAGTGCTATCTTTGTATCCATCTATTAAGGTAGGGTTTTTAAGGAATTGGAGCAATTATTTTGTCGTTTTTTCTTTTAGCTATGTTGTAATTTTATGTGGATTATTTGATGCTTTGAGGCTTCAGTGGTGTAATGAGTACTTGCTATAATTTTACCACTACTTTCTCTCATGGCATGAACTCTTTTTCCTACTGGTTAATTTCAAGAAGAATTAATGATAAGGATGAACCACTGCTTTCACTTACATTAATTTTCTCATATTTATATCCAAGTAATTAAGATTCTGTTCCGCGTTATTTATGCTTCTATTTAGAACTACCGTTGCACGTAATAAAATGTATGTAAATTTAAAAAGTCTAGAATTAATATCTGTTGTAGTAGAAAACAAAATTAGACAGAGTTATTTAATAAAATATTATTGTTATATTTTATTATTTTAAATAATACTATTCACACATACAGTACTTTATTAATTGGTATAAATTATACGAGAGCAAAGAGGGCTCGCGTAAGCATTAATAGGCCATGGGCCAATCTTGGGTACACATTTAATACATCGCCGCTATTCTTCTAATGTTGCTTAATTTCTTTTTATTTTTGATGAGATAAAACCCAAGATTACGTGGCGAATCGAACACTAATTAACTAGATTCATAAGCATAATATCTTGGTAGGTAGTGTTATATCTATAATTAAACAATGATTCCATAAGGTAGATTCATCGAGGTATATATTCAGATGCGAATATCATCATATACGCCATGCCTAAGCAATGTACATACCTCTTAAGCCTTTTCAAGTCTTTTAACACAAACTCGGCCTTTGTCGCTTCGCAACTTGATGTCCCATGATAATAGACTCAGAAAAGAAATAAATTGAGTTGGCTAAGTTAAATAAGTTAAGTGGGACTGATTTATAATAAATTTAACGATAAGAGATTCAATAATAAACCCAACGTTCAGATGAGTTAAACCAAGTCAAAATCTGTGAAAGGTGTATGTGGTTGAACCATTAAATGCAATGGATTTGCCATTCTATAGATACGCGCTTTTGAAATAGTTGATTAGTATTTACAATTCACAATGCCAACCATGCTAACCTAGGGTTCAAAATTAAAATCTATTCACGCAAAATTTGTCGTCGAATAAAACGCGTTTTGGAGGTGATCATCTTCCTCCATATATTCCTACACGAGGAATCAATTTTTTGTGTGGACCATGCTTTTGCTTCAAAAGTCATTCCCCTTCTGGGAGGATATGTAGATTTGGTTCTTTGAATGGTGGGTTGCATTTGCCTCTCCATCACTGCCTTTAGCTGTACACCATACTCACAGCTATTCATTGACACTCTTAGCTGTGTTTGATAGCAACACATGCACTAACACTCCAACAATTCAGATGCAGTAAACTTCTATTGGATGTTGATTCTTTCTCTCATTTGATTGAAACGTGTACGCGCAATCACACTTAATTCACCTCACAACAAGATTTTACTTTTGAAATATATATATATATATATTTCTGGATCATTTTCAATTAGATTGATCTTTCAGCTTAGACGGTATTCGCACCATCATAAATCTGGGCGAGCTTCGTGCTCTAAGATTGTTCTTTGATTTATTTCTTATATCTCTCTGAGGATAGACACTAACCTAACTATGCAGTTTAAATGAATTAAACTTACATTAACAAAAATATAGGGTGTTTGAATTGGTAGAATTTAATTAGATTAGAATAAGCTAATAAAATATTTGAAAAAAATAATGTATAATCATGTGAGTAATTATAAATTATAATATGGAATTCAAACTAGTCACTCCGCACATCCAGTGACGGTCACATTCAAATAGACCCATCAATCAATCGACCCAACAAAAACGCGCATCAAATTATAATTTAAGGGAGCTTTTTTAAACCAAATAAATCAGATAAACTGTTCAAACTAAACCCAACTGCAGAATTGGTTCAATTAATATTGCTTTCATATAGATTAATTGTCATGGAAACATGCAGTGGTAGTGCATGTGCTTCCCTTAAACACCTGAAGTTTATTTTAACAACATGATGTTGACTTGGAATTAACTCAACTAATCAACACCCAAAAAAGTAAAAAAAAAAAAAAAAAAAAAAAAAAAAAAAAAAAAAAAAAAGATAAGAATCCAAATCCAATCTCCCCCTCTCTCTCTCTACACTTTACAGATCAAAAGATGCTCCTAATTTAAGATATATGTCATGCTTTGAAACTTTGCTTTGGAATGTTGCTTCACATGGCATAGTGGTGGAACCACTAAGAAGCCCCTAAGTTTTTTTTAAAAAAAGCCCCACTCAAATACCAACTAATTGAATAAAGCTAAAAGCATGCAGTAGAATCCACTCAAAAATAATGAAACAATAGGAACTCATTCCAACTCATTGAGCCATAAAAATTGGAAAAATAAAAAAATAAAAAAAAATTGGATACTTGTCCACATGTCGAGTTCCAATTGAACCGGCATTTCGCAATCAGTGCCTCAAATTAGGGGCTATATAGGCTTTGGATTCAGTGTGATCGAGCCTACCTAATTTTTACACTACACATGCTCTTTTAGAACCTTCTCTTCTTTCATTCCCCCCCTATATATTTGTATTCTCTCCTCTCTATCCCCTTCCCACTATACTATTTCTCTCACTCAAAATCATTTTATCTTAGTGTAAAGGAGAGATACATTAGATATATACACAGATGGGGCTAATCAGGAGAAGTTTGTTCATAATGTTGGTGTTATCGATGATGGTGCGAAGAGGAGAGGCGGAGCTATCGCCGAACTTCTACCGATCGACATGCCCGAATGTGGAGAAGATCGTGAGGCAAGCGGTGACGAAGAAGATTAGCCAAACCGTCGTCACCATCCCCGCCACTCTTCGGCTCTTCTTCCATGATTGCTTTGTGGAGGTAAACAGCTCTCATACAAAAAATTTCATTAGAATTTGTGATGTTATTTAATTTAATCTCGATCGCATTCAATTCATTCATAACATCCTAGTGTGTTTTCGCATTTGATAATATTCGAATGTATATATTCGTATGTATTCGTAATTTTCGGTCCCATATATGTTACTCACAAGATACAATTATTTTTTTGATTGGAAGTACATGTACATTGAGTTTACACATGCATGCTTAATACTTAATTTATTTTTCTCAGTAAAATTGTGAAAAATAATGAATGTTTTAATTAAATTGGTCTAATTAATTAGGTTTAAAAGAATATTTCGTAACGTGCACTATCGACAAGAGCTAATCAGGTGGTGCATGTGCAGGGTTTAATGCGTCCAATTTTGACTTCACATTAATCGATGTCGTGTCACGGGCCTAACGCTAATTAATTATTCCTTGTTTGTGTGCACCCACTTCGCCTTAAAAAACCCTACCTAATTTAATCCTTTTTAGCCACCATTTTTTTTTTTTTTTCACAATGTAATTAATTATCCCTTGTTTGTGTGCGCCCACTAGGGTTTTGCTAGGATTGAGAGGGGAGTTTTAGCATTCGATGGATTTTAATGTTTTTTAGTCATATTTATCGAACAAAAAATGTTATTAATATAATGAATCCAGATCATATTAAAGAAAATTATTTGGCAAATAAAAAAGTTCATTGCTTTTGCTGTAGTAGGATTCGAAAATAAATTAAGATATAAATCGACAAACACAAGGTTGTTTGCTGCTTCAAATAGAATATATTGAAGGAGTTTAATGTCCCAATAATAACACTCTTTTTTCTTCCATTATAGAAGCTGCTCATGCGCTGTCGATTATAAAGAGTACTTATACAACAATAAATTTTATTTTGTTATCATAATGAGGAAATTTAGTTCTTATTTTTAGCGTGTGTAGTGTGTGTGTGTGTGTGTTACACAACATGCAACGTTTTATTCACCATATCCAATCTCAACTTGTAGGGCTGTGATGCATCAGTTATGATCGCATCCCCGAGAAACGATGCCGAGAAGGACGCGCCGGACAACCTCTCCCTCGCTGGCGATGGCTTTGACACGGTCATCAAGGCTAAGGCGGCCGTCGAAGCCCAGTGCCCTGGAGTGGTCTCCTGTGCCGACATCCTTACGATTGCCGCCAGAGACGTCGTTGCACTCGTAAGTAGTTTTTGTATTCTGATACCATACAAAATTATCAATTTTTTTAAAAAAATTTAAGCGGTTAGAAAACAGTGTCTAAGGAAAAGTAATATATATTTCTTTCCAGTCAGGTGGTCCAAACTTTACTATTGAGTTGGGACGGCGTGACGGGCTTATTTCCCAGGCTAGTCGGGTCGCAGGAAAGCTCCCGGGACCAGACTTCAATCTCGATGCCCTGACAGCCTTATTCCAGAAAAACAACCTAACTTTGTTTGACATGATCACACTCTCGGGCGCCCACACTGTGGGCTTCGCGCACTGCAGTCGCTTCACCAACCGCCTGTATCAATTCGGTTCATCGTCATCTGTCGACCCGACGATAAACCCAATATACGCCCGAGAGCTGATGCAGGCATGCCCTACAAATGTTGGCCCGACTATCGCAGTTAACATGGACCCTGTCACTCCGATCACGTTCGACAACGTCTATTACACAAACCTAGCAGCCGGTTTAGGACTTTTCACCTCCGACGAGGTGTTGTATGCCGACGGGCGGTCACAGCAAGTTGTTAAGGGATTCGCGGGCGATCAGAGGAGCTTCTTTGCGGCATTTGCAAAGTCGATGGTCAAGCTCGGGAGGGTCGGGGTGAAGACCGGCAGGCAGGGGCAGATTAGACGAGACTGCACAGCCTTCAACTGAAGGCATACAATTGACCGTTACATGTACAGATAATTCTCGAACTGTTTTTTTCCTATTCTTTTTATAGAAACATAAAGGTACTTGATTACACCTAAAATTTGCAATGTCATTTAAATTTATGTTTCATTCTCGAAATGGGTTCGATCCGTGCCGAGGCCCATGAAGTTGAGGCTTTTGAGCCCATTTCCATTGGGCTTCAATAAATGGCCTAGAATTTTTGCATGTCCTCTTCTTGGCCCGTTGTTAAATTGGCCCCAACGTAGAATAAGTGCTTGCTCGCCGTTACTTTTGAGTGTAATGCTATTTGACGAAATGCTTCTATGATTCTTCAAAAACTTTTCTCTACAATAATAAAAAGTCGTAATCAACTCAATTATTAGTCTTAGCCATATAATGCAGTGCTGCTACTGCTAATAATATCGACGAGTCAGCTTGATACATGCGAGGATGTCAAATCAGTAGTTTATCTTTTAGAGTTCGCATCTAGTTTAGCGTGCGACTCACTTAGCAACTATCACATGTAGAAGTTTAGTCAACCTATCAATATCATCACATTAAAGACCATCGAGGACCACCATTACATACACTGGTATACTAATTTATTGATATATCACGCACAAATTAATTTAATTTTATACATCAAAAGATGTGTAGAAATATTTTCGAAGAAATATAGGAGCGAGAATAACTAGGCTACTTTCAATCATTGAAGGCTCCGTGATTACTGCAGTGGTAGAAAGATTCCATTGAAATGCGGGGTTGAGAACGGTCGTGATCAATCAATTTACATGACAGTCAACTATAAGACAATAAACAGAAAGCAAAAGCGAATATGATAATTAATATGAATAAATGCAAAAGAGTTTTTACCATGAAGGTAAAGTTTAATTAATTTGAACTCTTTTCCATATTATGGAACTGCAGATTTTTTTTTTAATGCAAATTTTAAAAATAACTAAAATCGGAAAATAGTCAAAAGTCAAAAGTCAACAAGAACCAATTAAAAGGAGCAAGAATAAGATTAGAGAGGCTATATCAAAATGGGCTAGCTACAGGCCCGTTCGGATTTGGGTTCGGATCGAATTCGGGTTCGGACTAAGACGGGAACGGTTTGATTTGGTTTCGGGCCGGGATAAATGATTAAAACCGTAGTGAGAACCAAGAACCGAGAATGGGGGTTCGAACTCGATTTCGACACTTGATTGATTTTCCTAAACCAATATCATGCATTCGCGAAAGAGGAGTGCTAGGTGTACATCCCAAATAGGGTGTACATCCTACACCCACCCCATCCTGGAGTGGGTATTCATCCACTCGTCACATCGATGTGACGAGTGAAATTCACTCCACTTCAAGATGGGCTGGGTGTAAGATGTACACCCCATTTGGGGTGTACATCTAGCATTTTTCTTCGCGAAATCTTACTTGAAAATTAATCAACTACATGATATGAATTAAGTTTCTTATGATGAATATGGGCAAAACATGCCTAGCTAGGAGATCAAATTAAATAGAAAGGATTTAATTTCCTTAATTTTATGTTATTGATGATTTTGAATATTGTTTTAATTTTGATATAATTAAAGCAAATATGAAGCTAACAACGAAAACGAAACATCCTAAGTACATTTGCTATGGGCCGTTTGGTAACGAGATAAGATAATAGTAGTTATACCAGGAATAAGTATAAAGTATGGAATTAGTGTAAAAAAGTGTTTGGAAATAAGAGATTTTGTGTTTGGTATGATAATGAAGAATAGGAGAAATAAAGAATTTTAGTTGGATTAAATGACCTTTTTGCCCTCAAACTTTATTATGTGATAAAGCTGGTTAAATTTTAATTTATTCCTTTTAATTAATGGATTAAAATCTTACAAAAAATGAGATAAAATCCAAATCAAAATCAAAATCAAATTATATTTCATGAAAATAATATTTAATTTAACATTTCATTTGATCTATTTTATAAAAAAAATAAATTATTCATCATATTTTTATTCAAAAAAATAAATTACTCATCATATTATTCAAAAAAAATAAATGAGATAAAATCCAAATCAAGGGGAGAAGAAAATGTCGCCTCGGGAAGCAACGCAGGGGAGGAGATGTGCCCCGGGAGGCCTTAGGCAACGTTTGGTAACCAGAACTAGGGGGGATAAGGGCTTATCCCCCCTAGTTATATCCAAACGCAATTAAGTAGGGGTGGGAACAGCTGTTCTCGTCTTTCTGGAATAATCTGGTATAAGACTGGAATTACTATTCCAGTCTTTTTCTGGAACAAGGCTGGTTCCCATTTGAGAATAAGCTTAATTAAATTAATATAATTTTAATTATTGTTTTAACTCTTTAATTAATCCAATATTTTAATTAATTTAATTATTTTATTAACTAATTAATTAAGTATTTAGATAATTAACTAATTATTTAAGACAATTAAAATTAAAATTTTTAATATTTATAAATTTTTAAATTTTAAATTTTAAATTTTATAGCTTTTAAAATTTTCAACTTTAATTTTTAATAAATTTATCATATAATTTTAATAAATTATATGATAAATTTTTTTAATAATTTTTTTTATATATAAGTAAAATATAAATTTTAATAGTTTTTTTAATAAATATTTTAAATTAAATATTTAAAATTATATCAATAAAATTTTAATCATAAATTAAAATTTTAGTCCTTTTTATTCTTCTTAATCCTTTTTAACTTACCAAACACAATTTTCTTTATACATGGTATAACTTTTAAACCCAACCAAACAGAAATTTACACTAGTTCCTGCTAATACCATAACTTATACCTATCTCCGATATAACTAAATTTTTTTTATCCCCGAACCAAACGCAGCCTTAGAGATTTTGGCTCAAAAAAAAGTCCAAAAGAGAGAATAAGCTTCTAGTTTCTAAATTGCATGTCTACTTTGAGAAATAAGGATACTTATGCAAGCAAATTTAGTCTCTGTCTAGACTTGCTCGTTGTATAAGTAGTAGAAGCGTCAAATTCTAGCTTTTTATTAGTGGCTTGTAAACTCATTTCTCTTGTTCTGCTAGACTTTTTAATTGGTTAATATTTTATCAAACATTATTATTATTGAAAGATAAAAACAAACACTTCAAATCTTTCTTCTTTTTTTTTTTTTTTACAGGAACTCTACTAAAATCAAACAAGCTTTAACTTAGCGACTTTGAATCACAATATCCAACAAACCATACATATACCTAACATAGTTGGCTAATGATGTAATTAATGATTGATGTCGAAGATTTTAAATTCAAATTTTATATTTCTAGCTGACTTTATTCCTCAAAAAAAGAATAATAATAATAATAAACGAAACAGAAAACTTGCTATTTTTCTCTCTCTCTCTCTTAAAAAAAAGAAGAAGAAAAAAATTACAATATTCAAAAATGACAAAAAACATAGTATTAATCATTAATTTCTTGGCATTATAAATGATAAAATAAGATGAGATGAAAGAAGGATTCCTCAAAGGGGGCAGGGTGGGGATACAAATTAGTGTTACTTAACGGCTGTTTGTCCCCCAACACCATGTGGTTTCCCCTGCATGGATTCCGGATGAGACAAAGTACATTAAAAATAAGGATCTATATGTGACAAATATTAAAATGTTATTATATAATTAATTGGGAAATCAATTTCCCATCTTAAATTATTCCAACCTCGAAAACCTTTCCCATTGTGATATAAGATTTTAAGTAATATCCCTTCTCTCTTCTCCTGCGAATCCCAACAATATTTACTAACGATTATTGAAAAATAAAACAGAATTTTAATTTACAATATATTGTATATCTTAAAAAATTTAATATTTTATAAAAATATTATTCTGTTCTTTATTTTGAATTGTTAATTTTAAAAAAATACTCTGTTTTAAATTTAAAATTTAAATACAAAAATTTAAATTTAAAAATATAAATTTTTAATTTTTAAATTTTAAATTTTAAAATTAGAATTTAAATTTTAAATTTGAATTTGAATTTTAAAATTTTAAAATTTGAATGTGAAATTTTAACTTTTAAATTTTAAATTTTAATTTTCAAAATTAAAAATTCAAATATAAAATTAAAATTAAAAAATTTAAAATTTAAATTTAAAATTAAAATTTAAATTTAAAATATAAATTTTTAAAATTTAAAATTTTATAATATTAATTTAAAGTTTTAAACATAAAATTTTATTATTTTAAAATACTAAATTTTAATTTTAAAATATTAAATTTTAATTTTACAATTTAGAATTTTAAAATTTAAAATTTTATTTTAAAATTTTTAAATTTTTCAGTTTTAAATTTTAAATTTTAAATTTCAATTTTTTTAAAAAAAATTAAATTTTAAATTTAAAAGTTTAAATTTTTTAATTTCAAATTTTAAATTTTTTAAATTTAAGTTTAAAATTTAAAATTTTTAAAGAGGGGCGAAATGCGAAAGAGGATGAGTGAGAAGTTGTACGCAAAATAGAAAATTTTTTTTAGCCGATCTAATTTTTTTTTTTCTCCAAAAATATTTCGAAACATCAATAATACGCTATATATTTTTTATATTGTTTGGCCATCCAAACGAACTAATTAATAAAAAAACAATATTTTTTGAAATATAAAGTAAAATAGTCTAAAACTCTTGTCATGAGGTTTTCAAAATGGACAGGTTAAACTTTCGGAGACTAAGAGTTGTTTAATAATACGTGCACCAGAGAATAACATTTGTTTTCTTTATACTGATCTTAATTTTAATGGGAAGAGTTGTTTAATAATACATGCACCAGAGAATAACATTTGTTTTCTTTATATTGATCTTAACTTTAATGGGTTATTCATTTTCGAATTTGTAAATTTAATCCTATAGACTATGTATGATCTCTCTCTCATCCCCTCTCTCTCTCTCTCTCTCTCTATATATATATATATATATATATATATATATATATATATATATATAGTTCTACTACTATATTATTAATAACATCAAATATTTCGTGCTATCAAGATTTCTGCCAATAAATTTTTTTTTTGATTATTTTTATTTTTTTAATTATACCATTTGACTAATCTTTTACTAAATCTCAGAGGATCATTATTATTCTAACCGCACATCTTATTATTCAAGAGTTAAAAATTTATAGCACAAATGATTTTAGTGTTATTATATATATATATATATATATATATATATATATATATATATATATATATATATATATATATATATATATATATATATATATATATATATATATATATATATATATATATATATATATATATATATGCCTTCTCTTCAAATTAAATAATAAAGAGCGGGATGTCCTAAATTACAATCCTACTAATTTGTTTAATTTTTAAAAACATCTCTATAGATTATTTCAATGTTTCTATCGGTTGCTTATTACTAGTTAGTCAAAAACTCTGATGCGGCATAAGCATTAGAAGATAAACAAATATTGGACACAAATGGTGGAAGAAGTCAAATTAAGTTTTTTGTTTTTTGTATTAGCACTTGTTACCTTCTAATTAATTAACTGTGAACTAAACAAGAATTAAGGAATAAAGTCTCCTTGGATAGGGTAGAGCTTTGACTAATTAAACACATCAATAACTTGTAAACAATTAATGAGTTTGATTGACTTTGATTCAAAAAAATAAATAAATAAAATTGGCATAATTTTCATTTTCTTGACATTTTCAAATCCTTTCTTGTTGACGTCCCGGAGTACGTCATCCTTTTGAATTAAATCTCACGTTCCGTGTCTTAGTTAATATTTTACTGTATCCCTTTTATATATAATAAGTTCTTAGACTCATTATTTTTTCTTTTTAATTCGATGTGCGTAAATTTAGGACTTTGGTGTTCATGAATCTAATGTGTATTTGCATGTTGTTAGGAGGTGGTGGGGTCTCCAAAGAGAAAATTAATAAAATGGCTTATTAGAGTAGAGTGGTGCCCTAACATTAGCATCATTTTGGACCAATCACATGAAAAGTAAGTGAATGGTAGGTTAACACTTGTTGGGTTACTTCTTTACCTTTATCTTAGTTTAATAACAGATGATAGGGGAGAGGGTAAGTGCTTTTCTAACCTAATGAGTTTAATGTCCTTATCTTTAGGTGGCTTGTCTCTTTTCCTTAGTACATGTGGTAGGAGCTTATTAATTAGTATAAGCCATGACGAAGAGTTCCCCTCAAAACCTGTTGAGAAAATTGTTTCCCCTCAAAACCTGTTGAGAAAATTGTTTGGTGTGTATATATATATATATATATATATATATATATATATATATATAAAGTTAAATGTTAGGGTACCATCAAAGTTTAGTGTTTCAAATACTTAAGCTACAATATACAGGTATAGCATGTACACTTTTGACTTTTCTAGGGACAAACCATTGTTGGAAAAAAATTCCATTGGAGGAAAAGTTGACCCATGACTTATTCCCACCACTCTCTCTCTCTCCCTCTTATGTTTCATTTATTATGGAGAAGTGTGCTCTATGACAAATGACACATGGTGACATATAAGTATCATAATATAATAAAAAGGTTAATTACTTATACACTCATCATTACCTCCCCATCTTAGTTTATCGAATTTTTTACTTTAGTTTGTGATTTTTCCTGCAATTAAGTTCCTAATATCTATTTAATGTTTCACTCAAATCAAATCTCTACAGTTTAAAAATATATAAATTAATTTGGATAAAAATCATCATGTCAGTATTAGAATCGATTTATTTTTTTTCACGTCAATACAATTAAAATGCGATCCATTGCTAAATCTGATTAGCCATCAAATTTAAATTAATTAGCCAAATTTTGTAACCCAATTGCATTAATATATATATATATATATATATATATATATAGAGCCAAATCAAATATGTGGAACACGCAATACAAATAATAGTTCATAAATTTATGTAGAAGATCAAAACGAGGCCGTATATTTGCTCGCACGTATACATGCGTGGCACTCGTGATGTGCCTCTCATACGTACGTCAACAAATATCCTTCTATTAAATGAAGCCATGTGTCATGTATACCACTGAATATGTATACACATCAATCTAGTACATTAATTAACACCTAGTATCTTTCCTTTTAAAATATAATGTATATTATAATTATTATATGTATGTACGTACGTTATATATATATATATAGAGAGAGAGAGAGAGAGTTTCGTTACTATGCAACAAGCAAGCGCCAGATAATTAGTGTTTGTAAATTTTTTATTGATCTATTCACTAATTTCATCTCTTAGATTATTCTATTTCACCAACCACTTACTTAACCCAAGAAATCTAGTATCATCATAACCACACGTACAACTTTTCTTTCAATGGCTAAAAACCTACATGTACCAATGACTTGCTATTTTTAAAAGAGAGAGAAAGAGAGAGAGAGAGAGAGAGAGAGAGTTAGGCTGAAATACTATCGTTGATCGGTAGCAAACGGTTCTGTTGCCACCCATTTATTTTTGTTGATGGAGCTTTTAAAACAACGATCGATACCATTAAATATGATTTAGATAATTTAAACTATTTGAAAAATAAATTTTATATTTTTTTTTATTTTATTTTCTTTTGCATGAAGTGAACACAAAAATGAATAGCTGAAAATAAATATTCTTCAAAAAGTGATGATTAGAGCCTTGTAATCAAGATTGAAAATATATATCTTATTTTAAATAGTTTTAAAAAATTTCTAATTAATATTTAATTAATTTAGATTTTTTGTATACCGTTGAAGAGTAAAAAATTCATAGTTACTATTAAAATTATAAATTTTATAACTTTTTGATCGTTAGGTCAATAAAGTCGAAAAGATTTAAAATTTAATTTCTAAATATTTTTAGTAATTTATATCATATTAAAAAATACCGATCGTCGATTTGGAAGCTTTATCATCGAAAACAAATATGTGGTAACGAAACTCGTTTACTACTGATAGTATTTTCTCTCTCTCTCTCTCTCTCTCTCTCTCTCTCTCTATATATATATATATATATATATATATATACACACACAGAGTCCAGCTACTATACTTTTATGAGTATAGATTCATTCATACTCATAAGTTTTCAGCCCTTGGGTGAAGAAATGTACGACTAGGATTATAGTGGTCCCCTAGGGATTATACTATTTTACCAACAACCCACTAAACACTAGGGGGATCACTATCATGCTAATCGCATCGCACATTTTCTTTATTCAAGGACGAAAAAGTTATGAGTACAAAGGAGTTTATACTCATAAGAAAACTATATACTATATATGAGTCCAGCTACTATACTTTTATGATCAGTATAGATTTCTTCATACTTATAAATTTTCAGATGTTGGATGAAGAAATGTGCGGTTAGGATTATAGTAGTCCCCTAGGGTTTATACTATTTCACCAATAATGTACTAAACTCTAGGGAATCACTATCATCCTAACTGCACATTTTTTTCATCCAAGCGCTGAAAATTTATGAGTACGAAAGAATCTATACTCATAAAAGTAAAGTAGCTTGACTCATATATAGCGTAGGGCTACTATACTCTTATGAATATAAACTTTTATATACTCATAATTTTTTCGTCATTGGATAAAAAAATATTAATTGAGATTTAATATGAGTGATTGGATGTTTTAATCATAACTTTTGTAGTAATAACTTTTGTTAATATTATTTTTTAATCACAGTACATGGTGTAGAGTGATTGGATGGTCAATTGGGATTTAATATGAACCTACAAAACTTTTGCTGAATTAATTTAGATTTAAAGTAGACATAAAATTAGACCAGCTCACGGAGAAGCGCGTAGATGATACCATGGATGGACAAGGTACAAATAATAATTTCTATTTAATAGTCAAATGCCTAAATAAGTGGGTATCTTACGTCCATGCAATTCCATAAATAGAACCGCACGTATTCCACAATAGTTGACCACTATTGATCATAAAAACATAATAAGGAACTATTGGAAACTTTGGATCATTTGAAAATGTTAATTTTACTTGTTTTTTTATCAGATCAATTTTTTAGATGACTTTGTTTCGGAACGGGCCAGTCATATATAATTATCTACTGATTTTTTTTAAAAAAATTATGAATTTAATTTTTATATTTAATTATTATGTACGTAAATGAGAGTGTTAATTAATTTTAAATATTTTTTTATCACAGATTCAATTATAAGATAGAAAAGGAATGGTGAACATGTGTATATACAATAACTTTTTGAAGTAATCAAGTAACTAAATCAATGTGTCAAGACAAAAGAGAATAAAATTAAAATTCTAAAGATTGTCTTCTTGTTTCCAAATGTTCCAAAAGTTGAACGGCATAATTTCTAATATTTCTATACGTACATGTATGGCGCAACTATAAAATTTCAAAACTTATGTACGAACCGAAAGAAAATTTTAAGCCTTTTCCTAATTTCTAACCAACAAAAATGCAAGAAATTATAATATATGGGCATCAATCACAAAGCATTAATTCCATTAATATTTAAATTCGGAGCATATAGTACTATATATATATATATATATATATATATATGAGCAACGCTACATGTACACCCCCAAAGGGGGTGTACATCTTACACCCACCCATCTAAGAGTGGGGGGGTCACTTCACAAATTGTGAAGTGACCCCTCATCACACCCCACCCATTGGATGGGTGGGGTGTGCGATGTACACCCCCAAATGGGGTGTACAAGTAGCATTTTCCTATATATATATATATATATATATATATATATATATATATATATATATGATGCTATCGATAGCACCAAACGCTTAGTGCTATTAAGTTTTAGGTCGTTAGATTTATTTCTATAATCATTTTCATCCGTTCAATCATACTATTTTTTCAATCACTCACTAAACGCTAGGGGTCCATTATCATCCTAACTGTTCATTCTTTCATCCAATGATCAAAAAATCTAATAATACTAACGACTTGGTGCTATTAACAGTATATATATATATATATAGCGTAGGGCTACTATACTCTTATGAGTATAAACCTTTTTGTACTCATAATTTTTTCGTCCTTAGATGAAAGAATGTGCGGTTAGGATGATAGTGGCCTCCTAGAGTTTACTAGGTTGTTGGTGAAATAGTATAAATGCTATGAACTATTATAATTCTAACCGCACATTCTTTCATCCAAGAAATAAAAACTTATGAGTACGAAAGGATTTTACTCATAATAATATAGTAGCCGGACTCTCTCTATATATATATATATATGAGTAGAGCTTATATACTTTCAAAAGTATAAGCCAAACTATACTTGTGAAAATTTTACCATTGAATTTATATTGAAATTTATGCTATTGTAAAGTCAACTAAAGAAAGAGAAAGAAAAAGTAAATAACACAAATCTCAATGCAAATCCACTAGTAAAAAATTCACAAGTATATTTGGGTTTGTACTTTTGAAAGTATATAAGCCCTACTATATATAGAGAGAGAGAGAGTAGAGCTTATATGCTTTTAAGAGCACAAGCCCATCCATATTTGTGAATTGGATTTGAATTGAGATTTATACTTTTCGCTTTATCTTTCTCTATCTTTAGTTGACTTTACAAAAACACAAATTCCATACAAATCAAATGGTAAAAAATTCACAAGTATGGATGGACTTGTACTTTTAAAAATATATAAGCTCTACTCTCTCTCTCTCTCTCTCTCTCTCTCTCTCTCTCTCTCTATATATATATATATATATATATATATATATATATATATATATATATATATATATATATATATATATATATACACACACTGTGACGCCCCCAATAGTCCCACATCGGATGTGGATGGATTTGTGATTGGGTTTATATGAGACTTGGACACTAGTAAAAATAACTGGGCTTAAGCATTTTGGGCTGTGGTTTGGGCCCAACGAGTTATTATTGCTAGTGGGCCGGGTCGCTACATTTGGTATCAGAGCCAATAACCAGCCGGAAGTGTGTGATGAGTCTCGGCTGAGCCTGGGTCTAGATGACAGGGCTAGCGAGACGAGTCTCACATCGCCTGGTGATCTTGGGCTTGTGTGTGTGTGTGTTTGGGCTGACGAGGACGTCAGGCCTAAACGGGGGGAGTCTGTGACGCCCCCAATAGTCCCACATCGGATGTGGATGGATTTGTGATTGGGTTTATATGAGACTTGGACACTAGTAATAATAACTGGGCTTAAGCATTTTGGGCTGTGGTTTGGGCCCAACGAGTTATTATTGCTAGTGGGCCGGGTCGCTACACACACACACACACACACACACATACACACACTCCGGTTAGTATATTTGTACAAGCACCAAGGTGTAAATTTTGTACCGTTAGATCTACCCCTTTGACTAATTTTATCACTTAGCTAGATTATTCTATTCCACCAACTACTCACTTTAACTCAAGGGGCCCACTATCATCCAAACCACATATCTTTTTATCTCAGGGCTAAAAATCTACAAGCACCAATGACTTTGTATTTTTAAAAGTATAGGAGCTCAATTATATATATATATATATATATATATATATATATATATAGCTATGCTGGAATACTATTAATAGTACAAAGTTATTGGTGCTATTAAATTTTTAACCGTTGAATTAAAAGATGTGTGGTTGAGAAGATAGTGGGCCCTTTGGGTTTAAGGAGTGGTTGGAGAAATAGTAAAATCTAACACGTGAAAATAATTAAAGGGGTTGATCTAAGAGTAGAAAACTTGATAGCACCAAATGCTTGGTACTATCGATAGTATAGTAGCCAAACATATATATATATATATATATATATATATATATATATATATATATATATTAGAGCTTATATGCTTTCAAAATTACAAGCCCAAATACGCTTGTGAATTTTTTGCCATTAGATTTGTATTGAGATTTGTACTATTGTACTTTCTCTTTCTTTTTCTTTAGTTGACTTTATAATAGCACAAATCTCAATGCAAATTCAATGGTAAAAAATTCACAAGCATAGTTGGGCTTTTGCTTTTAAAAATATATAAGCTCTACACTATATATATATATATATATATATATATAAATAAAGAGAGAGAGAGATATCGAGAGAGAGAGAGAGAGAGTCAGGTTACTATTCTTGTTTAAGCACCAAGCAATTGATACTTGTAAGTTTCTATTGTTAGATCTACCCCTTTGACTAATTTTATCTTTTAGATCATTCTATTCCATCAGCCACTCACTTAACCCAAGAGGCCTACTATCATCCTAACCACACATTTTTTCATCCAAGAGTTAAAAACCTACCAGCACCAATGATCAACTTGATATTTTTAAAAATATAGAAGTTCAATTTTATATATATATATATATATATACTATCAATATATCAAATATTTGTATTATTATGTTTTTCGTCATTAGATTTATCAATTTGACCATTCCTTTAATAATTTTTATTTTTTAGAACGTACTATTTTACCAACCACCTACTAAATTAGAAGATAACTATCATTTCTACCGTACATTGTTTTATTGAAGAATCAGAAATTTAGTAGCACTATATATATATATATATATATATATATATATATATATATATATATATATATATATATAACTACAATAAAATTAGGCTATAGCGACACTTTTAAGTGTTTCTAAAATCTAAAAAAAGTGTCGCTGACAAAAATGCCGACACTTTTTGTAAGTGTTGCTATATGTGCCGTCGCTAGGGTGTATAGCGACATATTTTTGTAATGTGTCCCAAAAATGTGTCCCTATAATCTAATTTTGGATATAGGTGGAATATAGATAGGACACTTATACAAAAGTGTCACAAATATGTGTCCCTATAACCTAATTTTGTTGTAGTAGCTAATGATTTAGTGCTATTAATAGAATAACCTAATTCTATATATATATATATATATATATATAAATATATATATATATATATATATATATATATATATATATATATCCTCACAAATTCATTGATAAATGATCCTATGCATCATGTATTCTAAATGAGATCGTATCATTTAATGCATCAAGCAAAGGAAAATATATAATAGAATCCTTTTACTAGCTACTAATTAAATCTTTTGTACATAGGACAAGAAGAAGAGAGAGTATCTACAGGGGGATCGCCAAATACTTCTCTTTAGATTGTCTAAATCCAAATACTTCTCTTTAGATTGTCTAAATCAATGCACAAAAAAAATGTTGTACGTACGTACGTACAAACAAGTATATATGTGTACACCATATCAAAATTTATATGCACATTTATTAATGTATTCTATATGAATAAAATGTCTACAAAAACAAGTACTCTCTAGAGTGTATCAGCATTAATTAATAAAATGGAGTACAAGATATACGGTCGTTGTCTCAAGGAAATATATAAACCTTTCAAATTAAGAGGAAACAAGATGTCAACTTTTCACATCTCCAATTTATGCATGCATGGTAAGTTATATATTTCCATTGTGGGGCATGTATACTCCAATTCTTTTTCACTTTTTACTATTACACCTTCAATTTACACGTAAAAGATGATTAAAATATATGGTTTTAATTAATTTTCTTATCATGGCTGCAGGGTTGTTTTTTTAATTAGAAAAATTTAGGTACGTAGTGTTATGAATTATTATTGCATATGCATATAAAAATTATTGTAATGTTTTATATTTTTCTTCTGATATGTTAAATGATGTTAATTTTGTGCAATAAGAATCTTCTTTTGCTATTATTCTATGAAATCCTTTTGCTATTTTATTGCTCGAGATCTACATGATTTTTTTTTAATTTGTGGTGCATATTGAGAGTTCTTTTTATTGTTTCATCCTATTTGATTAATATATACACTTCGATCAACCTCAGGAAAAAAAACTACAATATGAAACAAAAAAAATAAGATTTTTTTTTTCTCTGCAATCGGTGGAATGAATTTTTAGAAGTTGCAAATGGAAGAAGAAAGGAATTTCAGTGTTTCTGAATCTTTCGTCATTTAATTTTAATAGTTTTTAATCTAATTTTGGAAAAATAAATATAAAAGCACTTGTGAATTAGGTTTATTATTTATTTTACATTTGTTCATACTATAGAAAACTGAAAACTCATAAAATTTCGTTGGTAAAAATGGGAGGGAAAAAAAAAATATGCATTTTAAAAGGTAAGAAATATTAGACTAAGATCATCTAACAATTAATGTATTTAAAATCCTTCCGGCATGTACTGTATACACGACGCGAAAACTACTAAAATAGATCAAAACTCGACACTGCACAAGTTTATATAATCCAAAAACAAAACAAATTGAGTAAAAGTAAATTATGTTTTTTAAATATCTGGTATCGCATTTTGGACATTCAGGCACCATGGGAGGTCCTTAAAACTAAATTTTAGTGTTCTTCGTCTTCTTAGGCGCATGCCCGATATGGCTTTGAGAACTCAGGCGAAATCGCATGTCAGATTCGCGCGGCATTCGTCTTTCTTCACGAAGTGAGCAAGTTTGCCTCTCTACTTACTAGTTCGGACTACTCGCCCTAAGACTAAGTATAGGATAGAAAGAGTTTGATAAATGTTGTAGTATATTGACTGAGAATAGAGAATACAATTAATTTTCTGAGTGAGGGTGGAGGCCACAAGTATATATTGGCCACTGGCCGCCTAGAGAGCTAAGAAAAAAGTGAAAGTGGTATGGGATTATAGTCAAAATGGAAGGCTACAAGCTCCCATGAGTGTCACGCCCCGGGGTCGATACTGCGACCCGGGTCCGCCAACAGATCCGCCGCCCATACGAGAAGCCCCGTATAGACGTAGCGACTAACCTGCAAGAGAACCTCTAATCTAGCAGATATCAGAGCTGAAATAATAAAAGCTGAAGTAAAAGACATAACATACAACTACCTCTCAAGTATAAATACAAAACATCCTCACCACAAAATACAAAAGTCTCCCAGATAGCAGGAAATAAAAGGTACAACTCGATACCTCACTACAAAAGTCTCTCGACATGACACACTCCAAAATAAAGCAGGGGTACAACTAAACACACACGCTGAAGAAGACGGGAAGGGATCTATCTCGCGACTCCCTTACCTCGGTCTGATGGAGCTGGATCAGCAACAGGAATAGCAGGAACTGGAGCAGAAGTCCCTGGGGAAAAGACACCACGATGGGTGTGAGAACTACATCCCACCGTAGTTCTCAGTGGGTGCCGCCCACAAGCCCGACGGTCTGCCCACCAAGTCTACTAGAGCCATAAAGTAACAAATGGAATGCTGTAATGAAAAGCTGGAAGGGTAAAGTCTACAGCTACTATGCCTCTATCTAGATGCTCAAGGAGTGGAACAAGGAGAACAGTATGCCACAACTAACTCCCACAGATATCACCCAATCTAAACTGACTGCCACATCGGTCCAGTCAAACCTGCGCCTGCCTACTGGTGTAGGTATGTCCGTAGCTGCCGAAACTGGCTCAGCCAGAGGGACTAAAGCATCGACAAGTCGCGATAGAGAGCTCAAACTCACGCCGGTACTACAACCCGGTATCTCGCTCAATCTCAACGCCGGTACTACAACCCGGTATCTCGCCTACTCCGGAGTGGCACTCGAGGGGAGCGACCCACACGAGTAAAAATATCCGCGCATCTCTGTCGAGCACAAATGTGGCTCATGCAGGCTATGATCCAAATCCTCGATCAACAAGATCGGCAATAACCAACAATCACTGTCTCACCCACTGACTAGAATCCACCCCACTGAGACTCATTGTCACTCTGACAGCTCTGAAGAACCCAGATCTACCATCACTATCACTCTCCCAAAGAAAGCTGGTCTACAGACTGCTATCAACTCCACTCGGTCCCCAGACACGAGTGCAAAAGCATCCCCCAACCACCCGACCTCCCAGCCCAGGACCTGGGCGAGAAAAGCTAAGTCCAGGAATGATAAGTATAATATGTGATGTGGGAATGTCTATAGCAATAAAGAAACCTAGCCCAAGTTGCAGTTTTCTACAGTCTGGCTGAACATGATACATATGACAGGGGTGCTAGGTCAAGTTCCAAGATTTACTTAATTAGCATGCAGTAGGACTCACAATAAGATCACAGATTCGACAACTGATAAACAGGAATACTAACATACAGTTTACACATGCCAATAAGTCCCATTTCTAACATGCATGGTCCTACCAACATAGAATTAGCACGCAGTCCATAGATTTTGAAAGCAAGGTCACCCACCTGAACGCGCTAACTGTCCGGGGTCGTACAGCTGCGAAAGTCTAGAAACAACCAAAACAGTATCTCCGCAGATCCAACAATACAGTAGCAGTGCTCAAGACATCCTGGGTACAACATAAAGTCCACAATTACACTTCAATTCCAAAACTGTCCATAAAAACATACACAGAATTTCAGTCACAAAGTTGTCCCTTTTTCACCTGCAGAAAATGCTCAGGAAATTCCAATAAAAATATCACAGTGATCCTTGCGTCGATATCTTCGAAAAGGTACCCTGCACGCCCAAATCCGAGTTCCGAAGGTCAAGATATAAATTCGGCAATGTGGTGTACTCAAACGATTTCCTGCGTCAAAACTGTAACACTGTACACAGAAGAACAGGAATTTTCACCTCGAAATAAATCTCTGAAAAATCCAAGGAAAATACGAGCGCGTTCCTTGCGATCTGTAGATGAAAAAGTTGTACAAGCACGTTTTCGTCTGACGCTCGTGCGCGAAGATATCGCCTCCCCAATCCGCTGCTGTCACAAAAACCCTCACAGAAAAAGGGGGACCAATGTTACCTCGGGATCCGAGCCAAGGAGTCAAAATACGAATGCGCGATCAAAATGAAAGATGAAGCCCTACCTGTTAGGAGTGTGTCGGCGCAAGAATCACCAAAAACCAGTGTCGGGGTAGCCCAGGGTAACCTTCACACTGAACTTGCGACGAAGAGGACCACCAAGAAAGAAACGTCGCTCTGCGCCGTAAAATCCAAAACCTCGGGATACAAGCACTCAAAAATTCCGAAACTTTGCAGCAAGAACCAGCACTCGAAGATGAAAATCTTAACTGAAGGGAGCTTGGGGAGATGGTGGCTCGAGGTGGCCAAAAATGGATATGAAACTCCCCTCGGAAAGCAACTTGAAGAAAAACCAAACCAACAATTCCAAAAATACCCGTTGTGTCCCCCAAAACAGCAAACACCGGTAGAAGCCGCTCCCCGTGCCGCCACGTGTCCCCGGGGAAGTCAACACGCGCATAGTGCCGCGGCGTCAGCGCGGCATGGCGCGCACGCGCGCACGCGGCCCGAGGCACAAAATACTGTTCCGTGGACCGGTGCACAGAGCCGACCAATCACATAGTGCCACGTGTCCCCAGGTCGGTCCACCGTGCACCCAAGAAACTCCGTGGACCGCGCCTCCTGGACTGACCAACCAAGAAGCGCCACGTGGCACCGCCCTGGTGCACGCCCGCCGCCGCGGACCGCGCGCCTGCCCGCGCCGCGCGCCGCCGCTGTGCCGCCTGCCCGAGGCTGCGCCGCCGCCTGCCGGCGCTGCCCGCCGCCGCCGGTCGCCGCCGGCGATCGCCGGAACAGTAAAGTTACTGTAGCAACCTCCAAAAAAAACAAGTAAATAGCCCATCTTGACCGTTTTCGCGCGCTGATTCCAAAAACGGTGTCCATTTTGCCAAATTCCACTCCTATAATTTGTCGGAGGCTCCCGGAAAGGTATTTTTGATCCGAATTTCGCGCCGAGTCCAAATTTGATATCCAAATTGCGCGGAAACACTTCTAAACATCCGACGGGGTCTCCCAGTTGCCCACGTGGTCCATTTGAAGCCCCGAGTTCAATACTTGTGTCCAAATTGGCGCACGAACACCGCCGGGATGCCCCATAGGCCTCCAGAAGCTGCTGGTGACACTGTAGAAGCCCTGCAAAGATCCGGGTCACCACAATGAGACTACACTTATTGCTTCTTTTAGAAATCCTAAAAGGCTTTTGACTTTTCGACATCCGCACCAGCAATTTTGAGATTCGTAGAGATGCTTCTAAAAGATTTCGACAAAACCTCCAGTAGTGATCTTCTTTGCAGTTTGAGTGATTACAAAGGAGAAATCATAGAAAAAATTTATGTCCGTGACAACTACTCCCACCTAACGCGCAAATGCCCTCATCGCGCATCGAGCCAGTCCCAGTTCTCGTAGCCTTGCTTGTACTCCATCGTGCCTTCGCGCCTGCATGACCTTGAGCCTTGCTACCGCAGTCCACCTTTGTTTTCGCATTAGCCCCTAGTGCTTTGCTCATTTGAGCACAAGTACTTGCGAGTCCGCTGCTCGAAGAATTTTGTAGTTATGCCCAAACCATCGAGTGTGCCTATTCTCCGTGACACGCACGCGCATGCGGTCGAGCTACAGGACTCCCACAAGTCCTCTCGGGTTTTTTCTTGACTTTGTGCTTGACAGAGCAACCCACCCCTCAATTGGGCGCTAGTTGCTCTGGCACCTCTTGAGACTTGGCAATCTCTCTTGCTCAGCTCTTCCTCATTGTTGGGAATCTGGTATTCGCTCCGGTACCAGATTTTGTGAATCCTCAATTTGCTCCGGTACCGCAATCCGCTCCGGTACCGCAATCCACTCCGGTACCATCTAGTGTTAGAATTTTACAACGGAAGCGTCAAATCAGATTTTTATCATAAACCCGTCTCCTCAATAAAAATTATAACCAATACAACCACAAAAGAGAAGAAAAACTAAAACAGAAAATATGTGGGTGAAATAAGATTCATTAACTAAGAGAAGAACTACTCCGACTCATCTTTTGCAATAGAATAGCTTCAACCCGATCCCTCATTCTGAATTTCTTTTACCCTTCTCTCATCTTCTATAAACCTAGAAGACTTCTCTCTTTGAACGCACCCGTATGTGCATCCAAAATGATGGATACCTTGGCCATGCCATATGAATGCGGCTAAACCCTAGCCCCCACCATATCATATGGGTGTGGTTAAATTCTACCACCACTATGAGTGTTGCTAAACCCTACCACCACTGTAGGTGTGACTAAATCCTACTACCACCACCAAATAATAGCACCTATACTATGCTTATAACTTACATCAAAAGCTATCCAAATCCTAATCACAATAGATTTCTACTAATATTTAAATCTTAATAAACTTATCTCCAACAGATTTAAATATTAATCTTAATCTAACTAGAATTTAACTACAAATCTAATCAAATCCCAACACTCCTCTAGATTTTTATGATAGGCAACCCACTAATACTACACCTTCTTGTAAAATTATAAGGCTTTCAGAATTTGGTCCTTTATCGGCTCCCCTAACACATCGAAACCATACAGAGGGTCGGTTCATACATGAAGCTAAGCGTCTACAAATATGCACTACATATCAAGACAACCAACCCACCAAGTTTGGGCTTAGGGGTTTTATTTTTCTCATAAATAACAAAATCAAATCAAATCAAACTTTGTAGATTTAATTTATCACATAAGAGCTATAAGATGTGCAAATATCATACAATTATATCCACCCTAGAAAAAAATCTGCCATTAACACCGACAAGCATGCAAGAATAGCTCTAAAGAACGACAACTTTAGATCTACGCACGAAAACAACCTAGTATATCTCTGATACCAATGCAGAACGTAATGGAGATGTTCGTTTGTACTTTTTTATGGAAGTGACTTATGCTAGAAATATATATATTGATTGAGAGTAGAGAATACAACTAATTTCCAAAGGAGTGAGGTTGGAGGCCACAAATATATATATTGGCCACTCGATGTCCAGAGAGCTAAGAAAAAAGTGCCAAGTGGTATAAAATTATAATCCAAAAGGAGAGGCTACAAGCTCTCAAGAGACTACACTTATTGTTACTTTTAGAAATCCTAAAAGACTCTTGACCTTTCGACATCTGCACCAGCAATCTCGAGATTCACAGAGATGCTTCTAGAAGATTTCGTCAAAACCTTCAGCGGTGATCTTCTTTGGAGTTCGAGTGATTACAAAAGAGAAATCAGAGAAAAAATGTATGCCCGTGACAACCTATCCCACCTAACACGCAAATGCTCTCGTCGCGCATCGAGCCAGTCCTAGTCCGCGTAGCATTACTTGTACTCTATCGTGCCTTCGCGCCCGCGAGGCCTCAAACCTTGCTACCGTAGTTCGCCTTTGCTTCTGCATCAGCCCTTAGTGCTTTACTCATCTGAGCACAAGTACTTGTGAGTCCGTTGCGGGAAGAATTTTGTTGTTATGCCTAACCGTCGAGTGCACCTATTCTCCACGACATGCAGGCGCACGCGGCCGAGTTGCGGGACTCCTACTAGTCCTCTCGGGTTCTTTCTTGACTTTGGGCTTGACAGAGCGACCCACCTCTCAATTGGGCGCTAGTTGCTCTGGCACCTTCTTAGACTTGGCAATCTTGCTCTCGCTCATGTCTTCCTACTCTAGATCCTCATAGTAGACAATCCCCTTACACTTCACCTCCTCGTAAAACTGTATGGCTGTCGAAATTTGGTCCTTTATCGACTCCTCCCGACACATCATAACCATACATAGTCCGATTCATCCATGAAGCGAAGCACCTACAAATATGCACTACATATCAAGTTTGGGCTTAAGGTTTTGCTTTTCTCACAAATAACAAAATCAAATAAAATCAAACTTTATAGATTTAATCTATCACATAACAGTTATAAGATGTGCAAATATCATGCAATTATATTAATCCTAGAAAAATCCGCCGTTACCACCAACAAGCATGCAAAAATAGATCTAAACAATAGCAACTTTAGAGCTACGCACGAAATCAACCTAGCATGTCTCTGATGCCAATGTAGAACGCAAAGCAGGTATTCATTAGTACTTTTTTACGGAAGAAACTTGCTCTAGAACACGATAAATTTCGGATCATAAAAATTAATTTATGTGTCTTCGGATTGCCCACGAACATCTTCTAATGCTCCAAATTCGTATTAAATCAAGTTATTAATGAGCTAGATATATATATAATCCACAGTTTAAGACTCTTTAGAAAAATCGGCCGTTAATACGTGAGAAATGTGATTTATTTCTTTTACAAGATAGTACTCTAATTTTTTATGAATTTTTAGATATTTTTCTATTATTTTTTGTTCTCTTCTCTACGAGAGAATCGGCAGTACTTTTAACAACCTAACAGATAAGTAAAAAATTAAACCAAATCGATTTATGCATACTTTTTTAAGATACCAAAATACATAATTTTATAATTAATTTTTAAAATTAAAATTTAAATTTAAATTAAATTTAGTTCAATTATATAATATAATAATTATCGGATAGAGTGTAATCACGGGCGCATCCCATTCGGTTTTACCGAATGCCAGCCGGCACAATGTTCAAATTGACATGGCCAAAGCGGACGTTAAAAAAAAAGTTACAACAAAATTCAACCGGACGAGAACCGACCACTAATATTTTATTGTGTTTTTCCTTTTTTTTTACTTGGATTGTGGTCCCGAAATTTATCTCAGCAATTTTATAAGAGCAAACAAAAAAAACAAACAATTATTTTTGGAGTAACTCCTATTTTTAAATTTTTAGTTCTCTTAGATGCATTAAAGCTAAGCCTAACATTAAGCCTAATTAGTCAAATCAACTCCCAACAATAAAATTATATTATATGTAATAATCAAGCACCATATAAATAACTAAACAATATTGTCTAACCTAAACATTTTTACTAATTATTAATAGCATTCAAGTTCTCTCTCTCTCTCTCTCTCTCTCTCTCTCTCTCTCTCTCTCTCTCTCTCTCTCTCTCTCTCTCTCTCTCTCTCTCTCTCTATATATATATATATATATATATATATATATATAGCTTATATGCTTTAAAAAACACAAGACAAATCATACTTGTAAATTTTTTACCATTGAATTTGTATTGAATTTGTGCTTTTTACTTTATTCTTCCATCTCTTTAGTTGGCTTTATCTTTTTTATTTTATCTTTCTCTTTTTTTAGTTGATTTTGCAAAAGCACTAATCCTAATACAAATCTAATAGTATAAAATTTACAAATATGAATTATCTTGTAATTTTAAAAATATATATATATAGTTCAGCTACTGTGCTTGTACAAGTACTAAGCAATTGATGCTGGTAAATTTTCTACCGTATTAATTCTATCTCTTAGATAATACTATTCCACCCACCACCCACTAAACCCAAAAGACCCACTATCATCCTAAGTGCACATTTCTACATCCAAAGATAAAAAACTCACAAACACAAATAACTTGATACTTTTTAAAAGTTTAATTTTATATATATATATATATATATATATATATATATATATATATATATATATATATATATATATTAGATAGTGATGTTATTAATTTAGTATGAGTTTTCAATCTTGACCGTCCATTCCATACTAATCAAATAGCAATAAAGCAATTGCCGCAGAAGAAGGTGCTCATCTCCGATCATGCGATGACCCGCCCGCGCGCATTGAAAGTTCATCATTTATTCTATGGTTAATTGTTTGCAAAAATTGTACTAAAGTATTTGTTTGAGGATTAATTTCAGTGTGACAATAAAAGTTTGTAAATATATATATATATATATATATATATATATATATATATATATATATATATATATATATATATATATATATATATATATATATATATATATATAAGAGTATGTTTTTTTTTTTTTTTTTTGGAAGATACTATACTGATATGGGGTAGAGTCATACAACAACTCTATTATACATGATTCAAATGTTACATTACATCATCATCATCATATTCTCTCTCTCTCTCTCTCTCTCTCTCTCTCTCTCTTTTATGTTACACTCTCCTATGGTAACACTAATAAATACATTGTGAAAAATAATCCAACTTAATGGGCTAGAGTTGTGTGCTTTTATAAGTATAGTGGTGCTATCAATTTATTTTAAATATTGGGACTTCTAAATCAACGATTAATCTTTTTTTTTTTTAGATTTGTTCTACAGTATTTAAATTATCTACTAAATAAATTTTATGAATTTTTGATATTTTTTGTCTAGTAATCGAAAAGCTTCAAAATTGACAATTTTAATTATCATAGTAAGCCGTCTGTAAGTTTAACGGTGTGAAAATATTCAAATCACGTAAAATTTTGATTAAATTTTTTGTATACTATATAGAATAATATCAATATCTCTAATCTAAAATTTCAGTACCGTATCATTAATTTGTATGAAATTTTTATTTTAACTGTTGATTTTAAACTCCACTAATTATTAGATAAATAATATTAAAACATTATAAAAATTATTTTTTAAATATTTTAAAATTTTAATCTAGACTATAATCAATTCGAAAGTCTCAACATTAAAAATAATTTGGTCATATGAAAAAGCATATAATCCATACTTCCAACTTAATTGCTGAATGAGGTGACTATCTGAGACAAACTATCATGAGATCCTAATAAGAGCAAATTTTCAAAGAAGCCCCCTTTTTGTCTAGAAGCTTTGAGTCCCCCATTTAATCATCAACTAAAAAAAAGAAAAGAATTGAATAACCTTTTAAAAGGGAGATTAAATAAATTAAAAAGGGTCTCTCTTCTCAACTAAGCATCACCAAAGCCTAAGCTGTCTAAAGGTGATGTTTCCTCCTCACTTTGTTTCATGTTCCCCAACACTTGGAGGGGCCCATTTTAAGGTACAAACAAATTAAGCCTTGCTATTCATAGTCCAACAAATTGCAAGGTCAATTAATAACAATTTTTAATATAAAATAATATCTTTGTTTTATCAACACACTATACATAAAGATGATGTGAATAGAGAATAATGAGCAATGCTACATTCATTTCAAAAGGTTTCCAAAAATCTATATAAATATATGAATTTTTAATATTTTTTATCACGTGGTAATTTTTTTTTTATCCTCACCAATTTTTATTTGATGAAATATTATGACTTTTTCTCTTCCCCCCTTTTTACTCAACGAAGACGATTTTTTTTTTTTTTTTCATAATCTCTATTCAACAGATACAACTTTTTTTCTTTCCTTCTCTTTAATTATCTCATAGTTTTTTTCCCCTTTCACTATCTTTTCTCTCCGCTAGTAAATTTGGGATTAATTTATGATTCATGTTCGAATAATCAGATCAGTTTAGACGACTATTTAGTCAGCATATTATAAAATCTGACTCAATAATTATATTTTGAGATATGTGATACTACTCTGATATATATATATATATATATATATATATATATATATATATATATATATATATATATATATATATATATATATATATATATATATATATATATATATATATATATATACCTAAGGTGCAATAAATAAAATGAACTATGCATTCATAAATCATAAGCTTAAGCCTTGGGATTCATCTTGGATCTGAACTTCTACCTTATCCCTCAGAGTAGGGATTTTTTTTTCTTTTTTTTTTGGATAATGCTCTGAGTGCTCTTGAATGTTCCTCAAAATATTGCTTATTAGCCAGTAATTACACATGACAACTCGTGATATGTCTATTTGTTTTTCATAATTTATATTTTAACTAGTGTAATGTTCAGTAAGTCTCGTGATATTCCAGATGAGTTGACACTGTATAAATGTATAATTTCTGACCCATCAATAATGTTAGTGTAGTAATCCACTCGACACGGCGGATAGATAATAAAATATATATATATATATATATATATATATATATATATATATATATATATATATATATATATCAAATTAATAATAAATTAATCCAAATATATAACCAATATATATGTTTAAACTTAAAAGTTTAAAAGTAAAAAAAAATATTACATATTTTCGTCATTGAGAGAGAAATGACGAAACCTAAAACGCGAGTTATCGAAAGCCCTTTGTCGCCTTGAGTCTTATCCGGCCTAAACATTCTATATTGTTCCATTAGACGTATCAATTATACAAAAAAAAATCTTCATTTTGATGAAATTTTTTTAAATTTTCATATTCTTGTGATACGTTTACCGCTTAATCCACCGTCCTAAGGAAGTTAAATAGAGATTTAATAGTTTAGAGTTAGAATAGATTTGAGTATGATTTTACAGTCTCTTGAAGCTGAGTTTGAATAATAATAAATTTGAGAGCTTATTAGATAATAATTTGGATCCAGTTTTGGTATGACAATAAATATATATACCTTTGCAAATATCTAAATTAGGCAAATTTTTCTTTAAGGCTAGTACGGTGCATTTCTCTTAAAACAAACATATTTGTGCGTGTGCGCGCACCATGTCATATTAAATCATGCAAAAATATTTGACATGGCACACATGCAAATCTTACACCATATTAATATATAATTTCACATATTTGCAAGAATATTTATAAATTAATACTTTTTATATGTACATCAGATATATAATTATTATTTTTTTGAGAGAAAGACAAGATGCTGCCGCTTCATTCAAGACGGGGTTGAATTTAGCAAAAGGATGGGGCAGCCGGTGTCTGCAAAAGAGCAGCTGGGCCACGAAAAAAACAAAAACAAAAAAAAAAGACCTAGATACAGAATCTGGTCCAGTAGGATCGGTAAAGTCTGATATCGGCGAGGATCTCACAGAGGGTACGGTTCTTGTTTTCAAAGATCTTTCTGTTCCTTTCCAGCCAAATGAACTACCATGTGGCTGCAATAGTGATAAGAGCTTTTTTACCCAAACCCCCTTCCTTGAGTGCGTGCGCCTCCTACAGGCTGTCAACGGCTGAGCTGTTGCAGATCTCCAATTTGTTTGGCAGCAAGATCTCCAGCCGTGCTTGTGCTGAGGTACAGGAGACAAATAGGTGGTTCGCTGTTTCCTCGTCTCCTAGGCAGAAAACACAACAGCTGGGTCCGCTCCAGTTCCTTTTGAGAAGGATGTCTCTAGTCAGAACCCTCCTTCTGAGTACTAGCCAAACGAAGATTTTAACTTTCAACGGTGACTTAATCTTCCAAAGTTTGTCAAAGCGGGAGTCGACTTCCCCACTATCTTGTAAGAAACGGTACAAGGACTTAACTGAGAAAAGCTTGGATGTGGTCCAACGCCAGTAGAATACATCTTTACAGTTTGTGAGGTGGAGGTAAGGTGTGATCGACTTCAGGTTCCGAATTGGATCGTTGAGATCTGTTAGGCCTGGACTTAGGCCCTCCAGGATTTTCGCTTAGTTCCAGCCGTTCCGCTCGGTGCAGTTTTTCACCCGGAGATTTTTGTTGAATACCAGGTCAAAGATGCATGGAAATTGGGTCGAAAGGCACGAGTTTCCAATCCAAATATCTGACCAGAAGCCTGTCAATTCTCCGTCTCCCACCGAGCGTGTCGTGCCGCACTTGAAGAGCTAGCACATAGTTCATAATCATATATTTGATTATTATAATTAAATATAATAATCAGGTATCTAATTATTATTCTATTAATTTATTAAATTAAAGATGATAATTCAGCTCATAGTTCATAAGCAAGCTCGGGTTTAAGCTCGAGCTTCGATCTCATTTAATTAACGAATCGGCCACAAATTAAAATTTTTAATTTGATATTTTTGACTTGTTGAATGAACGGACAAATACAAATTGATTCATAATTTGTTCGTGCTCATCTAGTTGACATCTCTATATCAAATCGTTTAAAATTTAACGAACAGTTTTTTTTTTTTCTTATTTTTTTTTTGTTAAAAAAATTATTTATTGTACTAAAGACGACTAATAAATCGGAGATACGATAACAACTAGAGAATTCCGTGATGCGAGCTCACATCGAATGTGATCGATTGCGATCGGACGCTTCTCGTACTCCGCATCAGATGTACGATCACCACACCCTCCCCACCACCCCCACCCGTGTATTAGCACCGGGATACGGGATACGCCTCCTCACGAAGTAATGACGCGCGGTAACCTCACCCACCCCTCTCCTCCTCCTCCTACATTTACGCCTCCGGTACACCTGTGGTAGATGGACGGCCCTCACGTGCCGGCGTGGAGATATCAGGTACGTACACGTGGACGCGGTCCGATCACGGGGGAGTACCGAGATATAACGAAATAATAAATTTTTAAACTCTAATAATTCAAATTTTTTATTTTTTTAAAAAAATAATAATTAAAATTTTTAATAAAGTGAAGTATATATATATATATATATATATATATATATATATAGTAGGGGTGTCAACGAGTCGAACACGAGCGAGCTGGGGTCGGCTCGTGTTCGGCTCGTTTAATAAACAAGCCGAACACGAGCTGGCTCGCGAGCAACAAATTTGATTTTCATTTCTATTATTAGATATAAAACTGAAAAAAAAAATAAAAAAATAAAATTTATAAAAAATTAATAGCTTAAAATCTAAATAATATATATATATATATATATGAGCAATGCTACCTGTACACCCCCAAGGGGTGTACATCATACACCTCCACCATTTTAATGGTGGCGATATTTTTTACGGGTCACATCAAGTGACCCATCATCACACCCCCACCCTTAGATGGGTGGGGTGTATGATGTACACCCCGAAAGGGGTGTACACATAGCATTTTCCTATATATATTCGAGTCGTTATCGAGCCGAACACGAGCGAGCTGACCCCAGCTCTTGTTCGGCTCGTTTATTAAATGAGCTGAAAAATTCGGCTCGTGTTCGGCTTATTTACTAAACGAGCGATTCGATCTCGAACTTATTTCAAGCCAAACACAAGCTAATTCATGAGCAAGAATTACTACCTCTATATATATATATATATATATATATATATATATATATATATATATATTAAAAGGGCTTGTTATTAATTAGCTGGATACAGTGATTCGGAAATTACTGTACTTCTGACAGGAGGCGTATCGGTGTGCCGACAGTACAGGCCGGCACAGTGAGCCCGCACGCCTCGGCACAAATTTTCAAATTTTCTTTTTTATTTTTTTTTATTTATTTGTTGACATTATTACGACGCGTACGTTGTTGTACGTTGATTGTATGAAACCTATCGATTGACACAATAATTTTTAATTTTTATCGGTAAATTAATTTATTCCGTCTAATAAGACGAACGTGTAAGCGGTACGAGTACTGACATAAAGCACGAAATATATGAAAAATTATTTTATAAAATAATTAAAATATTAGTATTTATTTTTATAAATTAAAATATTTTTTTATTTTTTACCTCAAAACAAAAAATATTTTTTTATTTAAATTTTTTTTCTCATCCAGTTAAATTTGAAAGACTGATATCTATACAATTATAAATATGAGCCAAAACGATCAAGCGATTTTGGTGCTGAAACAAATACTAATATTTACGATTTATCTTTTGAAACGAAGAGATCGTTCAACCTTCAAAATCTATAAAAAATAAACACATTTTTATTTCAAAAGAAAATAGGCAAATGTTTTTTTTTTTTTTTTTTTTTTTTTTGATGATTATCAATGAAATTGCAATCTAAGTAGGCTTAGGAAGAACTCACGAGAAATGTCCAGACTAAACGAGTTTTGGGTTGGGTGGAATTTGTCAGAACTCGACCTGGCCATTAAAAAACAATTACTGTCTGCTCTAGCTAGCCTGGTCCAAAATGATCAGAACTAGCAAACCTTTGGTTGGTTCAAATTACAAAAAAATTAGAGCTGATCAGACCGAGTCAGCTAAAGAAATTAAAAATTAGCTCCAGATCTATCCAGATTTTTGTTTATTTATTTATTTTTAAATTTTCAGGGCTTGAAATTGTTTTATATATGAATCTCGGTAGTAAATTTTTAGTTTTACTTAATTTTTTTTTTTCATATAATTCAAATTCATGTCTTGTCATGAGCCTATCAAAAAATTTCGAATTTATACGTGAGAAAATTAAGTATTGAGAGCAAAATAAAAATATTATTTTCTGGTATCTAGATATATAGTTGTTACACATATTTTAATAATACCTTATTTGATGTTTAAATTATATTTTTTTAAAAAATAAAATAAATTATTTTATACGTGAAATATGTTATTTTATCAGATTATAAATGTTCACTGATTTTAAGAAACGTGCAAATCAAAAACAGAACTTCCATCTAGGAATGAAAGTGGTTAAGCATAAACTCCAAATAATATGGATATCAAAATTTAGCATTCAACATATATTCAGATTCAAATTCCAATCAAATAAATTATTTTAAAAAAAAATAAATGCGAATATAAATATGGTAGTATCTTAAAGAAAATTCGGTTGTATTAGACGGTTTTCTCTTAAGAGATATGAGGATGTTAATTTATATTGTGAGGAGTAAAGTGATTTTAAATTGTATATTTTGTTATTATAAAATTTATATTAAAATTATACTTATATTTATTAAAATATTAAATTATGTAAAATAAAGAAGTTCGAAAACTCTTAATTACATTACATATTTTATTTAGTGCTAATTTTAGTTTATATTTATATATAAATATTAATATATATGATTAGTTGAATAATATTAGAATATAAATCTGACTCTTTTCTGAATCTAAATATGTTTTTACATATTTGCATTTCCTTCTATCACATTTAACAAAAAAAAAGAAAAAAAAAAAAATGTGTACCACAAAAATTATTATCAGGGAATATATTATTTTGGTATCTAAATGGGTCCTGTGAAAGGACTTAAGTCAATATATCAGAAAACATAGGAACTGTCCATAGAGTCTAACATGTAGACTAATGACTTAGATTCCCCAAAGCAAACCAAGCAGAGAAAAATCACAAACTCATCAGTGTCACACTGGCCAAGAATATCCCTTCTCATGTAGAGAGAAGATAGAGAGCAATGCACAAGTCCCTCTCTAGAGAGGACTCTCTCTCTCTCTCTAAACTATGTTCTCTCTCTAAACACTAAAAAGAAGAGTCCCACATTCTGGTATGTGCTCCAAAAACCTCAATATAAGCTGTGTCAAATGGTGGAGCTTTACAATGGGCCCACACCTTATCATTCCTCATCCATCTCACAACATAGCTATCAGAATACACCAAAAGCAAATATTATGTATCTCACAAGACCAAAATGCCCAGCTCATCCACAATGGCCCTTAAAGCAGAGAGTTAGTTCCCTTTCACTTCTCTCTCTCTCATCAAATGCTCTCTCTCTCTCTCTCTCTCTCTCTCTCTCTCACAGTGAACATAGCACCTCCCCTCTTTCACCTACTACAACTCTTTTGGGCAAAAACCCCCCACCTTAGCTGAGGCCCCACAGCCACACCCTCCATTGTCCTAGTGAACTGGAGCAGGGCCCCTACCCGGTTTCAGTGTAGTAGATTATATATGGAAAGAAAAAGGCCCCATTTTTAGGCCCCCCCTTCCTCATAAGAATAAGAATAGGGCCAAAGCACCCCCTCACACAAGAACCACAGAGACACTTGCGTGTGGGGCTTGTCCTCTTCTTTGGTTGGGGATGGTGAGGAGGAGAAGAAGCCATTTCTTCTGAGTGTGGAGGATTTGTTTATTGTGGATTTACCATATCCTCTGTTTCTTTTCCTTTTCTTTTGTTTTGTATTCTTATTTTCTTATCCTGTTTACTTTGGGAGTGGGGGGTGGTGGTGGGGGGAGGGGTGTTAGATAATGGCCTTGGCATTAAGATAGATAGATATCTTTGCATCATTCTCCTCCTCTCCAAGTGCCCATGAATGGGGACTTGGTTTCCTTCATCACCCTCTCACTGTTTGATCCACAGGAGGTTGAGATCCAGTGATTTGAGCTCTCATTTTGCAGATTCCTCAAATGGCTCCTTTCTAGATCAGCTTGGTTTGTGATCCCTCCCTTGCTTTCCGGTCCAAGTTTGGATCTTTTGGATGTTTTTTTTTTTTTTTTTGCTGGCTTTTACCAACTGGGTTTTTTGGCATGGGAGGATGAATCTATGAAGCAGGGGAAGCAGATGCTAAAAGGTTCTCCTTTTCTTTCTTCTTCTTCTTTTAAAATCTCTGGGTTGGATTTTTAGCTCCACTTGATTGGTTTGTGGTTCATTCACTGTGTTAGATTTATAGGCTAAAAAGGAGGATCTTTTAATCCTTTTGATGTGTTGGTCTTGTATATGGAACTATTCACCCCATCCATCCTATTTCTCCCTTTTTTAAGACCTTTGAAATAGTGTGCTTCTCATGCCCTACTTTAAGATAGAAGCAACTGTTTGAGAAGAAGAACCCTTTCTTGCATTGAAGGCCACAGTTCAACCCTACTCTTCTCTCTCTCTCTCTCTCTCTCTCTCTCTCTCCCCCTAATTTTGATGGTATTTTGGTGGGATTTTCCCAAGTTTCCCATGACTTGGTTCATTGATGCTGAGGTAATGGAGGAAAAGGCTAGATTACTTAGAAACAAGAGAAACCTCTCATTTAGGTGTTGCAGGAATCATCTCTACAGCCATTACTTTGGGTTTAAGAAGGTGAGGGAAACATGGTGGAGGAAGCTTCTCCTCTTGTGGGTTGTGGGTTGGGTGTTGTGTTCCTTGTGGATCTTCATGTTCATGAGCTCCCATGCTAATGAGAAGAGGAGAGAAACCCTAGCCAACATGTGCGACGAGCGCGCCCGGATGCTTCAGGACCAGTTCAATGTGAGCATGAACCATCTTCAAGCCCTAGCAATCCTGGTCTCTACCTTCCACCATTCCAAACAGCCCTCTGCTGTTGATCAGGTAATCTCTCTCTCTCTCTTCCACAGTGTTGCAATTTAGCTCTTTTATTTTTCTTAATGTTGTGGACTTAAATAAGATTGATTATATGTTTGCTTTTGAAATCTAATTGAGATCAAATAGAAAATTGTTGTCTACTCCAGAAAGCATAAGCTTATTTAAATTGGCTAACTAAAAGTTTGGGGCTTTCGTTGTTGCGAGAAACTAAAATGAGCTTTTGAGTCCTGAAAGCAGAAGCTTTAATTCTTCTTCTAACAATTCTAGTCAAATAGAACTTTTCTAGAAGCTTCTACAGTTCGAGAAATCCGACGACCTGGTTGCTGACAATCATTTTTCTGCAGATGACTTTTGCGAGATATGCGGAAAGGACGGCTTTTGAGAGGCCGCTGACGAGCGGAGTAGCCTATGCCGTGAAGGTGTTGCATTCTGAGAGGGAGCAATTTGAGAAGCAACAAGGGTGGACTATAAAGAAGATGTACTCGTCAAAGCAATCCCCCAACCGCGCGATCCAAGAGATATCGCCCCCCGCAGAGGAGTATGCTCCTGTTATTTTTGCTCAAGATGCCTACAAACATGTGGTTTCTTTGGATATGTTGACCGGAAAGGTAAATACCCCATGGATTAGATTTTTCATGTTCTCTTGATGCCAATTTCTTGTTATGATTATTGATTTCTACTCCGTTTCAATCTTTCTCCACATGTATGTCAGTAGTTATTACTGTTTTCTTCTAATTTGATATACATTCCTAATTGATAAAGTGCCAATTCTCTTTTAGGTGCCTCTTTGTTCTTTTGACTTGTAACTGCGTTGTTTATCAACGTCTACTTTATGCAGGAAGATCGCGAGAACATATTACGAGCAAGAGAATTGGGGAAAGGTGTCTTAACTGCTCCTCTACAACTGGTAAAATCGAACCGCTTAGGGGTCATTCTTACGTATGCAGTGTACAAACCCGATCTCCCTTCCAATGCAACTCCAGCAGAACGTATTCAAGCCGCCATAGGGTGAGTTTTCCAACTTTCTATGCTTTAAACATTTTTACAAAAATATTCAGTTCATTTCAATACAAATATTACATCTCTCTTCTCTATTATCTTAAACAGGTACTTGGGTGGGATTTTCGACATAGAGTCATTGGTCGATAAGTTGCTCCATCAACTTGCATGCAATCAATCCATCATAGTCGACGTGTATGATACTACCAACGGGAAGATCAGCATGTACGGTTCGAATGAGACTGCTAGCGGTTTGTATCATAAAAGCATGCTTAATTTTGGCGATCCGTTAAGAAAGCACGAGATGCATTGCAGGTAAATCCTTTACTAGTGAAACCGTGCTTTGTAGTTTTATATGGAGAGGATGTTTGGTAGGAGAAATTTCAAAAATTGGAGAAGGCAAATGATATTTTTTTTGTTTTTTGTGCAAAATGATCGTGAAGAAACGAAGAACCTCACAAGATTTTATTTAAATGATAGGTTCAAGCAAAAGCCGCCCTGGCCGTGGCTCGCAATAACAACATCAATCGGAGCTCTTGTCATTGCATTACTCATCGGCTATATATTCCACGCCACCGTCAACCGCATTGCGAAAGTCGAAGACGATTATCGCGAGATGATGGAGCTCAAGAAACGGGCAGAGGCGGCCGATGTTGCCAAATCCCAGGTACTTGATTTGATTTTCACCTTCGAGTTTTATAAGATTTATACATCTAATACGCACACAATTCTTTGTAGTTCTTGGCAACTGTTTCTCACGAGATCAGGACTCCGATGAATGGCGTTCTAGGTGACGATTTCAAACTTGATATGAATGGCCTAATTGATACATCTCGACCTACATAAAATGGTCTTACTAATAATTTGTAATTTTTGGCAGGGATGCTACAAATGCTTACGGATACGAATTTGGATACAACTCAACAAGATTATGTGAGAACTGCTCAAGCTAGCGGAAAAGCTTTGGTGTCGCTTATCAACGAGGTCCTTGATCAAGCAAAGATCGAATCAGGTAAGCTCGAGCTCGAGGCAGTCCCGTTTGATCTCCGAGTCGTTTTGGATGACATCCTGTCACTCTTCTGCGGAAAGGCCCAAGAGAAAGAATTAGAGGTACGTTAGAAATTTCAAATTTTTTCCTTTCGATTGTCTACAAATATCGTGATTTTTGGGATTTTCACATCACCCCCTGAAATTTAAGACCTGCAAGTGATAGATATATCGTAAACGGAACACTGAAGAAGAGGGATAAGAAGTATGAAATGTTTTAGTAAAATCACAATATTTATGGGGAAGTTGTTTAGCCTATTGTTTTATTCGTCTTCTAACTTCATTCAATTCCTTTTCGCCGTTCTGTGGAATATTGCTTTTCAATATTCTGGGGAATTAGTTGGCTGCGTATGTCTCCGAGCAAGTTCCGGAAACTCTCATTGGTGACCCGGGAAGAATTAGGCAAATCATCACAAATCTAATTGGAAATTCAATCAAAGTAAGTAATCCTTTCTTAGTCTGAACTATGAAAAACTGAAAGCTGTTCTACCAAATTGTCCAAGAAGTTCATTCCACTCTGATTTCTTGTTGACAGTTCACGGAAAAAGGGCACATCTACTTGACCGTTCATCTCGTCGAAGAGGTAATGAGCTCGTTAGAAGTGGACAGAGAAGCTCAACCGACGAGCACCGTAAGTGGCTTCCCGGTGGCAGATAGAAGGAAAAGCTGGGAGAGGTTTAAGATATTCAATAAAGAGTTTTCTACGTCCGAGAAGCCTTTCCTGACCACCTCTTCTGACCAAATAAACCTCATCATCTCCGTCGAGGACACCGGAGCGGGGATCCCTTTTGAAGCCCAATCTCGCGTGTTCACCCCGTTTATGCAAGTAGGACCCTCGATTTCTCGTATACACGGGGGAACCGGGATCGGGCTAAGCATCAGCAAATGCTTGGTTAATCTCATGAAGGGAGAGATCGGATTTGTGAGTAAGCCTCAAGTGGGCTCCACTTTCACATTCACGGCGGTACTTTCGAGAGCTAAGGTGAATTCGAATGAGTATAAATCATTCGAGTTTCAAGGTTTAACTGCATTAGTGGTCGATCACAGGCCGGCTCGTGCAAAGGTTACTAAGTACCACCTCGAAAGACTCGGAATTCATGTGGACTTCTCCACAAATTTCAGTCTATTCCTTCCGAAAATAACAAGTGGCAATTTGGGTTTGAAAATAGTGCTCGTCGACAAGGAAACCTGGTTAAAGGAGTCGAGTCAGTGGCCTATTTTCATAAACAAATTGAGGGTAGGAGGGCAATTAGACATTCCGAAACTGTTTATATTGGCAAATTCTTTGAGCCCGATAAAGAGTAGCTCACTTCGTAGTAATGGATGCAATTATACTATAATAATGAAGCCGCTACGAGCATGCATGCTTCAAGTGTCCCTACGACGAGCTTTAGGTGGTGGAGATAGCGAAAATAATAGAAGCGGAGGGCTTTCCAGTAATTCACTGTGCGGCCTTCTCCATGGGAGGAAAATTTTGGTCGTGGACGACAATATCGTGAATATTAGAGTGGCGGCGGGTGCTTTGAAGAAATACGGGGCTGACGTAACTTGTGCAGATAGCGGGAAAAAGGCGATCGCGGTGCTGACTCCGCCGCACGATTTTGATGCTTGTTTCATGGATATTCAAATGCCAGAGATGGATGGGTAAATACCGTATATTACCTTATATTGTGTTGTTCTATTTTATATATGTAATTTCATCCTTTGATCATCATATTGTAAAAACTGATGAAGTAAAACCACCCTTTTATTGATATCGTGAATTTTTTTTCCTTTTAATTTTATGTCGCTTTATTTCAACGCAGTTAACAATATAGGATGTAAATTTTTAGCTTTTATCAAAGTAGTTGCAATTGCATGTTTATCAGATTAACCATAAGAATATATATATATGTAATATAACTTGCCTCTTCATTTTCTTTATTTTATTGCAGATTTGAAGCTACAAGAAGGATAAGGGAGATGGAAACTACTCTTGATCATCGGATACAACACAAAGAAGTTTCATTAGAGGCTTGTGGCAATAAATTGCACTGGCACATTCCTATATTGGCCATGACAGCCGATGTGATCCAGGCCACACACGAGGAGTGCTTACGTTGTGGAATGGATGGCTATGTGTCGAAGCCGTTCGAAGGAGAACAGTTGTACAGAGAAGTCGTTCGCTTTTTCAATATCACGGTGAAAAAATTAAGCCAGTAGATTATATACATACTGAAAGCATGTTGGCGCGAGATTCATCTATTGCATCTTTGCCGATCCGGTTGTATATACAGCTTTTTCGAAAGGTAAGCAATTCTCGAGTCGTTTTATTGCTTTTACAGTAAGCAACTTGATCTTTATCCTCCTGAGTTCTATATGGTATGGGGCAATAACTCGTGAATATATTCATAAAATTGTCCAGTATTAATGCCGACTACTGGATAAACATACAGAGTTTATTTTAGATAATTAAGCTGTGAGAACTCAATCAGGGATCTAAATTTTCATTTCTTAAGTAGTTTGGAGTTTCTTTTTCCGCACTAGACTAGACACTTGTATTTTGTCGGTTTAAATGTTATCCAATCCTATTTCGCATTCGAGTGGATTGTATGAATTCATTTGTATAATATCGATTATCTTTAACAGGGATCAATTTCCGAGACGAGAAGTACTTTTTTTCCTGCTTGCTAGCTTACTCGGCAGGCACACTAGATGCAGCACAATATCACAAAATTAAGAAATCTCAACAGACCGAAATCAGCGGTTGCAAGATTTGCTGGAAGCACTTTTTCAGGGAGAAAAATTTCGACCTCATCACCGATATCGCCACCTTGTAAATCCTTTTTTGGTTTTCAGTAGCAATATATGTGAGTGTACAGAGAGTGCAATCATTTTTTTTTCCCCCTTTATTTGTTGAAATGTGAGATAAATAGTTGTTCTTCGATCAACAAAGAATCATGGACGTAAGTTATTAGTGGTTTCTATAATGAAACAGAGAAAAAGGGTTTATCCCTACCATCCTTTTATGTCATTTTATTTATGTAGAAGTTTTTGCCTGCAGATTGTGCTTTTCTGATTGTATTGAAAAGAATCGGTATCTGATCATTAAAAAGTTAGCTAGATATAGCTTTAGTTGAAAATATGTTTTCCTCAGTTTCTGATGTTTCTGACACTCTGAGATCACAACTTTTTCTTTAGGGAACATTCAGGGTTGATAATCTTATTTGGATAAACACTAGATATGATTTTGCTCCCTCGAAAGATAAATGTTGCATGAAAAGTAAGTCAAAAAGGTTTGGTCATACATGAAGAGTACATTGCAGACTAGTTAGGAATGATTTTGTTTATCTAGAAGATACCAAGTTGCTTTGCTTGTTTGGTCATACTTGTGACCATTTTTAAACTGCCATGGCAAGGAAGTTGAAATGATATTCTGAATTATAAATACAAGCTTCCAATTTCAACTCAAGCTCAGGACACAAACATATAACTAACTTAAATTTTGCTGGAGCATTGCAGGTTATCTATCCTCTTTTGCTGACAAATTAATGCACTATTGAGTACATTAGTTAGAATGCTTTGAGTTCTGACACTTGTGATTGCACACTTAAAGAGTGTTTTTTGTTTCCTTCATTAAAACTCTCTTTCACCTCTAACTAGAAGGTAAAATGATTTTGCCTTTACTGACAAGGGTTTTGTGAAATTTAGTACAGAGTTCATTAATAGATCAAACCCCAACCGCAGAATCGTCAAGTTTCATAAGATCTTCATAGAAGTTGTTGTGGGCTCTAACTTGGAATATGTATCAATGGGTGTGTAGCTTTTGGGAATCTCATTCTCAAGATATGATTCTGATTGTTAAAATTAATTTTTTAATTTTCGAGACCACCCAAAATTAAAAACAGCTAAAATTTGCTCTTTGAAATATGATTCTACTTTTGGATTCAAAATTTATATTTGAATTTTCAAATTTTAACTTTTAAATTTTAGGCCTAACAGGCCCTGACACTCTGAATTATTAGTTTAGTTGTCTGCTTCTCTGGGTTTCTTTTACTGACCTTTATTGTGTCTTAACTCATCTGAAATCAATGATGCCACATTTACTATTATGTTTTTTGTTACTTTTTGGCTGTATGCTCACTTGTTTGAAGCCATTAATTCTATCTGCTGACAAACAGTCAATATAGCAGCAGGAACATTTAAGCCCTTAATAGACACATGGAAATCTTAACATTTCAGCAGAACAAGAAGTGTACCTTTACTTTATCAATCTTTTCTGGTTTTCTCTCAGAATTCACCATGTACGTTCTATTTGTTTTCTTAGAGCTTTCCTGCTCTTTCTGCGGAAAGGAAAAAAAAAAAAAAAAAAAAAAAAACGCATTATAAAGCTAGGGATGATGTAATTGTATCTCATTTCTGTTTTAGACCATACTAGATTAGTACTAATTTTTAGAAACCATCTTTGTGTAGTATGAGGATATGAGTTGAAAATTGGTTGTAATCAGATTTGCAAGACAGATGAGCAAACATTAGTGACAGTGGAACAACTCAGTACAGTAGTAGACTATCATTGCAGTTCATTCCTCAACTCTTTTTTTTTTTTCCCTATTTTCTCTGAAATATAATTATGTTGAAACACTTTTTTTTTTTTTACTTTTTACACTGTGAAATCCATGATGCCACATCTACTATCGAAATAATTTTGTGTTCCTGTTTATTACAAACTCAAACTGTTTATATAACCATTCCTTGTTTTCTGGCAAACAGCTAATATAACAGTAGTTGAACATTTAAGCCATGTTCTCATATGTTACATGCTTAGTTGTTTATAACACACACAAACACACACAAACACACACACACACACACAGACTGAGAGACTAGAACAACAGCCAACAATATCGCAATTATCAAATCACAAAATCAGATTTCGTGTTTGCAGTGAGAGATTTAAAAATCTGTGCAATTTACATTTCCATGTATGTGCCACCAGCACGATTATTATTCTAAATAGGAATATATTTATACACAGTCTGGAATGATGAATCTCCCAAGTTTTTTCGAGTGGGGTGTGATTTCAACAACAAGAAGGCTGTAATCGAACAAAAAAGGCAAGCAATCATCTATCTATCAACCTGATCTCTTGAGGTAAGCCATAACACCAAGGCCCGCAACTAGTGCTGCTCCGGCGGCTACCGCACTGTATGCCGATGCCCATGCATCCTTGCGCGCATATTCGACGCTTCCTGACCCACCGCCACTCTTTCGCCTCCCGGATCCCATGTAGTCTAAGTGCAATCTTAAACTCTGAAAGAGGTCAGACAGTTTATTAGAATTGAGTAAATACAGCTCACAAAAAACTAAAAAGTATTCAAAGGAAGATAGTCAGCATGGAAGATTATACTTAGCTACTCACTAATCCGCGAGCCGTTTGCTCTTGAAAATAATGACGATTACGTGAACTTGATTTAATGTCATAAATAAAGTGCTAATGTGTTAACTTAAAATAATCCAAGGAAAAGAGTGCTAATGTGCTATCATTGTCATTTGTATCTCATATTTGGAAGTGTAAGGAATCATTGCTAACAGAATATGCTTTTAAAATGTCTACTGAAAAAAAAAAAAAAAAAACTCTCTTAATCACAGCAAGAAAGAATCAAGACAAATAACATAATACGGGGCGCATGACTAGAATGAATCACTTAGTTGACTCGCTGATTTTAGACTACTAACATTTCAATGTAAATAAAATAGGAGAATAACGAGTTTAAATGCTACCTTCCAACCAATCTGCCGGGCATGATCCACTGCTGCAGCAAGGTCACTGTCCGACGAAAGAATCACCTTGTCGTGGTCCTCATCTTCGTACTAAGAAGCATCATCAAAAAAAAATATCAAGAAGTGACACATTTAGTCATAATTCTAATAATTTGTCTGAGATGGGGTTTTACAGTTAGTTAAATACCAGAATTTGGGGTAGATTATTCCTATCAATGTCAGTGCCCACTCTCTGAAGGATGCAAGTTATCAAGTCTGCCAAACTCTGTGTCTCTGAAATACACAACAACAGAATAGGTGATTACATTTCTCTTGATGAAAAATGATGTGAAAATTCTGTGAAAGCCTTAGGCTGAAATTTGACCAGATTTCATTTGCATCCTCGAGTTTAAGTTCATTAATCTAGCATTGGAAAACTGATGCCACATCAGCATCATCCCAGCCAGGACAAGAAGTAGACTAACAAAAGGACTTAATTACTTAGCAGAACAAACTTTAGGGAGTAAATTGTCAAAACCCGGATATCTAAGGACATAACTAAAATTGGGATAAAATTTAAGGAACCAAATTAAAGTATTTAACCAAATTTTCTGTTAATCAGTAAAAGTTCTAAATGGGATAGCATACCACAGTTAAATCTATGCATCCTGCCTTGTTTGTCCTGGAGCTTAAATCCAAAGGTACTCGATAAACCTGATGCTGGATAAAAGGCTGATCTTCCTGCCTCTGTGGCTTCAGATGCCACTTTCATGGATCCTTCACTGAAAATTGGTTAATTGAATACTTGTCAAAAATATGAAGCCATGTTTTAGGTATTAAAGAATATGTATCAAATAGATCAAGAGGATTCCAACCTTCGAGAATCATCGTCATCATCTACAGGTTCTATGACCAAAGCTGAGTCCCAAAACTTCTGCATCATCGTGCTTGTTGCTTCGGTTTCGGATCCCCCGCTACTTCCAACCTTTATACATTATGAACATAGAGTAATGAATTATTCAGCATTTTTGAATCTCTGTAAGAGTGCATAGGACCTTTGTTTACGGTTTGACCTTTATAGAAGAGAACATCGAACTCAGTTCTAATGTTTCTAAATCCTATGATGACATCAAAGTTTCCAATTATTATGAACCATCAAATAACTTAACTGAATAATGCAGATATCGAACTCCCAACTAGACATAATGATGTGATTATGCAATAATATTGGCATTCAGGAGACGGGTGTTTCTAGTATCAAGGATCCAACAGTAACAGAATGACTATATGTATAGCTTCATTCAGATGGCGGGAAACTACTTAGGAGTTATAATAACATGACTTTAAAGGATGAGCTTGAAAGGAAAAATAAAAAGATAAACAAAGTTTGCAGGCATCATATACAAGCTACTAGTCATTAGTATATAATAGGCAATTTAAATTAGAGCTCGAAAGTCCAGACAGTAGCAGTGAATGATGGGAATTGATAAATGTACATCATCAACTTACAGTGGCTATCGCAGCATGAGTGATATGAAGAACATCAATAACTGTGACAATGTTCCGGTCTGTATAAAGCATACGAGTTATATAAGTGGCTAAAATGCAAATATACGAGAAAAAAAAGGGCAGATAAACTTGTTTGTATGTTTAACCAACCTCTGTCAACAACAGGAAAGTGCAGAAATTTCCCATCATGCATGGTGTGAAGAGCATCAAGAATCGGAGTGTCAACTGTCCCACATTCAGGGTTTGGCGTCATAACCTGTAAAAGTGTTTGACACATTACATGCTCTATCAACCACAAATTTTTCCTCAAGAAATAGACCAACATCTTTATCATGAATAAAAGAAGGTAAAATTTGTGGTTAATAAAGTTGAGAGAATTTTATTTCTAATATATACCTGTTAATTTACCATTCAGAGGTTCGATAATTAGCTAAATGCTGAAAATGTCATGGTTCAAACAAGCAATTAAATAGCTAACTCAAATTTGCTCTGCAAAGGATATGCAAGATGATGTAGCAGGCACTGATAAGAACGAAAAGAATAATTGTAATTCCTACATCAGTGGATAAGAACCTCTCACATCGACTTTCAGCCATCACATCATAGCGACAACAGGAGTTTATCATATAGCTACTAATTGCCAGCTAGAGTCCCAACTGATAATTATATAAAGATTTCCAAAAATTGGTAAGCCCATCTGGCAGGGAAATTACCTTCTCCACAGGAGTAGACTCAGGAGAGAGATTTTGTGCAATTACACGCATCAGTATATCTCTAGAACTGAGATGAAAGAAAGAGGAAAAAAAAAAGGATAGTAAAGACCAGACTTGGAACAGAGGTTAAACAAATGCTACATTTTACTGAAAAGGATTATCAATTGGAAAGCAAGGACTGCTTACGTAAGTATTCCTTTAGGCTTATTTTCAACTGTGACAACTGCTGAACTAATCTTCAGTTCGAGCATCTTCTTTGTTGCAGTTAACACTGAGTCGGTTGGTGAGACAGTAACAACCCTAAGATGCCACCATCAGAAAATCTTTGAAATTTTTATGTTTCGATCTTCTTTTTATATCATTCAAGGCTTATAATAGATTCCTATTAAGAGGATATTACCTACTTTGGATTCTCCGAAATAATTGTAGACAGAGAAGGCCTAAACATCTTCTCTCGAAGAGTTTCAATAAACGTGTTAGGACCTGGAAAGAATTTGGAAAGCATATAGGTAAGAAGTTCTTCAAGAAGCAGGCAAGCATAGTAAACTTTCAAATTAAGTTGAATAAAACTAATAGTAATAGTAACTTTCCTCGGAAAATATATAAGATTTCTACACACCAGAAATTGATGCACCCCAGTGCTTTTCCACCCCTTCAACAGCAGCTGCAATGGCTTTGCCCTTCTCAGCAGCCCTCTCCAAGCGAGCAATAGCATCATAGAGACACTTTGCTATGTCGAGTAATGCAATGACTTCACCATTTTCTACAACCGGCAAATGTCTGAACTTCCCTGCAATTAAAATATTTGACTCAAGTTAAAATTTCAACTAGGGATAAATGCATCAGGTCCCCTTAAATGCACTTTTTACATGTGAACACCCACACTTTCAAAAGCTGGGGAAAAAAAAACCGAAAAGCCTAAAGTCAACCAACCAAACCACCAGTTTTTCTGTTTGTTTTCTAACAGCCGTGACTCACATGAAAGGATATGACATAAACATTAGGGTTCGTATGGCAGCCAAGGGCTAGCTCTCATCATTGATAGACAGTAACGGGGCATAGGTGGTTGACTGATTGAAATGGACATCGTTCAGGTCGTCTTTTCTTAACTTTTAAAAGTCTAGATAACCACATGCAACAGTAGGAAACTCGGGGGTTCCGATGCAGTTGTCTTTTTTCACAAAGACAACTAGTATGTTGCTAGTGTATTCAATCCCACAAACCTTGCACCATTTTCTGCAATGCTTCCACAGCTAATGTATCCGAAAGAACAAAGACAGGATTCCGGGTCATAGCCTTGGAAACTGGTGTTTCATCAAGCTTCAATTCACGGGCAATAACCCTTGTTGTTATATCCTTCATATCAGAAAAGTTAAAATCAATAATATGAACTTAAACAAACCAGTGTAAATTCAATTAAAGAGTAAAAGAAATATTTTAACCTTGTCTGTAAGGATACCACAAAGCAGTGCATTCGAATCAGTCAGCAACACAGCATCTACTCTTCGAGAAGCCATCCTGCGGCAAGCCTCATATACAGTTGTATTTTCAGGTATTGTTAAGGCCTTCGACAACCGCAGTCTCTTTACAGTTCTCTCGCCGGCCCTGTTTCCCAACACGGAGAATGAGGTACAAAAAATGCAAGAATTGCATCATAACATCCTTTAAGTATTCACTGATTGTACAAGTCTAGCATTCTATTATAGTTCCTAAGAATTTACAAAAGAAAAAGCTTCTGATAACCAAAACTAAATCATTAGTGTTGTCTCCAACCATAACGAAGGCCTTGTTTGGATGTATGGACATTTTATTCTGTATATTTATTCGATTTACTCAAAAAACATATAGTAATTGGGAGATGAGGAGCGTGATCAAATGTCTAGTGGATACCATATCCAGACTTCAAGTCCTTTCTTTCGGAATAAGATAAATCACATCGTAAGCGAAATATGCTTTCCTACAAGATCATGAATGTCGAGACATTTCAAGAAGCAAAAAATCAAATTCCTGACTTCCAGCTACACAAGAAAATCTTAATACCATATAAATTATCAATGGATATCTCATTCCGACGTCCAAACAAAGCCAAAGAATTACCTCTGAACAAGGACTTATCTAGCATAATACACTTAAGAGCTGTCGAACCATAGTGAAAAATTGCGAATTTTGGTTCACACAAATTTCAAATACTCTGCACTTCATAAGGCTATTCTCTACGTTATACCATCTCATAAACACCTACGATCGTATCGACTACTAATCCCTCCATTCATTGATCAAAACTTTTTATAAAATAATATAAACAAATCAGAAACATGCCCTTTCCCATTGTTGATAACTCGCTTATTACACTCTCAGTCCACAAAACAATATAAGCAGTAAGAACGAATTAAGCACAGCATAAATATACCAGAAACAGTAAGTTACTTTGTCATATCGAGCAGTTGCAAATTAATAAAGAATTAAGCGCACATAATCCAACGAAGAGATCCTAAAACCAAACACTAAATACCTAAACCCCTACTAAAATCGAAAGCCTAAAAAACTAATTCAAAGAACTCGATCGAGAATTGGGAGGAGGGAGGGGGGAAAAGATACAGAGATCGTACGGAGGGCGAGAGATAGAGGTCCCCCTGCCGTTCTCCCCCAGCTTCTTCCCAGAGAAGCTACTCCTCCTCGCCGCCCCTCCGCCGCGGTCCATCTCCGATCCCGACGATCGAAAAATCCCCCAAGAGAAGAAGCCCCACCACCTCGGCCCCCCCCCCCCCCGATCCTGAGCACGGCGGTGCCGCCTCCTCCGCCACCGCCGCCGCCGCCGCCGCGGCGGATCCCGCGATCGCCGGCGAGGAAACGGAGAGGGCGAGAGAAGGATCGCTGTGGTGATAGGGCGCGCGCTCTCTCCCTCTCTCGCTCTCGCTAAGGGTCTCAGCTTATTTCTACCTCCCATTTGGACGGAGAAAACGTGGATCATGAACCTGGTCCACCACGTCATTCGTGAACCGGCCCTTTTGATTCGCTTCTTGAGAAAAGAGTCTGAATGTACGGTGGATAACTCGCTGGTTCACGAATGAGGTGGTAAACAGTTTATGTGTACTTAGAAGCGAATCATAAACTTTCGTAGCCCAAAAAAATTGCCCATATGTTTCAATGACGAAGAAAATAGACTCCCTATTCAACGAACCAATAAAACCTTTCCACGTAAGCAACTTGAAGTGGGCCCACATTCTATATAGCCGTGCGTTGACTCGGGTGTATAAGTGGGTGTTGTTGCTTTTTTTTTTTCTTTTATTTTAATGATATAATGCGGCTCCTACTAAAAAGGGGTATTTTCGGGAGAAAGATCATTTACGGCCCCGACTGTTGGAGCGCCCGTTCCGGTCCGAACGTTCGCATAGAAAGTTTTGTGAGGGAGTACGATCGCCCGTACACGTGGATTTTAAGTGATGTTGTGGCCGTATAGATTTGTGCGTTCCAGGGAGTTGACCCGTCCTTGGTTTCCATGCATGAATATACTTGTTTGAGTATATTTTTTTAATTTATTTAAAAAATTTATATAATTATTTGATAAAGAAAATAATCAAATATTTTAAATATAATATCATATTTAAATTTTATATTATTTTTTTAAATAAGATAAATTATTTTATATGTAAATAATACTATTTTATCAACACATAGATAACAAGACTTTAAAAAAAACAAACACCTTGTTTATAAGGCCAATTTGTATTAAAAAATTCATTATTTTTGCTTTTTTAAAAAAAAAAAATAAATTCCGTCCAAATTTTTAAAAAATTTATTAAAATATTTTTTTTCTCTTATTTTCTTTTTTTTTTTACTTGAGATTTATGTTTTTTCCACTCTTCGTTTTTATCTCTCCTTCGCTTTTTCATGCTCATCATCTCGCGCATCGTCCAAGCCACCGCCACCATAGACCCCACTAGACCGGCACCCCTCGATGATGCATTCGCTCCCGCCACGCTCGCACCCACGTCGACGTGTATCTAATGGGCACAACATTACAAGCGCGGGCATGACAGGAGCGAACGCGATTTTGATAGGTAGCGCTCCGACGAGACGAGATCGATGACGGTGATGAAGACGGCGACAGCGGAAATATATGTAAATTGTAAAAAAATAAAAAAAATAAAAAATAAAATAAAATATTTTTTTTCAACAAACATCATTATATGTCAAAAATCAGAAAAAAAATAAAAAATAAATAAAAATTGCACTTTTAAAATAAAATTATATTATTTTAAATGAATATTATAATATTTGAAATAAAAATTATGCTCTTTAGATAAAAATTTTACTGTTTGAGCGTACTGAAATAAAAATTATATATTTAAGACGAAAATTATATTTTTTAAAAGTTATACTACTTGATTGTTCAATTTGTCTGTTTTAACCATCTCGCACCCACGCCCTGTCACCCTCACCTCGCGCGACGCCCTAAACGCCACCGCCCTCGCCCCGCTATGAATCCAGTCGGAGGGGATGGAAGGTGGCGGCGCCGGCACCGGTGGAGTTTTCCTACGGCGGACTCGAGGGAGGAGAGGCTTGTGGCGGGAGATGGCGCGGACAAACTTCGAAAAAAAAAAAAAAAAAAAACGAATAAAAATAATTTAATAAATTTTATAAAAATTTAAATTGAATCTATAAAATTAAAAAAGGTGACCCCTTATGTAAAAACACAAAATTGATCTGTTTATAATAATAATAGTATATCATTTTTATAATAAAAAATAAAATAATAAATCTTATTAATTACTCTCTGTACTTTATTATTATTTAAAATAAATTTTAAAATTTTAAAATAATTATTAAATTTAGCTATAAAATTTTATGAAAACAATTGCGGGACGAGGGTCGGATCAGAAGGTTCAGATCCGAGCCAGGGTTGAATCGAGATTGGGTGATGAGTAATGACGATGATTCAAGTCATTCAACCCGTCGTTACACGTGGCACTCACTCCCACGCCTCCCGTTGCCACCTCAGAACGGATGACGTCATCGCCAACGGCCGAGCGCGGCCAATATAGCCACCGCGCCCAGTTCCCACATTTCCAAACACGACCGCGCTGAACACTCCAACCTCTATCTATCTACACACAATTCTCAATCCCCACCACACACACACACCCAAAAAAAAAAATAAAAAAAAAAATAAAAATAAAAATAAAGATAAATCTAGACAATTCTCAATCCCCACCACACACACACACCCAAAAAAAAAAATAAAAAAAAAAATAAAAAAAAAATAAAGATAAATCTAGATTGGGGAGGGAGGATGGAGAGGGCGGATTGGGCGCCGGTGGTGGTCGGGGTGGTGCTGTTCGTGCTGCTGTCGCCGGGGCTACTGGTGGAGGTCCCCGGGTCGCGCCGCGCGGTCGACTTCGGCAGCCTCCGCACCAACGGCCCGGCCGTGCTCATCCACACCGTCCTCTTCTTCGCCCTCTACGCCCTCGCCGTCGTCGTCCTCCGCCTCCACATCTACCCCTGATGATCATCCTCATCACTCATCACTCATCACTACTATTTAACTCTACTGAGTTCTTGAGAGCGTAGACAGTTCGTATCTGCTACACGCATGAAGAAGTAAATTTACAGTAGACAACATATATTTGTGGCCTCTGTTCATTTTTAAATAGAAAGAATCATTAGTGATACTGAACACAGAGAATCAGGTATTTTATTAATTTTAACACAGCAGACAACAAAATTAATGTTTCCCCCTAATTATATAAGCCAATGTAAGTACCAGGAAAAAGGACAAACAACAATTTGCATTGTGATTAAGGAAAAAGGAAAGGGGGATCAACACAAGCAAAGTTTAGATTACTTTCACACACTTCGTGAAGGATACTTTCTATATTTACAAAGCTTACAATCAAGAGAATATAAGGCCCTTCAAAAGAGAGTATCGGACCGAAAAGGCGGTACATCATGTTAACTGTAATAAAGATAAGAACAAAAAAAAAAAGGTGGAGGATTAAAAAGAGATAAAACAGGTATCAATTGATGCAGATGCAAAATGCTGGCGCGCTAATAAATTCGGGCCGCCTACTAGTCCTCGAGCTTTTCATTGGAAAGCTACTACTAGTCCTTGTATGCACATACATTTTAACTTGTTAGGAAGTCTGGAGAAGAGCTGCACTGAGAAAGAAGAAAAATCAAGGGTGGTCAATTCAATTTTAGTTGATAAAACTCTGAAGAGAGAAAGTGAAATTATAAACTTGATTAGATTTGTAGATGTATGAGAAATTTCTCTAGTGATTTATACTAAAAAAAAGTGAGCCGCCTAACGAAAAGATTCACTAATATGCCACAGATGATTACTAAATTATTTTTACTTACCAGATAAGAAGAATTTGCGGAACTAAAGAATTTTTTTTTTTTAAATGCATATATAAAAGATCAATCGATTAATAGAGCAACTAGAATAGCATAAGAAAATTCTAAAAGAAGCTTAGAATGTGAGAAATGAGTTCAGACAAGCTACTGATAAACCCAGGTAAGCAACTCATCTGAGTTTGATATCCATTCTGAATGTCTTTTCTAACTAGAATATTGTTTCGTTTATAACTAAAAGCTGGACAAAAAATTTGATATGTCATGAATAGCTAGCTCTCTATATTTCTCTCTGTTCATTCACTGTTAACATTCGATTTTGTGATTTGATTATCTCTATCCACACCTTAGAAAGAAATCTAGCTAATAGCACTTACATTTCCTCTTACGCGCAACCTGTACAACATGAAATTTATAGCATACTCATAGATGAAGGAACTAAGCAGCATAAAACTTAAACAACCTTTCCATTTCGAATCAACACACGAAATTGACTAAACTATGAAAGGATGCATACTCATAGATGAAGGAACTAAGCAGCATAAAACTTAAACAACCTTTCCATTTCGAATCAACACACGAAATTGACTAAACTATGAAAGGATGCAAGGAACTAAAGTTCTGATGAGCCATTGCAGGTAGTCAGCAAGTACAAATATTAAAGCAATTCGTACATATAGTAGGCGCAAATGGTAAAGAGAAAAAGTGATAGTTCCAAAAGTTTAATGCAAAAAAAGCTGATAGGAAGCAGAAAAGCCTCCAAAATTTCCTTTGTCCTCTCAAGTTGCTATGGATTACAATGGACCAAATTATCAAGAAATTTAAGGACCATGAAAATTATGTCCAAGACCTCTTGGAGCAAAAATTATATAAGGTGCTCCTTATGGAAGATATTATAAAGAGGTATCGGATGTTCTTCATCCAACTAGTACTTTCAATCCCAGCCATCAAGCCATAACTTTTAATAAAAAATTATTTTTCGTATGAAAAAATAATCTAATTCAATGGAGGGTAGGCATTCAAAGTATTAGTTAGATGAAGGACATCTAACTCCTCCTTATAATAACTTATGTAAAGTGTACCCAAATAGAATTTTATTCCATATGTTGCCCTTGTTTCTATATTTCCAAATATCACCATGTTAATAACCTTATAAGCTTTATATTAAACTTATTACAAGTCTATCGATCTAAAAATGTTTAGATTAAACATAATTTAGACGAACTTGGACCTAGACTAGGGAACTTCTAAAAGCACCAACCTTGATGCTTGCATTTATTTTGGCAGTTGGATTTTCCATTGGGATCGATGAAAAGCACATATGAATGTGCATAAAGATGCACACCCAACATGGTGCCCCACAAGCTTCATCATGGATCCAACAAGCACAAACGTGTAAGCATCAAGGACTCAGTGGTTTAATAAGACACTAAACCAACTCCTTAGTTTGACTGCATCTTCTAATTCTCAAGAAGAGAAATCTAAAGTGTTTACGAAGATCCCGCCAAATACAGCTAATGAGTCAGATTTCTAATGTGGCACTTAAGGTGTACACCAAGTTTGAAAAGCTCGCCACAAGCTACCAGCTAGCTGCCACATTGCAAAAGCTCACTCATTAACTATACTTTGGGGTACACTCTTCCAGCAAACATATCAATACTTTTCAAGTGTATTCACCATATAATTCCTATGTTCCAAGTCTGTAAGTCAAAACCTTTCTCTGTTAGGATGATCAGCAGCCCTAAAATGAAGAGGACTGAGGTTGTCTATTTCATTAATTAAATAAGATTACCTAAAATAAAATCTATATGGATAGCTTCCCTTCCTATTAGATAGTCTAGTGCGATTGACTTCCAAGACGTGCAAAAAAAATTCTATATGAAATAAGTAGGAATACATCCAATTAAACCAAAACAGAGTACCATTCCGGCTGTCCTAAAGTATCCCCCCAAGTGCTATGAGTCCTACGCGGAAGGTGAATTAGAGCACCAAAAGTCTTAAAAGTTGAGCCACATCTCCACATCGCATACTTTGTAGTCTACCACTTATATAATTTAATCTAATAATATTAGTCAAAAAAAGTTTAATAAGCAGTAGAATTCTTTATGCCGTAGGCTTTTTATTTTGTGGGCCTTTTATATCTCTTATCTCTACTTCTTCCTTTTTGAAAACTCTATCTATCTTTGATCTCTCTATATATGATCACTGCCAAGAAAAGAATTTTTCGCTGCTAATTTTCCCTCACAACAAAAGGACAAATGCTTATGTCAAAAGCAATTCTGCAGCAACATTTTCAATATCCATTTTTGTTGCAGATATCAGCAGACCTAGAACAATACCCTAAACTATTCAGATATTAAAAGACAAGATTTTCATTAGCCACATAAAAACCATGTCCAAGTGAAAAGAGTGAAGGTGAAACATCAAGAAATACATAAAAAATTCATCGACAGACTAATCACCAAAACTTTTTATTAGCCAATACTAGGAATAACTCAATTGTCCTCCTAATGCTGCCTTTAACGTAGCGGAAGAAAAAGGGAAGAAAAACCTTAAAAACCCACATCTATGTATAACAAGACTCTACTTAAGTTTGTATTTGGCTTTTCATAAGGACCTACTGCTCATAAGCCAACAAAAGTGACATACTATGGTTGCATCCTCATTGCTATGCATTAAATACAGGGGAAGAACTTTCAAAAAGCCTGTGTTATCGTGCAAAATTCACTTTACAAAGCCCAATGTTCAAAGGTGGTGCACTTTGCAACCTTTTCCTATCGCCATTTCAAGCTTGAAACTACAAAGGCAATTTTGCCAAGGCAAAATGCTAAGCTTTGAATCGCTAGCTAAAAAGCAAAAGAAGAGCTATCCCAAAGGAAAAATTATTGCCTGAACTTTGACCCACCACATAAGCCGTGGACCGCCCAGTTGATCTGCCCTCCATCCCATCTCTACTTTCAATCCCAGCAAACCATAGAGCTGCAACCGTTTTCAAATTTATAAATTTTTTAAAAATATGTTGAAGATTGAAAGTAGAGATAGTATGAATGGCAGATCACTAGGAGGTCCGCGCCTGACGAGAAGGACCATGTCCAGCCGATAATTTCTCATATCAATGGGAGTTATCTGAAGTTTTACAGACATGAACTACAAGGATCTTTGATCTGTTAGATCAGGTTATTCTAGAATAAACCAAAACCTTCCATTCCAACCAACCCCTAAAATTGTGCCATCCTCTAGCTTTATCCCTAGTTACCTCCAAAAGTGTTACAATTTTAAGTGCATGTTCTTTTAATAACAACAAAGAAACATAAGCATTATTGAAGACCCATTAATTTTATAGATAAGGACAACCAAACAACTCCCCATAGAAAGGGACTTGCCTTGTACGCATTTGAACAGACCCCCCCCCTATCTTAGGCTCTGACATTTCCACACGTAAAAGCAATGAGCTGCCAAGTTAGTCCAAATAAATTTTCCCTCATAAAAAGAAGATAATCCAATCTCTTAAAAAGTATGTAGCGTCTAGCCATCTACAAAAATAATAACCTAATAAACAAAGAAAACACAATGCAAGAAGTACATTCACAACCTCCCACAAATCAGAGCAATATATTGATGAAATTTTGTCAGCAAAAATTATGCCAATATATACACTAACATATTTTACCAAAAAAGCAACACACACAAAGAGCAACAAATATTTTCCTGCTACAGGGAAAAGCTCAAATTTTTTCCTTTTCTCAACAGCTCTACTAGAAGAGCTCTACAGGCCCACAAATAGATTCCTATTTCCCACCTGGAAATTACTAATAAGCAATTAATAAATAATACATGGCACCATCCGAGCAAAATAAATCTTATTAAGCGATCATCATCAAAAACTATCAATTAAGAGAAGAGAAGAATTAATAATAACCCTAATTCGAACGTAAAAAGGGTAAAAGGGTGGGAGGAAAAATAAGCTTTTCTCACCTTAAACTTCTTTTGGGGAGGAGGGCGAACTAGGGCAAAGAATCGCCCTCCCCATCCCGGAGATATTGGAGACGATCCCGACGAAGTAGAACACCATGAGGAGCCCCACGACCCAGGGCATGAGTATGAACCCGATCACGAACGTCACCGACCCACACAGCATCAGCGCGAGCGAAGCCCCGAGCAGCAGCGACGCCACCCCCGCCGCCGACACCTGCTGCGGCCGCGGCCTCCTCGTCGGCGGCGGAAGTAGCGGCGCCGCCGCCGCCGCCGCCGCCGCAACGGACGAGGACGAGGGTGAGGAGGGCACTGCGAGGTGGGGGTAGCGGAGGATGGTGAAGAGGAGGGCGCAGAGCTCGTAGATGAGCCTCGATTGCTGGTCGTCGCCCCGCATCTTGGAGTTTCGAAAGGCCACAAACCCTAACCCTAACCCTAACCCTAGGAGAGAGACAGAGAGAAGCGTACGAACAAGAGGAGATGCGGAGGAGACAAATAGAAAGAGAGGAGACAAATAGAAAGAGAGGAGAGATAGCGGGGCCTTTTTGGAAAATCAAAATATTAGTAGTTTGAGGGGTGGGAATTATTGGAAAAGTGGATAGGATTGGGAACGAAGGAAAATGCTTAATAAGTTTACATTTCAAATAGAATGGAAATTAAATTACAGACGCAATTTTATTAAATTCGAAAACTTAAAAATTATTTTTTCCCAAGTAAAAATATAATAAATTAATTAAATATTATTATATTACTAAACAAAAGAGATATATGATACACATTTTATTCATTCAAAAATAAAATAAACTTCATCAATTATTTTAAACTCATGAGTGGATAGACATTTGGAATAAGTTTTTCTCTCTCCTCCTCAGCATTTTTGTTTTTTTCTTTTTTGGATTGGATAATGGATAATTCTTATACTATTCCAAAATTACACTACTTTTTGTACCTGCTTAGTTTGGTATGAAGATATAACTAAATCACCGCAAAGCTCAGCAGAATAAATTATTTTGATCAAAACAAATTATTCTGTATTATTTTCAAATAAATTGTTGAAAATTATTTCTAAAAAAAATTAAGAATAATTTTATTTTTTTATTAAATAAATAGATATATATAAATAAATATATTAACATAAATATTATTTTTATGATAATATATTTATATTTACATTTTATTATTTAATATAAATTAATTAAATTTGATATATTATTTATTTTATTAAGTATTATATATATTTATATTACATTAAATTTCATATATTATATATTTTTTCTTAAATTTTTATTGAAATTTATAGTATTATTCAAAATTATAAGTATATTGCTAGTATTATATTTTATTCATTACGTATGAATAAATTATATAAAATAAATTATTATCTAAAATAATTTTAATATGTTATATAAATTAAATTATTACATAAAATAATTTTATATAAAATATAATGATATAAATAACTTATTTTATTCTTTAAAATATATTTAGGCATTTTTCTAGACATTTTATCCAAATATTATTAAAAATATTTTTTAGTAAAACAAGGTGATTTAAGAAATTTGAGAATTAAAATATTAATATATGAGGATTTAAAAAATAAAATGTTTACAAGAAAAGTAAAGAGACTGAATCTCAAAATTAGAATAGTACAGGGCTATTCATACATTTTAAATCTTCTCGACTGTTCGGGTATCTGAGGACATTAACCAGTAACGTGGGCCCCATAACGAAAAATGACACGACAATGACCACTCGGTCTACAACATGATACCAAACAGCGTGCACTGGAAACACCCAGTAAAATTTGGCCACGTGTTGTCTTGCGAAGAAAATCTAGTTAATAGATGACGTGGTGGATTTTGAATGGTCAAAAAAGTATGCGAACAAGGCGAGGGCACTAAGTTTATCCATTGGATTTTGCGTGAAGAGACAGCGAACCTTTTTTAATTAAAATTGCGGTGCGGACACCCGCATAAAAATGCTGTGGAGGAACTCGCGCTAATCCACCGTACACGTGTTCCGGAGAACTCGATCACAGCCCTTCGTGGCCGTAAAGTCGTTGTAGCGCAAAAAGGGCACGTTTTGATATGATGGGCCGAGTCGAAGAAAGAGCAGGCGGGACCCACCTATGCAATTTTCACGGAAAAATGCACTGAAACCCTCCCAACTGTATATTATTTTAAACTAAGTCTTTCAAATTTAAAATACACAAAAAAATTTACTGAAATTTTAATTTGATTTACTGAAATTTCGTAATACACCCGAAATTCAGATATACGATGTACATTTCATCTATCCTAAGATGAAATTTTATTTACAGATTATTTCGAAATGATTAGTAAAATTCATTTCACTTAATATGGTGGGATGTAAGATGTACATCTAATTTTAGATGTACAAAAATTATTTTCTTTTCTCTTAATATGATAATTAAAACAGCTATCAACATTGTTACGTTGCTCAAAAAATTATATACACGCTAAATTGATGTGTTTGAAACATTAGTTGTAATTTAACACAAGCTAAATTGATGTGTTTGAAACATTAGTTGTAATTTAACGGGTACCATTACTTGCCCACGGAACAAAAAATATGAAAGAAAAAAAATATAGGTATAATTTTTTTAATGCGCACTAGTGATTATTTGTAGCTATGATTATTACTCTGTCAACTATGTATCATTAACTACAGTGTCATTACAAAATTACAATTACATTATATATTTATAATCAATAAATTGGTCAAATTTCAACTTCCTTGGTAATTTTGAAAAAAAAAAACCAATCTTTAGGCCTATAAATTTAAAATATTATTCAAGAAGATGGATTGGACAACCTACGAACGAATCATTATGCTAGTAAGTTATGTGGGTGCGAATAAAATTTATCCACAAAATGTTTAGTAAGCGTGGATTGGCGGATACGCGAGTTATTCATAGAATACTCTTTATTCATAAACCATAATGCTCATCATGAAAATTAGTTTCTTTTTTAAAATAATTTCGAAAAATATACAAAATAAAATGCAAAAAAATTAATTTTAAAATTTGTATAAATTAAAAAAATTTTGTAAACAACTTAAAAATTTATATATAAAAAATATATATAAATTTTAAAATTTAAAAAAAAATTAAGTTATAAAAAAATAAAGTTAAAAATTTTAAGATTTATAAAATAAAAGATTTACTATGTGATATATAGGAGCAGTTGAATATTAGATGCTTTTGTTGTTTGTTGTATTAATTATTTATACTTTTTTGTGCCACTAACCAATACTTTGCAATCTAAGTAGGTACAAAATTTAAAATTGCTGTGGACATGTCTGACACTGGAACGCATGCAACACATGCAGGTCGTTGCTATTATCGTAGACATGTCTGACACTGAAACATGTCTGACACTGAAACGAAAGATGATATGGTAATTGAATCAGTTACCGTATGGTACAGGCGGTTTGAAATATTGGTTATAAATTTAGCAGGTACCGTTACTTGCCCACTGTCATAAAGAAACACTTTTTATCGTCGCATAATCCGCAAGTGTTCAACATTTTAACAGAGTAGCACAAGCAGTGACTGAGCTTAAGAGAAGCCCGGGAATAAAAACACTAGATCCGAACTACTGCCATGAAAAGGGGAGTGTTTGGGAGGCCCCATAGGAGGGCAATCCCTCGCTACCCCCGCCGTGGAACATGCCCTCGTAGTGGAGCTCGGCCTCGTTCTCGACGGCCAGGCACGAGTACCCGGTCGCCGACACGCCGTCCGGCACCTGCGAGCACGGAAACCGGTGCGGGACGCCGAACAGCGGGCTGCTCGACAGGAGAGGCTGGCCGATCGGGATCGGATCATGATCCGGCTGTTGTGCAATCTGCGCGGTGCTATCAATGGCGTTGGACGGTTGCTGGGCGGGCGACGATGACAGAAGAGAGAGAGCACAATCAGAGAACATCTTGCTGCTCTCGGGGGGCGTGACGACGGTCTTGACGGGCGCAGGGCCGAGTTCTTGCAGGAAAGGGAATTGCCGTCTTTCCTTGTTGTAATTCTCACTAAGGTGGAGAGGGGGCCGATTCATATTCACATAAAAGGAAGCATTGTTTTCGGATTTCAGGAGTCCGGTCCAGCTCGGCTCGGATCTAACAGTCGGAAAAATGTGAGAGTATGATGACAATCTTGTTCCTGTATATAAGCAAGAATGGATTTATCAGATAAGTAAGAAATCTGCAAAACTCGACATGAGAAAGCTCTTAATCTAAGTAATCGATAAGTCTTCGAAACACCACACCATCTTAATCATGTAAGAGTAGCAGCAAAATATTCAAATTGAAACTCGACACGAGATTGATTTGACAAGTACAATATCGAGGTTTCAAACAAACTACAAACAAACAAGGCAGAGTAGTGCAGAGATAAAGACCTTGGTGGTGGTTGGCAAAGAAGCCCCCAGAGTTTACATGATCCAGCTGTGGCTTCCTTCGACGCTTGTTGTGCCCATCAAGCCTTTTCCTGCAGCTTCTTTTGACCTCATCAAACTCCCCAAGCAAGTGAAATCTGTCGGAACCGCAAACAACCACATTTATCAGAATGCTGGACTCTTTTGCTACAGAGTCATACCTGGTACTATGAGAGAGAACTCTCAATTTCAAAGTACTAATGAAAACCCAAAAACAGAAGATAAATTTAAGAACCTCGAAGCTGAAGATACAGATTTTTTAACACAATGATTTGCGATTCACATCATCAACAGTATTTATCGTGAAGACCAGTACAACTAAGAAGATAATTGTAAACTGAGATAAGTTGCTGTACGAACATAATTTTACGCTTCCTATGAATAATCTTTGTTAGAATAACGCATCATGTATACTGATTGAACAATAAAAAAGTCCAATAATGAGAATGTATTGTTATTGATCTTCAGGAATTACAGGGCACTAATTGCATTTCACTATTTTGATTGCAATCAAACATGTTCATTCTTTTGACCCAATAAAGAAATTGGCAATGATTTTACGGGGGAGACAATTGCTAGGCGCTTACGTAGCAAGACATAAAGATTGCCACAATATGGATATGGCGATACATCGAATTTAAAAATCTTAGGATTTGATATACTGGGAATATGAGATAATAAAAATATAAAGAAAATCATTTGATAACTACAGATCCTAAGTACAACGAGTAATACTAGTAAACAAAGGTATTTGAGTGTCAAGAAAGATCGTTGATCTGGCCAAATCTTAAGATTTATCAACCATGAAGCGTGGTGCAGAAGTCATCCAAATGCACGAGTGACATGAGTTAATATTCGCCAAGAAAAAATGTCAATCTGGCTACCCTCTCTCCCTCCCATATTCTGACACAAATTAGAGACCGAAAAAGGCTGACCCTGTGTCCCTCCCATATTCCTTGCGTACGCGTAACATATCAGGGAATTTTTTCTATATTCCTAAAACATCGGATACCCTTATCAGACATGTACAGGTGTGCCTCAATATCCGATATGTACACAGTAGCTAAAATCAAGTATCCGCACATCATAGCTCAGTACAATTGTAAGGACCGTTACTTTGGAATGAGGATATAGTCGCATGAAAATTCTCACAAAAGGTAAAGCTACAAATCCTGAGAATAAGACCGACATACACATGCCGAAAAGGAGATAAGAATAAAGTTCATCTTTTTATACGGAGTAGGAACTGTCGATAGAGAGTTGGAACAGACGAGCAAAGTAAAGAAAGATGGTACAAAGCCACAAAGGAGATCGGCAGCTCCCAGTTATCGTGGATTGAGACCTTAGGTTGCAACGTAAAGCAGAAAACATAAATTAAAGGAAAAAAAAAAAAAAAAAAAAAGAAGAATGAATGAACAACAAAAAAGTGTAAAGCAAACAAAGCGCGGCACCACCGCATTTGACATATTTCAGCTTCCTGCAAAAATAGTATTCATCTCCGGCCGCACAATTGAGCAAAAAACTACAAAATGTTTATTTATTTAATTTTTCTTAAAAGGTCAAAGATAATTTAGTTATGATGATGTATAAGCTCTTTTCAGATGACAATTTATTCCTTAAAGCGGCCGAAAGAAAAGTAAAACTTAGTGAACAATATAACATATATCAATCACGGGGACCACATAAAGTGAAAAGCCCAACAAGCATTACAGTAGGATGCAGATTATTGTTCTACTCACAAGATCTGGAAAAAATTAACTATTATTAGCGCAGTGAATTTAACCTTGGTTATAAATTGATTAGCTTAACTTTGAAATTTTAAAAGTTTTATGACGAAATTTTATGCCAATTTGAAGAGTTAACACAGAAGACTAGAAAAAAATATTCTAAATTTAGACAAGGAGGATGAATTTTTCGATCTAGTTGAAGCATTCAGAAATATAAGTTTCTACTTCATTACAAGTTCATATCCAGTGGAAGAAAATAACAAAAGGCATAGAAATTTAACTCTAGCAATATGAATCAAAGATCAAATAGCTAGAATATATATTGCTTGAACAATCAATTATGGTAATCCAAATTGTGGAAGAGTTCTCCGTGTGAGTAGTTATATACCTGCTGCACTGTTGGCAGAACCTCTGCTCTTTGCCGCCGACCGACACAACCGGAGTCTTCGAATGGGCCTCGCAGACCTTATGCCGCCGGTGATACTCGCGACACTTAGTCAAATCGGTTTTGCACCCGTCCACCAAGCAGGAAGGGGTCGGGCCGCCGCTGCCGTGCGCCCGAGGCCTCTTCGGAGGGCCGGAGGACGAAGAAGAAGGCGGCGGCGGCGGCGCCATTGCGGCGGAAATAGAGGACTTGGATTGGAATTTGAAATTGCAGGCTGGACCGAAATCCCCCGACCCGCCGCCGAGCTTCAGGTCGACGGAGCAGTCTGGGCGGCTGCCGCCCGATCGGGCGGCCGAGCCGCCGAATCCGGGCGGCCGCTGGGGGTTGTGGTTCAGCACCTCAGCCAAGTCCCAGGGGGGCATCTTTAGATCCCAATCCATGAAAGCAACACTATATCTCACTCCAACTCTGTTGTTGCTCTCTCTCTCTCTCTCTCTCTCTCTCTCTCTCTCTCTCTCTCTCTCTCTCTATAAATATATATATATCTACAGTCACTCTCCTCACACACACAACCTCACAAACACCTTCCTGTCACTCTATCAATTACTAGTGCCTTTTCTCATACTTTTTTTTTTTTGTTATTATTATTTTATTTTTTTTATTTAACCATATGAGAGAATCTCACCCCAAGAACAGCATAACAAACCCTGAAATATGATAGGTAGCAAAAATCAAAGGAAAAGGACAGGGAGAATATGAGATTTTTAAAAGAGAGGGGAAAAAAAAAAAAAATGATCAGTTCTTAGCCAACAACAACAAACCCACAAAAGAGTTAACAGTCAGCACCCCATTTCAAGCAAAATCTCACCTTGATAAACCCCCCAGGGAGACAAAGAACAGAAGACCCAGAAGAGAAAATGCAGCCAAAATGGGAGGAAAAGAATCAAAAAAAAGGCTGAAATGGGCTTCCTAAAGGGAGGGGAGGGAAGTGAGCCACAAACCCACATCAGGAATAGCCCATCTTGGTCAGATTCAAGCAGTTAAAGTAGAGTTCAACTACAAAAGAAGGAAAGAAAAATTTTGACAGTAGAAAAACAATAATAATAAGAGTGAATAAAAAGATTAAAAAAAAAAAAAACCCACAAGGTTAGGAACAGACAGAGTCTGTGGTTGCAGAAACAGCTGCAGCAGCAGCAGCAGCAGGAGGAGACTCACAGACTATTATTTGGTTTGTAGCTTTCCAACCATTCAATTCCCTGACAGGGATTCCAAAGAGAACAATAAATGTGAAGGGGAAAAGGAGACTGGAGTGGGTAGTAAGTTCAGGCCCCCCCTCCCTTTCTCAATATGGACTGTTGCACCTTTTATATTGTGTCTGTTTAATTTGAATAATGCTACATATATTTTGGGCACAGGTGAATGGCTCATTGGCTTGTGCCACAATTATTGAGGTGGGGGTGGGGGGGTAGTCACACTTTTCTTGGGTTCTCTTATTGGAGTGTCCCCCCATTACTAACCTTGGTTTTAAAGGTAGTAATGCTGGATTAGAGACCTCTGTGAAACAATTGTTTATCTTTAAAATTTTAAATTATTCAATTTTAATATAAAAAAATATAATAATTGACAATATAAAACTTTTGTGGAAATTTTTTTTAAAAAAGCTATGCTACATGTACATCTCATTTGGGGTGTACATTCTACACCTGGTCCATCCTAAGGTGGGCATTCATCAACTCGTCACTTTGAAACGACGAGTAAAATTTATTTCATTCTAAAATGAATGAGGTGTAAGATATACATCTCAAATAATATATATATTTAGCTTTTTCTAATTTTATTTTATTTTTTAAAAATAATATCATTACCAAGTGTACTTCAACCTACTTTGAAGAAGAGAGAGAGAGAGAAAGAGAGAGAGAGAGGGGGTTGGAGTAGGGGAGCTGGGAAGCAGGGTATCCTTGGAGTGACATATGAGATTGTTTTGTTGTCCTTTAATATTAGATCATAAAGTAATAATTTATATTCACAAGAGGAAAAAATGGCTAAGGTGCAGTAAAGTTACCAGTGAAATGGGGGCATAGAAGAGAGAAAATAAGGGGATTTGAACGGCAAAAAGGGGCCAGGATGTGGTTGGTTTCAACTTTTCAGGAAAAGTTAAAATGTGTAGGTTTTTTTTTTTTTTTTTTTTTTTTCTTTGGAGGTGAGAGAAGATGATGTAAATGTAGATTTTGGAAGTAGAAGATAAAAATGTAAGGGGCAATTTTCTCTATACCCCTAAAAATTTTTCTGTTTTTAGATTTACCCCTCTTAGAAGGCTAATATTAAAACTACCCTTCTTACGTTCCAACTTCTTTCTAAAATACCCCTGAAGTTAAACTCTGTTAGTGTACCGTTTGGAACTGCCGTTATCTGTGTGAAATTACCATTTTGCCCTTTCAAATATACCCTTCTACCATAACCAACTTTTCTTATGTACCCTTAAAATTTTCAATAGTTTTGGTAGATATGAACAAAATAGGTATATCTGATAGTTTTCTACTCCGATTATTATTTAACTCTAGTTTAACCCTAGTTAACTTAACAAAAGGAAACGGTAGGGATATTTTTAATAACGGTAAAACATATGAAGGGTATATTAGAAAGAAAAAAATAAGAGGGATAAATCAGATATTTCTTCAGATTTTAGGGTACACGGGCAATTATCTCAAAATGTAAATAAGATGAGTTTTTTTTTTTTTTTTTTTTTTTTTTCATTTTACAGTAGAGTTCTTTGCTCTTTGTTCCAACAACAAAAAACCATAGTTATTAATTTTCAACAAAAAATTTAAATATTATTATTTATTATTAAATAAATAATAATATTTTTTACTAATTTTATTATATTGTCCCATCACAAACTCAAAGGACTTCTAATTAAATAAATACTGATATTTTTTACTAATTTTATTGTGTTGTCCCATCACAAACTCAAAGAGCTTCTGCTTTTAAAGATTAAAATATCAATTGAAGGCACAGGCTATAACAGAAGTATCAAATCTTTTAATATATTTAATACCCAATAAAATATTATTATAACTGACCTAGCTCTCCCATAAATTTTAAAATATTATTATAAGCTCTCTCATAAATTTTATTGTGTCGACGCACGCTGCAACAAAATTATATTATAACGATAATTTTAAGTATTTTTAAAATTTTACAAAAATAGTGCTGATAAAAATATCGACACTTATAATTAGTGTCGTTATATATACAGTCGTTAGAATGTATAACGATATATTATATAATGTGTTTCAAAAATATATCTCTATAATCTAATTTTAAATATAAATAAAATATTTATACAAAAATATCACAAAAATATATTTCTATAAACTAATTTTATTATCGTAACATCATACACTCGAAAGGTTAAAATATCAATTAAAGCACCCCTCTTAAGAAAAGTTGAAAATCCGCATCTTCAGTATTAATTATTAATTTAAAAATTTTGAATATTAGAAAAATATAATTAATTTATTTAAACGGTACAAATATAGTGCCAATGAATTTCGATTGTAACTCAATTCGTTCGGTCCAAATCGACATCCCGCTATACGGCAAGATGTCCTCCAAGCACCCGCACAAATTCGCTTCGTGATCTCTAACTTTTATATCACTTGTGAAATTATTGACGCCAATCAACAATCGTAAAAGTTCGAGTTGTTAGAAAAATACAACTAATAAATGCATTTAAAGCGTACATACACAGCGCCTATAGATCTCGATTGTGACTCGATCCAACCAGCCTCATGCCACTTCGAGTATGATTTGATTCGATATAACTTGCTGTCATTTTGAACATGTATCTCAACCTAACTTGACCTCCATCTCCGAACAAAATGTTGACAAGTATAAAGTACGGAACTAGTGTAAAAAAACGTTTGGGATGGTTTTAAGGATAAGAGATTTTGTGTTTGGTATGAGAATGAGAAATAAGAGAAATAAAGAGTTTTAATTAGGATAATGATGTGAGAGATGGTGACTTGGTAGACGTGGGAGGGTATTTAAGAAAAAAATAAAAGAGTGGTTGGAAAGAATGAGAATAGTAATTCTTACTTATTCTAGTTGTACTGAAACAAGCTATATCGATTCATTCCTGAAGCGTTTGAAAAAATAAAAAAAATATCCCTCCTATTCCCGCTTGGCTATTTAATTTTCTCGCCAGAAAGCCTTTGCATTGAGTTCCCAAATTGGCTCCCACCAAAGATTCCATTCCTTTTCACCAAATAGTGGTGTGATCTATGGTCAAACAATTGGGCTGACTAAAGGCAAACAAAGTGTGAATGTGATTCGCAAGAAAATTGGTGATATTTGATTATAATGGCAAATAAATAGGGTCCATCAAAGACCACAAATGTCGGTGGTTAGAATAATAATACTCACAGAACTTATGTTTCAAAACCACCAATTATATATATAGGAGTCTTACTATTCATCAATAATGAACTTTTTTTAAGGAATTATTTGAGGGGACAAACTTTTTCTCCTACCGTTATTTTCCTTGCTTCTTGATTGCTACTTTGTTGGTTTTGATACAGTTTAATTATTATTATCATTAATTTCTTGCATGAGTCATTAATTTGTCTATCGAAAATTTAAATCGCCTAAATGTACTAGTAGTAAGTTATTTTCAAGAACATTTTTTTGTCTCTATCATTCATATCAAAGCAAAATTCATTTGTTATTTATTGTTTTTACAATTTTGACAATTTTGTTCTAGAAAAAAATGAACCACTTGCATGGCAAAGAAGCAAATGAGATAGGCCGCAAACTTAGACCAAAACTCTTTCGTACCTAAATTTGTATCTAAATTTGTGGATGCACTTTCCATGTGGTACAAACTGTTTACACCTTCATACATATCCCAAAGTGGATCAATGATCCCGTTGAAGAATATTTGTATGGTCTCACTATATTTTGAATAGTTCGTAATAGACCATAAAATAAAAGGACTAAAATGTGACACAATTTATTAAAATTACTGTGCATAGAATTGTAGGTAAGGCCTCATTAATTGGTGCAAATTGAGGGAATGGAGCACATCTATGAAATTCCTAATTTTCCATGCATTCCTTTATTTGGTAAGATGAGCATGTCAAGGTTATATTCCGTCCTTTTCATATTTGATATATGAGCAATATAATTTGTACATTCGAAATCGAATGTACGATATACACAAGTTATTTTAAAATGACTAGTAAAATTTATCATATTCTAAAATAAATGGAGTATAAAATATACACTCTAAATAAAATGTACAAGAAGCATTTTCCTTGATATATATATAAATCTTATTTCTACTACTATATAGATCTTTATGGTAATATGATATTATAACTAATTTTAAATCCTCTTGTTCTTTGAGATGATGGATTCAGTCTCACGTTCAATATTTAAGGAATCAAAATCTCACATTTAATAGGTTAAATTAACTCCCGTCTTCTACTTGTTAATCCACCGTTAACATTTCACAAATTAATTGTTCACATATGTTTATTGGGTTAAATTTTTATTTCCTATCTTACTTTCTATATGAGTTTACCTGCTATATACCAATGGGAATGTATAAGTGTACACCCCCAAGGGGGTGTACATCTCACATCCCCACCCCCACCCTTAAATGGGTGGTGTGATGAGGGATCACTTGAGGTGACTCCTAAAAACCACCCCCATCCTTAAATGGGTGGGGGTGTAGGATGTACACCCCCTTGGGGTACACCTATATATATATATATAGAGAGAGAGAGAGTAAACCTTATATATTTTCAAAAACACAAGCCCTATGCTTGTAAATATTTTACCATTAGATTTACATTGAGATTTGTACTATTATAAAGTCAACTAAAGAAAGAGAAAGAGAAAATATAATAGCACAATTTTCAATACAAATCCAGTAGTAATAAATTCCCAAGCATAATTTGGCTTATACTTTTAAAAATATATAAGCTCGATTCTCTCTCTCTCTCTCTCTCTCTCTCTCTCTCTCTCTCTCTCTCTATATATATATATATATATATATATATATATATATATATATATATATATATATATATATATATATATATATATATATATATATAGTGAGAGAGAGAGAGAGAAAGAGAGTAGAGCTTATATAATTTCAAAAGCACAAGTCAAACCATGCTTGTAAATTTTTTACCATTGGATTTGCATTGAGATTTGTGCAATTGTAAAGTCAACTAAAAAAAGAGAAAGAAAAAGTATAATTACACAAATCTCAATACAAATCCAATGATAAAAAATTCATAAGTATAGTTTGGTTTGTGCTTTTAAAAGTATATAAGCTCTACTCTCTCACTCTCTCTCTCTCTCTCTCTCTCTCTCTCTATATATATATATATATATATATATATATATATATATATAGGAAAATGCTATGTGTACACCCGTAAGTGGTGTACATCTCACACCCCCACCCATCTAAGGGTGGGGGTGTGATGATGGGTCACTTGATGTGACCCGTAAAAAATATCGTCACCATTAAAATGGTGGAGATGTATGATGTACACCCCTTCGGGGTGTACATGTAGCATTGCTCATATATATATATATATATAGCAATGCTAGCTACTTGTACACCCCCAAGTGGGGTGTACATCGTACACCCCACCCATCCAAGGGTGGGGGCTAACTTACCGGTCACTTCAAAGTGACCGGTAAAATTTACCCACCCTTGGATGGGTGGGGTGTAGGATGTACACCCCACTTGGGGGTGTACAAGTAGTATTTCCATATATATATATATATATATATATATATATATATATATATATATATATATATATATATATATAACTAGGCTCCTACGCTCTCGAAAGTACGGAGGTCTCCGTATTTATAAGTTATTTTTAATGATAGGACATCCAATTCGGCAATCAGTTTCATTAGACTTGATCTATAATGTTAAAACTATTTAGAAATCAAATTTCATATTTTTTTAACTTCGTTTGCCTAATAAACGAGTAGCCACAAAATGAATGGTTGAAAATAAAAAAACTCATAAAAAATAGTGATAAAAAACATAAATTTTAAATTGAGAGCATTGATCTTACTCTTGATATTAAGTAGAATTTTTTATTATAGTTTCACCTAATTTGGATTGTTCTACGTGATTGAACTTACAAAGTGTCATATCGGTCATTAAAATAGTAATTTTTTAGAGTCTTTGATCACTTGGCAAATAATGCTAAAAAATTATAAAATTTAATTTCTAAATAGTTTTAATAGTGTAGATCATGCTCAACAGAACGGATCATCGAATCGGATATCTCATCATCGAAAATAACTTACAAGTACGAAGACCTCCATATTTTCAAAAATATTTGAGATGTACTATATATATATATATATATATATATATATATATATATATATATATATATAGAGAGAGAGAGAGAGAGAGAGAGAGAGAGAAAGAGAAAGAGAGTTCGGCTACTATACTATTGATAGTACCAAACACATGATGCTACCAAGTTTACTACCATTAGATCAACCCCTTTAATCATTTTCAACCTTTAAATTATACTATTCAACCAACCACTTATTAAACCCTAAGGGTCCACTATCATTCTAACCACACATCTCTTCATTTAAATGTCAAAAATTTAATAGCACAAATGATTGGTGCTATTAATAGTATAGTAGCCTAGATTTCTCTCTCTATCCACCGTATAAAATATATATATATATATATATATAACTAGGTTGGAATACTATCGATAGTGCCAACCTAGTTCCATGCGACTTGAGAAACTATCCAATTTAAACTAAAATATGCTGTTTATTACCAAAATATCCTTACTTTAAACTAAAAGGAGCCATTCGATTAATTTTTATAGAGGTAAGTCGAAGGTTTTCTCGAGAAGGGTATTTAGCAGGAGTACATTCATGGATGTGCCAAATTTTTATCAAGTAATAATATAACTAACTAATAGTACATTAACAAGTCACGAGTTCCTTGCATTAACCTAGGAAAAGCAAAACTTACATTGATAAACCAAGTAATTAACCTGATGGTACACCTCATTATGTGGTCCCTTAAAAGCCTGGACAGCCATGTGGTATGCTAATTTCCAAAAGCTTTGAAGAGTCCATCCATCACCTGCTGGACCAAGCCATACATAATAGGGGTAAATATAAGTGTACACCCCTCATGGGGGTGTACATCCTATACCCCCACCCCATTCTGAGGTGGGACTTCTTTCACTGAATGTGACCAGTAAAATTTACCCCACCCCAGAATGGGGTGGGATGTAGGATGTACACCCCTTATGGGGTGTACACCTAGCCTTCTCCATATAATAGTTGTATCCTTGGGCACCGTTTGTTTCGGGGCTAGAACAGAGAATAAGAGATTTATCCTCCTTATTGTACCAAACGTACCAAGAATTATTCGGTACAGCAGTTCTAGTACAAGCAGAATAAGCTGGAACAACAGTTCTTACTTATTATTTTATATATATATATTTTTTACCAAACTACTCCTACTCCCCTCCTTTTTCTCTTCCCAATATACTCTCATCATCACAAATCCCTCTCTCTCCTTTCTCTTTTTTTCTTCCCAATACACTCTCATCATCACAAATTCCTCTCTCTCCTCTCTCTCTTTTCCTTCCCAATACACTCTCATCATCACAATCTCTTTATTCTTCTTATTCCTCATTCTCATACCAAACACAAAATCTCTTATCCCTGGAACCGAACCAAACGCTTTTTCGCTCTTGTTCCGTACTTTATATCTATCCCCATAATAGCTAGTTCTGGCTTATTCCGTTACCAAACGATACCTTGATGTGAGAGACATATTTTTTAATGTATAAAACATATTTACACACATTACTACCAAAACGTACCCAAGCATTTGAACTGAAGTCCTGCCACTTTTTATCACTTGCGTCCAACCAAACTGCATGACTCTTAGGCTGCGTTTGGTTCGGGGATAAGAAAAATTTAGTTATATTCGGGATAGGTATAAGTTATGGTATTAGCAGGAATTAGTATAAATTTTTGTTTGGTTGGGTTTAAGAGTTATACCGAATTTAAAGAAAATTGTGTTTAGTAAATTATATAGGAATAAGAAGAATAAGATGAATAAGAGAAAATTATGTTTGGTTGGGTATAGAGGAATAAGAAGAATTGAGAGGATAAATATTTTTATTTACTATTTTGCCCTTTATGATATAATTTAAAATTAAATAAATTTATGGTATTAATCAACCTTATAGATAAATATTAAAAAATTCAAATAATATTTACAATTAAATATTAATTTCTAATATTAATATTTAATATTATTATTAAATATATTTAATATTTAATCCCTATTCCGCTAGGGATGGGAATTACTAAACCCACCCCTTAGCGGGTTATCCCAAGATAACCCGCTAAGAGATGGGTTTAGCAATTCCCATCCTTTAAATCATGTTTGGGCATAACAATGGGAATAAGGGGGTTATCATAACCCCCTCTTATCTCCGTTACCAAACGTAGCCTTACGAAACCCAAGTATATATGTTATGGTTAAATCAGGCATGCATATGAATTTATGTTTCAGAAAATAGTTTAATATTAGAGGATTGCTACATGTACACTCCGAAGGGGTGTACATCCTACATCTTCACCTTTTTAATGATGGCGATATTTTTTACGGGTCACATCAAGTGACCCCTCATCACACCCCCACCCTTAGATGGGTGGGGGTGTGAGATGTACACCCCTTACGGGTGTACAAGTAGCATTTTCCTTAATAGTAACTTTCAAAGTAGAATAGTATTGGTGTAATTCCATCAAATGCCATGCAACATGATTTCTAGGTTATACGATTGTGGGGTACATGCTATTTCTAGGTTATACGATTGTGGGGTACATGCTATGGTACATCAAGCTAATATGTACTATCTCTCTCTCTCCCTCTCTCTCTCTCTCTCTCTCTCTCTCTCTCTCTCTCTCTTTCTCTCTCTAAAACCTGTGTATAGTATATAGGACCACAGACACAATCATCTGAACACATTAATTGGCCATTTAACTCTCAACAACACATAATCAGCAAACAAGTCCAATTCATTCATTAAATACAACTTAAAACACAACCACCTCCACTGTACTCTTTTATATATTGTGGTCCAAAACAACCACCACCACCACACATTGTGGTCCAAACAAATACAAAACCAAAGATCAACATTAGGTACTAATCTTAGAAAGGAAGCTTCTTACGCCACAAAGAAAAAAAAAAAAAGAAAAAAAAAAAAAAAAAAAAGGAGGGGAAAAAAAACTGTTCATGTCATTTAAGGAATTTAATAGTGCTTTTGTTATCATTGAACAATATTTAAACTGTACGTATATGTGTGCCAAGTACAAATCCCTGATAAAAGTTTGCACCTGTTTTCTTTTGTGCCTGTTTAAGGTTGAGGAGAGGAATTGTTGTCCCAAGATGTATTTGGACCACATTTGCGTACCATGACATGTGGATACATGATCAATGAATACGACCCAACTCTTGCTTGGGTGGTTGGGTGACTCAATCAATTCTATAATTTGACTCTTTTTTTTTCTTTTTCTTTTTTGAATTTAAAATGTATAGAGTGGTATTTGTATAACGATTCAAAATTTTAAATTAATCACTTTACTTTATTGTGGTGGATTACAAGACAAAAGCTGCAAAGTCAAATCTTAATAAATTCATCTATCTGAATAAAGATAAAGAAAAAGGAAAAGTTTAAGAAACCTCTATGTCGGATAATATATTTGTACTTTGTTACTTCGTTGTTCAAAGTATCGCACTTAGTTATTTATGCTATACCTAGATCCAACCCTTGGGTGGTTGGATGGCTCGATGAACTCTATAATTTGATTCTAATTTTTTCTTGTTTTCGAATTTAAAATGCATGCAGTGGTATTTGTGTAGCAATTTAAATTTTTTACTTAATCAGTTTATTTTATCGTGGTGGATCATAAGACAAAAACTGAGAGGTCAAATTTTAACACGTTCATCTATCCAAATAAAGAAAAAGAAAAAGTATATACTTTGCTACTTTGCTGCTCAAAGTATTGCACTTAGTTATTTATGCGATACCTAGATCCAACTCTTAGGTAGTAGGATGGCTCAATCAATTTTATAATTTGATTCTCCGGTTTTTTTTTTTTTTTTTTTTTTTTTTTTTTTTTTTTTTTTTAGAATTTAAAATGCATAGAGTGGTATTTGTATAACAATTCAAAATTTTAAATTAATCAGTTTATTTTATTGTGGAGGATGAGATCTAGAAGACAAAAACTATAATACCAAATCTTAACAAATCCATATAAAGAAAAAGAAATAGTACAAAAAGCCTCTATTATGTATGTACTTTGTTATTTCACTGCTCAAAATATAGCACTTAGTTATTTTTCCTATAATTTGATTCAACTCTTAGGCAGCGGTTGGTAACGTATTTCCGTTATTATATCCAAACATAATTTTTTTGAATGGGAATAGCTAAATCCACCCATAGTGGGTTATTCGGGAATAACCTGCTAAGGGGTAGGTTTAGCTATTCCCATCCCAGGCGGAATAGCGGAATAGTGGATAAATATTTAATATTTAATATTTAATATTAATAGTAAATATATTTAATATTAATATTTAATATTAATATTAAATATTAAAATTTATCTAAATATTAATATTTAATATTTAGATAAATATTAAATATTAATATTTAATATTAAAAATTAATTTTTAATATTTAATATTTAATTGTAAATATTATTTGAATTTTTTAATATTTATCCAAATTAAATATAAGGTTGATTAATACCATAAATTTATTTAATTTTAAATTATATCATAAAGGGCAAAATAGTAAATAAAAATATTTATCTCCTCAATTCTTTTTATTCCTCTATACCCAACCAAACAGAATTTTCTCTTATTCCATTTATTCTTTTTTTTCCTATATAATTTACCAAACACAATTTTCTTTAAACCCGGTATAACTTTTAAATCCAACTAAACAGAAATTTACACTAATTCCTGCTAATAACATAACTTATATCTATCCCCGGTATAACTAAATTTTTCTTATTCTCGAACCAAACGCATCCTTAGGTGGCTGAATGGCTCAATCAATTCTATATTTTGACTCTCTTTTTTTTGGAAATTTAAAATGCATAGAGTGGTATTTGTATAACAATTTAAAAATTTTAATTAATCAAATCAATTAGTTTTATCGTGGTGGATCAGAAGACAAAAGATATAAGATCAAATCTTCATCTATCTAAATAAAGATAAAGAAAAAATTTAGTAAGCCTTTATGTCGGATAATATGTTCGTACTTTGCTACTTCGATGCTCAAAGCATCACACTTAGTTATTTATGCTATACATAGATCCAACTCTTCGGTGGTTGAATGGCTCGGTCAATTCTATAATTTGACTTTTTTAAAAAATAAAATAAAATGCATAGAGTGGCATTTGTATAACTATTCGATTTTTTTTAATTATTCAGTTTATTTTATTGTGATGGATCACAAAACAAAAATTGTAAGGTCAAATCTTAATGAGTCCATCTATTTGAATAAAGAAAAAGAAAAAATTCAAAAAGAATCCATGAACAAAATATTGCACTTTAGTTATTTATATTATATCCAGATCCAAACATATTTTAACCCAATTTTTAATACTCTTAGAGAAAAAGTTTAAAAACATTTGCCAATCAAAGTTTGAATTCAAAATTTATACACCTAAGTAAAAGAATTTGTATTCATAGAAATACATCATTGTTAAAATAAAATATAAAATATAGATATTAAAATAATAAAGTTTACTTTAGCTATCTAAACTATTATTATAAATCTTGGTTGAATTCTGTGCTCGGACGTGAACCCAAATTTAAGGCCAGATTTTATATCCAAATTTATTTATTTATTTTTGACTGGATTAGGTCTAGTCATATTCTGTGACTTTATAGTTACAAATGATGATGAAAACTAAACAATACTACTTATTTAACAATTTTTTTTTTGAATAAATCAAATACTTAAAAATTCAAATTATTCTTTTGCGGAATAAAGGGATTTTTTTTTATTTATAAAATCCAAGGTTCTATGTACTGCTTTATTAAAAGTTATTAAAATTATTGTATGTGTTACTAAAATTTAAAGTTGAGGTATGACTAGTTGACTACCACTATATAACCCTGGCCAACCCGGCCCAATTTTAACGAATAAATTGGGCCCGGCCCACAACCCAGCCCATTTGGCTCCTAGTGCTTTAAGATTCATGCTAGCCCCACGTGTTAATGTCAACGGATCGGATTCGGAACGAATTTTCAAAAATCTAAACCGAATCGAACCAGACTACCAAATCCGAATCCGAACTCGAATCCGACGGATTTTAAAAATCCATATCCAAATCAACCAAAAATTTAAAATTTGAATCCGAACCCGAACCCGAATCCGAACCCGAAAATTCAAATCCGAAATTATTATTATTATTATTATTATTATTATTATTATTATTATTTACTATATTTCAAAATATATTATATTAAATTTAAAATTTTAAAATATAAATTTAAATATAATATCAAATATTTATATACATATATATTATATAATATAAAATTAATTCGGGTTCGGATCGGATTCAAATTCGAATTCGAATCGGATACAATTAAAATTCAAATCTAAATTTAAATTGGTCGAAATTTTAATTTTTATATCCATATTCGTATCCATTTAACTTTAATTTTTATATCCATATTCGTTAACTTCAGGATAAATCGTTCGGATTCGAGTTCGATGAAATTTCGGATAACCGTTTATATACATACATAAATGAGGAGAAGGGGGAGGGGGGGGGGGGGTAGGGGTTTGTCTCCCTCCCGTCTCTTCGTCATCTCCTCCCTCGCGCCTTTCTCTCTCGCTCTCGCTACCGCCGATAATGGCGGAGAAGGGGGCGAAGCGATCGTCGGAGGAGGGATCCTTCGAGATGTGCGAGGTGTGCAGGGTGAACCACGCCCATGGGCGCCGACACAGGTACTTCCCTTCCCACCTCCGGGCCCTCCACGCCCTCCTCTCCCGCTTCCGCGCCAAGCTCTCCGACCTCCGCTTCTTCCTCCGCCACCCCTCCCGCCTCCGCCCCGAGCACGCCCACCTCAACCGCCTCTGGTGCCCCTTCTGCGCCCTCGACCTCCGCGAGCTCGGCAGCGCCTTCGCATGGTAAACCCCCACTTGTCGATGCTCCTAGATCTAGGGTTTTGTGAGCTTCCGTGATTGATGAGGGTTTCTAGTGTTTCTTCGTTTTGGTTGTTGTGGTTGGTCATCCGCAGTAGCAACGCAATCCGTCATCTGGCGAGCGAGGAACATCTGAGGAGCGTGAGGGATTTCCTGCGGAAGCATGGGGGAGGGATGGATCAGGTCGATTCCTTTAGGGTTTCGGAGGCGGAGCTGCTCAAGGTGAGCGCATGATTCAATTTGAAGTAATTTTTTAGCGATTTTTGACCTCTGAAATATCTGAAGAAGTTAGCTTGATCTTGGTGTTTATTTGCATCAAGTAAATATAATGCTTGTTAATTAACTTTGAACTAGCTTTTGCTCATAATAGATGCAAATTAGATACTCTACGACTGTAAAGTATGTTGAACTAGCTTTTTGTTAGGGATTTAGAAAATTTCAGTCTAAGTTCCTAGTCCAAACCCAAGTGGCTTGACAAGGAGGCCCAACTTCAACTTCATTGTGGGAAAGTGAAGAGACTTGCAACCTCCTTCATCAATACCATCAATGCCAAGGGATGCCAAGAATCATGGATAACCCACAAGGTTTTAAGTGGGCTTAGTGGGTAATTATTGTAGACATTAGTGGGTGTCTTAAATGTAGGCTAGTGGGTGAGTTATGTACATGAACCTATAAATAGGAGAGTCGACTAAGGCCAAAACAACAAGAGAGAGTTTTATCTTGTAGTGTTATTTTCTAAGTAAAGAGAGTATTTAGTTTTTTCTGTGGAACCACTACTTTTTTCTCTACTTTTGCATTTAGTCGTAGGGCGCGAAGGTCCGGACTAGCAAACAGAGAGCAAGGCTTGCCCTCTTCGAGCAGAATGGCGGACGCCGCACGAACTTTTGCTAGGCGAAAAGCTTAAGTCCGTGACATTTTGCTCTCATAATAGTTGCTAATTAGATACTCTACGACCATAAAGTTAGTTTGTTTTTTAAGGACACCATTGTGACTTCATGTAGTTGATGGAAATAGCTTCCTCAGTGCTGAGGTTTTTAGGGATTCTGTGTATATACTTATATTATTTTTCAGATATATATCATTGTTTGAGAAGGATTTTAAGTAAAATTGTTACTTTTTTGCATAATCATGTTAATTCTTGGCAAAGCCAGCAAAAGATGTATGGCGAGTGAAGTGCCCAGATTCATGTTGGAGTTTTTCCTAATTTGAAGAAATTAAATTAAATTTGAGTATCTTAATTATGTGTTGATTATTATGGAACTGCAGTGGGAGAAAGGCTGCGAAGCATTAAAGAGTGCAGCTCATACACTAAGTGAAGGACCAATTGGACCGTCGCCGGGGCCATCAAAGTCAAAAGATATCCAAAATGAACTTACCTCTAACAATATGGATACTTATGCACAAAGTTATATCCAGTCATTTAGTTCAAATGTTTCTCATTGTGTTATGCCTTTACAAAGTCTTACCAATGAGGAGTTTAGTGGGACTTCGACTACTGGACAAGTTCCCTACTTTGCTCCTTTCACAGCTAGCATGCAGGAATACAGCAGTCTCCAGTATGAACATGCTTCGCAAAGTTGGGCTGGAAATTACCGAAGTGAGTGCAAATTATTTATGTTCTTGTGATGATTGCTTCGTATTCAGCATCTTAACTTCTCTTTTCATGTTAACTTTCCAATAATTTCATCATTTGATGTTAACTTTTCATGTTTGGTATTATGTATCAGGTAACCAACCTGCTAGTCTTGGAAATAATAATGGTAAAGCATCATTTGGTTGGTCTGCCAGAAGAGGAATGGTAAATATTCTTGTTTCGTAAAATGTATAAAATATCCTTTTGTATGTGCTTATAATATGTGCTTACTTAGATTGTATTTGCGAAAGCCACCTGTGGATTTGACAACTTTCTCCCCTTTTTTTTTTGTGATAAATAGTATAATCAGATGCAAGGCATACGGAAGTTGTCTGTCTTTTAGTTAGGATTGGAAAACCTTTCTTTGGCAATTATGAGGGGTTCTTTAATTCGAGAACTCACTAAGATGGACAGAATGCTGGAGGATAAAATAGGCATGTGATCTCAAGTCTCATACGCAGATGACATAAGAGAAGTCATTCTATGGAGAGCATTAAAATTCAGATTAAACTTACTGCCTGTTTGGTCCAACTACTAGAGTAGCTTTTCTAGTTGATAAGCAAAAGCTGATTCTTTGGCAACTAATAATTCTAGATATGATTCTTGATTGTTCTATCCTGCTCATGTTTGATTTAGTTCACGTTATAGATGGCAAGATATACTTCAGGACATCCTATATGGTTAATAGAAGCTTGCTTTTTTACATAAGGTATCTTATCTAAAAAAAATATCCATTGACATATTGATTCTATAGCTTTACTATTATTAGCTTTGATGCTTTTCTGGTTTGATACGATAATTTTGAGGTGTATGATATGAGCTTCTTCCTTTGAATGTTACAAGAAAATAAAATTATTGTTTTATACAGGATCAAAGCAGTGATTCTAGGGATGACTTTAGTGCGGGTATCGATTTCTTCACAATCTTTATTTAGATTTCCAGTTTTTCTCTTTCTTAGCAGGATATGTTCTTGCAGTATTGCAGTTGCAACTGATGAAGGAATTCTGTTTTTGACTTTTTGTTTGTTTTAGTTTTGAAAAGTTTGACTCCGATAGCATTGCCTTCTGAAGGCTTGAAAGCAAATGTGCATAGTGGTGCTTTGCCTCCCTGGTTAGATGCAAGTGAAGAAAATGAGAGAAACTTAGTGAATGGAGTAACATGCCTCATGAGCTCTTCTCCTGCCTCTGCTCAGAAAGGAAAGCGGAAATTGAACCCTAAACGTGTAGGAGCCGCATGGGCAGAAAAAAGAAGAGCTGAAATAGAAAGAGAGAAGAGAGGCGAAATTGCTGCAAATATTTGTGATGCTAATTGGCTCCCAAATTTTGGTCGAGTTTGGCAATCAGGCACTAGAAAGGAATCCAAAAAAGAGTTTGAGAAGGAGAAGCATAAGCTCAATGGGGACAAAAATCATTCTGAAGTAGCATCTGAAGTATCATTTGAGATACAACCATATATCAGCAAGAGAATGGTAAATTCTACATTCTCCGATAATTCATGTTTCTTGTCCTATATTTTTGTTAACTCTTTTAATTCCTATAAATGGATGGGAACAACTCTTTTGTCTGGTATGATCGCCTGAATATATCCTCTTAATTGCAAACGCTCTTTATTCTTGTATGTTAGAACATTGATCTTGCATGCTTTCTATTTTCTTCTTTGCTATGCAGCGTATAGCTTCTGATAAAGATTGTGAGCTTAATGACTATTGTGAAGGAAAAACTACTGATTCATAGTATCAGTATGAACCTCCATGAGTTACGGTATGTATTCATATTCATTCTATTTAACATTGCAATATACTGTTGTACTATATGGATATAAAGTACAATTTACTGTGGATAAAATGTCTTTGCATTGGTGATTATTCATATATTGTCGCTAGAAAAACATAAAGTGTCTTTGCATTGGTGATAAAATGTCTTTGCATAGGTGCAATATACTGTTGTACTAGGCAACTTTCTGCTTAAGTTTAACTAGTATTATATTTGTTTCTTCTTATATCTAGGAACAACACAAAAAAAAAGAAGTGACTTACGAAATAGGAAATTTATTCCTCTTGAGCTTTTACTAGATTGTTTGTCGCTAAAATTTATTTACGTGACTATATCAATTCTCTTATTGAAGTTTTCAAGTTTCTTCTCAAAGGTATCTAGTGGTCATACACTTAACAGTTAATGATCTCACCCCTGCTTTGCTTGTCGCATTTACGATTAAGTACAGAAGTGCAGAATGTCTAAAAATCCAGATCAACCAATTTGTTGTAACCCTTATTGATCTAGAAGATGGTCAGCTTTTACCTGAGTTAGATTTTGATTTGTTCGAGCAGGTTTCTGGGTGTTATAGGTGCCTGTGTCTGGTCGGTCTTGCCCTTAAACTGAGTTCATATTTTTAATAGAGTAAAATCTTACTTACCGTAGCTTCTGCAGTTCACTGCTGCGGGAACTCTCCAGCAATCTAATGTTTGTTGTGGAAAATACTGTGGGGCGGATATGATCTCTGGAATCGTCCTTGGATTTTCTCACTGCATAAATATTTTTGGGTCCAGATGCTTGCAAACAAGTGCTACTAAGTATTTAGGGCAGCCAATTTAATACTGGAAAGACTTTATCATGTCGGTGCTTTTTTCTTCCCATAGTATATTATGGACCTAGAAACAACTAACAGGTCCCGAAGTCATATAGGGGACTAGTTAAGAGGGAATCAAACAGGTCGTATTCTCCTTTAAAAATACCAGTGGACCATCCTAGGGACTGTTAAATCTACCATATATAGTAAACTTGGGGTCTAGTACTTGAACCAAACCCATTAGAGGCTCAATTCTTACTCAAGTTGGGTATATAGCTATGACAAAGGCCCATTTGCCATTTTGTTCATCTCAATTGGTGGGGGCTGCCATTTGTTTTGTCATTGTATTTGAATTAGAGTCCAAATCTGCAGTCTTCAATTACTCCATTCTTGCTCTCTACTTTTCTGGTTGACATACACAACCACCATAAATTGGTAACTTGCTGAGGTTTTTAGTTAGATGGATATTTGGGTTAGTCAAGTGGCTCAAAGACCAGTTGATTCGGCTTCCCAAGCAGTTACGTTAGAATCATTGGATAAGTTAAGTAGCACTCGCTTCTGTAGTTTTGATCATTGTAAAGTAATATTTTTTTTTTTTTTCAAAAAAGGAAGAAAAAACTATATCAGTGCTTGGTAAATTTGAGGTAAGATTTCACCAACCGTCCCCTGGAAATCACTATACTAATTTCTTCTAAACTGATTCCGTTAGTATTTGTTAATTACTCTCCCGCAGGCATTGTTTGAAATACTATATTCATCTCACTAGTTATGCAACACAGAATGTTCTTTTGTTCAATGTTCTTCTTACTTGTTCAGAACTTTCATTCTATATTCAGTTCCCTTGTGAATGCAGAATCACTCGCGCTTGTTATCTTTAAATATCGCAGTCGGAAGCAGACAGCTCGTCCAGCTTAAATTCCTGAAACTTGGGATTCTGAGATGTCGAAATCCTTACGGCATATAGTATTTTGGGAGGTGATGATATTGAGAGAGCAATTGGCCCATCAGGCACTATCAACCTAGTCACTATTAGGTGAGTGGATTTTATTGCATTCAATGTATCTGATCCATCAATTGCAAAGTTTAGCTTTGTTAATATCATGACCCTGTTGTTGATCCGCGACGAAGAAGAGCATATGCGCTTCTCATGAGTTATTTCGCAGCAGTTTATCTTTTTCTTTTGCCCCCTTTTTTTTTTGGAGGGTTGCACGCACGCCTCGTGCGTGTGTGTGTGTGTGTGTGAATTCGAGTTCCGGATTTTGGGGGTCTTAAGATGAATAGAGGTAGACAAGAAGCATATTCTCCACAAAGAAGAAATGCTCATATAGGAAATTAGTTCGCGGACCATCCTCTTTTGCGGCAGTACGTGATAGGCAGTTGGGATGCTATATTAAATGTCCCTTGTCTCTGTTGCTCTGTTTAGCTGGATGCTTCCCATGAATTTGGGTGGGCCGCGCATGTCTGCATCACTGCATGTGGCGTGCATCATATAGTTGCTCAATGAAGCCGACGCGTCTTTCCTCAAGTTTTAATATTAAAAGTAAGCACACCTCTGTGATCTCACACCAATTAAGGTATGTAATTACTGTTGAGTTGAATCATTTGGTGCCTGAATATGCTATTGAAAACGTGTGTGTGTGTGTGTGTGTGTGTGTTTTTTGTGGCCATTTTTGTACTTGCATTATGATATCAAATTTTGCTCAAGTTGTGTTAATCTGCTGGTTCAAGGACCATTCGTCGATGCAGGGTATGAAACAATATCGAAAATTTACAGAGGAAAAGAGTAGTCTCAGATCCGAAGGTAAAAAGATGTACTATCATCATAAAATGCTATAAAAATTAAGATAAGCACAAAGAATGAACAATGTGTGTTTTTAATGTACCGTCCATCCGATTAAATGTCCGTCCTAGTCACTCACATGGTGAATAATACGATCTCTCTTTGAGTAAAAAAATAAGAGACCTCAAGTAAGCGGTAAATATCTGTGGGAGTTGTTGTAGTAAACCAAGTGATTGGTAAATACTGCTGTGATCTACCTGAGTGAGGAATTGATCCAGTAAGCCGAAAGGCTTTTTTTCTTTCTTGATTTGAAGCTGCCCTGTTAAGACATTGAAATCTCGACATGGATTACTGTGAAGTTACGGTTTGGATGCTTTGAGGTTTTGAGATATTAGTGACTGGACCCGGTCCGTAGCCACTTAACTCTCTCATGCATTCTTTAAAACTACATGCGAAACAGTTCATGGTCGACGTGGTCGGTCATGTCCAGGTAGTAATTTTCGCATAAAGTTACAGTGACTGCACTCTGCAGCCGATCGATCACTAAAACTTGCTATATAATTTATCAGCCGACAGAAAACTGCAGGGACAGTACCCACAACACAACATGGTACCAAAACCACTGGGCCATCTCTCTCTCTCTCTCTCTCTCTCTCTCTCTTCCTCTAAATTGTTGCATGTACTGGGTCATCTCATGCACCACACCGCGAAAGAGGCCTTAAAATCGGAATCGTATTCAATAAATATGCTTTTTTATTATAGTCGAAAAACTTGCATGTCAGATTTCATACATTTTGGATGTGAAGTTCTTACAAATTGAATTATTATTATGTTCCTTTTCATAAGGCTGTGCTTTTGGATTGCAATTATTTTAGGTTAATTTAATATTTAATATATATATATATATATATATAGAGAGAGAGAGAGAGAGAGAGAGAGAGAGAGAGAGAGAGAGAGTGTCTTTTCTTTTAGAGAGAGAGAGAGAGAGAGTGTGTCTTTTCTTTTGATGTTGTGGATGATTGATGCAGCAAATGAGAGTAGGAGACGGGCTACGGACACACCAGGTGCAGGCAATAATTCTTCGTCTATCTGTTTTCTCTCTCTCTCTCTACACTGCATCCAATGATCCATCATCCATCCATCCGTCCGTCCACATGCAACAACTTAATTAATAGCTCCTCTCTCGCTTGCTTTCTTTTCCCTTCTTATCTACTCATCCATCCCTTTCTCTCTCTTGCTAGTTCCTTTCCTTTCTCTCCTACTCCATTTTGGAGGAGTCATCGCCTCCCCCTGTTAGCTCCCTATTCACCCCCTCTTTAATTTCTCCCTCAGCTCTCCACTCCCTCTCTCTCTCTCCAAAAAAGAGGAAAAAAAAATGGAGTTAATAACATCACCAGAAGAAGAAGAAGAAGAAGAAGGGGAACAGTACTGCTCCCCTCGGAAAAGCGGCAGCGACTCCGCCGCCTCCCCCGACTTCGAATTCTGGTCAATGGTGGGCAACAGCAGTAGTACTACCACTACTAATAATACCACCACCGCCGCTACCACCGCCGCCGCCGCCGCCGCCACCAACCTCTCCTCCTCATTTTTCCCTTCGTTCCTCACAGCCGACGAGCTCTTCGTCGACGGCGTCCTCCTCCCCCTCCACCTCCTCTCCCTCCCCTCCCAACCCACCACCGCCAACAACAACAATAACAACACAAACACGTCCCAACAACCCCATGAACAAGAAGATGAGGAGGGAGAAGGAGGCGAAGAAGAAGCAAAACCACCACTACCACCGCCGCCGCCACCACCACCACCCAATCCTCAACAGCCCCCACCACACTTCGTCTCCCCTCCTCCCCCTTCCTCCCCTCCCCCCATCGCTTCTTACAGCATCTGGAGAGAGCTATTCAAGCTCGCCAGAGAGCGAAAGCTAGAGGAGAGAGAAAGAAGAAACACCAGCACCAGCACCACCAGCACCACCACCACCACCACCAGCACCGGCAGCAATAATAACAACAACAACAGCAGCATGAACAGCAGCAGTAAAGAGAGGAGGGGAAGTGCCGGCAGCCACGCCGAGCTGATAAACATCAACATCTGGCCCTTTTCCCGTAGCCGCTCCGCCGGCAACGCCATTTCCTTCCGTCCTACGGTTTCCGGCCGCAAGGCCTGCAGCGCTCCGTGCTCCCGCAGCAACTCCCGCGGAGAATCCTCCGCCAAGCCAGCTCCTACCTCCACCACCACCACCACCACCACCACCACCACCACCACCACCACCACTACCCAAAGAAGGTGGGCCCCACGCGTGAGCCGTGTCGGGCCCAACTCCGGCATCCACCTCGCCCGGACCAGCCCGGTGACCATCTGGCAGCTGCGGAAAAAGAGCAAGAGCAAGAGCGCCCAAGAACCTAACAATCTAACTATTCGCCGCGACGAAAACGGCGACAGCAGTAGCAACGGCGACGGCAACGGCAACGGCGGCAGTAGTACTAGTACTAGTACTAGTTCCAATAGCAAGAAAGGATCGGGTGGCGGTGGCGGGGGCGGAGTTCGGGTGCTAAATTTGAACGTGAACACCTGCATCGGGTACCCGAACCCGGCCGGGTGCCGGGCCGGAGGCGGAGGTCGGAGGAGTGGCAACACTAGCAGTAGTAGTGGTGGCACTGATGGTGGTGGTGGTGGTGATGGTAATGGTGGAGGGAATGCGAGTATGTTTAATCTTAGAACCATATTCTCTAAGAAGGTGCATTAATTATTAATTGATGTTTAATTGTGTGTATATATTTATGTATGCTATTTTATGTGTATGTATAGAGACTCTACTATATATTATGGATCTTATTTCCTATCTTTTAGCATTAACGTATTCTGTGTAATTTATCTAATCACCTCTTAGTTAGATTCAGCCTTTTTTTCTTCTTTTCTTTTTTTTTTTTTTCCTTTCTTTTTTTGGAAAGAAGTGCATGCATTTCCTTTTAATGGTAAAAGTGTAAGAGTGAAAGACACTTGATACCTTTTTTTTTTTTTTTTTTTTTTTTTTTTTTTTTTTTTTTGACCAATTCTATATATGAGGTAAAGCAGCTAGCATCAAAGAGTTTGCAGGCCTCTCTTTAATTATAGATTTGTAGGTCACTTTGAAATAGGCTCTGAACCTTTTTCTTTTCTAGTTCATTCCCATTTTTCTATTTATTTTAATGTAAGTTATGTTAATTAGTTAAATGAAAGATCTTACTGAGTTAAGCAGTGTTCAGAGTGTCACAAATTAAACATCGAAAATTAAAGCCCCTGCAAAGAGAGAGACCGCACCAAACCGCTAGAACTTATAATGAAAATGTATTAAATAAATAGTGTTTACTATCAATTTATTAATTTTTGAATCTATAATAATATTACTGTTAAATATAGTAATTCTCTATGTAAGGAATAAAAAGTAAATAGTAATCACTAATATTCTAACCCTAGTATGTATATATATCTTACAATTAATAAAAGAAAAAAACTATATAAACAGTCTTTTTGATGTAAATAGCTATTCAGTTGAAAATTTGGGAGTTTGCTAGCTGTCGTCAACACTTCACTATTGGAAAATAGGGAAAAATAATAATATTAGAAAAATAGATTTTACTATATATATACACAGATTGGATTTACTGGACTTGAGGTTGAAGAATCTCTCAATAAATATAATAAATATATAATGAAGGAAAGTAAAAAAAATATCCTAAAAAATATTTTATTGGTTCTTAATATGTTGACAAATTTATATAAATACCATAATTTACTTAGATGAATTAATTAAAATTTTCTATATTATATACACAAATATGTATATATACCTGTGGTTCATTAATTAGGACGGAAAATGCTAGATGTACACCCCAAATGGGATATACATCTTACACCCACCCCATCCTAGGAGTGGGTGAATTCCACTCGTCACATCGAGTGACGAGTGGATGAATACCCACCCTAGGATGGGTGGATGTAGGATGTACACCCCATTTGGGATATACACCTAGCACTTCTCAATTAGGACAGCATTTTGAAGAATCTATATAGCACTCTTTCCAAAATTTAATAATTTAATTACAAGTAGTTATAATTTGTGCTGCTTATTGTCAGAGTTTCAGATAAACAGTGGCCTTTTCTTTTCCAGAACCATCTTTTTGATTGGACACTTTGATTGAACAAATTAATATGTCCAGAAGCATGTATATATTGTATAGGTTGGTACCAAAATTAATTAAGTCTCCTCAACACAAATTATACCATATGAAATTGTTCACAAATAAATTTTATCACATCCAATTTGGATGACAAATCATGCCATGCATTGAAATAATCTCAAATAAAAGAATTGATAAAAACAAAACAAAAACATTATGGGCTGCAATCCCATAAAAAAAAAATATTATTATTTTTTTAAGAAAATTTATTTTGGTATGGTTGACATATAAAGTGACAAACAAGGTGTAGACTATTTTCTTAAGTACTCACTTATACCAAATCACAAGGCCTATTTCTTTTCGTTTAATAGGCTTATGACTAAATAAAAAGAAATTAATTATACAAGAAATTTAGTATGATTCGAATTCCGAACTTTCTATTGTAATATTATATTAAATTATATAAAATAATTATTGTATTTCAAAATTTAAAATTAATAGAAAATGATTTTTTTATATTTAATATGACTAAATAATAATTTTCTACTTTATCAAACAGCACTACAGGTTAATACAGTGGGGCCAATAATGTGGCAATGAAGCATTTCAAATTTTGAATACACAGAAGTGGCCAAGAAAGAAATAATTGGATCTTTTAGTTGCATGGTATTTTAGTTGTGAGCTGTGGCCTGTGGCTTTGTTTTTCTGCATCATGTCATGTGTTTTGGAGAGAGGAGGTTCCCCTCTCTCTCTCTCTCTCTCTCTCTCTCTCTCTCTCTCTCTCTCTCTCT
>CM055074.1:4958007-4994028 GCA_029204045.2 Tillandsia leiboldiana | reverse complement strand
TTTTTTTTTTTTTTTTTTTTTTTTTTTTTTTTTGACCAATTCTATATATGAGGTAAAGCAGCTAGCATCAAAGAGTTTGCAGGCCTCTCTTTAATTATAGATTTGTAGGTCACTTTGAAATAGGCTCTGAACCTTTTTCTTTTCTAGTTCATTCCCATTTTTCTATTTATTTTAATGTAAGTTATGTTAATTAGTTAAATGAAAGATCTTACTGAGTTAAGCAGTGTTCAGAGTGTCACAAATTAAACATCGAAAATTAAAGCCCCTGCAAAGAGAGAGACCGCACCAAACCGCTAGAACTTATAATGAAAATGTATTAAATAAATAGTGTTTACTATCAATTTATTAATTTTTGAATCTATAATAATATTACTGTTAAATATAGTAATTCTCTATGTAAGGAATAAAAAGTAAATAGTAATCACTAATATTCTAACCCTAGTATGTATATATATCTTACAATTAATAAAAGAAAAAAACTATATAAACAGTCTTTTTGATGTAAATAGCTATTCAGTTGAAAATTTGGGAGTTTGCTAGCTGTCGTCAACACTTCACTATTGGAAAATAGGGAAAAATAATAATATTAGAAAAATAGATTTTACTATATATATACACAGATTGGATTTACTGGACTTGAGGTTGAAGAATCTCTCAATAAATATAATAAATATATAATGAAGGAAAGTAAAAAAAATATCCTAAAAAATATTTTATTGGTTCTTAATATGTTGACAAATTTATATAAATACCATAATTTACTTAGATGAATTAATTAAAATTTTCTATATTATATACACAAATATGTATATATACCTGTGGTTCATTAATTAGGACGGAAAATGCTAGATGTACACCCCAAATGGGATATACATCTTACACCCACCCCATCCTAGGAGTGGGTGAATTCCACTCGTCACATCGAGTGACGAGTGGATGAATACCCACCCTAGGATGGGTGGATGTAGGATGTACACCCCATTTGGGATATACACCTAGCACTTCTCAATTAGGACAGCATTTTGAAGAATCTATATAGCACTCTTTCCAAAATTTAATAATTTAATTACAAGTAGTTATAATTTGTGCTGCTTATTGTCAGAGTTTCAGATAAACAGTGGCCTTTTCTTTTCCAGAACCATCTTTTTGATTGGACACTTTGATTGAACAAATTAATATGTCCAGAAGCATGTATATATTGTATAGGTTGGTACCAAAATTAATTAAGTCTCCTCAACACAAATTATACCATATGAAATTGTTCACAAATAAATTTTATCACATCCAATTTGGATGACAAATCATGCCATGCATTGAAATAATCTCAAATAAAAGAATTGATAAAAACAAAACAAAAACATTATGGGCTGCAATCCCATAAAAAAAAAAATATTATTATTTTTTTAAGAAAATTTATTTTGGTATGGTTGACATATAAAGTGACAAACAAGGTGTAGACTATTTTCTTAAGTACTCACTTATACCAAATCACAAGGCCTATTTCTTTTCGTTTAATAGGCTTATGACTAAATAAAAAGAAATTAATTATACAAGAAATTTAGTATGATTCGAATTCCGAACTTTCTATTGTAATATTATATTAAATTATATAAAATAATTATTGTATTTCAAAATTTAAAATTAATAGAAAATGATTTTTTTATATTTAATATGACTAAATAATAATTTTCTACTTTATCAAACAGCACTACAGGTTAATACAGTGGGGCCAATAATGTGGCAATGAAGCATTTCAAATTTTGAATACACAGAAGTGGCCAAGAAAGAAATAATTGGATCTTTTAGTTGCATGGTATTTTAGTTGTGAGCTGTGGCCTGTGGCTTTGTTTTTCTGCATCATGTCATGTGTTTTGGAGAGAGGAGGTTCCCCTCTCTCTCTCTCTCTCTCTCTCTCTCTCTCTCTCTCTCTCTCTCTCTCTCTCTCTCTCTCTCTCTCTCTCTCTTTCTCTGCTTTGGTTGTAGTTGAGATGAGGTGGGAGAAGCAAAGAGATCACATGGGGTGTGCTTTGTAAACATGTAGAGAGAGAGAGAGAGAGAGAGAGAGAGAGAGAGAGGAGAGAGAGAGAGAGAGAGAGAGATAGATCTACAATAGTAGATGTAGTAATAATAATACTACAACCTAGTGCGTGGCATGAGTACATTGGTTACTATAAGTTGATGTGTGTGTTATTTTGCAATTAATTAATATTGTGACCCAATCATGATGTTACAGGTAAGGAGAAAGAATGAAATTTCCTACACCTGTGATGTAGAGGATCTCCCGAAAAAAAAAAATTTGCTTATTGGATTACCATTCTGAGAGAAAAATTCTTTGATCCGTTTACTGTTAACAGATTGGTATTGCTTAGAAATAATATTCTATCTATAATCCCCGTGGTGATGTTAGAGAGCTGCTTAATTATAGAATATGATGATTATCTAATATCTAGTACTTACAATTTAAAAACAAATAAAATTTTCAAAAATAAATAAAAAAAAATTGTTTGGTTTCTTGAGTTGGATTAGGGATCAATTTACTTCTACTATTGTATAGTATAATATTATTGGAGAAAGTGGTATTTAAATAATACAAATTGAAAAAGTATTATAAATATACATATTTTTTTGAGAGAAAGATAATATAGCTAGAAATGTAATGCAAGTAGATTTCGAATTCGGGACCTCAGATATTAATAGCATTATAAATATTTGTAATAGTATTTTATTTTATTTTATTTTTTTTGGCGGGATCAAATTAGAGTTATCAAATTTCACAATGAAAATCTAATTGTAGTGTTGATTATTAGAGATAAAAGCACAAGCTGAGCCAAACATATCTCAAAATTAAGCGCCGGATCTATGGAATACAGTTATTCAATAAAAAAAAAAAAAAAGTTAATTAATGATCTTTATATATAGTGCACATAAATATGAAAACAAAATATTATTTTAATATAAAATTATTATATTATTCCTAATTATACTATTTACAATCATACATAATACATAATGTAATTGATTCTGAGAGTAATCCTACTTGTATAACTATAATATACAGGTGAAAATCTTAATTTATCATCGGTTTTTTATGGTCTAGATTTACTCGTGTACCAAATTTTTTAAATTTAAAAATATTTACTAATTTTTGTTAAAAAATTATATTTAAAAAAATTATATTAAATTTTTTTGTAAACCATAGTAGGAAGGAATTTAAAAATGAGCAATGCTACATGTACACCCCGAAGGGGTGTATATCATACACCTCTACTATTTTAATGGTGGCGATATCTTTTACGGGTCACATCGATTGACCCATCATCACACCCCACCCATTGGATGGATAGGGTGTGTGATATACACCCCGTTTTGGATGTACAATTATCATTTCCCTTTAAAAATTAGGTGGCTATTTCGGGGAGTACGTTTTTAGTATTTTAAATTTAGTTATAATTGGTTCTGGTCAGCCGTACCGAATAGTGGGGGAACCGACTGACGGGTGACGACCGCCTCCATGTGCGCACCAGAGATTGACAGCCCCAATCACAGATGCCACGTCGTCAGCAGACGGACTTTCTCGGGAGTTGCGCAGCGAGGAAACATATGTTCGTGTATGCATCTGTCCCCTCCTCCATTCCTCTCTCCCCCTCTCTCTCTCTCTCTGTCCTCTCTTCTCTTTTATTTATTAGTAGAGGTGTGTTTGGGCCTCTCCTCATCTCTTCCTTCTCTTTCTCTTTTTTTCATGGGAATAAATAAAAGTTATAAAAAAAAAAAAAAAAAACAAAAACAAAAACCATTCGAATGATGCATGCTACTCCTCTTTTAATGACCTAATCCTATCCTATGAGAAAGACAAAAAGTTTGGTTAACTGCCCTTTTGAGGGCCACATTTTATTTCCGAAATGTTATATGTGATAATTTTTTGACTGAATAAAATTTTGAGTATAAAGTTGAAATTTACGAGTCCCGTCAGAAGGCCAAGGCATCCTTTTAGTTTAGCTGGGAGGACGACAGGAGTTGTTATAAACTGTTGATGCGTGAACGGCAGGAGTTGTTATAAATTGTTGATGCGTGAACGAGAGTTGCCCTGTTAAAGAATGTGAAAAGATTATTATTCTTTAAAAATTTAAACTATCAGAAAATAGTGAATGAAATATGACAGCAGAAAATTTTGAATTAATTATAATTTTATCAAATTCATAATATATATATATATATATATATATATATATATATATATATATATATATATATATATATATATATATATATATTTAATATGTTAAATATAAATATTTAAAATATTATTTTTCGATAGCTTAAAATTTTTAAAAATAACAAACTTTCCAGTACATTAACATGAATAGTAGTCGTTCACATGAACCAATCAAAATCGGTCTACAAGAGCACAGACCCATCATCGGTCTACAAGAGCAGCAACCTTAGGTACCTGTAGCAGAACTCTTTAGAACATAACCCCTGGTCTGGGTTTAATAACCTAAGATGAAATCAATTTGTTTAGGATCTATTAATGATTTAACTGCATGGTGAAGGACTTGTGAAGGATTAAATCAAGTGTTTCTACTAAAATTGTGTTATGGATGCACTTGGATGAATCCCTGCTGAATCACAGGTTTTCTCTAACCAAATGAATGGCTTTTTTGACCTAATCAGCAATGGATTCTGAGAGTTTAAGGCATAAGACAAAAACTGAAAGGAAAAGATGAAAAAAAAAACCTTTCTTCTTGTTATTTCCTTTAATCACACTGATACTTTTCTACTTTTTCTAGCTTTTACTTGAATGAGCAAACAAACACAATTAAGGTAAGATATACAGGATCTCAGTTTCACTCGACAGTAAATTCTCTTTCTTAAGTTTTGGCAAATGAAACAAACAATCTCCCAAGTAACATAATAGTTTTGAATCAAACTTTCTATTATATGCATTAGAAATCAAAGAGAAAAAACAGATACCTCCTTGTGAACAAGGGAGAAGAAATTATGTAGTGCAAAATAGACCATGTTCTATTGCCATCAGAAGTTCTACTTTCGATGCACCAACATTTTGTCGACGCCTGAAGTCGAGTTGGAGTAAAGAGGTGGGCCTGGTCATATACCAACCGATCAAGCTGGGTAGTACTACGCAAATGAGAAGCAATTTCTAAACAACATTATATGTACCGCTGCGCATATAACCACAATAAACTCGTATAGCAGAAAAGCAGAACACCTAAAGAACCGATGAGCACATAACTTTATTCATCTAGCATATCTGGTAATTTAACATACCAATGGTTTCAAGCTTCCATATGTAAATCCAAGTCCTTACGATGTTTTCCTAATCTGTCCTTGAATTGCACTTTGCAAGAAAAATATCATGGTTCTGTTTTGGGTAGAAAGAGATACACGACACGAGGGCCTAATACTAGATGATTTCAGTAGTAGGCAGCATGAGACTTTTATGACTCAATAGAGAGAAATGAAATTAGGAGATAATAATGAAACAATAACGCCACGCTGTAAATTGAAGAAACAATAATTTATTTACTTAGTACGAGTTCAGCTATACAAATTAATAACATCACATTTTCCAATTCAAGTCAAATTTAAGTAGCTACAAAGATGCAGCAATATCTACAAGTTTTCCTAAAACCATGTTCGGAACATAACAGGGAAATACAACATTTCCATGTACAGGGCAACTCAGGCGATTCAAGTATCAACTACTTGGTCAGGTACTAAACAGCGACATCAAGATAATGTTGCTTGCATATGTACAGTGTTTTCTTCTAAAAGTGTAGCCCTTTATGATCAGTAAAGGAAGCAGTCAACCAAAGCAGAAAAAAGAAAACAATAAAATGTAAGACTGTTTTGTTGGTAGAATTACCTTCAAGCTGTTTGAAGAAGAGCCAGCTCTGGTTGTTAACCATGATCTTCGCCTTCCACTACCATCCAGTCTAGCTTTGGACCCTAAACAGCAGCAAAAGAGATAAGATTAGAGTCTCAAATTAATTGTCTTTTCTATTTTAGTCATCACGTTGATTAACCATACCTTTCCTTGTCGAATTATCGTAGGATAGCTTCCAGTCATATCAACAACAGTGGATGGGTCAGCCACTCTGAGACCACCATCAACTACAAAATCAAGACCCTGGGAAAAAAGGAAAAGAAAAAGAAAAGCCATCACGTTCAATTCCAAGAAACAAGGTTTTAATCTCAACTTATTAAATAGAATAGTTCTCATTTCTTAGGTAGAAACTTTCTGTTTGACCAGGTTCAGGAATTCAAACTACCAAAAAACCCACGAACCCCTTTTTCAGCCAGAGAACCAAGTAGGGGGCGTTTGGATTGATAAAGTTGCAATTTAGTCATAAATCAAGTTAATTAAGAGTAATCACATTAGTCTCGTCATCCATCACGAAGACACCGAGAAGATCCGGTAGATAGTCATGGGCTTAAATTCTTGGCAACAAATTCCTTTTAAATTGTTTTGAAGTCATTTTTTCTAGAAAGATCCAAATTCCAATATTTTATTCTCACCAAACTTGATTTTCAACGAAACTATAATAACATCAATCCAAACACCTCCATATTTGAAAATTTCCTGGACATGAGAGAAATGGGGGAGCGGGAATGCTGAAGTGACAGAGGGAAGGGGCACGAGAAATGGTTCAGACAATTCAATACCTCTTTCTCATAAACATCTGCAATAATAGCAGGATCAAGTATCCACTGATCTTCAGAAGGCCACTTCACACTGCATCAAGTAAACGTTGTTAGCTGCCAAGCTTTGCTCGAAAACAATTATGACCAAGTTTCCTATAATATAGCAAAAATGAATATTTCTAGTTCAGTAATTACAACCTCGTACATATCAAAGGTGCATCCAAGCTCTGCAATATAGCTTGGCATATGACATCATCTGGTAAACGAACACCAACATGCTTCCTTTGTGCATATTTAGTAGTGGCTCCATTCCTTATGCATTGTTTTGGCAGTTGTTTACTCGCAGGTAAAATAAAAGTGTACTGGTCAAAGGATAAAATAGTTATAGTTATATTCTATCTAGTTGAGAAAAAAAAAAGAGGTTATTTTATTTGTTTTTTTTTTTTTTTTTTTTTTGCTTTTGCACACCCTGGAAGTATGTGAAACTGCACAAATACCTTTGCAAAGTTGGTATTTGCTTGCATTCCTCTGAAAACCATATATCAAGCCACTGCCAAGATATCCATGCAAAAACTCCAATTGAATAGATCTGCCTGAACAGCATGTGCAAATAGTGCCCAAATAAACAAGGTTCTTAAGAGGACGCATGCAAATACCACCTTTGCAGAAGTACTTAGGAAATCTTACATATTTGCTGGGAGAAGTACTTAAGAAATCTTACATATTTGCAGGGGTTATATATATGCAAAATGACCCCTGCAATGTTCCATTTAAGAAATTTAAAACTTTGAAACGATGATTCTTACCGGCCCAGGCAAACAATGTTTAACAGCTCGAAAAATATTTGTTTGACCATGGTTATTACCACGAGGAAATCCTGTTGTATAGGTGTCTATGTCTCTCAAAGAGTGGCACAAAATACTAAGAGGCTGCATCAGTAAGTATAAATCAAGTAAGGAAAGTGCAGGAGAAGTGGTGCAAGAAAGTGCATAACATTGTTTAACCTTCTCACAGCTTAAAATCACCATCAGCAAGAAAAATGAAAAATGAGGTGCAAAATAATCTATTTACAAATGTACCCTAATAAAACTTGAATTTTGATATACGCCTTTCAAAAAATCGATCTCTTACATGTATATCCTTGCACTAAATAAATGCCTCTCTTTAGTCTTAACAAAATACCCAATTCAAAGCAACTTCAATGAATTGAACGACTCCCCAACTTCCAACTTAAGGGTATTTCCAAAAGAAACTACACAATTGAGAAACGCCACATATTCAGATACTTGGTATGAAATATCCCAATAGTCTCACATCGGATGAAAAAGAAAGTACGATTAGGTATATAATGATCAATGATTTTAATACTAATAACTAAATTTAAGCATTTTGGACCAGTGATTTAGGTCCCACAAATTATTAGTTATAGTGGGACTAGATAGTTACATTTGGTATTAGAGACGGTTTGCTGACTATAAGTGTGATAGCTAAATCTTATGCTGAACAAAATGCTACACTACGGGTTTGGTGGAAGCCATCTCTTGATCATGTATGAGTCACCTTTAAAATCTCACATCACCCGTTGATTATGAACTATCTATGTGGTTAGACTTGGACTTGATAAGGATATTAGGATCTAAACGAGAGGATTCTATGACACCCCAATAGTCTTATATCGGAACAAAATGCTATATCACGGGTTTGGTGGAAGCCACCTCTTGATCATGTTTGAGTCACTTTGAAAATCTTACATCACCTGTTGATTCCGAACTATCTATGTGATTGGGCTTGGACCAGATCAAGATATTCGGATCTAAACAAGAGGATTCTATGACAACCCAATAGTCTCATATCGGATGAGAAAGGGATTACAATTGGATATATAATGATCAAGAACTCTTGTACTAATAACTAGACTAAAGTATTTTGGGCCAGTGTTTAAGGCCAAACAAGTTATTACTGCTAGTAGGCTAGGTCGTTACAGAGTATACATGTAAATAGTTGATTTTCCAAAGCTATAAGCCCCAATGAGATATATACATATATATGCTTTTAAAATTATCTATCAACGTATGTATCCCTGCAAAATCTTGACTTCAATTTGTATATATATATATGTAGCCAAATAATTTTGCAGGAATATATGTGAAAGAGCCCCAAGAAAAATTTATACTGCCATTTGTATTTCGTTCCTGTAATATGTTTCATATGCAATTTAACATTTAATTGGTAACATGGGAATATATATCTTGCCTTTGAGTTTCCTATGCCTTTGATTCTGCAAAAAGAAGCAAAAGATGACTGTCAAAAGACCTTTACACTTAAAAATATTACAATTTGTAGGCTCTAAACAGATTAAACTGAGATAGGGAGTATATCATGCCTGCGAAGGCGCTCAATGGAAGAAGGATTTGTCAGATCACAAACAATTGAGTAGCTGAAATCAAGAGAAAACATGTAAATAGCAGAGAAAATATTTGCTATAATGAAAAATGTACTAAAAATCCAACTTTAATTGAGCAATTAGTATATTTCAAAATATAAGTTGGGCAGTTGATTAAAAACATGCATGTACATGCGAACAACCCCACCGTGCAGGCACACACACGCACATAAAAGCAACCATGCATGCACTCGCACATTGGTGTGCCTATTCGGTCTAAAATGAATTACAGAGCCAAATCATTAAGTCATTTCAATCAATTCAGTTCAATTTGATCAATAATTTGAATAGGTCCATTGAGCATAAAAGAACTACAAAACTAATTATCCAAATATCCACTGACTAGATTACCTATTAGCTGTTAGATGATGATTGAGCGGCAGTAGTGCTTAACACCTGCATTCTTGCCAATAAGGTGTAAAGTTTTCAGCACTATCAAATACAAGCCCTCTTAAAATGATCTCATGAGTCTATGCAATCTTAAGGCCCGAATTCAATGTAAGACAAGTTATTATGCACGAATTAACATGCAAAAGATTTGAATGAGTGCCCCTTGCAAATGTTTTGCAATCATTGCAAGAATGAACCGTCGCATGAACTGGCGGAGCTCATGTTGATCAAGAGGTCATGTTTCGTGGCTCTATAAGGGACAAGTAGAATTTGTTCGTCACATTACCAACACATAATGCACTATCATAATTCATAAAAAAACCTTCCAACTAAGTTATATTATATGAGATTCAACACCAGGAACATCTCACAAATCATTCAAATTGCGAGCTGAATTATTCACTGCGTAAGGGACAATATAAAGACAAATAGGACGAGTAAAGCGCATACACAGTATCAGTAGGGATTACACCAACTGCTCCTTCCTTAATCAGATCGATGATAGGCTCCAGCTTCCACGTATCCTCTCCCGAAGGGTCCACCTTCACGTATACCATCCCCTCTCCCTTCTACTACACCAAAATCCGCATGCGTAACTATAGGAAAATTCAAAACTGGGGCAAATTTACGGTAGATTTAGCAATCGGGGCATGGATTAGGAACGGAAACGAAGGATCGGAACCTTGAAGAGGCGCTGCGACGTGTACTTCAACCGCTTAGGGCTTCGCTTCAGCGTCGCGAAGGAGTTTGAGGGGAACGAGGAGCGGAGGCACCACTTCCGAAGGAGCGGAGGCGGGGGCGGGGGCGGGGGCGGCGCGGCCGAGAGGCGGCGGAGTCCGGCGACGGAGACGGCGCTGCGGAAGGAGAGGCCGGGCGCGGCGGCGCCGTAGCCGGGGGTGGCTGTGGCGGAGACCATGGGGATCACCGTAGAGCAGGGTGTGGTTACTTCGAGAAAGGGGAATATGCGGTATATTTATAGATGCGGAAGTGGCCGGTGCCTTCCGGAAGGATATATGCGGACGCTCTCGAAGGAGATTTTGTGTCGGAGTTCACGGTTTCGCGGGCGCTAGTCTACGGATGGTTTCGCATGCGGAGTTGGGAATAATTGCGTGAACCGCGTGTATGAAATTGGCTTGTTTATTATTGGTTGAAAGTAAGCTCATTGGAATAGCCTGAAACTAGTACAGAGATGCTTATTAGACGGTGCATTGATGAAACCAAATGCACCCAGTAACCTGCGCTGCTCTACTTTCAATCCGAACCGTCCACTATTCAATGCCCCTCTCAATACACGGTGTAGATTGAATATTTCTAAGCGGTCTACAGATGACGTGGTGAACTAACTCCAGGTAATAATCTCTTCAACCCCGAGGGTGTCGACGATGCGGGGTTTGGTTTCCTTCTAGGGTTTTTATAAGCCCTCTTCTTCCTCTGTTGCTTCTTCTTGCTCCCCTCGATCCGAATCGCGTCCGCGAATGCAAAATCGAAGCGAAGCAGGAGCCATGGACGAATCCGCCATGGGAGAGCCTCTACCGCACAGTAGAGGAGAAGAGGAAGACGTAGAGAAGGTAGTAATGCAAAAGGAGGAGGAAGAAGAGGAAGAGGAGGTGTGGTCCTCGGATTCGGAGGTGGGAGATGCCCTAGATTGGTTGGACGCGCGGGAGGGTTACGACGCCGCCGCCGCCTCCCCCGCCGCGGCCACCGCCTCCTTCTCCGGCGGCGCCGCCGCCGCACGCCGCCCCAACGCCCACGGCGGCGTCCTCTCCCGGCCTTTCCAGCCCATCGCCAATCGGAACCAGAAGTTCTCCTCCCACATCCGCGCCAAGCCCTTAGAGGTCTTTTACCGATCCGCTCCTCTCCGTTCGTAGGGTTTTGTTCTTAATCCATGCTTTGTTATTGTAATTGTTGTAGGAGTGGGAAGGGAGATTGGATGTGGGGATGTCAAATTCAGTGGCGACGGCGATACGGGATAGCGTTCGGGAGATGGCGATTGGGAAAACAAGGAATACGGAGAAAGCAGATCGTGCCACTGTTGAGCAGGTTTTTTTTAGCAAGCCAAGCTTCTTTTTGACTTCTGATTTATACATTAGCTCAGGATTTTTTATGGTTTACTTATCTGTGTGCGATGTTAGAAAAGTAATACAATTTTTTTTTTTTGCAGGCAATAGATCCAAGAACTCGAATGGTTTTGTTCAAAATGTTGAATCGCGGGGTTTTTAACGACATTAATGGTTGCATTTCAACTGGGAAAGAGGTATTCTTCTGTTTTACTAACTTTCTTTCATTTGGAGCATTTCCACAGTGCATAAATTCTACAACATTATTGAGTAATGAAATAAAATGTGATAGGATTCGTAGCAATGCATGCGCTAATTTCTCTCTACATAGGCTAATGTTTATCACGCAACTAAAGCTGATGGCCAGGAATTAGCAGTCAAAGTATACAAAACTTCTGTTCTTGTTTTCAAGTAAGTTATTGTTAATTCTGTCGATTAAAGCTTAATTTTGCAGCTATTGGTTTCAAAATGTAATAAAATGGTTTTTATTTTTATCTATTGCTTTATTACAGGGACAGAGATAGGTATGTACAAGGAGATTATCGTTTCAGATATGGTTACTGCAAGCATAACCCAAGGAAAATGGTAAAAACCTGGGCAGAGAAAGAAATGAGAAATCTTTTGCGGTGAGAGAAAGTTGTCTTCTAAATATATTATTATGTGATTAATTTGAGGAATCTTGAATAATGCAGAAAACTAATATGTTTGAAACATATTTCTTCTTCCTTTTCTTTTGATAGAGTAAGAGCTGCAGGAATCAGGTGCCCAATGCCGTTACTCTTAAGACTTCATGTCTTGGTCTTGGAATTTATAGGTAATTTTGTTTCCATACTCGCGGAAAGAAGTTATTATCATTTTCACTACTTTGCTTTATTGACCTTTTTTTTGTCTATTTATCTATTTTCCTGGACTTTCATTTTGTACAACATTATGTGTGGCGGTTAATTCTACTTTTTAGTAGGACTCTCAACTATATTAATCTGGAATTATGCTTAATTATCATACTAAAGCTTTTTTGAATGCCTCTTTGATTCAGGAAAAGCAGGTTGGGCTGCTCCTCGCCTTAAGGATGCTGCTCTTTCAGAAGACAAGTCGCGTGAAGCATATGTAGAGGTACAGTAAAAATCCTACTCTACTAGCAGTTGCACTTGGTAATAGCTGTGCAAATGTGAGTTCTAGTAGCTTTAATTGACCTGTCAAAATCACCAATAAGGCCTTTTAAACAGTAGATGCTGTCGACTGTATTCAAAGACCAATGCTAGTTCTTTTGATCTTTTTGGATCTTAGGCTTGCTTTCGGCTGGATGATATTGTGCTCGAAATCAATATATTTAATAACTGAGTCTGGATTGATGTTGGGCCTGATAGTTAATATAAGTGAGAGTTCAAAATGTGTAAAATAGTTTTCTATTTAAGATTTACTATTTTCGAATATTTTGACTTCCGCACTATGCACCGTTTATTTTGTTGGGGCAAACAATTAATGTTTGTATAAATCATAGTTAGCTCATTCCAAATTCTACTGCTTGATAAATTTGTGCATGGTCAGTTTGTTTTTCTCTAAATTTGGGTCGGATTTGATTTTCCCTCAGATAATTACAACAATGCGAGCATTGTACCAGAAGTGCAAATTGGTTCATGGTGATTTGAGTGAATACAACATACTCTATTTTGAGGTCGGTTATCACCTTCTCTTGTTATGTGAACTATTCTTGTTGAACCTCGTATGGCAAATTTTGTGTTTTCCCTTTTCTTGATGCCTTTTATCATCCAGGGTCACTTGTATATAATTGATGTTTCTCAATCTGTGGACCTCGATCATCCATCTGCATTAGACTTCCTGAAGGAAGATTGCTTACATGTCACTGTATGTATTATTCTCCTCACAGTCACTAATGAAATATGTTACTGCTTGTATTAAACTATTAACTGGTTTTAATTCTCCTTCCAGGAGTTCTTTAGGAAACATGGAGTTGCTGTAATGACCGTCAAGGAATTATTTGATTTCGTGATTGACCCAGCAATTGCGGATGAAGATGTCGATGAGTATCTAGGAAAGGTATCTGCTAGATTTCACCAACATGTCGTTTTTCAGATTTTTGAGATTTCGATTTTAATGACGATGCTGACATGGAACAAACTTTGATGCACCATTTGCAAAAAATTAGAATTTTGAGCGTTCTATTCTTCTTCCTTTCTTTTTAAGCATAAAAGATCGAATGTTTTATTTGTTCTGCTCTAAGAGGTCCCCAATGTTTAATATCAGATTCAGCAAAAAGTTTTGGAAAGAGGATGTTCAGTGGCCAATGACGATGAAATTGCCCCAACAGTGTTTGTGCAGGTAACTGTGGATATTCATGCATTATGTAATTTGTCACTAGGCATGCTTCTTTGGTTCATCCGATATTTCTTAACCATAATTATTAATCCATGAAGAAAAATAAATAAATAAAATTTCTAAATCATTGACTTCTCCCTGTCAAAATAGTGAATGCATATTCTTTTAAACCTAAAATTAGTTGCCTCCTCTGATCATCAATGCGCCTGCTGAACTTTTATTGTTGCTTGTGCTGTCGATGCTTTATATTTTGCAAGACATTGGACTATGTAAAGCAATGCGAGGCAGATCTCGTTCAGATGGCAATGCTTTCACGCCCTACTTTTGCTTACGAGCCGACAGCGGAAAAGATTTACGACAAGCCCCTTTTAGGATTTGTAAACACTCGAACTGAAGCCGCCCAACAGCAGCAAAAGCAGCAGCGGCAGCTGGAAGAAAAGGCAGAAGCTGAAGCGGTTCCAAACAATCCTCTGGAGCCCTCGGAGAAGGACCTCCAAAGTAAGTGTTCTGCGGAGGGTGAAGTTGAATCTTGCACGGACTCTGATGAAGACGGTTCTTGGGTCGAGGCGGAGCCGAAGAAAGGTCAAGAAGAGAGGAGGGCGGAGCGCAAGGAGAATAAGAAGAAAGTGAAGGATGAGAAGAGAGAGGCTCGCAAGACTAAGATCCCGAAGGCCGAGAAGAAGAGGAGGAAGAAGTTGGCCAAGGCCAAGTGTAAGAGGTAGTAGTCTCTCTCTATACCCCAAAGTGCATTGGGGTTTTGCCTTTTTTGTTCGCGAGACTGCTGATTATTTTGGTAAGCTTATGCTGAGTTAAAATTATTTCTGGGTGTTATATTATGCGGGATGAGACTGGCTTGGCTGGTCACATAAAAATCTCTTGTTTTTCCTTTTTTTAAAAAAAAATTAGATAAAATCTCTTAATTATGAAATGAGGTGTACTTGATGAGAGGAATGTATACTTATCTTTTTGTAGGAATGATTAGTTCAATGAAGATTTATTTGTAAGATTTTCCAATGTAAGTAGAGTAATGCCATCTGAAGTGCCAAAAAGTGAATGTAAATTTTGAACTTTTTATGTGAGGGCCGGCACTTTGTACTATATCAATTTTTTTTTTTTAATATTAAAAATTTAATAAGATTGTACAAACTCTTAAATTAAAGGGTGCTGGGCGTACGGTGGTTCATTTAGTAATTATCATAATTGTATTGTAATCATGTTGGGTATCATCCTCACTAAATATTTTTTAAGAAAATATTATTCTGCCTGTTGTCCTGAATTTTCTATCTATCACTAGTTCTTTTGAGAAGCAAAAAATAAATTTTGATATGCCCGTAAGCACTTTAAAATGCAACAATGTGATGTCTAAATCATTGATTATTAACTCAGTATTTTACTGTACTAGTTTGCACAATTTTTCCTTTTTTTTAAAGAAAAAGAGAGATGCTACCGAATAAAAGTGAACTAAGAGATGCTACCTAATATAAGTGAACTAAGCAATCGGAGTAAGACATTTGTGTTCCTCTGTAACGGCCACACCATCCAATGTGTTTGCTAATCTTCTTCCTCCTCCCACTGCTCTGCACTTTTTATTGACCCACAAAATTACTCAAAACCATCCCGTTACTACTTTTTGCATCTAGAGAGGATACGCTGAAGCTCAAACAGAGACCTCTTCAATCCCTCGACTTCATTTTTAAGTATTACCTGCAGCCCCCTCTGGGAACTAACTGAAGAAGAGATGCAGGAACAGAAAAGGAAAGAAAAACTTAAAAAAGAATGTATGAGATTATTCAGCTGCAGAAACTGGGTACAAAATATGCCCGAGTAATCCAAACATTATCTCAATTATACATAGCAATCCCAACTTCAAGAGGTAAAATTAACCTAACTAACATTTTAGTTGCTTCAATCAAACACCCAGTTTCGTATTTGGTTAATTTTTCTCAACAACTTTCAATCACCCCAATGACAAATGACTGGAATCCAAGCTTTCAACAGAAGAGAAGCATTCAAGTCAGTTTGCCTTCCACCAGTCTAAATACTGTTAAGAATAAAAAATCAGGACTAGATAGATAAATAAAATATTTGACAACCTTCTTAAAATAGCAACTATTTCGAAACCGGCTATACAGAGGAACCAAAGTGTCATTACCCTGTAGAGATTATTGCAAAGAAAGAACCTTCCGAAACCACCGTGGGTAACAAGTTCTTTCATCCTAAAATCAGATTAAAAAGATCCGGACAAAAAAGAAAAAGCGCAAAAATCTCCCCCCCCCCCCCCGCGCAAAAAAAAGCTCTCTATAACCTAGAACAAGTATACTCTGAACTGATCATTCAGCTCAGACGATACTAAGAAAAGCATCCATAGAGAAGCCACACGCACAATTTTGTCCGCAATGCCCCTTGTAGTTTTCATCTCATAAAATCTCACACTAAAACAGTTGAAATATTACTTAGAACGCAGCATGCGTGGATTTATAAGAGACTCGCTCATAGGAGGCCTCTTCACCGGGGAGGAGGCATGGGAGGTGCATGGGATTTTGCCATTCCCACCCACACAACAATTCCCACCGCAAGGATCACCCACCCAAGTATGTCGTACTTTAGGTCGCTGTTCTTTTTCTTCTTACTCTTTGTTGCCTGGGAAGAATAAAGGGACAATGAGCTGAACAGTGATAATATTAATTCCAAAACAGAAAAATCTGAGACAAAAGTTCCTGGTTAGTTTTTTTTTTTTTTTTTAACTTCTATGCAATTGATTCTTACTATCGCCGATGCACTTGTAGCATCATCATGTAAACAAAAAGCAGGGCAACATATAGTTTCCACATTTTTTTCTGGAAAAAAACCTCAGAGATTTATAGATAGCAAACGATTTGCTGTCCATCAGAGCATTCAATTACTTAAATTTGCTGAAGTACAAAAGACAAATCATAAGCTTACCCACACTATTATTTTTTTTTTCCATGTAAACTATATTACTGAGCAAGAAATCGATGGCACAAACACATTTCTAAAACTCAAACACGAAAACCACTCTCTTTCACACCAAAGAATGTGCACAGTTTACACAACTTTGCTCTAAATAGCTACAAGCAGTAAAGCATTTATTAGATACGTATGACGCCAAGTAGTACTATTGTCAATGAAAAATAATAAAATTTCCTAGTTAAATACTGTCAGCTGGAAGGATACTTTGTAAATTTAAAAACTAAAAAACTGCCGATGGCAATTTAAACCTGTTCATAAAAAATTGCTCAAAGAAAATATAGAGGTGCAATTTTGAAACTAAGTTACCACAGCAAAAAGGAAGCTGAAGTGACCGCCAACATTAACATAATTTACCATCCAAGAGTCATTAGCAAAGTTTAATACACAAAGAAGAGAAATAATTTCCAAAAACAGTAAATCAGATAAATCATTAGAGAAATAGCTAAAACACTTGTCTTCGACAACGAAAAGATGGACATAGTACCTTTGCACTTGAGGCAGAGGATGTCCCTTGTGTAGATTGTTGGCTGGCAATCTGCCTTTGGAGCTCTAAATGCAGTTCAGGTGCCTGCAAAAAGCAGGTATCAGTACAACAACAATAAAGGATATGCAAGAATAAGATGCACAACAACAAAAAAGAGCTGCATTAAATTTGCTAAAAGGGCTTCAGACCAACTGAGTGACATCTATATTTTATAAATTATTTATTTGCTGTCGATAATATGAGTTGCTAAAGATGTTTCAGCTCAACGGGACATAGGACTTTTGAACTGCCATAAAGAAAATCAACAACACATATATTAATAATGCATGCATATAGAAATAAGAGAGAAAATTGTCAACAAAAAAAAACCATTTTGAAGACAAAGATCAGAATGTAAAGAATAATATAATATCAATATGTGGTTGCACTATATAAACTTGCAGAAACTTTCAACTTCAAGAAACCAGCATAACAATGACAAATATAGGATATCGTATTTAATATGATGTAGAAAGGAATAATTAGAGACAGAAGAAAGGAAAGAATTAAGATAGAAGATCAGGATGAATGAAAAGGTGATGATTGATAGGCCCAAGGAAAGATAGTTTCTTTACATTAGCGACCTCAAGTTATGTATGCATTAACCTCTCCTCAATGAGAAGAAAAAACAAGAAGACAAATTATTGCCCTGCATGCTGAGATGTCTGTGCACGTAAGGGAGATTTGGAACACTATAGCCATCGAGATTATTAGGTGATATATACTCAAATGGAAAAAATATATTTATTAGCAATATTTGATCAAGTTCGTGAGGGAGAAAAAAAAAAACAGGTATCAACTAGAAGCCAACCCCATTATTTTGATTACAACTATCAACACATGTAAAATAAGTGATATAGCATCTGTCCGACTTCACTGCCAGTAGGGATCCTTCTATTGCCTGAAATATCTGATTTCTAAGTTCTAACTCAAGTATCTACTTCTAAAACTAATGCACAATTTTTTCCTTTTGATTTTTGAAAGAACTAACAAAAAATGTGCTCATCTCAGTGGGACTGTGACAGTAGGCATGCATTAAAATTCAACTGTCAGGATGCAAAGCATGCCATTTGGCCAACAAAAAAGAAAATTGATCCCCACAAGGAACCTATTTCATTTGCTGACGTGGCTCAAAGGGCAGTAAACTTACAAGGCACAATCAATTAACATAGCAGTTTTGATAAATACATATGTTTCTCACATTCGGTAACATATGATCTGCACACTGCTGATTGCATTTGAGAGAGCATGTCAAAAAAGTACATATGACCATGCAGGAGCACCTATATATTACATGTTACCCAAGATCCCAATCTTGTTCTTGCAAATTACATTGCAGAATGAGTAAATTTTGAGTTTTTGACTCATTCACAATCATGCTGTATGGGCCAATGTTTTAAATAGCAGCCGCTATGGCGGATTTTATGTGTCACCGCTACGCCATAATCTCTAAGGCAGAATTTAGTGGATCGGATTCATAGCGGCTGCTTTAGTGGCATAGGGCCCACAAAAGCGGCCGCTGCGGTAGGAAAGCGGGCGCTATGAGCCCAAAACTCAAAAAAGTGCAAACAAATTAAAACATCTAATCGGGCCGGGTTCTCAAGTGAAATAAAAAGATCAAACCCTGTTTCTAAGGCTTGCAATACTAAAAAAAGGAATGATTAGTTGTCATTTCTTCAAAATTATATGCATTTTTTATAAGGAACATAAACATATTAAGTTTGTTTTTATAAAACCCGCTATGGGTTCATAGAGCCCGCTATCCAGTTTCCGCTATGAGGCACTCGAAACACTATGTGCCCGCTATCCACTATTTACAACTTTGGTATGGGCAAAGAAAATAAACAAACGCTAAACCATAATTACAGCAGTATGACAAATACAAGAGATCAAATATTCAATTTAAAAAAAATGCAGCAACTACCAGTCAGTTAAATATTACATTTACACCAATGCCTTATCCTAAGATTCAGTTGAACAAATGAAAGAAAGAAAGTACCTTAGCTGATAGGTCCAATGACTTGATATACAGGTCATTTTCAGGTTCCTAAAGGAAAAAGGCAAAGCTCAATTTCTTACAAACCAATTATCAGCACAGAATCTAAGATGAATATGTAGATGATACCTCCTCAACAGCCTTCTGGAAACACTCAGTGGCCTTTGTGAAATAGCCGTTCGCCGCATCATGGTCAGGAGTATAAAAAGCATGGGAAGTGTAAGCATTTCCTAAGCACCAGAGAGCATCGTGCTTCCTGGGATTAATCTCCAACGCCTCCTCCAGCTTTGACATAGCATCTGTACAACTCAAATCATCAGAAAAGAAAAACCCCTATCTCAAAGCCAAAATTTTGCATAAAATACATAAAAATAAGATGAAAACGTTCATAACACAGTTGATATAGGACATTTTGAAAAACAGTATCCGAACTTTAAAATGAAAATTTTAATTTTACTACATAACCTTACAATTATTTTGAAGCCCGTTTGGAGTGTTATCGGAGTGGTATTTTCAGAAGAACAAATTTCTTAAAATTCCATCAACAGATTCCCTTCGAGGCAAAACCAAAAGCAGCAAATTAGCGTTTCTGCTTTTGGTCCTCAAAATTTTTGTTTTTGACTCGCGCTGCAGCGAAACACCAAACTTTTCAATCTGCCAAACACTCTACTAGACGTACTAGACGTGACAATTGCTGAAAGCATAAGCAGAAGCAGGCCCACACAGGCACATAATGGTATTCATAACTTTTTTCAATGGAAATCATAAGTTCTAACAGAAATTGACAGTACTTCTGAAATCAAAGTAACCATAAAGACAGGTAATAAATTCAAAAAATTACTAGTTCAGCATTCATTTAAAAAATGTACTGCAGTTGATAGTTCAGGTAAGTTCTGTACTTGTATTCATAAAAATTACTCCTTTTTTTTTAACTAAAAACATAGTTTCTAATCTCAACAATACAAATTCTATTACCTTCCACGTACTTCACAGCATCCGCCCCACTCTGAAACTGCGACAACTCAAGAAGAGCCCCTCCCCATCTCGTCAGGTTCTTCACAACAAAAACCCAACACAGATAAACAAATTAGGGTTCCGATCGATCAAAACATCGATTAAAACAAGGGGAAAAAAAGATGAAAAGTATGAGAAAGAGGGATCGAACGGGGGGTGGGAATGGGATCTCACGTCGGCGTCGAGGGGGTCGTCGGCGTAGCCAACCTCGGCGGTCTTGCGCGCGTGCTCGAAGAAGACGAGGCGATCGAAATCGTTCTGAGGCATCTCCATTTTCGATTCTGAGTTCGATCTAAGGAGAGGAGAACGAGGAGGAGGAGGAGAAAACGAGGGTTAGGGTTTTGGGGGCGGAGGAGGTGGGGGGGTTTTATATTGTGCGGGCGACGGAGAGATTTGGCGCCACGAGGACGACGCGCTCGTCGGAAGTAAAGCATTGGATTCGGGTCGAGGCTCGGGTCGGGTGCTTCGCCCGGTAACTTTACACCGCTTACTTTGAATACGTTTATTATTTATCGTAGAGATAACTCTAGCGAAATAGCGGGTAAAGGGTATGCGGGCGCGGCGGTGATTTTACCTCGGTTCAGGTGTTTTTGATACTTTGCTGAGATATTGTACACCACTAGATTTGTGAGTAGTGTAATTAGATAATTTTAACTAGTAACGAAATTAATCCGAACTATTCACAAGCAAATATCCACTTTGTAAGTTTTCGTTATCATTTAATTTCAACGACATAAAACTGTTTATATATACGGAAACAAAATTTGAGTAATATTTCTATACATCATTTAAATTCTAGCCATTTATTTTTTAAAAATTAACGACTAAGATGCATTTTAATTTTTTAAGAATCTGTTATTGAAATACGGTACCACTTGGTAGGATTAAAAGAGTATTTGTGTCTTATCTTTAGAAAAGAGTATTATGAACTTTTTACAATTAAGTGACCCATCATCACACCCCCACCTTTAGATGGGTGGGGGTGTGAGATGTATACCCCTTACGGGTGTACACATAGCATTTTCCTTCAGATGGGAAGTCGATCTGGAATCTATATAAAGGGGTACTGGTCCTGCCACCTACTTATGTGCATTTGCATTCTGGTAAGATTATTCATCAAATTCACACCATACGGAAGAGTGCCTGAGAAAGGAGGAGAAACCAGATTACTTAGTTCGGTCGGTACGGTTTAGTATTGCAACCGAATCTCTTGCTTCCGCTGTTTAATCAAGAATTCATTTCGATGGCGCTCTGTAAGTTATTTTACAGTTTTATTTATGATCCTGAATATTGGTATAAATTGATTTAATATTTTATGCCATATAAATTCCATCAATTGGTATCGGAGCATAAATATAGGTACCGTTTGATTCGGGGATAAGAAAAATTTTGTTATACCGGGAATAGGTATAGATTATGGTATTAGCAGGAATTAGTGTAAATTTGTGTTTGGTTGGATTTATGAGTTATACCGGGTTTAAAGAAAATTGTGTTTGGTAAATTATATAGGAATAAAGAGAATAAGATGAATAAGAAAAAATTGTGTTTGGTTGAGTATAGAGGAATAAGAAGAATTGAGAGGGGATAATTATGTGTTTTGACTATTTTGCCTTTTAAAATAAAGTTTAAATGGGAGTAAACATTTTAATTTTTAAATTTATATAAATTTTTAAAAATACATAATAAAAATTAAAGTTTAAGTGGGAGTAAAAATTTTGAATGAGAGTAAATAAAAATTAATTTTTAAATTTTAAGTGGGAGAAAAAATTTTAATTTTTAAATTTATATAAAATTTAAAAAATTTATAAAATAATTGTATAAATTTTATAAATTTAAAATTAATATTTTTTTTTTCAAAAATGAAATAAAATAAAATTTTTAGATTTATTAAAAAATAAGTTAAAAAAATAATATTTATTAAATAAAAAATTTTAAATTTCAAAATTTATAAATTTAAATATCTTTTAAAATTTAAAAATTCTAATTTAAAAAAATTAAAAGACTAATTTTTATTAGTGTATGGAAAAAAAAGGAAAAAAAAAAAAGAAAAAAGAAAAAAACAAAGTACCGTGGAGAGAGAGAGAGGGTGCAGAGAGAGAGAGGAAAGTTGGATGAAGATAGGTGACAGGGGGGCCTCGATCCCCGTGCCAAATTTCCCATCCCAGGCAATTCCAGGTAGGGGTGGGAATTCCAATTCCCACCCCCATCCCCCTACTCCAGATCAATTGGAATTCGAATTCCATCTATCCTTATCCCCGTTTGGGTATGGAAACGGGGATAAGGGGGTTATTCCCCCTTTATCCCCGTTACCAAACGGGGCCTAAACCCTAAACCCTAAACCCTAAAACCCTAAACCCCTAAACCCTAACCCCTAAACCCCTAACCCTAAACCCTAAACCCTAAACCCTAATAAAACCCTAAGTACCGTTTGGTTCGAGGATAAGAAAAATTTTGTTATACCCGGGATAGGTATTGATTATGGTATTAGCAGGAATTAGTGTAAATTTGCGTTTGGTTGGGTTTATGAGTTATACCGGGATTAAAGGAAATTGTGTTTGGTAAATTATATAGGAATAAGGAGAATAAGATGAATAGGAAAAAATTGCGTTTGGTTGAGTATAGAGGAATAAGAAGAATTGAGAGGAGATAATTATGTATTTTGACTATTTTGCCCTTTAAAATAAAGTTTAAATGGGAGTAAAAATTTTAATTTTTAAATTTATATAAATTTTAAAAAATTTATAAAATAATTGTATAAATTTTATAAATTTTAAATTAATAATTTTATTTTTTCAAAAATGAAATAAAATAAAATTTTTAGATTTATTAAAAAATAAGTTAAAAAAATAATATTTATTAAATAAAAAATTTTAAATTTTAAAATTTATAAATTAAATATCTTTTAAAAAATTCTAAGTTAAAAAAATAAAAAAACTAATTTTTATTATTATAGTGTATGGAAAAGAAAGGAAAAAAAAAAGAAAAAAGAAAAAAAAAGTGCCGTGGAGAGAGAGAGAGAGAGGATGTGCAGAGAGAGAGAAAAAAATTTAAAATTTTTAAAATTTAAAAATTTAAAATTTTTAAATTTTAAATTATAAAATTAAATTTTAAATTTTAAATTTTAAATTTTAAATTTTAATTTTTAAATTTTAAATTTTAAATTTTAATTTTTAATTTTTAAATTTTAAATTTTAGATTTTAAAATTTAAAATTTTAAATTTTTAAAATTTAAAAATTCTAATTTAAAAAAAATAAAAAAACTAATTTTTATTATTAGTATGGAAAAGAAATAAAAAAAAAAAAGAAAAAAGAAAAAAAAAAGCGTGGAAAGAGAGAGAGGATGAGAGCCTCGATTCTTGCGCCCCTTCTTGTATTCCAGCGGGTTCCAGCGTGGGGTGGGAATCCGAATTCCCACCCCGATCCCCGTTATACTGGAAAAGCAGGAATTTCAATTCCTGCTTTTCCGGTTCCCGTTTGGGAACAGATACGAAAATAAAGGGGATATTCCCCCTTATTCCCGTTACCAAACGCCCCCTAAACAAATGGCTATGCTAATCCTCCGGGCGGGCCTGGATTGGGTCGGCCCAGCCCAGCCCGTTATGGGCCCCTAATTTGTTATCCTGCTAGAAGAAAAGCAAGGCCCATCCATGTTGGGCCAGGCCCGGCCCAGTCTGGCCGCGCCGGGCCGGGCCCCTCCTGTTTGGGCCGGGACGGGCCGGGCCGGGCCCCTCCGGTTCGGTCCGGGACGGGCCGGGACGGGGCGGGCCGGGACGGGGCGGGCCGGAACGGGACGGGCCGGGCCGGTCTTGGCCGGGCCGCACCGGGCCTGCCCGGCCGGGCAGGGCCGCGCCGCGCCAGGCTGGGCCGGGCCGCGCCACGCCGGCGCCACGCGGCGCCACGCGGGGGCCACGCGGCGCCACGCGGGGGCCACGCGGGGCCACGCGGGGGCCACGCGGGCGCCACGCGGGCGCCACGCGGCGGCCACGCGGGCGCCACGCGGGCGCCACGCGGGCGCCACGCGGCGGCCACGCGGGCGCCACGCGGCGGCCACGCGGGCGCCACGCGGCGGCCACGCGACGGCCACGCGGGCGCCACGCGGGCGCCACGCGGCGGCCACGCGGGCGCCACGCGGCGGCCACGCGGCGGCCACGCGGGCGCCACGCGGGCGCCACGCGGCGGCCACGCGGGCGCCACGCGGCGGCCACGCGGCGGCCACGCGGGCGCCACGCGGGCGCCACGCGGGCGCCACGCGGGCGCCACGCGGCGGCCACGCGGGCGCCACGCGGGCGCCACGCGGGCGCGTGGCGCCACGCGGCGGCCACGCGGGCGCCACGCAGCGGCCACGCGGGCGCCACGCTGCGGCCGTGGCGTTGCGCGCCGGGCCGGGCGCCGACGGGCCGGGCCGCGTCCGACCGGACCGGGCTGGGCCGCGTCCGACCGGACCGGGCCGGGCCGCGTCCGACCGGACCATGCCGGGCCCCGACGGACCGGGCCGCGTTCGACCGGACCGGGCCCTGACGGGCCGGGCCGCGTCCGACCGGACCGGCCCGCGCCGCGCCGGACCAGGCCGGGCCGTGCTTCGTCGGGTCGGGCCGGGCCGGGCCTCTTCGGGCCGGGCCGGGCCCCGTCAGGCCGGGCCGGGCCGCGGCGGGCCGTACAGCGTCGGGCCGGGTCGGGTCGGGCCGGGCCGGATTTCGCCGCGTCAGGCCGCGCAGCGCCGGGCCGGGCCACTCCTGGCCGGGCCGGTCCGGGCCGCGCCGGTCCGGGCCGCGCAGGGCCATTAATATATATATATATATATATATATATATATATATATATATATATATATATATATATATATATATATATATATATATATATTAATTAAAATTTTGAGGCATATAAAATTTTAAATAGATATAAATAAACTAAGATACATTTATTTTCATATATTTTTTAAAAATACATATTAAGTATGCGTCTTTTAAATAAATGTATCTAAGAAATCAAATTTTATTTCCCTATAATTTTTTTTTTTTTTAAGTTACTTATGTCCTTATCATCTTAAAAAATTTAAATATATATTTTTTGAAGTTACTTATTTTCCGAATTTTAAATTTTAAATTTAAAATAACAAACTTTAAATTTTAAATTTTAAATTATAAAACTTAAATTCGAGTATTTAAAATTTCAAATTTCAATTTTAGATCTTAAAATCGAAAATGAAAATTTAAATTTAGATTTAAAAATTGAACTTTAAAATTGAAATTTAGATTTAAACATTTAAAGTCATATTTTAAATGAAAATATAAAATTTTAAATTTTTTCAAAATTTAATTTTAATATTTGAATTTTAAAATTTCTAATTAACATTTTAAAATTAGAATTTAAAATTTAAATTTAGATTTTGAATTTGAATTATACAACTGATGCTTATTGTATTTAGTGGGCCGTCATTGAATAATTCTTTTTTTATTTATTTGCTAAATGGGTCAAGATTTTAAAAATTTTTAAATCAAATTTATCATATATAAAAAAACAGGCCGGCCGAGTTCGCTAATTTAATTTTTAAATTTATTTATTTTTTTATAATTCTCAATTGATTTAATTAAATATATTTTATTTTTATATTAAATATATAAGATTCTTAAAATGTGTTTTTAGGGATAGAATTGGATCTAGGGAGGAGATCATACTGAATTATTTATTCTTTGTATATCTTCTAGAAAAAAATCCATTAAAAACGATAACAATGTGAAATTTTATCAGCTCCCAAATCCCAATGTCATCTTTTGGAAAATTACGCCCAAACTAGTTTCGCCGGAATTGGATTTTCCTGACCGGGGGCCAATGGGTCTAGGCAAGCCCATCATGGTCCTAATAAAGCTGGGCCGTACATCAGATTTGCCTTAGTTACTTTTGAGTTGTCCTAATCATTTTATACTGGCTAATTAAGAGAATTATATAATCTTATATAAAAATTATGAATTAAAGTTTTTAATTATATATATATTTTTTCCTGTCATTTTTTTTTAAAAAATGTATTCAAATAATTTTTTTAATAAATTCTTTTAAGTTATGCGAAAATAATTTTTTAATATTTATACTTTTTTTAAACTCTTATTTAAATACTTTTTTAATTTATTTTCTTAAGTTTTAAATTATTTTTCAACCATAATAGCTTTTTAGTTAAAGTTTTAGATTTTTAAAAATACAAATTCCTAAAACCTCCAAAAAAAAAAAAAAACAAAAAAAACTAAGCCCAGGATGGACCGTGCTACTATGTCTGATGGCCCAAACTTGGGCTCAGCCCGATTTTTTTGGGCTAAAATAAATAGAGTGAAAAACAGAGGAAGAGTAGATGACCTTCCATTTCCAACAATTATCTGCACATGAAAAAACAGCTGAAGCCAACATAAGCAACAAAAAAGTAGGTATATCATCAATCACAAGATCCACAACTCATTAAGGCATGTAGATTTAATAATGAGATAAACTGTAATAAAAAAAATATATTGATGTGACATTCTGGAATTCCAAAGAAAGCTAAAAGAAATGGCATAAGTTTTAGCTACAGCATTCAATAGAAGTAAATTTCATGAGAACCTCTTTCTTATGAGTTTCGATCAGCTCGAGTTGTCGCTCCAAGCTATTTTGTGTCTCAACAACTTTTGCCACCTCAACCTTCAAACAAGTAGCAAGCTTAATATCAACCCTTGATCTCCAATATCAAGAAAAGCAAAATTTACTACACCATCATAGAAATCCATGCATGAATTTATAAGCTTAATTATAGATGTGATACATTCAGTAAGCACTCAAAAAAGAGACATTTTTTGTTTTCTGAATTTTTTTTATTGATCCCGCAAATCTAGGTCCAAACTATAGACAAATACTTGTACTACTATCTACTGTTAAAGAATATAAAACAGCCGTTGTTCTCCAATAGCTTAAGCTACTAGAGAATGACTGCTTCATCAATGCTTCAGATGCCTGCATGCAAGAAGTTGGTCGAACACTCTGCCCTACTAAATAACTTCTTATTATGCTTATTTTACACAATAGCTCATAACATGTCAACCAATGTCCCACAGAAATATTTACTGATCTATAATAATAGTGCTGTGTAACACCCCGGACGATCCGCAATCGCCGAGGATGAGATTTCTCTGAGGTTGATATGGCGGTGAGGATGATGGGTGATCAACGCAGCTTCGGGAATGGATCTATGGTATGGATCCGGGGGGGAAATGATGAAGGAGATGAGAGAATAGAAGAGAATTGAGCTGAGGATTGGGAAGAGGAGGAGAGGGATTGAGGAGAGAGAAACAGGGAGAAACAGTTGGGAAATGTTGTTTGTATATTCGTTATCTCGTTATCCCTTTACAACTGTATTTATACTATTGTACTTAAGGACCAATCTGTAATTACTAAGTAGTAAAGGCCTTATGCGAAATGGGCTACAATGTATCTCTGGAGCTTCGGTTGGGCTTCCTTGGGCTTCCATTGCAACCGTTTCCTAGGCCTCCTGTAACCGCCCCAACAACCTTGCACCCGTTGATGATTACGCAGCCCACTCGATCCATGCTTCAACAAATATCTTCGCCAGCTGTCTGACACTCCACCTTCCCTCTGCTGCTTCATCAATGCACCTCGGGAACCTTGGAGCTCCAGAGACTTCTCCTTCCTCCTCTCGCTAGCTTACTCTCCAAGCTTCCTCCCAGCACCAAGTTAGTGTGGCTTCTCCCTCAGTGACCCCCTCTATCTCCTCTCTACCAAGTTCTCTCCTCTACTCCTTACTGATCCCCTTAGCTATGTAACAATACTTCCCTCTTCAAATGATCCTTGTCCTCAAGGATCAAAACCCGGAAACTGCTTCTTGAGTCTCCAGTAATCTTCCCATGTAGCTTCTTCAGGCTTCAGATTACTCCAAGTTACCAATACTTGAGTGATGGCGCGATTACCCTTGGGCGCTAACCTTCTGCTTATTATCCGCTCTGGATGGGCTAACAACTGGCCTTCTTGATCGACCACCGGTTCCCCCGCCGACAGTTGCTCAGATTTAGGTGCCCCTTGCTTAAGCTGAGAAACGTGGAAGACAGGGTGCACCTTGGATCCTTCAAGTAAGCAAAGTTTGTAAGCAACTGGCCCGATCTTCTCCAAAATCTGGTAAGGCCCAAAATACCTTGAACTGAGCTTCATACATCGACGCAGAGCAATACTCTTCTGGCGGTAAGGCTGAAGCTTGAGATATACCATCTCTCCCACTTGGTAACTCTTGTCTACTCTCTTCTTATCAGCATTTTGTTTCATCCTGTGTTGCGCCTCCTGTAGTCTTTCCCTTAGCACTTGTATCATGTGGCTCCTTTCTACCCCCCACTCTTGAACCGAAGGATGTAGATCCTCATTTAAAGATGCCATGAAGTGTGCTGGGGGAACATACCCGTATAGGGCATGAAATGGGGATGTTCCTAAGGCGGAGTGGTGTGTAGTATTATACCACCACTCTGCCAGGGATAGCCATTTGTGCCATTTTCGAGGGTGTTCCGAGCACATACAACGTAAGTAAGTTTCAAGACATCGGTTTACCCTTTCGGTTTGCCCATCTGATTGGGGATGATAGGCTGTACTCATCTGCAATTTGACCCCCACCAATTTGAAAAGATCTTGCCAGAATTGGCTCGTGAAAATTTTATCCCTATCAGAAATTATACCCTCAGGTAATCCATGTAGTTTATATACCAGATTGAAGAATAGTTTAGCCACCTCTGGAGACGAGTAAGGATGAACAAGAGATCCAAAGTGTGCATATTTAGTGAACTTATCAACCACCACTAGTATAGTGTCCTTGCCTTCTGAAAGTGGTAGACCCTCTATAAAGTCCATACTAACCATCTGTCAAGCCTGCGAAGGAATTGGCAATGGTTGTAGTAATCCTGCATAAGGAGTACCATCAATTTTATTTTTTATGCAAGTTTCACAAGATTTCACAGCCCCTTCTACATCTTTCTTCATTCCTGGCCAATAGAAGATCTGCTTAATCCTCTTATAAGTATTGTCTACACCAGAGTGCCCCCCTAGAGATGATGAATGTAACTGATTAATCAACTCCTCTCTCAATTTCCCATGGTTACCCAAGTACAGTCTTCCCTGATACCTCAGAATACCCTGCTGGTAGGAGTAATTAGGTTGGGAACTGGGTTGTAGTAGTAGTGCTGTAATGAGGGATTGTAATTGGGAATCCCCTTCGTAGCTATCAGTAACCTCCTTTGACCAAGTAGGCACAGCAGTAGATATTGCCAGTAGTTGCCCCTCTGCCTTTCCTCTTCTAGATAAAGCATCGGCCGCCAGATTTTCTTTACCCTTCCTGTAGTTGATACTATACTCTAATCCCATAAGCTTAATCATACCCTTTTGCTGTATAGATGTGGTAATCCTTTGTTCCAATAAGAATTTTAAACTCTGATGATCTGTTTGGATTATAAAAGCCTTGGGACTTAAGTAATGTTTCCATTTTTCCACAGCCAACAGGATAGCCAAAAATTCCTTCTCATAAGTAGATAAACCCATGTTTTTAGGGCTTATAGACTTGCTAAGATAAGCCAGGGGTTTGCCCTCCTGTGACAGCACAGCTCCCATCCCCTGATCACAGGCATCCACTTCTATAACAAAAGGTTTATCAAAGTCTGGCATAGCTAACACAGGTGCTGTAGTCATCACCTTCTTGAGCTTCTCAAAAGCTTGCTGAGCCTCATTAGTCCATAAAAATTTGTTATTCTTTAACAACTCAGTGAGGGGTTTACTCAATCCACCATAGCCTTTAATAAATTTCCTGTAATACCCCGTAAGACCTAGGAATCCCCTTAACCCCTTGATGTTAGTAGGCTTGGCCAATCCACCATAGCTGATATCTTCTCTGGGTCTGTTGCTACCCCTTCCCTAGTAATGATATGACCCAAGTACTCAACTTGTTTTTGGCCAAAGAAACATTTAGTCCTTTTAGCATATAATTGATGCTTCTTTAATAACTCCATCACTGACTCCAGATGCCCAAGATGATCCCTTAAGCTAGAGCTGTAGATTAGGATATCATCAAAAAACACTAACACAAACTTCCTGAGGAAAGGTTTTGAAATGTCATTCATTAGGCCTTGGAATGTAGCGGGGGCATTGGTTAGGCCAAAGGGCATGACTAAGAACTCATAATGGCCTGCATGAGTCCTAAAAGCAGTTTTATGAATGTCCTCCTCCTTCATCCTGATCTGGTGGTACCCTGACCTTAGATCAATTTTAGAAAAGAATTGTGAACCTCCCAATTCATCTAACAGATCATCTATAATTGGTATGGGGAACTTGTCTTTGATTGTATCCCTGTTTAGCTGCCTGTAATCTATACACATTCTCCATGAATGATCTCTTTTTTTAACTAACAGCACTGGTGAGGCATAAGGACTGTTGCTGTTTTGTATAATAGAATTCTGGAGCATTTCTGCTACTTGCTTCTCAATCTCCTCTTTCTGCTCATGACTATGTCTGTAGGGTCTAATATTGACTGGATTAGAACCTGACTGTAAAGGAACTTTGTGGTCATGGCTCCTCTTGGGGGGCAGACCCTTGGGTTCTTGAAAAACTGGTGAATACAAATCCAATAGTTCATTAACTTCTTTGGGAACCTGCTCCTTTTCTTTACCCTGATCACTCACTAAGTGCCCAATAGCACAGCAATGACCCTGCAGTCCTGCTTTGTACCATTGTCTTGCCCCAATAGATTTGAGCTTAGCCTGCTCTACCATTCCTTGAACTGTTACAGATTTGCCCTCTTTATTGAAAGTCACCGAATGATTACCATAATCAAATGTGACGTTCCCACATTTTCTAAGCCAATCAATGCCCAAGATCATACTAGACCCATCGAGTCTAATTACTCTTAGGTCTGTCTGATAAATTTCTCCATGCATCTTCCATTTAAAGTCTGAACATTTGAGCTTGCTCATCACCTTGTGACCATTAGCAACAGTCACAATGAGGGGAGTTGCTACAGATATAACTGCTTTAACTTCTTTAGCTACTTGAAAATCAATGAAGCTGTGAGTACTTCCAGTGTCAATTAAATGACTTAAGATTTACCCCCACTCTCTCCCTGTACTTTAATGGTTTCATGTAACACTTCTCCACTTAAAGCATGCACAGAAATTCCCATTTCTTCAGGTGTTGTTTCCTCTATTAATTCCTCCTCTGCCCAGTCATCCTGTAGCATTGTCTAATCAAAAACTTCTTCCACCTCTGGTTCCCCCTCTATCTGATTGACTGCTCTACCCTGGCATTGATGACCTGGCTGGTATTTATCCCCACATTTGTAACACAATCCTGCTGCCCCTTCTTTGTTCAAATAACTGTCTGTTAAACCCAGGTTGTCCTTCAGAGTTTCTATTACCATTCCACTTACTAATGTTAACTTGTCCAGTTCCCATCTTGGTAGTGAAAGGTTTAGGAGTGGGATAACCTTGAATTTGACTACCCCTGTTGGTTTGATGAACAACTTTGGCCTTCTCCACATCATGGCCAGTGCTTGTTCATGAAGCTTAGCCTGTTCATAGACTTCCTCCAGTGTCTGTGGGTTTGATAGGTCTATGAATGGCACCAACTCTTCTTTAAGTCCACTTATATAGCTTTGTATAAAATGGTCTTCACTCAATGTTGGGTTAATATAGATCATCCTAACTCTTAATTCTTCAAATTTCTCTTGATATTTCTCCACAGAGAATGTCTGGACCAACTTATTAAACTCTCTTACCAACTTTTTCATAGTAGCTCCATCAAACCTCCTGTTCACTGCTTCACATAGCTCCTCCCAAGTGAGATTAGGTTTGTCCAACAGATAACCTTCTTTCTGTGAGCCTTCCCACAAAAATGTAAAGTAGCCACTTCAATCCACTGCTCTTCAGGAATTTGGTAGAGTTTAAAATACTGCTCACTCTACTTAACCATTCTCTAGGCTCTTCTCCTCCAAAAGTGGGGAAATCCAATTTTGGGTGTGGGATGTAGTAGGAACCCTTCTGATTCACACTTCCAGTAAAATTATCATGATTTAATGATGGGTTTGGCAAGATGCCTTTTCCCTTGTCTTCTCTCACAGTTGTTCTGACACTGCTATTGTAAAAGTATCATTGGTTGGTTTATTTTCCTTGAATGGTTGGAATGAGTAAGTAGGTGAATTAGTGACAGTTGAATGGGCGCTAAACAGTTTGAGCAACTGCTCATGCCTTTGTTGTCCTTCTTTCTGTATCTCATCAAGTTGTTGCCCCACAGTTCCCAATTTATTGTTATATTCCAACTCAAACTGTTGAAACTTAGTCTCCAACACTTGATTACATTCTACAGCAAGATTTTGCACTGTCTCCTCCACCAGCCTAAGGTGATCATTCAGATCTTTGAGTCTTGTTTCCCTCAGCTATTTCTTCAAGATATATTTCCTCACAATTATATTTAAATTTCGAACCCTTCTTCTTCCCTATCTTGAACTGGATTAAGCTAACTGGCTATTGGTTGGGGAACGATACTCTCCACCAATTGGTAATGCTCAACTATGGCTATATTTGCTATGTGCAATATCCTAAATGGGATTGGTTCAGATATTACCTCACTGATGCTTTACTTTGTCGAGAATACAGATTCCAGTAAGAACAGCTCCACTTGGAATCGATGTAGCCCTTTGAATTAGAGCAGATCCTTGCGATTGCTCTTGGATCTACTTGTGGATGATCGCCTCAATTACTCGCCCCGATCCACACAATTCGCTCCCAGATCTGGTTAATAAGGGTAACTGCTCGATTGTTGCCTAGTTACCTTGTTGAAATGTGGGTTTTTCACTGGTTGCCTCGATCTACGGTTGCTTATTGTGTAATTGTGCCTCGATCACTGTTGCTTGTTGCCTCGATCTCTGATTGCGCAGTTCTTCACGATCCCTGAGATCGGACTGCTCTGATACCCACTTGTAACACCCCGGACGATCCGCAATTGCCGAGGATGAGATTTCTCTGAGGTTGATATGGCGGTGAGGATGATGGGTGATCAACGCAGCTTCGGGAATGGATCTATGGTATGGATCCGGGGGGATAATGATGAAGGAGATGAGAGAATAGAAGAGAATTGAGCTGAGGATTGGGAAGAGGATGAGAGGGATTGAGGAGAGAGAAACAGGAGAAACAGTTGGAAATGTTGTTTGTATATTCGTTATCTCGTTATCCCCTTTACAACTGTATTTATACTATTGTACTTAAGGACCAATCTGTAATTACTAAGTAGTAAAGGCCTTATGCGAAATGGGCTACAATGTATCTCTAGAGCTTCGGCTGGGCTTCCTTGGGCTTCCATTGCAACCGTTTCCTGGGCCTCCTGTAACCGCCCCCAACAACCTTGCACCCGTTGATGATTACGCAGCCCACTCGATCCATTGCTTCAACAAATATCTTCGCCAGCTGTCTGACACTCCACCTTCCTCTGCTGCTTCATCAATGCACCCTCGGGAACCTTGGAGCTCCAGAGGACTTCTCCTTCCTCCTCTCGCTAGCTTACTCTCCAAGCTTCCTCCCCAGCACCAAGTTAGTGTGGCTTCTCCCTCAGTGACCCTCCTCTATCTCCTCTCTACCAAAGTTCTCTCCTCTACTCCTTACTGATCCCCTTAGCTATGTAACATGCTGTCAGAAACAACAATATTGCTATGACAAACTGATAAAGAAAAAAGTACTGCAATGATAAGAGATTTTTCTAACTCAAAAACTTTACCCACCTCAAGCCTAATTAGGACATTCCGATTTTGCAGAATTCTCTTGGTCCCATTTAGCTATTGCAGTAGCTTGTTTTCGGAACTTTGCAGTGCGCTCTTGTAGCTCATTGTTCCAATCCTAATAATCTGCCATCATTAAGCAAACGAAGAGGACAGAGAAGTTGGAAACATCAGAAACAAAATTAAATTCAATACGACTCTGCTAAATAAAACATTATCCGAGCAACTGAACAACACGAGAAGAAATTCTCAAACCAGGAAAATAATAGGACAGACAGAAAGTCTAGCACAACGATCCAACAAGAATACTTCTGCTATCAAAATAGTAAAGATAATACCTCATCGACAACTTTTCCAGCAATCTCTGATGGCAGGCTTTTGGAGCTTGGGAATGTTGTTGAAGTTGGTTGAGGTTGTAGGTCTAGCGTCCACATCAAGAGCCTCAATAGTCCATAATATTGCAGGACCATTAGCTAACACGTCTTTCTAATCCAACTTTTTGAGCACCGTGTGTAACACATGTAAGAAAGTAACATGAAAATGACTCTGATATTTAAGTCTATAGATCCTCCCTATCCTTTACTAAAAATCTAGACAGCAAGACTGATTGTAGGAGCAAAGTGGAGCTTATTGACTTAAATAAGGGCTGAAAACAAAAAAAAAAAAAAACCACGACTCTGATAGACTTTGCTTGGATGTAGCAGGAACAAACTAAACAAAGGTTATAGCACATATGCATGTATTTATTATACTATAAAAAAGGAAAATATAAGCAGATGCTAATTAATCTGATTTTGGATTCATTTGTAAAATATCAAACAACGTATATCAACTTTCTCTGAGAAGCACGATTCCAAAACTGCAATCATTTTAGTTCTCTATATATATATATATATATATATATATATATATATATATATATATATACACAACACAACACACACACACACAAATCTCAAACTATATATGCAGATGCTAATTAATCTGATTTTGGATTCATTTGTAAAATATCAAACAACATATAGCAACTTTCTCTGAGAAGCACGATTCCAAAACTGCAATCACTTTACCTTAGTAGTAATTTCTGTGTCATCATATACTTTCTTGCATATTCGCTAGATAACAACGAATAGAACTAAGCATTTCTTCGAACAGTTCGACACACTGCAATTTAACAAACAAACCATTAATAGTGACTAAGAGACTAGCTAACAACAAAGGCATATCATGAAGTGACTAAAAGAGTAGCACAAAAACATCAGTAAATTTGGAAGTACTCCCCTACAAAGTATTGCTGTCAAAAAAATCAAGAGAATCGCCCATACAAAACATACTGCAATTTCATTTGTTAGCAAAATTTAGGGAAAATTTGGGTGTGTTTAGCAGCAATTACACGGGCGTACAAGGTGGTAAGTTTAGGTTATGGCGATTCCCAACCACCAAAGCACTAGTGCTAAACACATGAAGAACTTTCTTGCAGGTGAAGAATTGCGGCAATTCAGCAGTAGTAGTATATGTAGATAGTAGTGATAGTAGCAGCAGCAGCAGCATAATGAGTGGCTCACACAGGAGGTGGTGGTGGTGGTGGTAGTGGTAAATGTGCTGCTTCAAGTGCAGCAGCAGCAGTAAGCATGTACTGCTTCGTGTAGGTAGTAGTGTTAGCAGCAGCAGCAACAGCATAATGTAGTGCTTTAATGTAGTGCTTTATGTAGGCGGCGGTGGTGTAGTAGTAGTGTAGTGCTTCATGTAGCAGTGGCAACATGATGTAGTGCTTTCTGTCTCTTCAAGTAGGTAGTAGTGGCAGCAGCAGCATAGATGTAGTCTTCATGTAGCAATAGT
>CM055074.1:4898164-4957907 GCA_029204045.2 Tillandsia leiboldiana | reverse complement strand
GGAAAATGAAATACAAAGATCAATAGATGTTTGAAATCCCAAATATGTAGATAATATTTCTAGACAATCTGTTGAAGAGAGTGGCTCTTTGAGCATCTTTCTTTAAAATCCCACCTTATACCAACCTTGAAATTTGACAGAGTCAAGTATTTCAACATGCATTTTACTTAATCAAAAATTTGAACAACCATGCTTGGTATACATGTGGTAGCTGCACACAATACTCGGACGACCGAGGTGGTAGCTCTTCCTCCATGTGGTGGTAGTTTTCACACTCCTCATTGGGATGTAACTCTTCCACATCTTTTGAGCATTTTACATTATCTTTGACTCCCCCTCAATTGGCTATCAATTATTTAAGATATAAAGTATTCAACCAAAAATTGATCTCGATTTCATACTCGACTAAACAGTCAAATAAGATAATGACTATACCAAGAGATCATTGAGAGAGAAATTGACTTTGATCACTTTAGAAGATGATTTAATTACCATAAACGATCATTGCAACAAAGAATATTATGATGGCAAAAGCATAATAAATTTCTAAATGTGTGAACAGATGCAATTAAAGTCAATTATGATCTATGCTCAATTAATATCCTATGTATAAAACATAGATAATGAAAAAACAAAACAAATACAAAACCTATTTAAGCAAAGGTTTCAAAAAGAAGTTATTTCAAAGAAAGCATACCAATTGCTTTTCGTAAATGAATAAAACGTTTTGATCCAAAGGTTTTGTTAAAAAGTCAGCTATTGATCTTCAGTTGAAATATATGAAAGTTGAAGAGTATTTGATTCAACTAGCTCTCTAAGAAAATGATATCTAAGTTCAATATGTTTTGTTCTAGAGTGCAACACAGGGTTTTTAGAAATGTTAATTGCACTTGTGTTGTCACAAAGAATTGTTACCGAAGATGCTGAAATGCGGAAGTCACTCAATACGCTTTTCATCCAAATGAGTTGAGTTGAGCAACTTCCAGCTGAAATGTATTCCGCTTCGGCAGTCGAGAGTGCTATGCAATTCTGCTTTTTACTGTGCCATGCAACAAGGCAATGGCCAAGATAGAAGCATGCACCACTCGTGCTTTTCCGATCATCCACTGATCCTGCCCAATCGGCATCTGAGTATCCAACAATGTCCAGACTTGTTCCCATAGGATACCAAATTCCGAAATTAATTGATCCTTTGATGTACCGGATGATCCGTTTCACCGCTTTCAGGTGAACCTCCTTTGGTGCTGATTGATATCTCGCGCAAATCCAACACACTAAAGGATATATCCGGGCGACTAGCCGTGAGGTAAAGTAGACTTCCAATCATACTTCTATACAGTTTCTCGTCTACATTCTCACTATGTGATTCACTTCCAAGTCCCTTGTGGCTAGTTCCCATTGGAGTTGGAAAATCTTTACAATTTTCTAGATCAAACTTTTTGACCAACTCCAGTGCATACTTGGATTGACTCAAGTGAATACCTTCATCATTTTGTTTAATTTGCAATCCAAGAAATAAGACAGTTCGCCCATCATGGACATCTCAAATTCGCTTTCCATGGTCTCCGCGAATTTAGAAGCATCATTATCTTTTGTTGCACCAAATACAATGTCATCGACATAGATTTGTGCTACAATGAAATTATTTTGATAATGCTTCACAAAGAGAGTCCTGTCAGCTCCCCTCGAGTATAGCCCTCTCCAAAAGGTGCTTTGTTAACCTTTCGTACCATGCTCGCGGTGCTTGTTTCAGACCGTAAAGAGCCTTTTTCAAACGAAAAACATGGTTAGGTTGTTTATGATCTACAAAACCTTTCGGTTGAGCTACATAAACTTCCTCATTTAAAAACCCATTTAGAAATGCGCTCTTGACGTCCATTTGAAATAATTTGATTTAAAATGACAAGCAATAGCAAACAATATACGAATGGACTCGAGTTAGCTACAGGGCGAAAGTTTCGTCAAAGTCTATACCTTCTACTTGAGAGTAGCCTGAGCAACTAGTCGTGCCTTGTTCCTGATGATAGTACCATCTTCATCTTTCTTGGTGTGAAGATCCATTTGGTACCTATCACATTATGTTGCTTTGGAGGCTTCGTTAATTCCCAGATTGTTTCGCTCAAATGATGGAGCTCTTCTGCATTGCTTTAATCCAGTAGTCATCCTGAAGAGCTTCATCTATTGTCTTTGGTCGATTAAAGATACGTAGCAAGCAATCCGCAAACCAACTGCCTTCGAGTTCAACCTTCTTGTGGATCTCCAATGATGTTCGATTGGATGATCCTTGGAGATGTGAAATCAATTTTATTCACTTAAATTGTTTTTTTTTTTTTTAAGTTACTTATGTCCTTATCATCTAAAAAAATTTAAAATATATATTTTGAAGTTCTTATTTTCCGAATTTTAAATTTAAATTAAATAACAAACTTTAAATTTAAATTTTAAATTATAAAATAAATTCGAGTATTTAAAATTTCAAATTTCAATTTTAGATCTTAAAATCGAAAATGAAAATTTAAATTTAGATTTAAAAATTGAACTTTAAAATGAAAATTTAGATTTAAACATTTAAAGTCATATTTTAAATGAAAATATAAAATTTTAAATTTTTTCAAAATTTAATTTTAATATTTGAATTTAAAATTTCTAATTAACATTTTAAAATTAGAATTTAAAATTTAAATTAGATTTTGAATTTGAATTATACAACTGATGCTTATGTATTCGGGCCGTCATTGAATAATTCTTTTTTTATTTATTTGCTAAATGGGTCAAGATTTTAAAAATTTTTAAATCAAATGTATCATATATAAAAAAACAGGCCGGCCGAGTTCGCTAATTTAATTTTTAAATTTATTATATTTTTTTTAATTCTCAATTGATTTAATTAAATATATTTTATTTTTATATTAAATATATAAGATTCTTAAAATGTGTTTTTAGGGATAGAATTGGATCTAGGGAGGAGATCATACTGAATTATTTTATTCTTTGTATATCTCTAGAAAAAAATCCATTAAAAACGATAACAATGTGAAATTTTATCAGCTCCCAAATCCCAATGTCATCTTTTGGAAAATTACGCCCAAACTAGTTTTCGCCGGAATTGGATTTCCTGACCGGGGGCCAATGGGTCTAGGCAAGCCCATCATGGTCCTAATAAGCTGGGCCGTACATCAGATTTGCCTTAGTTACTTTTGAGTTGTCCTAATCATTTTATACTGGCTAATTAAGAGAATTATATAATCTTATATAAAAATTATGAATTAAAGTTTTTAATTTATATATTATTTTCCTGTCATTTTTTTTAAAAAAATGTATTCAAATAATTTTTTAATAAATTCTTTTAAGTTATGCGAAAATAATTTTTAATATTTATACTTTTTTAAACTCTTATTTAAATACTTTTTTAATTTATTTTCTTAAGTTTTAAATTATTTTTCAACCATAATAGCTTTTTAGTTAAAGTTTTAGATTTTTAAAAATACAAATTCCTAAAACCTCCAAAAAAAAAAAAAACAAAAAAAACTAAGCCCAGGATGGACCGTGCTACTATGTCTGATGGCCCAAACTTGGGCTCCAGCCCGATTTTTTTTGGGCTAAAATAAATAGAGTGAAAACAGAGGAAGAGTAGATGACCTTCCATTTCCAACAATTATCTGCACATGAAAAAACAGCTGAAGCCAACATAAGCAACAAAAAAGTAGGTATATCATCAATCACAAGATCCACAACTCATTAAGGCATGTAGATTTAATAATGAGATAAACTGTAATAAAAAAAATATATTGATGTGACATTCTGGAATTCCAAAGAAAGCTAAAAAGAAATGGCATAAGTTTTAGCTACAGCATTCAATAGAAGTAAATTTCATGAGAACCTCTTTCTTATGAGTTTCGATCAGCTCGAGTTGTCGCTCCAAGCTATTTTGTGTCTCAACAACTTTTGCCACCATCAACCTTCAAACAAGTAGCAAGCTTAATATCAACCCTTGATCTCCAATAGCAAGAAAAGCAAAATTTACTACACCATCATAGAATCCATGCATGAATTTATAAGCTTAATTATAGATGTGATACATTCAGTAAGCACTCAAAAAAGAGACATTTTTTGTTTTCTGAATTTTTTTTATTGATCCCGCACAATCTAGGTCCAAACTATAGACAAATACTTGTACTACTATCTACTGTTAAAGAATATAAAACAGCCGTTGTTCTCCAATAGCTTAAGCTACTAGAGAATGACTGCTTCATCAATGCTTCAGATGCCTGCATGCAAGAAGTTGGTCGAACACTCTGCCCTACTAAATAACTTCTTATTATGCTTATTTTACACAATAGCTCATAACATGTCAACCAATGTCCCACAGAAATATTTACTGATCTATAATAATAGTGCTGTGTAACACCCCGGACGATCCGCAATCGCCGAGGATGAGATTTCTCTGAGGTTGATATGGCGGTGAGGATGATGGGTGATCAACGCAGCTTCGGGAATGGATCTATGGTATGGATCCGGGGGGGAAATGATGAAGGAGATGAGAGAATAGAAGAGAATTGAGCTGAGGATTGGGAAGAGGAGGAGAGGGATTGAGGAGAGAGAAACAGGGAGAAACAGTTGGGAAATGTTGTTTGTATATTCGTTATCTCGTTATCCCTTTACAACTGTATTTATACTATTGTACTTAAGGACCAATCTGTAATTACTAAGTAGTAAAGGCCTTATGCGAAATGGGCTACAATGTATCTCTGGAGCTTCGGTTGGGCTTCCTTGGGCTTCCATTGCAACCGTTTCCTAGGCCTCCTGTAACCGCCCCAACAACCTTGCACCCGGTTGATGATTACGCAGCCCACTCGATCCATGCTTCAACAAATATCTTCGCCAGCTGTCTGACACTCCACCTTCCCTCTGCTGCTTCATCAATGCACCTCGGGAACCTTGGAGCTCCAGAGACTTCTCCTTCCTCCTCTCGCTAGCTTACTCTCCAAGCTTCCTCCCAGCACCAAGTTAGTGTGGCTTCTCCCTCAGTGACCCCCTCTATCTCCTCTCTACCAAGTTCTCTCCTCTACTCCTTACTGATCCCCTTAGCTATGTAACAATACTTCCCTCTTCAAATGATCCTTGTCCTCAAGGATCAAAACCCGGAAACTGCTTCTTGAGTCTCCAGTAATCTTCCCATGTAGCTTCTTCAGGCTTCAGATTACTCCAAGTTACCAATACTTGAGTGATGGCGCGATTACCCTTGGGCGCTAACCTTCTGCTTATTATCCGCTCTGGATGGGCTAACAACTGGCCTTCTTGATCGACCACCGGTTCCCCCGCCGACAGTTGCTCAGATTTAGGTGCCCCTTGCTTAAGCTGAGAAACGTGGAAGACAGGGTGCACCTTGGATCCTTCAAGTAAGCAAAGTTTGTAAGCAACTGGCCCGATCTTCTCCAAAATCTGGTAAGGCCCAAAATACCTTGAACTGAGCTTCATACATCGACGCAGAGCAATACTCTTCTGGCGGTAAGGCTGAAGCTTGAGATATACCATCTCTCCCACTTGGTAACTCTTGTCTACTCTCTTCTTATCAGCATTTTGTTTCATCCTGTGTTGCGCCTCCTGTAGTCTTTCCCTTAGCACTTGTATCATGTGGCTCCTTTCTACCCCCCACTCTTGAACCGAAGGATGTAGATCCTCATTTAAAGATGCCATGAAGTGTGCTGGGGGAACATACCCGTATAGGGCATGAAATGGGGATGTTCCTAAGGCGGAGTGGTGTGTAGTATTATACCACCACTCTGCCAGGGATAGCCATTTGTGCCATTTTCGAGGGTGTTCCGAGCACATACAACGTAAGTAAGTTTCAAGACATCGGTTTACCCTTTCGGTTTGCCCATCTGATTGGGGATGATAGGCTGTACTCATCTGCAATTTGACCCCCACCAATTTGAAAAGATCTTGCCAGAATTGGCTCGTGAAAATTTTATCCCTATCAGAAATTATACCCTCAGGTAATCCATGTAGTTTATATACCAGATTGAAGAATAGTTTAGCCACCTCTGGAGACGAGTAAGGATGAACAAGAGATCCAAAGTGTGCATATTTAGTGAACTTATCAACCACCACTAGTATAGTGTCCTTGCCTTCTGAAAGTGGTAGACCCTCTATAAAGTCCATACTAACCATCTGTCAAGCCTGCGAAGGAATTGGCAATGGTTGTAGTAATCCTGCATAAGGAGTACCATCAATTTTATTTTTTATGCAAGTTTCACAAGATTTCACAGCCCCTTCTACATCTTTCTTCATTCCTGGCCAATAGAAGATCTGCTTAATCCTCTTATAAGTATTGTCTACACCAGAGTGCCCCCCTAGAGATGATGAATGTAACTGATTAATCAACTCCTCTCTCAATTTCCCATGGTTACCCAAGTACAGTCTTCCCTGATACCTCAGAATACCCTGCTGGTAGGAGTAATTAGGTTGGGAACTGGGTTGTAGTAGTAGTGCTGTAATGAGGGATTGTAATTGGGAATCCCCTTCGTAGCTATCAGTAACCTCCTTTGACCAAGTAGGCACAGCAGTAGATATTGCCAGTAGTTGCCCCTCTGCCTTTCCTCTTCTAGATAAAGCATCGGCCGCCAGATTTTCTTTACCCTTCCTGTAGTTGATACTATACTCTAATCCCATAAGCTTAATCATACCCTTTTGCTGTATAGATGTGGTAATCCTTTGTTCCAATAAGAATTTTAAACTCTGATGATCTGTTTGGATTATAAAAGCCTTGGGACTTAAGTAATGTTTCCATTTTTCCACAGCCAACAGGATAGCCAAAAATTCCTTCTCATAAGTAGATAAACCCATGTTTTTAGGGCTTATAGACTTGCTAAGATAAGCCAGGGGTTTGCCCTCCTGTGACAGCACAGCTCCCATCCCCTGATCACAGGCATCCACTTCTATAACAAAAGGTTTATCAAAGTCTGGCATAGCTAACACAGGTGCTGTAGTCATCACCTTCTTGAGCTTCTCAAAAGCTTGCTGAGCCTCATTAGTCCATAAAAATTTGTTATTCTTTAACAACTCAGTGAGGGGTTTACTCAATCCACCATAGCCTTTAATAAATTTCCTGTAATACCCCGTAAGACCTAGGAATCCCCTTAACCCCTTGATGTTAGTAGGCTTGGGCCAATCCACCATAGCTGATATCTTCTCTGGGTCTGTTGCTACCCCTTCCCTAGTAATGATATGACCCAAGTACTCAACTTGTTTTTGGCCAAAGAAACATTTAGTCCTTTTAGCATATAATTGATGCTTCTTTAATAACTCCATCACTGACTCCAGATGCCCAAGATGATCCCTTAAGCTAGAGCTGTAGATTAGGATATCATCAAAAAACACTAACACAAACTTCCTGAGGAAAGGTTTGAAAATGTCATTCATTAGGCCTTGGAATGTAGCGGGGGCATTGGTTAGGCCAAAGGGCATGACTAAGAACTCATAATGGCCTGCATGAGTCCTAAAAGCAGTTTTATGAATGTCCTCCTCCTTCATCCTGATCTGGTGGTACCCTGACCTTAGATCAATTTTAGAAAAGAATTGTGAACCTCCCAATTCATCTAACAGATCATCTATAATTGGTATGGGGAACTTGTCTTTGATTGTATCCCTGTTTAGCTGCCTGTAATCTATACACATTCTCCATGAATGATCTCTTTTTTTAACTAACAGCACTGGTGAGGCATAAGGACTGTTGCTGTTTTGTATAATAGAATTCTGGAGCATTTCTGCTACTTGCTTCTCAATCTCCTCTTTCTGCTCATGACTATGTCTGTAGGGTCTAATATTGACTGGATTAGAACCTGACTGTAAAGGAACTTTGTGGTCATGGCTCCTCTTGGGGGGCAGACCCTTGGGTTCTTGAAAAACTGGTGAATACAAATCCAATAGTTCATTAACTTCTTTGGGAACCTGCTCCTTTTCTTTACCCTGATCACTCACTAAGTGCCCAATAGCACAGCAATGACCCTGCAGTCCTGCTTTGTACCATTGTCTTGCCCCAATAGATTTGAGCTTAGCCTGCTCTACCATTCCTTGAACTGTTACAGATTTGCCCTCTTTATTGAAAGTCACCGAATGATTACCATAATCAAATGTGACGTTCCCACATTTTCTAAGCCAATCAATGCCCAAGATCATACTAGACCCATCGAGTCTAATTACTCTTAGGTCTGTCTGATAAATTTCTCCATGCATCTTCCATTTAAAGTCTGAACATTTGAGCTTGCTCATCACCTTGTGACCATTAGCAACAGTCACAATGAGGGGAGTTGCTACAGATATAACTGCTTTAACTTCTTTAGCTACTTGAAAATCAATGAAGCTGTGAGTACTTCCAGTGTCAATTAAAATGACTTAAGATTTACCCCCACTCTCTCCCTGTACTTTAATGGTTTCATGTAACACTTCTCCACTTAAAGCATGCACAGAAATTCCCATTTCTTCAGGTGTTGTTTCCTCTATTAATTCCTCCTCTGCCCAGTCATCCTGTAGCATTGTCTAATCAAAAACTTCTTCCACCTCTGGTTCCCCCTCTATCTGATTGACTGCTCTACCCTGGCATTGATGACCTGGCTGGTATTTATCCCCACATTTGTAACACAATCCTGCTGCCCTTCTTTGTTCAAATAACTGTCTGTTAAACCCAGGTTGTCCTTCAGAGTTTCTATTACCATTCCACTTACTAATGTTAACTTGTCCAGTTCCCATCTTGGTAGTGAAAGGTTTAGGAGTGGGATAACCTTGAATTTGACTACCCCTGTTGGTTTGATGAACAACTTTGGCCTTCTCCACATCATGGCCAGTGCTTGTTCATGAAGCTTAGCCTGTTCATAGACTTCCTCCAGTGTCTGTGGGTTTGATAGGTCTATGAATGGCACCAACTCTTCTTTAAGTCCACTTATATAGCTTTGTATAAAATGGTCTTCACTCAATGTTGGGTTAATATAGATCATCCTAACTCTTAATTCTTCAAATTTCTCTTGATATTTCTCCACAGAGAATGTCTGGACCAACTTATTAAACTCTCTTACCAACTTTTTCATAGTAGCTCCATCAAACCTCCTGTTCACTGCTTCACATAGCTCCTCCCAAGTGAGATTAGGTTTGTCCAACAGATAACCTTCTTTCTGTGAGCCTTCCCACAAAAATGTAAAGTAGCCACTTCAATCCACTGCTCTTCAGGAATTTGGTAGAGTTTAAAATACTGCTCACTCTTACTTAACCATTCTCTAGGCTCTTCTCCTCCAAAAGTGGGGAAATCCAATTTTGGGTGTGGGATGTAGTAGGAACCCTTCTGATTCACACTTCCAGTAAAATTATCATGATTTAATGATGGGTTTGGCAAGATGCCTTTTCCCTTGTCTTCTCTCACAGTTGTTCTGACACTGCTATTTGTAAAAGTATCATTGGTTGGTTTATTTTCCTTGAATGGTTGGAATGAGTAAGTAGGTGAATTAGTGACAGTTGAATGGGCGCTAAACAGTTTGAGCAACTGCTCATGCCTTTGTTGTCCTTCTTTCTGTATCTCATCAAGTTGTTGCCCCACAGTTCCCAATTTATTGTTATATTCCAACTCAAACTGTTGAAACTTAGTCTCCAACACTTGATTACATTCTACAGCAAGATTTTGCACTTTCTCCTCCACCAGCCTAAGGTGATCATTCAGATCTTTGAGTCTTGTTCCCTCAGCTATTTCTTCAAGATATATTTCCTCACAATTATATTTAAATTTCGAACCCTTCTTCTTCCCTATCTTGAACTGGATTAAGCTAACTGGCTATTGGTTGGGGAACGATACTCTCCACCAATTGGTAATGCTCAACTATGGCTATATTTGCTATGTGCAATATCTAAATGGGATTGGTTCAGATATTACCTCACTGATGCTTTACTTTGTCGAGAATACAGATTCCAGTAAGAACAGCTACACTTGGAATCGATGTAGCCCTTTGAATTAGAGCAGATCCTTGCGATTGCTCTTGGATCTACTTGTGGATGATCGCCTCAATTACTCGCCCCGATCCACACAATTCGCTCCCAGATCTGGTTAATAAGGGTAACTGCTCGATTGTTGCCTAGTTACCTTGTTGAAATGTGGGTTTTCACTGGTTGCCTCGATCTACGGTTGCTTATTGTGTAATTGTGCCTCGATCACTTGTTGCTTGTTGCCTCGATCTCTGATTGCGCAGTTCTTCACGATCCCTGAGATCGGACTGCTCTGATACCACTTGTAACACCCCGGACGATCCGCAATTGCCGAGGATGAGATTTCTCTGAGGTTGATATGGCGGTGAGGATGATGGGTGATCAACGCAGCTTCGGGAATGGATCTATGGTATGGATCCGGGGGGGAAATGATGAAGGAGATGAGAGAATAGAAGAGAATTGAGCTGAGGATTGGGAAGAGGATGAGAGGAGATTGAGGAGAGAGAAACAGGGAGAAACAGTTGGGAAATGTTGTTTGTATATTCGTTATCTCGTTATCCCTTTACAACTGTATTTATACTATTGTACTTAAGGACCAATCTGTAATTACTAAGTAGTAAAGGCCTTATGCGAAATGGGCTACAATGTATCTCTAGAGCTTCGGCTGGGCTTCCTTGGGCTTCCATTGCAACCGTTTCCTGGGCCTCCTGTAACCGCCCCAACAACCTTGCACCCGTTGATGATTACGCAGCCCACTCGATCCATGCTTCAACAAATATCTTCGCCAGCTGTCTGACACTCCACCTTCCCTCTGCTGCTTCATCAATGCACCTCGGGAACCTTGGAGCTCCAGAGACTTCTCCTTCCTCCTCTCGCTAGCTTACTCTCCAAGCTTCCTCCCAGCACCAAGTTAGTGTGGCTTCTCCCTCAGTGACCTCCTCTATCTCCTCTCTACCAAGTTCTCTCCTCTACTCCTTACTGATCCCCTTAGCTATGTAACATGCTGTCAGAAACAACAATATTGCTATGACAAACTGATAAAGAAAAAAGTACTGCAATGATAAGAGATTTTTCTAACTCAAAAACTTTACCCACCTCAAGCCTAATTAGGACATTCCGATTTTGCAGAATTCTCTTGTCCCATTTAGCTATTGCAGTAGCTTGTTTTCGGAACTTTGCAGTGCGCTCTTGTAGCTCATTGTTCCAATCCCTAATAATCTGCCATCATTAAGCAAACGAAGAGGACAGAGAAGTTGGAAACATCAGAAACAAAATTAAATTCAATACGACTCTGCTAAATAAAACATTATCCGAGCAACTGAACAACACGAGAAGAAATTCTCAAACCAGGAAAATAATAGGACAGACAGAAAGTCTAGCACAACGATCCAACAAGAATACTTCTGCTATCAAAATAGTAAAGATAATACCTCATCGACAACTTTTCCAGCAATCTCTGATGGCAGTTTTGGAGCTTGGGATGTTGTTGAAGTTGTTGAGGTTGTAGGTCTAGCGTCCACATCAAGAGCATCAATATCATAATATTGCAGACCATTAGCTACACGTCTTTCTAATCCAACTTTTTGACACCGTGTGTAACACATGTAAGAAGGTAACATGAAAATGACTCTGATATTTAAGTCTATAGATCCTCACTATCCTTTACTAAAAATCTAGACAGCAAGACTGATTGTAGGAGCAAAGTGGAGCTTAATTGACTTAAATAAGGGCTGAAAACAAAAACAAAAAAAAACCACGACTCTGATAGACTTTGCTTGGATGTAGCAGGAACAAACTAAACAAAGGTTATAGCACATATGCATGTATTTATTATACTATAAAAAAGGAAAAATATAAGCAGATGCTAATTAATCTGATTTTGGATTCATTTGTAAAATATCAAACAACATATAGCAACTTTCTCTGAGAAGCACGATTCCAAAACTGCAATCACTTTACCTTAGTAGTAATTTCTGTCATCATATACTTTCTTGCATATTCGGCTAGATAACAACGAATAGAACTAAGCATTTCTTCGAACAGTTCGACACACTGCAATTTAACAAACAAACCATTAATAGTGACTAAGAGACTAGCTAACAACAAAGGCATATCATGAAGTGACTAAAAGAGTAGCACAAAAACATCAGTAAATTTGGAACAGTACTCCCTACAAAGTATTGCTGTCAAAAAAATCAAGAGAATCGCCCATACAAAACATACTGCAATTTCATTTGTTAGCAAAATTTAGGGAAAATTTGGGTGTGTTTAGCAGCAATTACACGGGCGTACAAGGTGGTAAGTTTAGGTTATGGCGATTCCCAACCACCAAAGCACTAGTGCTAAACACATGAAGAACTTTCTTGCAGGTGAAGAATTGCGGCAATTCAGCAGTAGTAGTATATGTAGATAGTAGTGATAGTAGCAGCAGCAGCAGCATAATGAGTGGCTCACACAGGAGGTGGTGGTGGTGGTGGTAGTGGTAATGTGCTGCTTCAAGTGCAGCAGCAGCAGTAAGCATGTACTGCTTCGTGTAGGTAGTAGTGTTAGCAGCAGCAGCAACAGCATAATGTAGTGCTTTAATGTAGTGCTTTATGTAGGCGGCGGTGGTGTAGTAGTAGTGTAGTGCTTCATGTAGCAGTGGCAACATGATGTAGTGCTTTCTGTTCTCTTCAAGTAGGTAGTAGTGGCAGCAGCAGCATAGATGTAGTGCTTCATGTAGCAATAGTAGTTGTAGTGCTTCGTGTAGTATAGTACTAGAAAATAGTATGCTTCATTCGCAAAAGGCAAAGCGAGATACATTCTCGAATTTTCTTCGATAGGAAAAAAAATCTAAGAATATAAAAACATGAAAAGAGGAAGAGAAACAAGCGGATCTAAGACACTGAAAAATCAAAGACGAGGTGATGTAGAACCAAAAAAAACACAACAAATTAGTAAACAAAAATAATAATAATAAATAGTGTAGTACATTGGAGAGCTTATAGATCGGAGAGCTTACCGAGTTTAGAATCTGCATGAGGCCTCTTCAAATCAGCTGAGAAAACACCTCCGATCGTTCCGATCCCGTCAAAAGCTGCCGATCTAAGGGGAAATCACGGGATCTCGTCGCGGCTACGAGAGGATCATCCACCCTACCCTCTGATAAATCGCCGACTTATTCGAAGATCGGCGAAAAGGAGGCGGCGAAAAGGAGGCGGCGAAGGAAAGAGATAGATGAGAGTGAGCACTGTGAGACTTTCTCTCTATATCGCTATGGATCTATCGATGGTGGTAAAGTAGAAGAAGAAGATCTCTCTATTTCTCACTCTCTCAAAGTTAAAACCAGCGAAGCTTGTAACTCCCTCCGAATCGAGCACGATGGAGGGAAAAGAGATTTGGGAGCACCGCGCGATGGGACGATGGCGGCTTCGGTGGTGATTTGGGCGGAATTGGCGAAATATTTGCAGCGTGGAGGGAGATTCCAACCAAACAAACTAATCCATCGGGCCTGGGACAAAGCCCATCCAAAACTACTGGATCTGCGCTGACCAATGAAACGTCGGCCTGATTCTATTCATAGGCCCACTATAGCAAAATGGGGGGAACATCCGCCTAAAGCTTGATAAAATAATCATGATCTACTAATTTATTGTATTTCAATTTTGAATTTCTTCGCATCAAACAAAAGTTTTGAATAAAAAATAACGAATGCAATCCTGATGAAAAGGTGACCCCATGATGCAATGTACTCGCCAATAATAGGCTCTTTGGACCATGTTGCTGTATATATGAGCTGATCTTAGAAAAAGACCCAACCCAAATAAAAAAATAAAAAAAAAAGGAAAGATTTGGATTAAATAGTTAAATTCTCATCGAAGACCGACGGGCTAATTCAACAAGTTGCGGGACGGGCTCGGCCTTTGCAACTTATTCTTTTTACGCCACTTTGTCTTGGCCCAACAGAAAGCAATCTACTAGGCCCGGCCCTGCATATCAATTGCTCAGTCCATTATGCCGTAAAGAAACATAGATTTCCAGACATATATTTTATCCAACCTTCATTTATCTGTTTTAGTGTGGTTTTAACCCAGAGAAAATATGCTATCAATGAGTTTTTATCTGTCAATATGAGGTTTTTATAGGAATGAAAAGAAAATTTATGAAATTTTTTCTTCAGCACTTTTCACACCACACATAACATATCACCCCTAGAATTTGAAGCAAAACCTACATGCCTCTAAGGTGATTTTGAAAAATAATTACATTCATTAGATTAATTTTTAATGAGTGTCAGAATAAAATATATTGTTTATAATTGAGCATAATAAAGTTTAAGTATGACTGATAATATAATCATTTTATGTTTTCGAATAGAATAATAACCTAAAAGGAAAAAATCAGTTAAGTATTAATCCAGATACATCAACGGGCTCAAATAGAATATTTCATATACTATATAAGGAAATAAATGTAAGTCATTTTATAATTATCGTGCGCTCAAATGGCAAAATTTTTAAAAAGATTGTATGTTGTGCTATGATAATATCCGCCCCCCAAGCTAGTTAGCCCGGATATATCTCGAATGGCCCTCGGGTAGTTAATGGGCCGATTTAAGCTTTGGACAGGTTATTCGGTCCCATTTTGAAAGGGGTTCTACTATTCGGGGATTGAACCTGAATTGCGGACCAGATTTCTGGGCCGGACGTAATGTTGATAGACTCAAAAACCCCCGGGGACTCAAAAACCCCCGTTGGAACATAGTGGGTTAACGGGAGGCCGCCGCCGCCGTTGTTAAACGGGAGGCCGCCGCCGTCGTTACCATGGTCGCGGGGTCTTCGCCGGAGTCGCACGGGAGCGAAAACGGAGAAGAAATCGCGAAACGGGAGCGAAAACGGCGAAGAAAACCGCGAAATTAGGGTTTACTGTGCTTGTCCGTACAGCACGGTCCACGGGTCCAGGCGTGCACCCGGTGCATGCCCGCAGCGTCGGAAGCACCAGACCCGGTGCACGGTTTCGTGCACCGGCCCGGCCCAAGGCGCGCGGTGCACGCCTCATGCGTGCACCCGGCGCACGCGCTTGCGGCCGAAGGGCAACGACCCGGTGCACGCTCGGGTCGTGCACCGGCCCGGCCCGAGATGCACGGTGCACGCCTCCTGCGTGCACCCGGCGCATGCCGCCGCCGCCTGACGCCGTGAACCCGGTGCACGGTTGCCCCCGTGCACCAACCGACAGCCCGAAGTTCATTTGCTCCGTTTTTGCCCGTTTTTCCACCGTTTTGAGCGCCGTTTTCGCAATTGGGATCATTATTTCCGTGGTTTTCTTGGCATGGCAACTTGGGATCTTTTTGGTCACTGTTTTATTTTGTTGGGTGCCGATTTCGCCGACGCTCCGCGCCTCGACGAAATTGTCGGGGGCACGCCGTCGGGTCTCTTCTCTCATCATTTTCGCCGCCGGGGCCTTCTTGGTCTAACCATTGACGTCCCGAGTGGGCTACCGATTGAGGATTGAGTTTTGTTGGACTTTTCCGTCGAAAAGAGTAAATTGGGTCTTATGTTTTCGGATGTTAGTACACGCTTTTGACCATAGTTATCCGTGCGGACTTTCTTTAGGTCCAGACGCGCAGCGGGGGTGCGCGAAGGATTCGGGTGTTCCGATCTCTCTCCAAATAGGTGGGTACGGTTGCTGTAAATACAACCAGTGCAGTAAGTGCATCTATCGTCATTAAAATGCTCTTAATTTATCTAACAAAGTAGATGGACAGTTTAACCTTTCGCATAATTGTGTTTTTATCTAACAATTTAAGCGGCTACGGTCGCGGTGCTCATAACACGCCGATCTCGGCAAATCCGTTTTCGGATGCTGCACGTACACAGGCGGATTGGCCTCCGCATGGGTGTACTTTTCCGGAAGAGTGATCTCTTATGACCCGTGTTCCTTACAAAAGTGTGGGTGCCGTGAGGACCTCTTCGCGCCCGCTGAAAATAGCACACCAGCACCGCGAAGAGGTTAAAAGCATCAAAGTAGGTGTTTGCGCACGAGGGGAGACTTTAGTCTCTCCGACAAATATTCTGGGGTTGGTGCCCAATTTAATTGATAATTCTGGGGTTGGTGCCCAATTTAATTGATAATTCTGGGATTGGTGCCCAATTTAATTGATAAATCTGGGGTTGGGGCCCAGCTTAATATGTGCAGGGTTTTAGCGAAATGGTTCCGGTGTATTCGGTTTGCTCCTTATTTCCTGATTGATATTAGACATCTACTTTGTTTGTCACTGACATTACCCACTCCGTGACAGGTGTTACGAGGTGCGTTAGCCGGGAGGGCGGTGAGACTGCGTCGCGAGAACCGTAGTCAGAACACTTGGTTTTTATTATCTCATTTCTCTTACGCTTAATTTAGTTGATTTGCTTGTGGGTCGTAATATTCGTGGACATGTATTACTTAGCGCTGTGGATGAGGTGTACTTTTATATTTCGGTTCTTTTGGTAATGTTTTCTTATGCGGCACGTTTTCATGATAAACCAAATGACTTCGAAAAGGTTTTCTCAAAACGAAGTGCCGTGTGGGCACGGGTTTTGCAACCGCTGGCTTTATCCTTTCCAAACACTGATGCCGCTTTAATATTCCGTTTGATGATGTATGTCTATTATATGGTTGATGGTTGGTGTTTGATGTATGTTGTTGTAAATGAGACGTCGTGCATATACAAAGGAGACTCTGTCCGCGGGCAGGGAGAATTTGTGTATGTGGCAGTCTGGCACGCACCGGGGATGAGGTTTAAAATACCTTGTTAAGGAAGAAAAAAAAAAGATACACACAATTTTCCGCTTTGATAGACTCAAAAATCCCCGGGAGCGTGACAGATTAAATAGTATCAGAGAACCCCGGGAGCGTGACAGATTAAAAAGATACTCGCAATTTTCCGTTTTGATAGACTCAAAAATCCCCGGAAGCGTGACAGATTAAATAGTATCAAAACGGCAAAGACGGCTCAGGGCGTCTTTGTCGCAAATTACTCCTTTTTTTTTAACTAAAAACATAGTTTCTAATCTCAACAATACAAATTCTATTACTTTCCACGTACTTCACAGAATCCGCCCCACTCTGAAACTGCGACAACTCAAGAAGAGCCCCTCCCCATCTCGTCAGGTTCTTCACAACAAAAACCCAATACAGATAAACAAATTAGGGTTCCGATCGATCAAAACATCGATTAAAACAAGGGGAAAAAAAGATGAAAAGTATGAGAAAGAGGGATTGAACGGGGGGTGGGAATGGGATCTCACGTCGGCGTCGAGGGGGTCGTCGGCGTAGCCAACCTCGGCGGTCTTGCGCGCGTGCTCGAAGAAGACGAGGCGATCGAAATCGTTCTGAGGCATCTCCATTTTCGATTCTGAGTTCGATCTAAGGAGAGGAGAACAAGGAGGAGGAGGAGAAAACGAGGGTTAGGGTTTTGGGGGCGGAGGAGGTGGGGGGGTTTTATATTGTGCGGGCGACGGAGAGATTTGGCGCCACGAGGACGACGCGCTCGTCGGAAGTAAAGCATTGGATTCGGGTCGAGGCTCGGGTCGGGTGCTTCGCCCGGTAACTTTACACCGCTTACTTTGAATACGTTTATTATTTACCGTAGAGATAACTCTAGCGAAATAGCGGGTAAAGGGTATGCGGGCGCGGCGGTGATTTTACCTCGGGTCAGGAGTTTTTGATACTTTGCTGAGATATTGTACACCACTAGATTTGTGAGTAGTGTAATTAGATAATTTTAACTAGTAACGAAATTAATCCGAACTATTCACAAGCAAATATCCACTTTGTAAGTTTTCGTTATCATCTAATTTCAACAACATAAAACTGTTTATATGTACAGAAACAAAATTTGAGTAATATTTCTATACATCATTTAAATTCTAGCCATTTATTTTTAAAAAATTAACGACTAAGATGCATTTTAATTTTTTAAGAATCTGTTATTGAAATACGGTACCACTTGGTAGGATTTAAAGAGTATTTGTGTCCTATCTTTAGAAAAGAGTATTATGAACTTTTTACAATTCTAATTTATTCCTAATATGTTGAACATGTATTTTCTAATATTATCCTTACGATTAATTTTGATTTAGCAGTCGTTTGGTTGTGTGGTGTGGTTTGTATTTATGGTGAGCAGCTGCAAAAAGGTGCCATTTTGAGAAGGCTCTTTATGATAGAATTTATATGGTATAAAATAAAATCGAATACATACCAATATTTAGGAGGATCATAAATAAAACTGTAAAAAAATTTATAGAGCGCCATCGAGAAGAAATTCTTGATTAAACAGCGTAAAAAACTTACAAAGCGCCATCGAGAAGAAATTCTTGATTAAACAGCGTAAAAAACTTACAAAGCGCCATCGAGAAGAAATTCTTGATTAAACAGCGGAAGCAAGAAATTCGGTTGCAATTGCAATACTAAGCAGTACCGATCGAACTAGGTAATCTGGTTTCTCCTCCTTTTTCATGTACTCTTTCGTATGGTGTTGATTTAATGGATAATCTTATCAGAATGCACATGAGTAGGTGGCAGGACCAGTACCCCTTTATATAGATTCCAGATTGATTTTCCATCAAAGTTTTTTTTTTTTTTTTGAGAGGAAGGCAGCATGCTGCCGCTTCATTCATTGCAATCGTGAATTCAGCTACAAAGGGCAAGGCAACTCGGCCTCGAAAAAAAAAAAAAAAAAAAAAAAAAAAAAAAAAAAAAAGAAAAAGAAAAAAAAAAAAACGTAGACCAGGCTACCACCAGGCAACCACCCTTACAAACAGAACGTAGACCAGGCTACCACCAGGTCACGGGCGGCGGAGCAAAGCAACCCCGAGCTCCGGGAGACAGACTCGAACCTCCTGCTATTCCGCTCCAGCCAGACTGTCCACCACACCGCTGCTATCGCAGTTAGTTCTTCCTTCCTACGAGCGCTCCTGCTTACCACGCAACCATACCAAAGCGAGCCGACGGTGGTGAGACCGTCATTGGTCACAAGATTTGGAAGCAGGCAATCCAGCAATAGACGCGCCACCGCGCATGAGGCGAAGAGGTGGTCGGCAGATTCCTCCGTGCAAGGGCAGAAGGAGCAGATACTACTCCCAACCCACCCCAATTTGAGCAGTCTGTCCACGGTTAGCACTCTATGGTTAAGCACTAACCAACAGAAAATTTTCACCTTTAGCGGGATCTTGATCTTCCAGAGTTTGGAGAATCCACGGTTTTGCACGCCTGAATCCTAGAGGAAGCGGTACAAGGAGTTCACCGAGAAGGTCTCAGAACTTGTCCATCTCCATTTGAACAAGTCCTCTCCGTTCGATAGCCGGACCCCAGCCATGGTATCTGAAAAACGTTGAAGCAGCATTCTGTCTTCCCCCGACGATTGAACGAATCCTGCCAGGGTCCAGGACCTCCGCCAACCAGAGCTACCGAAGCAGTCCGAGACCCGGCATGCTTTGTTGCTGACCTCTCCGTAAATACGTGGGAAACCGCAACTAAGGGAGCTGTTCCCGATCCAGATGTCAGACCAAAAATTCGTCCACCGCCCATTGCCAACCGACCGAGAGGTGCTGCAGATGAACAGCTCTTTCGTGCCTAAGACGTCTCTCCACCATTGGGAATTCGGTTTGAATGACTTCCCTTCTTTTAGTGGTCGGCGTCGGCTATAGTACATCCTAAGAATAAGATGCCTCCAGGCGGGTGCCTCAGCTGAGAAGAAGCGCCACCACCACTTCGCCAGCAGGGCTAGGTTCAGATTTCTCAATTCTAAGATCCCTAGCCCGCCGTCTATCTTCGCCCTGCACACCGCCTTCCAACTAACCAGACAGGGGCCCTGCCAAAAGAACTTTCTTCGCAGTGCGTCGATGCGTCGAATGACCCATTTGGGAGCCAAAAACACGGAGAAATAGTACAGGGGCAGGTTGGACAGTACCGAATTAACAAGGGTCAGCCTTCCTCCCTGTGATAGGAGTTTTGCCTGCCAACCTTCGATCCTGTTTTCGATCCTGTTGATGATGCCTATCCAGTCATCCTTCCGTAGTCGCCCCTTACCAAGAGGGAGCCCTAAGTACTTGGTCGGTAGGTAACCCAATTTACATTCCATGAGATCTGCCAACCTCTGCCCTTGATGTCTGCTGCTGCCAAGATAGAACAGCTCGGACTTACCACGGTTAATCTTTAGACCTGAGGCCCACTCGAATGTCTGCCAGATAAACCGCAGATTCTGAAGTTGACGTGACTTGGCCCCGCAAAAAAAGAAGGTATCGTCCGCATACTGGATGATGGCAGGTTTGGCGTCCTTAGATGGCCCCACCCCTCTCAGCAGGTTGCTTTTGACCGCTCTCTCCGTCATTCTTGCAAGACCCTCCGCCACCAGCAAGAAGAGAAAGGGGGAGAGAGGGTCCCCCTGACGAAGTCCTCGTCTGAGTTTTATCCATTTGGACGGCTCACCATTGACAAGTATCGCTATTTTGCCGTTGGAAATGCATTGGTCTATCCACCCGATCCATTTATCAGATGCGCCTAACCAAGCCAGAGTACATCTAAGGTAGTTCCAGTCCACTTTGTCGAAAGCCTTCTCGAAATCTGCATTAATGCCCACACTTTCTGATCTTACTTTCGAACCCCAGCTAATAATCTCGCTCGCCGTGACAAACGAATCCAGTATAAGGCGCCCTTTAATAAAGGCCGTCTGCGAGGGTGATATAATCTTGTGTATCACCCCTTCCAGCCTGTTCGCCAGAACTTTTGAGATAATTTTCTGCACGCAGTTTAGGAGGCAGATCGGTCTAAAATCGTTAGCAGAAATCGCCCCCTCTTTTTTGGGGATGAGGCAGATATAAGAGTAGTCTATAGGACCCGTGTTCAACGTTCCAGCGAACAAGTCTTCGAAAATACCCAACAGATCCGCTGCGACAACCCCCCAGAACTTTTGGAAGAACCTCAGGCTGAAGCCGTCAGGTCCGGGGGCTTTATCCCCGTTCATTTGGAAGGTGGCCTTTTTAACTTCCTCTTCGGTGAAGGGCTCCGTGAGATGATCCGCGCTAAGGAAACCTTCGTTACCAAAAAGGTCACTCCAGTCCCCGCACGTAGCAGGGCGGGTAACCTCCGGGGTAAACCTATCCTTGAACTTGGCGTAGAAGTAATCACTCTTCTCCTGCTCCCGCTCTATCCTTCGCCCGTCATCCTCAATCCTCCCGATGTGATTAACTCTAGCCCTCCCATTAGCCATAGCGTGGAAGAACTTGGTGTTGCCATCCCCTTCCTTGAGCCAATGCTGTTTCGCTCTCGCTTGCCACAGTAGTTCTTCATCTGCGATAATCTTTTTAAGCTCCGATTTGAGGCGGATCCGAGTCTGGATTTGCCCTGTGGTAAGGCCCGAACACTCTTCCAGCAGGTCCAACTTGCGAATCTCCTCAATAGTGGTCATCTTGGAGTTCCTGACGCTATAAAAATTAGAGGTACACCACTCTTTGATCCTCTTGCGGCAGTGGCGCAGTTTGGCGGCAAATAACAGTGCACCCCCGGTCGCGGGACTCCGCTCATTCCACCAGACCGGCACCAGAAGGTTGAAATCATTCCGTGTAAGCCATACCTTCTCCAATCTGAAAATCCGACGACGGGGTTTGATCTGAGTCGTAAGCAGCAACGGCGTGTGGTCAGATATAATGCGCGGTAACCCCGTGACAAGGGACCCTGGAAGGCTAGCATCCCACTCCGTCGATATCAGGAACCGGTCGAGCTTGGCTAGTGTAGGGAAGCGTTGCAGGTTCGACCAGGTGAACTGTTGGTTGCTGATCGGGAGGTCAATCAGCTCTAGCGAGTTGATAAGATCGCCAAACATTGTCATTAGCTTACTGCTCCAATTCCTGCCCCTGCGCTCATCCTGGCTCCTCGTAAGGTTGAAGTCCCCACATACCAACCAAGGACCACGATAGTGGTTTTTGAGCGCCGCCAGTTCCGAACAGAAATCCTCCTTCTGGTCCCATCCGGGAGGACCGTAGACATTAGTGAGAAAGAATGACAGACCGCTGGGGCGATAAATAAGGCGAAGCGAGAGAGAGAAAACCCGCACCAGCACCTCTGAACAGGAGAAGGTGTCAGAGTTCCAACAGGTTACAATGCCTCCGGAGGCGCCATTGGAACCGACCAACTGACACTTGTTGAACCGCCGCCCGGCGAAGGAGGTGAGAAACGAACGGGACATGGAACAAACTTTCGTTTCTTGCAAACAGAGGATAGAGTTCAAACACCTAGAAACTACCGACTTGACGACCGCTCTCTTGGAACGGTCGTTAAGTCCCCTAACATTCCAACAAAGTACGTTAAACATAAAGATCACAAACAACACCCAAGCGGACCTAAAGTAAACTAGGCGAGATGACCCACGGTCATCCCGAAGTCCGTCCAGCTAGCTGCCTCCACCGCTGAGAGCCTGATACCCACCTTGGCTGCTTGATCGACGATCGCCCTGAGTGCTGAAGGGACAGGGGGAGCATCACCGGCCAAACCCCCCTGCATCCCTCGCGCCCCCAGGCCCGCAGGACCGACCCCTGCCCTCAGCGCCTCCTTGCGCACCATCGCTGCTTCCAGGATGTGAACTCCGGCCCGCCCCGCAAGCCTCAGACTCCTCCTCGAAGAGATTCCGGTCCCCCCCAACCGGAGAGGCCGGGCCCAGGCTGTCCCGAATCTCCAAAGGTGGGGCCGCCCCCTCTACGGCACACGACGACCCGCGGACCACTGGTAGCCCCGCAGCATGCAGTGCGACAGGAGAACCGCACGCCCCCTGGTCAACCTCCGGGAGCAAAGCTAGTCGCGGCGAAGGCTTCCCCCTTCCCGCGGCATTGAGCGAAGCCTCCCCTCCCCGGTCGAGAGTGGGGCTACCCACGGATGAGGCGACAGAACCTACAGTCGTCGGGGGCAGCCCGTGGGTGGAGGAGGGCTCCGACGGCAGGGTCCCGAGAAGGTCGGAAGGCGCGGGCTCCAGCAGGCCGGGCCTACCGACGACGGCGAACTGCAGCTCGGGCGATGGAACCACCCGGTCCGTACCTGGGCCTGGCCCACCCACAGACCCGGGGAACAGTGGGGAGGCTCCGATCAGAATAATGGCAATCTGTGGGGCCCGGTGGAAGGAAGAAGGCCCAGGCAGGCAAGGCCCGAGCACAACCCAAAGCGACGGCCCAGGAGATGGAGGCCCGAGCAGTCTGGGGTGAGGAGGAGCAGGCCCATGGCTAGCGGCCCACAAACCACCCAAGGGACCCACACGCGCGGGGAGTGGGGGGACCGGGCCCCCCTCGGGCCCCGCGGGAGCCGTTGCGCGACTGGGTACCCGGGTCCAGGCCGTTGACTGCACAGACAGGGCCGAAGTGCCCTCGAACCTCGGACCCTTGCCCTCCAGGGATAAACCCGATGGACCCGAGGGAAGGACTCTGCCGCACGCAGTCTGTTGCCCCCCCAAACAGGAAAGCCGATTTGAAAACTTACCAGAAGAGAGCCGCGGCCGACTCCCAAGGAGCCCGCTCTGCCCCCCAGACCTGCCGATCCCCGAAGCGGGAACGCACACCCCCCGAGGTGCAGCAGCAGGGAGCGATGGGCGAGGGCGGCAGTCGGGCCGCGCGATGGCCCTGCCCAGCGTAAGAAGATCCGCCGGCTGGGCCGCCGGCGCCCTCGCCGCCGGCGGTTGCACGCTCCCGAGGCGTCGCCTATCACGAATCTCCGACGAAAACCAGGATGTGTCGCCACCCGAACGGGCACCCTCCCTGGAGCTTTCGCCGCCAGAAGCAGCCCCAGGCGGTTGGAACCTCCGAGCCAGCTCCATCCCCCGGGGATCATGTTGACCTCCCCCTTCGTTTCCGTCGCCACCCACAAACGGGATCCCGCGGTCGTCACCGCCGAAGGGAGCCGTGCACTCGATGCTGACCGATACAGACACCACAATGTCGCCCATCGAGATCGACAGGTGCTCCGGAATCTCGGCGAGATCATCGACTGCGATCGTGCACCTAAACCCGGTTAGGTTCGCCACGGCAAGACTGTTCGGGTCCGCACCAAGAAAGCGCCCGAAGCCGTGCACCATAGCCCTTACACAGGGCTCGGTCCAACACTCGAAGGGAAGATTGTTGATCCTGATCCGAGCTTTGTAACAGAGTCTAGAGTTGTTTGCATGCCGGTAAGGATCCCATGCATAGCACTGAAGCTTACAGTGTGGAAGCCGGATAAGCTCACTGCGGATGAGGTCCACCTGTCGGACCCAGTCCGGCAGGAAGATGATAAAGTCCCGCTCCCGAGCCTTCGCCACCAAGAAGTCCGTAGGGTACCCGCCGAACCGAGTCGCTAGGTCCTCGGCAATATTATCCTGGGGGCAGTGGCCAAGGTGAGGCCTGCCGATCACATCCGCCAACACCGAGGAGTTACGTTGAAGTTGCCGCTTGCGGAAGTCCTCCGAGAGGGGGATGAAGACCTTAGCCAGGTGGGGACGGCAGCCGCTAGCTTGAGGCATCTTCGTAGACGGAGGCGCCGCTCTGGACCGACACTGTCGCGCCCGATGTCCAGTGCGCAAACACGCCGCGCAGCGGAGTGGGTCTCTGCAATCCCGGATCTTGTGGTCGCTGGAAAGACACCTGAAGCACTTGTCTTTGCGGTCGGGGAAGGAGGCAGCTCGACGGATACGAGGCCCCGGCGGTTTCCGATAAGGTACTCCATTGGTAAGAGCCTCTTTATAGGAAGAGGGCCACACACCGGCACCCCCACTCTCCCGCACCCCAAGCCGAGGGAAGCAGTGGCAAAGCCGTTGTCCATGCTGATCTGCCCAGGTAACCCTGCGCAACTTAATGCCAGCCTTCGAGCTCAGAAAGCCCTGTCCATCCTTAAGTGCTGAGCCCTGCCTCTTTCTATCTTCAAGCTTGGCATTAACTCCACCCTCTTCCCTTCTCTTTAAACCCCTTCCTAAGAGAGCCTTCGAATCCCTGGGGCGGATCTTCGCCTTCCTCGGCACACTATCATCATCACCTGCCCCCGATAGACCATTAACTACCTTCTTAAATTTTCCCTAAGCTCCTTGAATGCCTTCACAACCATCGGTTAGGGCCCCGGTTCTGCAACCGTAATCTGCTCTCCCACTCTGGCTCTTGCTGCATTCACCACCAGCACTGGAGCTCGCCATCACTCTCAAATATTAAATGCTGCAAAAATTAAGGACTACACTTTTGGAAAAACTATTTTCCATCAAAGTTTGATTAGGATTCTATTTAATTTAAATAAATGAGAAATGAATAAGATATATCATATCAAATAATTCTATATCTTTTAGAATTGATTTTATCTATAGTAAATCCAAATTTAAATATAATTAATTATGCCACATATATGAAAATCCTAACACTCTATTCTGAGCTTGCTGCTCCCCCAAGTCAAACAGGAACTTAGTTTGCAGAAGTAATATTTTAAAAAATAAATAAATACATTCACTATAGACTCTGTTTGGAAATATATTTACTGCTGCAAGAAAATAGAGTTTTTAATCTTTATATTCAACAAAGTGTGCCCTTTATCAAATGCTGAAACATTTACTCAGAACAGTCAAAACTCAAATGGCCCAGAAAATGCGAGTTTAAGAGAGCTTAAAATCTGATAGGATGTGCTTGGAGATGATGATTACACCTAACACTCTTTGCCATTTTTCGGTATGGATTTGATCCCATTTCTTGGTATTTCTCCTCTATTTAAAGCCTCTCTAATGTTTTTTTTAGTAATCATATATTTCTCCAGCAATGAATGCATGGTGGTATGACAATTTGCTTACTAATGTGCTCTTAGTTGTTTGGCATTGTTAATTTTGATACACAGTCCAGTATTTGAAACTGCACTTTTCTGTTTAGTAAGTTGAGTTGTTGTTCAGTTCCTACCGAAATCAGCTAAAATCGCTTGTCGTTACATAGAAATGATTAAAATGTTGTAATTGAAAAAAAAAGAAGAAAAAAACAATCTGCAGATTTGATAAGCTATATATTCGACTGCAGAATATTTTTATCCTTAATTTGATATTCTTCCAAACTTTACCTTGCAGCACAAGCTGAGGTTTCAGAAGCTTATTTTAACTTCGAGTCACATCAGAAACTCCAAGCTTTTCAGTTTGCCAAATGTCGGCTAAAGTTGGCTGTATCTGAATTCTGAATTGCTTCAATCGAAATTCCAGCTTCCTCAAACATTAACATGAATATAATTTTGATACAAATGTTACAAGCTGTTATCTTTTTCTTTTCTTTTTTTTTCTTTTTTTTTCTTTTTTGTACAAACACAATCATCCTCAAACTTCATATGTCCTACCTAAATCACACATAAATGATGAGATTACTCACTTCATATTCGTAGATTAAAAAAAAAAAGAAGGAAGAATTAAGGAGATGTTGGGCCTGAGCATGTCACCGATATTTCTGATGCTGCATCTGCTTTAACATTAAAGCCGTGGCCGTTATTCTGCGACATCTTCTGCATTCTTATGTTCCTACTTTTTCTAATGAACTGTGTCTCTTCAGCTACAGAATTGTCATCTGAGCCTACTTGTTGGCTCATCCCAGAAATTCTCTTATTCAAAGGGGAAGGTGCATAGGCAAAACTGCTGTTTAAACTTCGGTTTGAACCACGGCTACTGCTTGTCCTCGGCCTCGAGCTAAATGGGCTCTCCTGCTGCTTTACAAATTGATTCTGCACCTTTTTCATCTCCTGTCGAAGAAGTTATAACATGAGTGTAAATGATGTTAACACAGAAGTTAGTAGTATTTTCTTTCACCTTTCATTTTAGTTCTTCATTCAGTGTGATAACTAACTACTCACCCTCTGCCTGTACTTCTCTTCTTCCTTTTCCTTTCGTAGTAAAACATATTCTTCGAGCATTGCCAAAAGAGGGAGCTGTCAAAAGATTACTTAAAATAAAATATTATTTGCCCAAAAGTATAACTGCTACAACGAATGCTAATTTCCTTCTGTTCCAGAAGATTTGTGATTAGTTCCTGTTATTTTGCAATTTTTGGTCAATATAACTTTTCAGTTACGCATTACTTTGAGTTGTCCAAATCCTTGAAAAAGGCCTACTATTTACATTCTAGCACATTGAAAGATCCAGGTGAAATGTTTATAAACAGGAGATGTTGTTGGTATATGTAATACTCGAGGGGCTTTTCTTCTTACCTCATCATACAAGAAAGTTTTCTCCCTCTCCTCTTCCCAAATCTTGGTCTTAGCCATCAGCAATTCGACCAAAGCTGCATATTCATTCGATTAGTTTATCCAATGCATTTCCTACTTAAACTATATTTGATGCAAACCTGGAATTTTGCTGACTACTATTCTCGCTCGCTCGGCACGTCTCAAGTTTTTATGAGCTCCTCTGCTTACCGAGTACCGGTTCTCATCCTGTAGACAAGTAATTAGTAAAACAACTTGATACAAAGCGTAATTTTGTGAAGACCGGGTCGTCGTCCTAGAATAGCTTCTATACTCCATGAAGTGTTGGCCAGGCATACAGCAGATGAAGTCAGGAGCTTTTGCTTCAGTGTGAAGCTGAAATGAGCTTTTGAGCCCTAAAGCTTCCGTTTCTGCTATAGCCGGAACCTGTTGGGGGAAGCTCAATGCAGAAATTGTTAGTGCTTCTTCAAACAGCTCTATTTGAAAAGCACTTACGAAAGAGCTACTAGTGGGCCAGACAGGCCCCCTAACTTGTGGCGCGGTGGTTTAGTGGAGCACCCTGCTGTATTCTTCCAACCAGCGCTCTTCCTCGCATGAAGCCATCCACTTTTCAACCTTGTCCATTGTATCTCTCCGGCTATAAGCCTCCTCCTTTGCTTCTGATATGTATTCTTCCATTGTCTTGAGTAATTCATCATGGTCCAGTTTTCCTTCACATGTGTAGATATAATTTGTTATAAGTATTAGAGATACAATTGATTCTACGAATAATCATGGAAAGTGAAGCAGATATAAAAAAAAAAAAAAAGAAACCTGAAATTGTAAGTTTCATAATGTTTTCCATTTCTAACTTAAAAGGCAGTTCCATGTGAGATTTCTTGCATATTTCCTCAACCTCAATCTTCTTTTTTAAGAACAACTCTTCCATTTTGCTTGCTTTAAGCTGATCCAGCCTCCTAACTTCGGACTCAGCCTATATCATATATACGAAACAAAGTGGCGATTAAGCAAGTGTATGTACAAATAGGCTTCTGAAATTCTAGAGCTGAGAATTTATCTATAAATATTGTTGCATCTTAAGTTCTTTTACCTGTTGAATTGTGTCGAGGGTAAGTGTTCCAGGACGTAACACGCCACTTGTAGCAGCTGTCGACGAAAAATTCTTAATGTCAGAGAACGGTTGCCGGTCTTCAGGAGGTGTATCCAAAAGACTCCACAGGTTAGTTAACGCTTTCTCGAGACTTCGAAGCTGCAGATAAACAAGTCCTTTTTAAGATTTAATTGATATTGTCATATTATATCAACTTTGAAGGAGGAAAACTAGTTCGGTTTTAACCTTTTATGTATGTAATCTTCTGTAGAATACGTAGTTGTACCACATATCTGTTGTTGAAAATCTAGTTACTCCTTTGTTAATAATTATGTTCTGCAAATGATCTCAGTGATTCTTTTTTGGTACTTTTCATACTAACTTGTTAAGTGATTCATGTTAGGTGATTGCAATGAATAAATCATTGGAAATCACAGGTGAGAGTAAATAAATTGGGATATGTAATCACCTTTTCCATTCTCATCTGCTTTTCTTCTTTGAGATGTTGTACTGTGCTCTTCAGCTTCTCCAAAATGTTGTCACTTATATTCTTTGATTGCCGTCCACTCGAACCATCTAACAAGCTCGGGTGAACATCATCGATGATCTTCGAAGGATCCATTCCCATAATTACCGCAAGGTCATACACTGCAGTTTTATACTCTTCGACTTTGCGTAGTCTATCACTCTATTAGATCGGAAAATAAATAAAAATAAGAAAAAGTGAAACTATGGTTTTATGAGATGTGCTGCATGCCTCTATTGTAAAAATTTTCGAAAATTACCTTTTCTTTCTTAAGTCTTTGTAATTCATTATGATACTCTTCCAGCTTTTTCAGCGAGAGGTCGCCTTCATTCACCGCGACAGTTTCACAAACCGAATGGCCTGCGATCTCTGCGGCTATCTTTTGGATCTCAGTTTGAACTTCCTGAAACTGCCTTACCCTCTCTTCTTTCCTCATCTGCATTTCTTGAAGGGCTGGGGTGATGGAGTCAAGCTGCTCCTTTAGAGTCCCTGTCAATTTTTCCGGCTGCTCCAAGAAGCTTTTTTTGGTTAGTTCATCGGAAAATACCCTTCTTAGATCAAGTTAGAGTTTGTTTGGTTGCGTTGGAGTATACGGAGTATTGCTATTTGAAGAAGCACTATTGCATATTTTCATTAAAATCTCTTCTTAATATAGCGGAAGAAAAAATTTCAAATTAGAGCTTCTGCTTTTTCAGCTCAGAATACTCGGCTATGCTTTGCATTAGAGCAAAAGCCAGGCAAAACATGCACTTTTAAGTCCTAATTAGCGAGAATTTATCGTACACGAGTTTTGATCAACATGTGTCTTACCCTGCCAGGGAATGATCTTTCTCCGAGGGAAAGAAGAAGGTTGGTGAACTCAGCTTCTGACTCGGCCAATGCTTGATGAAGTCGAACACGAGAGATATTAGCGGTATCGACCTTTCTCCTGTAAACATCCACACAGTCCTGCTCAAGTTCAAGCAGAATCCTTTCTCTGTCATGTTGGTCCTGTCCCACTTCATCCCATATCATCTGTTTCCAGTTTAAATTAGTTATTGGGCCAGAACAAGTTTGAGTATTTTGAGTATTAAGTGAGAGAGGACCTTCAATTCTTGAAGAAGATAGGCACATGAGGACTCTGGCAATGCAGAAGTTAGAAAATTTCCAGGCATTTGGATTGAGCCCATCTTTGTATTCTTCTTCTCTTCTTCAAGAGATTTAGAGCAAGGATTACTGAGTATGGGCTCAGAGTGGGAGTACAAGGATGAAGATGTTGAGATGTAGTGAATGAGTGAAAGGATGATATGGTTGCAGAAAAAAAAAAGAAAAGTTGTGTAAGGTGGCAGTGGATTTGGGTGTGGGGGTTTTGCTTGGAAGACAAGTAGGATATCACTTTGGTAGGTGCAGCCATGAACTCAAACTAAAGCTTGAAGCTTTAGTAAGAAGGTTCATGCTGACAAGCTCTCTCTCTCCCTCTCTCTTGAATATAAATATTAAAAATATCGTTCTAAACTTTCAAAAAACAACAGTTATTTTATATAATTTAGCATAGTATCAAAACAAAAAAAAAATTGAGTCCTAGCATAATTAATTTTTTCGTATTCAATTCAAGTCTAAATCAAGCTTACATTTTTGAAAAACAACGATTGTTTAATATAATTTAACACTATCTATCTCTCTCAAGGGCCCATTAGCCTCACTTCTTTAGCAGAAAACCAACATAATAATTGAACTCCTTTTAAATACAAGGATGAAAAGAATGAGTAACATGATATATTATAGCTAAAACTCATATTAATCTGGTTATTTGAGTTTCAATTCTAAGATAGTCATATCCAACCCATTCATGAGAGTTTTCCTACAAACTTATTACAAAGTTTGATATGGCTTTATTGTTTTCCTTTATATTTCTTGCTTATATATATATATATATATATATATATATATATATATAGCAGATAAGTGGTTCCACCACATTTGTTTTCATTATATTTTAGTGTAGGATGGGGTTTCTCATTCATGTGATGGGTGCTTTACATCTTTGAGAAATATGAGTGATGAACTTGTTGGTGAAGTTGCAAAGGTGCCTTTTTTTTTTATTAGATATCATGGCTCTCTGAGAGTGCTACATTACATCTAAAAGATACTGCTTTGGGTGGCTTTGAAAGAAGCTGATTAATACTTTAACAGTGACATCAATTATTTATCTCCAGAGAGGTGCAGGTTCCCCCAAATCTTGCTGACTGTAGGAAAGCAATGGTTGAACTTCTGATGGCTTTGTTTGTGCTCAAGTTTTAGCAGGGTTAGTCCTAAACATGTTGAGATCAGTTGAATACAATTTTACTGTTGATCTTTGTTAGATATGTCTCGAATTATAGAACCGGAAGATTTTTTAATCCTATTCTGTTTTGCTTATCCAATTAAGATAAGTTTGGTTTATGCCTAATCTTATTAAGATTATTCCTAATTTTAGTGGATTCGTATTCCTAATTGTATTAGGATTTAGCCACTATTATAAATATATCATTATTCTATTAATTTGGTGCGGCAGATGAGAAGGAGTATGGATGTATTTTGGTTTTAGGGTTTTGGGAGAGAGGCATATTTTGTACACCACTTTGATTATAATGGAAGTCTTCGCTCCGTCTTCGCCCGTGGATGTAGGCCAGTGGCCGAACCACGTAAATATTATGTGCTTTATTTTTTTTCTTTCTTTCTCGATTCTCTTTTGGTATTTTCGTGCCCAACGAACTAGATCCTTTCGGCTTTTGTCATAACAATCTTGAGGCAAATCTGATGGTAAATTGCGTCATTAATCTTCCAACTTTTAGTCAAATTTCACATTGGTAATTAACTTTTAAGTTAGAACTATTTAAACTTTTTCATTTAGCCTAAACCTTTTCTGATCATACAACTATCACTCAATCGCTTTCGTCTACTCAGAACTGGAACGAATTAATTTAAATAGATGATTCGTGACCGGATCAGTATAGCATACACTTAAATAGAGATTAAATAGAGATTATTGATTGAAATGAAAACCACAATAAGAGAAGGACAAAGTTCTTTATTGAGACCTCCTCAACTTGTAAATTTTTTTTTTTTTTTTTCGGAATCAAGCGATTTTGGTTACAAATTTTATAAATCTTTTCAAATTCATTGATGATCTTACCAAATTTAAATATTTGTAATCAGATCAATTAATGATTAAAAATTAAAATTAATGGTGTCATTAAATTTGATATATATATATATATATTTAACTTAACTAAACTTGGGATTCGAAGCCTAATTGCTTCGTATTTCTAGCTAAAAAAAAAAAAAACTTAACTAAACTTAGAAACTCAAATTGTAAACAAAAAAAAAAAAGAATTTTTTTTTTTTTTTTTTTTTTTCTTTTCTTGGTGGGAACTATTTCAGATAGGCCTATATGCCTATATGGCGGAGGTTAGGCTGTGCCAACTGCCAAACATATCAATATATTTTAAGTGAATTAGTTGGTTTTTTTTTTTTTTTTTTTTTTTTTTTTTTGGAGCTGTGAACTTGTGACTGACACAGACAATTCATCAAGTAGTATCAGAGCAGCTCACAGTAGTTCTGACTCCGGATTGGGCCAAGCAAGTCAATATTGAGATTTGGTAGTACTTTATAGGCTTCAAGTTACAGTAAAATTTCTTTACTTTGCCTATCATTTTTTTTAAAAAAAAAAATGAAAAAAAAAAAAGCCAAACGGACCGAGTCGGATGGGCCGGATTGGGCCGACTTTTCTCCCGTCTTTTTAATACAATTTTCTCCGTCGGGATTCGTTCTGGCGCTCCAGCTTCTCCTTTTTTGCGGCCGGCGACTCGAGCGTGTCCGAATGTCGGCGCCGCCGGCGCCGGCGTCGGCGTCGGCGTCGGCGTCGGCGTCGGCGTCGTCGTCGGCGTCGGCGTCGGCGTCGGCGTCGTCGTCTTTAGCTGCGGTTGGGGTGGAGAAGGAGAAGGAGAAGGAGAAGGAGAAGCAGAGGAAGAGGAAGATGAAGAGGAATGGTGGTGGGATTGTGGAGGAGGAGGAGGAGAAGCTGTGGGGGCACGGGCACCTGCCGCTGCTGGTGGGCGCGAGATCGAAGGAGTCGGTGGAGTACGTCCTGCAGGCCCTCTGGCGCACCCGCTCCACCGGCCTCGACGCCGCCGACCGCGCCATCTTCCGCGACGTCCTCCGCCTCCCCTCTGACGCCCACCTCGATCCCGTAACTAACTCTCCCCACCTAAACCCTAAACCCTAAACTCTACATTTTGTTTTTCTTTTTTTTTTTTTTTTTCTGAAAAATTTCTCATAGAGTACTGCTGCATCTTTCCCAAAGAGTAAAAACGTATAGAAATTACCAAAACTATGGATTGTTTATAATCTACTATTCAAACTTTTAAAATTTTAATTTTACTATTCATCCTTTTAATTTGTTTGATTTGAATTAAGGGATAATTGCTTGTGTACCCCTGAAATATGAAGAAATATCTGATTTACCCTTTTATTTTTTTCTTTTTAATATACCCTTCATACGTTCCACCGTTATTAAAAATACCCATACCGTTTTCCTTTGTTAAGTTAACTAGGATTAAACTAGAGTTAAATAATAAGCGTAGTTGAAAACTATCAGATATACCTATTTTGTCCGGGTTTAGGATTTAGGTTTTAGGGTTTAGAATTTTTTAGGATTTTAGGGTTTAGGGTTTTAGGGTTTAGGGTTTAGGATTTTTTAGGGTTCTAGGGTTTAGGGTTTAGGGTTTTAGGGTTTAGGGTTTAGGATTTTTTAGGATTTTAGGGTTTAGGGTTTAGGGTTTAGGGTTTTAGGGTTTAGGGTTTAGGGTTTAGGGTTTAGGATTTTAGGATTTAGAGTATATTTGAAAGGGCAAAATAGTAATTACACACAGATAACGGCAGTTCCAAACGGTACACTAACAGAATTTAACTTGAGGGGTATTTTGGAAAGAAGTTGGAACGTAAGAAGGGTAGTTTTAATATTAGCCTTCTAAGAAGGGTAAATCTGAAAACAGAAAAATTTTTAGGGGTACGTAGGAAATTGCCCCTTGAATTAATGATACTTTAACTTCAATTTTATTTTGTATGCGATATTTTTGGACTGCGTGCATGAATTAATTCAAGACCACGAAATCATTTACTTCAAAATTTGTAAATTTCTTGCCTGGAGGGAGAGATTTGCTAAGCAAATTATCACCCCCTTCTATCAATACTCTCCATATTAAGAGTTTGGTGATGTGAACTTTATTGTGAAGCAAATAATTCATTTAGAATCGTTGTATTATGCCAGTATTTGTCTTTGGCATGTCTCTCTGAATTGTTAAGTTGTGCTGACGCACTTTGAATTACATTCGAATTTATATGAGCGACGTTGACTTTGTAACACTCGCATAGAGATTGCCGCTTAAGTTGATAATACCTTAATGCTTTAGAGGATGATAGATCAGCTATAGGCCTCCGATGTTAGACGTTAGTTATTTACAATGATAAACTTGTTCTTGTGATGCTATGCAGCTTTTGGTATGCCTGAGAATGCTGATACGGAGATGCGTCTACGGGAATATTCCGAGAGATGAGATTCAGAAGCTGTTTCCCCAAGAGGTCTTACCCGAATTGCAGAGGCTACTCACATTGCTTCTGCAGAAGTTTCAGCGGGAGTGGCGGGAAGACGTGCTCAAGGATCAGGTATTATATATGGAAAGACAAGCTATTCGGTTTTTTATCTATCGTTTCATAATGTGTCTTATTTTAGGAGAGAAAGGAGAGAGAAATAGAGAGGTTCGTATTTGTTGTGTGCATTTTCTGGTAGGATTTTTTTAATTTTTTTTTTTTTTTAGTTTCTTATTTGTTTTGGTTCTTATATAACTATTTCGTAGGAAAATGCAGAGTTATTTCCTGAGCTGAACTTTCTTTTTCCTTTGTTTTTGTTTAGTTTATATCTTCAAAATTTGATGCTCTCTCAAATTCTTTGACAAACAGATATGTAATCTGCAAAAAAGGCAATTTTCCATTTCCTCCCTGCCTAGCAGGACAAATTACTTTTTTTTTTTAAAAAAAAAGAAATCAAAGCATTTCAAGTGTCTTCACACGATTCTAAGTTGTTTTTACAAAATTAGGAGCTATTTTTTTTTTTGTTTGTTTGTAATTTGAACTTTCAGACAACCAATCTAGCAATTTGCAGCTTTCCATTCTCTTTTTTTTTTCAGTAAAAATGGGGAGAAAAAGCCCTCCACAGCTTATCATTCTCATTCGCCTTTTCTTTTTCCAGGTTTCTTTACCTCGTTTGAAGGCGATGACGTGGGATATGAAGGAAAACCAAGATTCATCCGAGCGTGCGGCTATTGTTGGTCTGAAGGTAGTTGATTGATTTCGCAATCTCACATGGTTATGGATAAAGGACCAAATTTCTGCCACCTTATAATCATCTTATTGTGCGTAAAATGTAACTTATCATTAGTATATGGTACACAAACACATGTAGTATCGTTTCAAATCTTTTCTTAATAGAATGAATTGATGCTTCGTCATTCAAATTTTATTTTGTTGACTTTGAGCAGCTTCAAGGTGATACTCAATCTTTGTCCGGAGAAAGAGAGGTCAAGTTTCAGTTAGCAAAAGACACTCTTGATACAATGCTGAAGTCTATGTACTTCATAAGAGATCAGATGTCGAACTCTGTAAGGGTTTGCAACTTAATAGAAGATGTTCAATGATTATTGGTGCATAAATGGTTCTTTTTAGCTGTATTAGTTAGCTGTAATATTTACATTCTTATTGATCTGCTTCTGCAGGATGATGCCAATGGCCAGGGAGAAACAACAGGAAACAAGTAGGATTTGGAGATCCAACCATAGGAAAAAGGCTAACTAGGTACCTAATTACCCATCTGGTGAGGTTATTCCTGCTTAATCAGTGTTTATACCTGCTTATCTACAAAGTAGTATGTCATATCAGTTTCATGAATATAATGTGTTCTTCAACTGCATCTCCCTGTAATGTACATTGATAGTATCTTAACTAGGTCTGTTTCTTCTTTGTGCGAAGGCATATTCAGGATCAAAATATGTTTGGGTTGTAACGTTAGCATTGGTCATCTTTGACAGACTTGTGGAAGTGATCAGGAAAGATTTAGCTGCTCAATTTGTTTTAATGAGCTAATAGCTCAAACTAAGATTGAGTAGCGAAAAAGAATTCACATTGGATATAAAGTATGTGCAACTTAGTTTTGAGTTTCGCTGATTGTCGCAATTGTTGAAATATATTTGGTCAATCATTTGACTTGGCCCTTTTTGTAAAGTAAGATGCCAATATTTCAAAATTGAGACATTAGCCAATGTGAGGAAATTTTTTTTGTCGATTTGCTCCATTCGATGTTTCTGCCGACCACTTCTTAAATACATTCACCTATATAGTACCTTAGTGAGTAGAGAAAATTTGAATTATCCTTAATCTCACTTTGTGATTTTGAGGCCCCGCGTTGGGGGTCAGGGTTTTAGTAGCTCTTGGGAAGGAAAAATGAGGTAATTTGTGATCCACTGAAGGTTAATTTGAAGCACAAAATTACCTCTGACAAACAGAGGATGCTAGTTTTAAATTACATTTCCTTAAGTTATATGATAGAGTAAGAGTACTATACTTTTCTGAGCCTAGAGAGAGTACACCTCATCTCAAAGAAGAGTTTGAGTAGTGAAAGGAGCAAATCTGAGGTTGTACACTGTGAAGTTCTATGATCTTATGATTATACATTTGTAGCCCCCTAATCAATTCTTTTTCTGGAAGAGGGAATGGCTTTTTGATGACATTGACTCCACCTATGACTTAAAACAATTTTGAATACACCCATAGTTTAATCATGGATGGCACTTATGCAACTATCACTTTCATAGTAGGGGGAAAGTAGCAGCAAATCTAATGGCTTAAAAGGAGTGGTATATATTTTTGGCTACTTCCATATATCTTTCAAGCAGTCCCAGGTGCCTTTTCACTTTTGTTGGAGAGTTAGTATTTATTTAGCTTAGTTTGATAAGAATAGAGCAACCAAAGGTAATAAATGTAGAATTAATTACTAATTTAGTATGTAAAATTCTCCCTGATTTCAATCTTCTTTTATGGTAGTGTGAATTCCAACATTTTAGGCCTGAAGTTTAATCCATGCTACATTGAGTATCTACATTGTTTCCCCAAAGCTGAAGTTTGCTTTACCAAATTTGAAAATTTGAGGATAAGGCCAACCTTCCGAGCAAGGATTTAAGTCCCGTGGCGGGAGGTTGTCTTGAAAACTTACCGATACGGTGCAACATTGCATGTTTTGGACTGTGTCGATTCATGCTGGTCATAAAAAAATACATGTGTAGCGATACAGAATGGTATAAAATATATATTTTCTTTAGCAAAAAAAAATATCTTAATTACTTATTATATATTTTTATCAAATTTTTTAAATTTTATTTAAAAATTATTTTCTAATTTTAAGATTTTTTTTTTTTTTTTGAGTTATGTCATTAGCATATGGACTGTATCGTGTCAATTTTTTGTTGATACTGCACGATGAATATGACTCTTGTCGGTGGTAACTTAAATTTTTGCTTCTGAGAACTACCTTCAAAAAGCGAAATTCTCGGAATGGATTTTAAATAAAGTCAAACTTTGAGGCCTAAATTATTAAAATTGTAAGTTCTAGTGCCAATCAAATCAGGGTCAAAATATGGGTACTAAAATTAAAGTCAATCCTTATTTTCCTATTAAATTTAAAATTTTGCTTTCCTCCTCTCATTTTTATATTGTAAGTATTTGCTGTTTTCCATAGAAGATCCTCCCTTAGTAGAAGAACATTATATTTTTTATTAATAGCAAAGAGTTTGAATCTAAAATTTGAACATGAGAAACTATTTGGTAAAACAGTGTTACATAGAAAGAACAAAATTTTGAACTAAAGTTGTATCTGGGAAAGGCAAAGTGTGGGTACAGAATAATTTCTGGAGCCAGTGCTTTTTTCTTTTTTCTTTTTTTTTTTTAATTAAGAAAAGAAATTCTGTTATTTTCTCAAGATTGTGGCTAAGCAAAAATCTAAAAAAATGGCCATGGCTATGTCAAAATTTGTGCATGACCTTCATTATCCACCAATTCTTATCCACTGTGTGATGGGAATATTCAATTCAAGTGTCATGTCACACCATTTATTGTGGTGGGCACTTACATGCAGCAGTTGAATAATTTTGTGTGTGAGGGAGAGAGTCTATGACCATGTGCTTTTCTAGAATACACAAACATGCCCACAAATTTCTCTCTGTAATAATAATATGGTTAATACAGAGTCAAACAAACAACCCCAATATCCATTTGTTTATTAGTATTCATTTATGACACTTTGCTATTAAATCTTGTGATAATTAATTCGATTAGGACTCGGGTTCGAATTCATGGCTAATGTGAGAATGAATGTATTGTTTAAATGTGTCTTGTCCCGGACTTAAGCAAAATTGTTTAAAAAGTCTGCGGCGTTCGTCTTTCTTCGCGAAGTGGGTAAGCCTATACCGTTTCTTGTGAACTTAGACCTACTCGTCTAAAGTTGAAATATAAGAGAGAGAGTTTGAAGAAGAGGAATTATATTTCTGGAATTAGAAATATACAACTGTTTCTTACTTGCCCTATCGGGGTAGAGGTCACAACTCTTTTATAGACCACTCGCTGTCCAAATGCCTGATGAGAAGATGCCAAGTGGCGTACAAACATAAGCTAAAAGTGGAAGACTACGAGCTCCTAAGAGTCCTACATTTATTACCCTAAAAATTTAAAGAAGTTCATGACTCTTCCGCTTCCGCGTCTGATATCTTGAGATTCGAAAAGAAGTTTTTAGATGGATGTAGTAAAACCTCACGAACTGATTTTTCTTTAAAATTTGATAGTTGACAAAGAAAAAATTGGCACAAAAAATTTAGTCCCCGACAGCCTGCCCTTGATATCATATGATGGTTGGTATTGAGAAATAGAGTGCTCATAGCAGAAAATCTGGAAAAGAGGGGTCTGAGCGAATAGTCTTGCAAATTCTATGATGATTTATTCCAGACCGCGTAAGATGAGAAGGGGTTTGACTAAGTTAGCAGTCAGTCAGTCAAGAATAAGAATAATTTGGCTGGACAGAAATAACATCGTTTTCTTTTTAGTGCACCTTCTGCTTTATTGAAAAAAAAAGTTCTATTGCTGACAAAGATAATTTTGGAAGGACCAGTTTCTTATACATTACTGAAAAAAGTTTTAATTTTTTTATTTCTCTTTCTTAAAAGTTTAATATTAAAAGTATTATTTTAATATTCTAATTTTTTTTTTAAATAGAGTTATTTCTGTAAAATTATTATTTTATTTTTTAAAATATTATTTTTTTTATTTGTTTTTACGTTAGAAATTATTTGTCTTTTCAAATATATCTTTCTGTCATAAATTTTAATTTTTTTAAAAAATTTTAGTACAATTTTAGTTCAGATTTAATCTAAAATAATTTGATGTGTACTAAAAATAATAGAAAAATATGTATGGAATAAAAAAAAGTTAAAATAAATAAAATATTTCTCAAGTATTGAGATATTTAGAAAAGAATTGTTATAAGACAAAAAAGAATTTTATTATTATTATTATTTTCGATGCTATGTTGGCTTAGCCTAATTCTACTATATTTTGTATTTTTCAGTTTTTTTTTTAAGTATAAAATAGATATATGTGACCAACACATTTTCATATCAAATCTAAAAAATCTCAACTTGACCTTTAAATAGTTTAAAAGATATTTGAGTGAGTTACTTATCTTTTATGCAAGAAAAATGCTACTTGTACACCCCATTTGGGGGTGTACATCGCACACCCCACCCATCCAATGGGTGGGGTGTGGTGAGGGGTCACTTCACAATTTGTGAAGTGACCCCCCCACCCTTAGATGGGTGGGTGTAAGATGTACACCCCTTTTGGGGGTGTACATGTAGCGTTGTCCTTACCGAAATATGCATTTACTCCCGCCGTCATCATTCCGTGCGTGAACCGTCAATTTTTTAAAAAATATTATTTGATATACCTAAAATATCTTTAAAAAATGACGGAAAATAAGCTAAAATTCATTCACTCCAATATAAAGTAAGGGCATTTTCGTCAATTTATCTATTCCGTTAACGCCGTTGTCCCCTAAAGACAATTCGGTAATTACGAGAGGGCAAAATGTAGGCTTTTAAAAGACAGGAAGGTAAAGTAAAAAAAACGAAATATTACAGAAAAATTTTCTATAATTTAACCTTTTTTTTTCCTCTTTTTTGTTTTGTTTTGTTTACTAACTTTTATTGATCATGTACAATAATAAGAGAAATCTCTCAGATTTGCTTATTTAATCCTGGACAGAGTCTACAGACACACAGGAGATTAAAATCCCAGAGATTAGAATAATATTAGTTTCTATTATTAAATTAATCTCAGTAATTAATAGAAAGTTTATGTCCACACCCACGATAGAGAGAGATAGAGAGAGATAGAGAGATAGAGAGAGAGAGCAGGGCCCAATAGAATTAGAGCTGGGTTAATGCTGGGAACATGAGGAATAAATATGGGGACTCCCCAGTGTACCAGTTTTTTTTTTTTTTTTTTTTTTTTTTTTTTTTTTTTTTTTTTTCTGCAACAGTTATAGTACATATGATGATGATATATTTCAAACAATATGATTATTACAAATTAATATAATGTAGTGTTGTTTTCTTAGATATTATAAATTTTATGTAAAATAACAACGTGAGACTATTATTAATGTAAAATTTGTACGTTATAAATGATAAATAAAAATTATATATATTTTGAGAAAAAGTAAAATTTGTATGATAGTCCTTGTCCTTTTCGAGGTAAAGTTTCGATGCTAAAATTTAGGATTTTTAACGCTTTAGTCCTTATTAACGTTTTAACAATAAAATTTTATTTTAAATTTATATTTTCAGTACTGTTTTAAGTGGAATAAGAAAATCTCTTTAGCGGGTATTTAAAAAATGAAAAATTATGTGCGCATCCGAATTTTAATAATATTTTGAGTTGTTAATATAGTTAGATAAAAGTCAAATTATTCAATTCAAATGATTTTATATTTACTTAGCCATTTGAAAATTTGGATGAACACATAAATTAAAAATGTTAAATTTTATATTTACTAAAATTTCATAAAATTTAAAAATGTTAAAATTTGGATGATCACATAAATTTTAACATTTGTTTTTAAATAAAAAACATAGGGCGCATATTGTAATATTGAGTTACGATAGGGATCATTTTAATATTTTACACTTGAGGAAAGGGCAATGGAGTCAAATAAAAAAAAAAAAAAAAAAAAAAAAAAAGAGAATGACTCATTCAGGGGAGGAGGAAGAAGAAGAAGAAGAAGAAGAAAGTTTCGAAACTCTCCCAGCAAAATCTTTCTGACGCCATTCCCCGACCAAGCTTCGTCTTCTTCCTCCTCCTCCCCCTCCCTAACCCTAACCCTAAGGCCAAGCTTCGGAGTGGAGCGGCGATGGCGGCGGCGACGCCGGGGGTGGATGGCCAGGAGAAGGTGATTGCGGCGGCGCAGCACATAGTGAAGAGCCTCGCCACATCGAAGAACGCCGCCGAGGACATGATCCGCATACTCTCCGGCTTCGACAATCGCCTCTCCTCCATCTCCGACCTCTTCGCCCCGTCCTCCTCCTCCTCCTCCAATGGCGCCCTCGCCCCCTCCTTCTCCTACGCGGTCGGCGCCGGGGAGGACGAGGAGGACGAGGAAGAAGCGTCGGTCGAGGTCGAAAGGGATGGCCATGGAGATGATGACGAGGAGGAGATCGCGGAGGAGCATGAGGCGCTCCTCGAGGGGGCGGAGAGGGTCGTGCTCCAGTGGGAGGATCCCTCCGACTCCGATTACTACATCTGGGACTCGTCGTCCTCCTCCTCCTCCTCCTCCGCCGCCGCCGCCGAGTACCTCTCCGCCGTGGACGCCCTCATCTCCCTCGCCTCCGCCCCCTCCCCCCTCCGCGGCCGCGCCGAGAGCGTGCTCCAGATCGCCACCACCCGCCTCGAGGACGAGTTCCGCCGCCTCCTCCTCCGCGGCGCCCTCCCCATCGCCGCCTCCTCCGACGACGAACCCACCTCCTCCTTCCGCCGCCTCTCCCTCTCCCACGACGACACCCCCACCTCCTCCCCCAGATCCGACCCCCACCCCCATCCCCATCCCCACGGCGCCGCCAATCTCGAGGACTCCAGCGGCGGCGTAGGCGGCGGAGGGCGGGGATCCCTCTCCGCCGACCACTTCTCCTCCGACCTGCTCCGCGCCGACGCCGTCACCGACCTCGCGGAGATCGCGGTGCGCATGATCAGCGCCGGGTACGGGGAGGAGCTGAGCCAGATCTACGTCGCCGTCCGCCGCGACGCCATTGCGGAGAGCCTCGCCGCCCTCGGCGTCGACAAGATGAGCATCGAGGAGGTCCAGAGGATCGAGTGGGGCACCCTCGACGCCAAGATGAAGAAGTGGATCCATGCCCTGAAGGTCGCCGTCCGAGTCCTACTCTCTGGGGAGCGGCAGCTCTGCGATCAGATCTTCCTCTCCGCCTCCGACGAGCTCAAGGACGACTGCTTCACGGAAGCCGCCAAGGGCTGCGTGCTGCAGCTCCTCAACTTTGGCGACGCCATCGCCATTATCCCACGCTCCTCCGAGAAGCTCTTCCGAATACTGGGAATGTACGAAGCACTCGCCGACGTAGCTCCCGATCTCGAGGCCGAGGCCCTCTTCTCAGGTGATGCCAAGGAGTTCATTTCCGAGGAGGCCCAGGGGATCCTCGCAAGGCTGGCAGATGCGGTGAAGGGAACGATCAACGAGTTCGGAAATGCCGTGCAAGGGGAACCTTCGCGGAAACCCTTGCCTGGGGGCGAGACCCATCCCGCCACTCGGTATGTGATGAACTATATGGGACTACTTGTAGATTACAGTAACACGCTCAATCTTCTTCTCGACGATGAATCGAATAATGGCGATGAGAACATGACTCCTTTAGGCTTATGCGTGCTCTCGCTGATGACGTGTCTGGAATCAAATATCGAAGAAAAATCCAAACTTTACGAGGATGGAGGGTTGCAGTATATATTCTTGATGAATAACAAACATTACATTGTCCAGAAGGTCAAGGATTCAGAGTTGAAAATGCTGTTGGGAGATAACTGGATCCGTAAGCGCCGGGGGCTGATCCGGCAGTACGCAACAAGCTATCTTAGGGCTTCATGGACTAAAGTTTTATCCTATTTAAAGGATGAGGGTTTGGGAGGGAGTGGGGGCTCATCAGGCGCCTCAAAGATGATTCTAAAAGAAAGGTTCAGAAATTTTAACTTGGCTTTTGAAGAGATATGTAGGGTTCAGACAGGTTGGAAGGTTCTGGATCCTCAGCTCCGGGAAGAGCTGAAGATTTCGGTGTCGGAGAAGGTCATTCCAGCATATCGTTCGTTTATGGGGAGGTTTCGTGGTCACTTAGAGGGTGGGCGGCATGCCGCTAAGTATATTAAGTACACTCCTGAGGATTTGGAGAATCATGTGGCAGGATTGTTTGAGGGGTTGCAGGGACTAGCGAACAATCCAAGGCGAAAACCCAGTTCATGATTGGTGGGTTTTGATCAATCCGAGTGCCAAATGTCATTGAGAATCCCATGATAAACTTGTATAACTTCACTATAAGATTTATAGTTATATGTTTTCTTGCTTTGCCCTTTAATGCTTTTTAGTCGTCATACAGGAGTTGTTGATGCCTGTATCCTTGGTCCATCTTTTTTAGTCAGATACCTCATTGCATTTCTAGTTTATCTGAAGTTTCGATTTTTAGCAAGTTTCTTCTTTTATGGCATTGATAGTCAAGTCAAAAATTTACTTCTGTAATCCCCTACTAAGGCATTGTAATTACCTCAGCTTAAGTTAGGATGTGTCTAGCTATTTGGATTTTTGTGTTGTTTTGATCTTGGGATGCTCACACTACTAGTATGGTGGCCTAGTTGCAATCCAATGATTAAGTTTTGTGACATGGTGATCTGATTGGACTTCATGGTAGATAGATTTGAGGTTATGGTAGTTTAATTGGGCCGAGGTGCTTAATTTGAGGTCATGGTGTTGCTTATGCATTGAATTGAGTGTTGGCCAAGAATTTAAAACTAAAACCAATTCAATTTGGTTTGGATCAGTGCTGATTTAGAACTAGCGTTTGAAGTCAATTCGAAATGAAAGTTTTCATTCTCAGTCAGACTAGGCCCACAGAAGTTCAAATTTGGACTGATTTAAGTGTTTATGCTGCTTCTATTCCAGTTGGTTTTAGTTAAATATGATTTGATCTAGTTGAACCTTATTTACGATGGTTCTGTTTGTTTTGAGTCTCATTTGGTATAATAGGTTGTGATTTGCGAATCGTTCAGCTTAATTTGATTCTAACTGTTTCTAGTTTGTATCTACTTTACTTTAAGTCGAATTGAATTTGACCCTAACTGTAGTTGGGTCCACTCGAGCTGTGACCTAGAGTAACTTGATTTGGTTTCACATAAATGGTCATTAAGTTTATATCATAGTTCCTGATTAAGCCCGACTTTAATATGATTTAGTTTAATGAAGCTTCGACTTAAGCACGATGACGTCTTATTTGAGACTAATGTGAGAGCAAGTTGATTAAGGATTTTATTTTGGTATCTAAACATTGACTATGCCAGATTATACTTTTGATCTTGATTTGGGTCTAACTGAGCTGGAACCATCTTATTAAATTCGATTTTGGAATCTATTAGATTCTGTTAGAACTTTTCGTGTCTTTATTTTCTAATATCTATGAACTGTGAATCCTAATTTATGGGTTTGTGCTACTTCTGGTTAGTAGAATGTAGTTAATGGATAAGTTGAATATCTTCAAATCTTTTGATGTGGAAATTTGTTACTTTTTCTCTTGAAGTTGACATGTGACACCATTATTAGATTACTTTCTGCTCAATATACTTTTGTTCTTGTTTCTTCCCTGTTGCAGAAGAAACTTCTGCTGTTCAATTTTTGTTACTGTTGCAGTTCCATTCTGCTGAATACAACAGTAAATGGCAAATCAGCAATTTAGAATGACACAGGTATGTTTATGGGAGGTTGATTTGTGTTTCTATAAGATTCATTTGCTTCTTCATTTAGTCTCTAACTCAGTGCTTACTAATTTCTCGCCTGCGAAAGCTCCTTTCGTGTTTCTTCAGAAGATAGTTAACAAATCTAGCCTTGCTTGATGCTCGAAACTGTGTCGACGGAACGTCGATAGTAACATTAATACCTATCTCCTCACCGTGTAAGCTTTGTATCGTGTCTTCGGTGAATCGAATGATCTAGTTTAACTTGATGAGCATCTTAATCCTTCTTAAATTTTAGTATGTTTCTGAGACCCATAAACTTCATGCTAGGTGGTCATATGGTGGTGGAATATTTATTTGAAGTATTTGTAAGTATGTAAAAAATATATATTTTTTAATCTTCGCAAGCTATACATTAACATGAAATAGAAATAGAGTTGAGTAACCCAATTAGATCGATGTAGCAAACAGCAGAAGGAACTAGCTGAAGTACATAACAATTAGGATCAGTTGCAGCGGAGAGAAACAATCCAAGTGCATTCTAGGGCCTGGTTGTTCTCAAGTCTCTCTCCCTCCCCCCCCCTCTCTCTCTCTCTCTCTATATATATATATATGGAAAATGCTATGTGTACACCCCTTTCGGGGTGTACATCATACACCCCACCCATCTAAGGGTGGGGGTGTGATGATGGGTCACTTGATGTGACCCGTAAAAAGTATCGCCACCATTAAAATGGTGGAGGTGTATGATGTACACCCCTTCGGGGTGTACATGTAGCATTGCTCTATATATATACTACTTATAAAAGATAAAGTTTTAGAATTATATAAATATAATCCCAATCTCATGCCAACAATATCATTCATGCGATTAGCATATGTTGAGACCCAAAATCGCTATGCAGGCAAACGGTTAAGGTGGCCGAGCCAGTCAATTTAAATTAAAAATTAAATTAAAAAATAATAGGGGCATAAAAAAATAGTTAAGGTGGCCGAGCCAGTCAATTTAAATTAAAAACTAAATTAAAAAATAATAGGGGCATAAAAAAATAGTCAAACAAGTCAACTGATATGAACAAATTATAAACCGCACTAGCATAGATGTTGAAGTGAAGGGTTGATCATCCGACTGATAATAAAGAGTCGAAAATAAAATTAATTTTTGGCTTCATCAGCCGAATAGAATAGAGATATGAATTGAAATTTAGAATGGATAGATATAAAATTCGGCAACTAACATAAATTTGGTTAGCACCAAGAATCTCGTTATGATGCTCAATATTCGGGATGAACTTGGCTAGCACCAAGAATCCCGTTATGACGCCCAATATTCGGGATGAATGTAAATGGAAAGTCATTACTATCTATGTGAAAAAATTTCGATGGAAAAGCCGCTAAAGAATACGTAATATTGTTTAAAAAAAATAGGCCGTTCCATTATTCCAAATAATTTTTCGTAGAATATACCGTTTTAACGACAATTAATCCTAAGATGTGTTTGTACGTATATAAATAAACGATTTTTTTTTTTTTTGTAAAAGAGGTACTAGAATCGTGTAAGTCATTGACCAACCTATTTTTTCAATACCTTTAATTTTTATATTTATAGCATTTTTATGCTAGATTTATAGTTTTTTTTACTGTTTTCTTACAGCATTTTCTAGGTATAATCTTAATCTTGTAATGAATCACTCTAACCCTTTCCATCGTGAACAATATAAAGCGGTTCGGCTCGTTTAGGCCGAATCGATTTCTTAAAATCTTTCGAGTTCTCGTACGATAAATAGTTTGGCTTTCTAGATCGGACTCCGTCCCGTATTTGATTGAGAAGAACCTGATTGAATGGGTCCTTTCTTAATCTAATCGTTTGGCATTCGATCAACATCCGGAGCGGGTCTACTTTCGGCTCCCAACCGCATATTATGCATTTCACACAAAAAAATCAAGCCAAGTTGCAAAATTATGGTCAATGCAGCAAATCGACCAAGAACAACTGAATAAAATTATGCAGTTTACATTCCCAGAGCTTAAATCGTAAACTTAGATATGTGTGACTAAATTACTTTGATAAAGAGTATATATAGTTATTTATAGTTAATTAGTATTTAAAGAAATTTATCCACAATATCGTTTATTCGTTTATGTCTCCAACTAATTAAATTTATTTTTAAAATTTATTAATTAATTCTATAATTATTATTTTTTTAAAAAAAGTAATTATTGAACTTTACGATGATGCGGTGGTGCATATGATGACGTGTACAGGAATTATGATTAGGGTTTAGGGTTTAGGGTTTTGTTTTTTCCATCTATATAAACTCCCGTTGCGTCTCAAAAGGCGAAGAGCGCGATTCCTCGCAACCATTTAATCCTCGCCTCGTCGAGATCTCTCTCTCTCGAAGAATGGTGATTTGGCCTCATTCGATCTCAATTGGTTTTGTTCTTTTAAGCATGATCTACTCCAATTTTTGCTCTAGTTTCGATCTTCTACATAGGTGAAGTACTCAAGGGAGCCCTCCAATCCCACTAAGTGTGAGGCTTCGATCTCTCATCTCTTTTTTTTTTTTTTTTTTTTTGGGTTTTTGATTCAGATTGTGGATCTGCTTGTTTTAGCTTATTTAGTTGATCGGATTTTTTGCAGCCGCTAAGGCAATGGGCCGGGATTTGAGGGTTCATTTTAAGGTGAGTTATATTTTGTACGTTTTTGGTGTTTAGATTCGTTGCTCTTTTGTACAGATTTTTATGTTTTGCACAGGAAAATTGCTTTACTAGATGAACTTTAAAAAGTTTGTAAATTTTGATGATGATGATGATGCTTGTGCATAAACTATTCAGAGCTTGCTCTATTTGTCATGAGCGTTTTCATCACATTTTATTTTAATTCTTTTGGCTTATTAGTCGAGTGTTTGATCGTTTGCTGTGTGACATGTGATTTTCAGTTATAAAATTTGTATAAAAATTTGTTTTTGGCGTGTGATTTCAAAATGCATTCTTATGATGATGATAATGTAAATTTGCTTATCATCGCCAGTTGCATATCTAGGGTTCTTCAATTTGACTCCATATCTACAACTAGATTCTCTTTATGGGGGGAAAAAGGTTATTTGAGATCATTTGGTTATGTTTCGATCACTCCAAAGTGAACAAAGCCTCATTCTTTTGTGTGAGGTGGAGTTCATTGACCTAAAGGAAAAAAGCAGGGTTCTGTTTCGTAGTCATAAACAGTTCTCCCCTAAACTTTAGGGAAATTAAGTTCATTGTTATTGGGTGAACCATTGTGAACTTTTCTTGTGACAAATGGTTCAGTAAACAATGATACATGTTATTGTTTGTTTCACTTTAATACCGGTTTGTTTTAGATCGACGGCGATGTGATAAGTTGCAAATTGTGAGCTCTTTCATATTTTTGACTTGATTGCACAACAATTGGTAAAATTTTTCTATGCTGATTAGAACAGAATACCAGAGAAACTGCCCATGCAATCAGGAAGCTGCCTTTGGCGAAGGCCAAAAGCACCCCCAATAGTCCCACATCAGATGTGGATGGAATTGTGATTGGGTTTATATAAGACATGGACACTAGTAATAATAACTGGGCTTAAGCATTTTGGGCTGTGGTGTGGGCCCAACGAGTTACTATTGCTAGTGGGCCGGGTCGTTATATTTGGTATAAGAGCCAATAACCAGCCGGAAGTGTGCGGCGAGTCTCGACTGAGTCTGGGTCTAGATGACAGGACTAGCGAGACGAGTCTCACATCGCCTGGTGATCTTGGGCTGCTGTGTGTGTGTGTTTGGGCTGACGAGGACGCCAGGTCTAAACGGGGGGAGTCTGTGACGCCCCCAATAGTCCCACATCAGATGTGGATGGAATTGTGATTGGGTTTATATGAGGCATGGACACTAGTAATAATAACTGGGCTTAAGCATTTTGGGCTGTGATTTGGGTCCAACGAGTTATTATTGCTAGTGGGCCGGGTCATTACAGGTACCTTGAAGATGTGATAGCTCACAAGCAGGCCATCCCCGTCCGAAGCTTCTGCAGGGGTGTGGGCCGTACGGCCCAAGCAAAAGCCCGCCACTCCAACGGGCAAGGTCGCTGGCCTGTGAAATCTGCTAGGTTCATCCTGGATCTCCTCAAGAATGCCGAAAGTAACGCTGATGTATGGACCTCAATTACCGTTCAATTTTTTTTTTTTTGGGGGGTCTCTTTATTACAAATGTACAGAAGTTGCCTGAACTATCCTATAATCCAATGGTACACAAATTTTAGAAGTTTTGATATCACTGACTATCTTGTTGTAATGTCTTATATAAGTACCTCCTCCTTAGAACATAATGGTGCTTGTAGGCTTTTCAATGGGCTATTCTATAACCTAATGGTGGAATATTCTATATCCTCTTTTTCTTTGGCGCAAAAGTTTTAAGCAAACTTTGGCGAATCCGAAATCATAAGTAATGCGAAGTAAGCCGGTGAAATCACAATTTTTGTAGCTCATATGCCCATTTCAAAAATGCTTTATAGTTCAGGTAGTCTTTGTATTTTGTAGCTTTTCACATGTGTAGTTCTGTATTTAAACATCAATGTCCATTTTAATAATATCCTCACTTCTTAACATTTAGGTTAAAGGATTAGATGTCGATGCCCTCTACATATCACACATTCAGGTGAACCAAGCACAAAAGCAGAGGCGGCGCGCACCTATCGTGCTCACGGGCGAATTAATCGTGAGTTTTATTTCTTTAACAATCTAAGATTGGTGCTTTTGGGGTTCTTGTATGTCAAAGATTTACTCACCTCCAAACTGTTTGGCAGCTTATATGTCTTCCTCATGTCACATCGAGCTAATTTTGACGGAAAAGGAAGAGCCAGTCAAGAAGGAGGTAACTCAATGTATTTTGTTTTCCGTTATGTTTCTTCTGTAGCCGTAAATTGCGAGCCTCAAACTAATCCTCTTTTGGTAACTTAGATGGTACATTATTTGCCAACTCTCTTGTCCTAGAGCATTTTGTTACAAGTTGTCGAGGACAAATTAAATAGGTACTTTGATGCTTATATAATTTAGGTTTCTTTCTTTTTCTGTGCACTTTAACTTAGTGGTCTTGCTCCAAATTATATATTTCTCATGTCAAGCTTTTTTTCATTATTTTCTTAACATCTAACCAGCTTAATATAAAAAAGCGATCACATTGTTGTGTTGCAGCCTGAGACCCAGATTGCACCCAGAAAGGCTTAAGATCTTACAAGCTTTGTGCTGTCGAGCCTCTACTCGGGAAGGGGGCAGCAGCGATTTGTGTTGAAGACAATTTTGGATTCCCTGTTGTTTTTTTTTTAAAAAAAAAAAGAAAAAAAGATTACGTATAGGTTCACATTATTATCTACACTATTATTCGCATTTATTGCTTTATTCTTTTATTATGTTAGTGTATTTAATCTCACATAGCTGATACGACATTACTGGTGTTTAAAAAAAAAGAAGAAAAAAACTGTTCAAAGTCTAAGTTGTTCCATCTTTCTTTTCTATTTGCTAATTTGCTTCATGATTATGTGGAATTGCTTCTTTATCTTAATTGCTTATTGGCTCTGTTTACGTACACAATGACATTTGCTGTGATATTACATGAGATTTTGTTTAGATGGGGAATGTATGCTGCAACTGAAGCTGATATTGTCGCCACTTCTTCCTAGTACTGCATCAAATCAATCCATTCCTGTTGGTTTAGATATATATCATTTAAACGATGAAACATAAGCTGTATGTTCATTTATAACTTTTTTTAAAATTCATTTATGCCAAGTGAATCAGCGTATACAACTCCCATTCTCAAGGTCGTGAAGCTTTGGTACCAGAAGGCGAATTCGTACTTCGTTTGATTGAAGGCGAATTCGCTCTTGTGAGTTGGACCATCTTTTCCTGATGGGTATACAAGTTGTCATACATTTTGACCATCTTTTTTTTTTTTTTGAGGGAAAGGCAGCATGCTGCCGCTTCATTCATTGGAAGTATGAATTTAGCTACAAGGGTAGAGACAACCAGATCTCCGGATTAAAAAAAAAAAAAAAAAAAAAAAAACTACAGACAGGCCGAAGCCCAGGAGATAGACAAATCACGCGCCGAGGAGCAGAATTGTTCTGGGGAGAAAGAGACCGCCCTGAATCTCTTATTATTGCGTTCTAACCAGACGGACCACCAGGCAGCCGCTATGACGATTAGTTCCTCCTGTTCTCGGGGGTTCCCAATGATTGCACGCGCGTTCCACAGTAGTTTAACAGAGGAGAAGCATTGGGTAGTATCGTTGTTGGAGAGCAGGTAGTCCAGTAACATTTTGACCATCTTATTGCTGGATTTTACGTGGTTTTTAACGGTCAAAGAGGTTAAGAAATCACTCGAAATCAACTGCAGCCACCGAGCCCCAGGATAAGGAGGCTTTCTATTTTACTCTGGTAGTGCGCATATTTCAAACAGCTTAAGCCTTTCTCATTGGCTAAACCTGTGCAGTAATGTTTAAAGGAAATGTATGCATGATCTTTATTGTCTAGAGGTAGTTAGAACGCACCCATCAAATAAGATACCCTTAGTTCAGGATTAATGAAGTGCTCAATCTCTCTCTTTGACAATGATTGAGGATAATAATCCCACATTAAATACACTAGGACTATGCAATGAGTTTATAATAATTGTGATAATGCATGGGTTCAAGCATTTAAGACCAGGCGAAACAAAGAGTGTTATGCAAGACAACATACCGTAGTATCACCTCTGAGATCTAACATTTATACAGTACAGAGAATTCACTCCAAAAACATGTGGTATTAAAATCCCCATGTGCGTTCTAACAAACCATTGTTACCATAAAGAGAACTAAGAAGATTCGAATTCCATTGCTATCAAGCTATCATTTAATTCTGCTGCTATAGAAAGAGTACACCCCACAAATAGACAAAATCCTTTTAGATGGGACTTCATTTTCTCAATTATGGGCACAAAGAATGCTTTTGCACGCCTGCTGAATACAAAAATATCTCTATAAAAATATTAAATATTGTTCTCTGATAGCTTTAGTTCTTGGAGAGAAACGATTCTTTTACAATAGAACTATAATAAGAGATCGTAAGTTCAAATTCCACCAGACTCCTATGATTGTGTTTACTTCACTTTGTATAAACCCAGCATCAATACTCACAGCTCCAAACTTTTCAAACCAAGCAAAAAATAACACACAATGAAGTAAACAAACATGGCCCTGTTGGATGAGACAGTCCTAGTGAAGGATACATATAAACTTCCTCTCGAAGATCACCGTGAAGAAAAGCATTTTTAATAGCGACAAGTGTTCCAACTGATGCCAATTTTACAATAAGCAGAAATGACTCCTAACAGATAAAACTAATTGACAAACCCATTTATAACTAATTGAAACTTTCTCAGCAGGTAAAGAACAGGAAACCATTGACAATCACCTAACAAGAATGCATTATTTAACTGTGTCATCCACACAAGCTATTTCACTAAAATTTGATGAGCATGAATTTACCAAATTTAATATGAAATCATAATTGCAGATATAACAAAGGCAGATATAATCTTTTGGCTTTTCTTTTGATTGAATAATTTTACAAATAATACAGCTTTATGCCAAAAAATAAAAAACACTGGTATCAAAGTTACGAAAAATATTGAAAAAAGAATCATCTATATCTTAGGCCCTTCTCTCATTTATTTCTATCCTCACACAAATTGAAAATATAGTATAAACCAAACAAATTAAGCAAAAATAAAAATAAAATCTTTCCCTAATATCTTATACTGATAGGTAATATATATATATATATATATATATATTTTGTTCAATGAATACATCTACCTGGAACTCGCCACGAAAACCACCCTTTCTTCTTCTCCTCCCACGGTAGCGTGGTGTAATTTTTCCAATCGTTTATAAGGTTTCTCAGATCGTAAAGCTTATTCCCGAGACCGACGCAACAGTTTGCATGCACGGTGCAGATCATGTTCAAATTCTTCCCCAGGTTACAAAACCCGCTGCAGATCGCCGTGTCGATGAACTGAATGTTCACTTCATATTCGGCCGAGAAATTGCGCTTGATCATGTTGAACACCCACTGCTCATTTGCGCCGGGCCACCTATCCCTAGCCAAGTACCAGTTCTTATAGAACTCGATTGTATTGTTACACGATTTTACGTAGAGAAATCCGCCATTCGGATAGTTCCCTAGATCATCCGGATTCCCCATATATGCATCACTCGAAAATGTTATGTGCGCAAAAAGGGATATGTGCCGAAACGGATTTCGGAACCATAGAATGTCCACATCCTGCACATCAAATGGATCACAATGATCATAAGTGTGAGAAGATCACAATTATTTTAACAACCTTTATTGAAATTCAGACACCCGAAAGTACAGTGAACTCCGTGTTTATAAATTATTTTTAATAATAGAACATCCGATTTGACGATCGATTTCATTGGACATGATTACATTATTAGAACTATTTAGAAACTAAATTTTATACTTTTTGGACATTATTTATCAACTAATCAAAGAATTTAAAAAATAACTATTTTAATAGCCGATGTGATACGTTTGTAAGTTTAACGATGTATAATAATTTAAATTAGATGAAACTTTAATAAAAAATTATATTTAACATCAAGAGTAAGATCAATACTTTCGATTTAAAATTTGAATCTTTTATCATTATTTTTTATGAGATTTTTAATTTCAGTTATTCATTTTGAGGTTACTTGTTCATTAGCCAAGCAAAATAAAAAAATTATAAAATTTGATTTCCAAATAGTTCTAACTCTGTAGATCATGTCTAACGAAACTGATCATCGCTGAATCGGATGTCTCATCATCGAGAACAACTTATAAGCACATAAGCCTCTGTACTTTCGAAAGCACAAGAATCTTACTCGCTCTCTCTCTCTCTCTCTCTCTCTCTCTATATATATATAATTAGGCTACTATACTATCAATAGTGCTAAGCATTTGATACTATTGGCTTTTTGATCCTTAGATGAAGAGATGCGTAGTTAGGATTATAATAGTCTTCCAGGTTTTGTTTGGTTCCTAGTATAAGGGGGGGATAAGCCCTTATCCATCGCAGTTTTACCCAAACATAAAAGCTGGGGGTGGGAACAGTTTGTTCCCACCCACAGCTGGAATAGCTTTGGATCCCTCCTCTGCCCCGCACGGTTTTCCATGCACCATTCCTTTTCCCCTCTTCCTCGATCGCAGTACCGAACCCAGCTCCTTCCTCTTTTCCCTCTTCCTCCATTGCAGCACCGAACCCAGCTCCCTCCTTCCCCCTCTTGATCCGTTCGCTGCTGCGCAAGCTTCCCCGGAACTCGAACGAAAACCCTACCGCCGCACGCCCTCCGACGCAGCTTCCCTGGAGACTCCGCGCTTCCCTGGAAGCCTCTCCGCTTCGGTCCCACCGCACGGTCTCCGAGGCACCGAAGCGGAGACCCTCTCCGCTTCCCTGCCGCCGCACGGTCTCCGCGCTTCATCGAAGACCGTGCTCCTCCTCGGCGGATCTCGCAACGGCATACGAGTTCCACTCCGCGAGGACGGAGGAGAAGGAGGCGCCGCCGCCGCTGCTCGTCGGGGCCCCTGTGAACCACGCCTGCGCCGTCTTCTTCATCGCCGTAGGGGAGATGGGGTAGTAGAAAGAGAAAGAGAGAGAGCTTAGAGGTTGACGAAGCATCGCTTCCGACGGCGAGAGAACGAGGAGAAAAAAAAAATCTAATAATTTAACAAATAATTTAATTTATAAAATGATTTAATACTATAAAATGATTTAATTTATAATTATATCATAAAGGATAAAATAGTCAATAAAAATTTATATCTCCTCTAATCTTTATTCTTCTGTAATTTATCAAACACAATTTTCTTTATATCCGGTATAACTCTTATACTCAATCAAACATAAATTAACATTAGTTCCTGCTAATACCATAACTTATACCTATCCCAGGAATAACTAAATTTTTCTTATATCCGAACCAAACGCAACGCTAGGGTTTAGTGGGTTGTTGGTGAAATAGTATAAACTCTAGAATACCACTATAATTCTAATCCATATCTCTTCATTCAAGGGTTAAAAAATTAATAATACCAAGTGCTTGGTACTATTGATAGTATAAGTAACCGGACTTTCTACTACTATGCTATCAATAGTACCAAATACTTTGTGTTATCAAATTTTCTACGATTAGACATACCCTTTTGACTATTTTCATCTCCTAAATCATACTATTTCACCATCCACTAAATCTTAGAAAACATTTAATAGTTACAAGATACAATCAATAAGATTAGATTATTAAGTCTTATTCCTAGCATTTGATGAACATATATATATATATATATATATACACACACACGATCTGTGCGAAATAGGATAATAGCTCCTAAGTTCGTGCTTAGTTAAATTTGTGCGAATAGTCGGTAGTTGATTATAAGAATGATCCGTAAAATATCACGCCAAATAAGTGAGGTGAGGTTAGGTGAGCTGAATTTTGGTCAGATAAAGAAAGAAAGAGTAGCGTATTTTGATGTACCGTGAAGAGGAAGTTGTAGCCTAACTCCAGAATCCTCTGCTGGAACCTGTTCCTGCTCCACATCATGTCAAGATAATCCTTGCTCATAAATACCTTCTCTTTAGTGAAGTCCGCGCCCGCGTCGCCGACCCTCAGATAGTAGCAGTACCGATGCACCGATTTGCACCTCGCCAGTGCCTCCAGATCGACGGCAACGATGACGAGATGGTTCAGAAGGTGCTCGATCCGTTCCCCCAAACGGAAGCTCTCGAGGAACAGATCGAGCAGCGAACCGGGCTCAGCCCATGCTTGGTTTAGCGAAGTCATTATGACCGTGTCCCCCTCCATAGCCGCTGCCCTTAATATTCCCACCAACTCTTGCTGGTAAATTTGAAAAATAAATGGATCCATGTATAAATTGTCATAGATTGGGGGACTCATGTGCAAATTGAAAAACATCTATAGTAAATAGAAAAGTAGAAGCATTTGCTTTCCTGATTCCTAACTTAATTAGTTCCCTCTCCTTCACGGGAAAAGCCTTCTCCACAGAATAAAATAAAAGGAAAAGTACACCTTGCCCCTCTCAAGATTTGTAATTTACAGATATTACAAAAATCCCCAACTATAAAATTCAGAAAAAAGGGTCTTATAATAATATATCACAAGTGCTCTTTTGAGAATCGAGAATGTGCCTGTATAAATATTTGTATATAACATTTTGAGTTTCAAAATTTCAAAGGGGAAACTCAAAATGAATTTGGTTTAAGTAATTTCTAATATGAGATTTTATTATTATTTTATTTTTTTTTCTAAATATGAATTCGAAAGATCGATCTAATAGGAAACAGATCCACGGATATTAAAGCACAAATCAACAATTAAAAAAAAAGGCAAATAAATTTACACAGACCAAATTACTCACCTCTTCAGAAGAAGCAGCAGAAGCAGCAGCAGCAGCAGCAGCAGCTTCCCCTTTATTATTGTTGTCATCTTCTTTATCAGGAGGCATGAGTTTTGTTCCATTAGCAACAACCTGCAGATTCTCCTCAATGGAACCTGCGAGCTCTTGCTGATCATGAGAATGTTTCGGTTGCTGCAGGGTTCTATTTCTGAAAGCTAATATTTCAAATGATCTTTCTGCAGGGCTCGAGGAGAGGAAGAAGAGGAAGAAGACGGTGGCTGCGGCCGCGCCGAGGAGGAAGGTGATGAGGGGCTGGAGATTGTTCATGTTGTTGCTCTTCATGGCTTGTTATCTATCTATCTATCTATCTCTCTCTTTGATTCAGCTGCTGATTCAAATGGGCGTATAAAGAAGCAAAAGAAAGAGAAAGAGGCAGAGATTTATTTATACTAACTAGTGTGGCTATTAGTAGTAGTAGTAGCAGTAGTCGTGTACCATTTTGTATTTGATATGTCAGAGCACCAATGATTAATTGGGTGTGTTCATGTCTAGAGAGCAATCCTACTTCTTTTATATTATTTTCATTCTAACTTCCTTATTTTACTACCTCTTTTATATATATATATATATATATATATATATATATATATATATATATATATTTATTAAAAATAATTATTTAAAATTTTGTGGATCTTAGAATATAAAATAGAGGGTGTCCGTGTTCGCGTGATACCGCCAAAAATTTCATATCGGATAAAAATAAAATAAAATTTAAATATTTTTAGATCGATAGTTTAAACTATACGAATTATTATTACTAACAAATTAAATTATTAAAAATATTTTAACAAGCAAACTCACGTTCGACTTATTTAATAAACGAAGGACGAACGAATACGAGTCGTGTCGAGCACGTTAATGTAGTGTAAGATTTTTTTAAAAATTTTGTGTACCAATAATATTTTATCTTCTGTGGGTGTACAGGACCTAACCAGTAACTGGGCCGTGGAAACTAGCAGGTAATTGTGGACTGGTATTATGTTCCATGTGACTTGTTTGACGGTTTAGTTACACACGTCAACATTCCAGATCATGAGTTGTTAAAGATTCTTTTATATTTTAATCGAGGCATGTGGCTCATTTATTGTGCCTTCTACCTATCAATATAATTGAGCCTCCAAAATTGTGGGTTAAAAGATCTGCAACATTCATATTTCTTTATGGTAAAATAAAATTAATAAAAATAAAAAAATTAATTATATACGGTTCTCTGTAAATATATCGAATAGCAGATATATATATTCCTACCGGTCCCGTTTGTTTTGGGGCTAGAACAAGGAATAAGGGAGATATCTCCCTTATTCTACCAAACAGCATCTGAAATCAACCGGTATAGCTTGTTTCAGTATAACTAGAATAAGCTGGAATTACTGTTCTCACTCTTCCCAACCACCTCTTACTTTTTCCTTAAATACCCTCTCACGTCTACCAGGCACCCTCTTTCACTTCATTATTACATAATAAAGTTGAGGGCAAAAAGGTAATTTACCCCAACTAATACTTTTTATTCATCTTATTCCTCATTATTATACCAAATACAAAATCTCTTATCCCTGAAACCATCCCAAACACTTTTTTACACTAATTCCGTATTTTATACTTATCCCTGGATTAGCTAGTTCCGTCTTAACCCGTTACCAAACGGGCCCACAAAGTTCAACTTTTTATATTTATCCCTTCAAAAGTTCAACATTATTCATATATATTCCTACCGTTTATCTCTGTTAAAAAAATCTAGTTAACTATAGGTTAAATACTTAATCTTAATTAATTAGTGAGGTAAATTTATCTTTTTATCTTTCTAGATATTTCTGTATTATTTTTTGAAGAAACATTTTTGAAAGGATAAAACTGTCATTTAGATATAATTTGTTAAAAAATAAATAGTGAACTAATCATAATAAACCGGAGGGATATATATGAATAACATTGGACTTTTGAAGGAATAAATATGAAAAGTTGAACTTTGTAGAAATATATCTGCTATTCGATATGTTTACAGGGAGCCGTATGCAATTAATCCCAAATAAAATTACAGTCCATATATAACTTAGTATTTACTTTAGATCAGTATTTTGAAAAAAAAAAAAAAAAAAAATTATCAATAGCTGCAATGTATGAATTTGATAAATACTATTAAACAGTAAAACTATGCAAATTTGTGAAAATATTATTTTAAAATTAAAAGTAATTGAGAGTTAAAATGGGAAAGGGAAATGCACTAAGATATAAGATAAGATGCCACCTAAAAGCATGGAATGAAAGTGAAAAGAAACAGAGAACGAAAATAAAATAAAACAAAATTAATTAATGACAGCTATTGATTGCTAATAGTGATCATCAACAGAGAATAAAACGAAATGTATGGTCATTAATAGTAAATTAATTATAGGTTAGGGCCCTCCCAAAATATTATTATTATTATTATTATTATTTTGGCTAAAGTGCAAATGTTTGGTCCTCTACTTTCTAGCTTTGTGATATTTAAATTTTTAAATTTTAATTTATTATAATTTTTAGCTCAAATTTTTAAAATTATTACAATCAAATTCTATAGTCTAATTTATTTAGTTAAACAGTGATGCGTCATTAATATGAAAATAATATAACAGTTAATAGTTAATTTAAAAAATTTGAATCAAAAATTATAAAAAATTAAAATTTGATGACTAAATACCATGGTTCTTTAAAAGAGTGAGGACCAAAAGGGCAATTTGACCTGAATATCGACTTTGTTTATAAGACAACATTACACACGGAACACCTTTATTACTTCTTGTTTGTTTGCTCCCATAATTTTAGGGACTAAAATAAGAAAAGTGTATATCACATGGGACATTGGACATTGTGCTGTGAAAATCTCGGGTTATACATAAAATATTTTTAAATTTAATATAAAATAAATTTTCATTCAAATCTACCGACAATTTAGCTATTATGATTAAACATATTTTATAATGGCCTTGTCGATTTTTTCTCTTCTAGATGTCATATTTTATTTCCTTATTTAAAATTAAGAATATATTTTTGTTTCTAGAAAAAATTATATATAAAGCTAAAAAAATTTTAGATCCCATTTTTTCAAGAGACGCTGCATTCGAATCCACAATCATCCTTTTTAGAACATGATCTAAATTATTTTATCTTTTTATAAGTGGAATTTCAAAATTTTACAATACTATTTTCTTAATTATCAAACGGTGTCATTTTTATTTTATATTAGTCATAAAAAATTATTAATTTGTAAATCACCTAAAGGGCAGGCAAATAATTTTAAAAACATTTAAATTTAAAATTTATAAATTATATTTAACTATATCTATTATCGTTTTGAATA